>CM066334.1:37746701-38386701 GCA_033807585.1 Hydrophis major
TTCGTTTTTTTGCCACTGCCTTCTTCCTAGGGCTGGGAGAAAGTGACTGGCCAAAGATCATCCAGTTAGCTTTGTACTTAAAATGCTAGCCATTGTTTTTAAAAGATATGGAAATGCAAATCAAGACCAAACTATATCATCATCCGCCATTCAGTCATGCCTGGCCCTGGGCCACTCTATGGACCAGCCTTCTCCATGTCCCTCTTTCTCGCACTGCCTCCTTCAGAACTACCACGGTCCTCCTGGTATATATATATTTTGGGCAAAATATATATACCTTCATGAAAATAACATAGAAACTTCCAACAAACCAGATTTAACGAGAAACAGTTCAAATGGAAATGGGTCTCTTTGTGAGGAAGAGCTAAAGAACCAGGGTACAAGCTGACACAAACATATTTGCACAAATACCCAAACGAGAACTCAAAATTTGCACCTCGCAAACAGATTGGGACAGAAGGACTTTGGAGAACCTCCATCTTCAGCTGGGCTGCTGGGGGTTCTCAGGGGTTTGGGGAGAGCACCAGCTAAGATTCTGTGCAGTTTGGAGAACCCCCAAACCCCACCCATTGACTGGCCCGTCCACCCCGCCCCTCCCAGGAGCCCCCACGTGGCCCATTTTGGATGCAGGTAAATGCAGGGTGTGCACGGAGGCTCGTGGAGGGCCAAAAATGGGCCTCCCGGAAGTTTAAGAAGGCCAGAAATGGACTCATTTCCAACTTCCAGAGAGCCTCTAGAGCCTGGGGAGGCCGTTTTCACCCTCCTGGAGGCTGGAGGAAAGCCTCAGGAGTCCAGGAAGGGCAAAATGACCCCTCTCGCTGTGGTGCAGGAGGCTGACTAGGCCACGCCCACCCAGCAACCGGGCAGAGAACCCATTGCTAAAATTTTTGAATCCCATCCCTGATTTTCATCCATCTTCCAAAGCAGATTATGCAACACATCTTTTATGCATCTCTGATATATCTGAAGGTTTGACCCATGTGCATGGAACTAAATCAGCTCCATCTGAAACCGCCAGAAACGACAAAGAAAAAAACAACAACAACAAGGCATCCAGCTTTCCGGGCCTGCATTAATTACTGGTTTCCATGGTGATGGAAGAATTCTTGGAGCCCGGCTGCCAGACCGTCAAACATGGAAAACATAAGGCCAGCCTGATAAAAGACCTATTGTGAGCATCAACTTCTTGTACCCCCAGTGAAAAAGAAACACCATGTTTTAGTCACCGCCCGGAGAGCCAACCTCTGAGGTAATGCGGGCCGTACAGTGGCTTCCCTGGGGGAGTTCATGAAAAGGCCTCGTGTTTGGACAATGACATAATTCTGGCGGGCTGGCTCTGAACTTGGTTTGCTTTTCAAAAGCTCCCTGCAGAGGATTCCTGCATTTCTTGCCTCCGTTGGTGGCAAGAGTTAGCATCGTCAAACAAGCAGATGACATGGGCACTTTGCATCTCTTTAGTTTATTTCTTTCTTTTTTTAAAACTCATTTTCTATTAAAGACATTTCTTAGTGCTTAATAGACATTGTGTTGGCTGGGTATTTAATTTGCTTATCAATATTCTGTTTCCCAGAAAATATGGAGCTTATGCACCAAAGACAAATTCCTTGTGTCTTCAATCACAATTGGCCAATAAAGAATTCTATTCTATTCTATTCTATTCTATATTCTATTCTACATTTCAAAATCTATACTATTCTATTCTTCATTCCAATATCTATTCTATTCTATTCTATTCTATTCTATTCTATTCTATTCTATTCTCTGTTCTATTCTACATTTCAAAATCTATACTATTCTTCATTCCAATATCTATTCTATTCTCTATTCTATTCTACATTCTATTCTACATTTCAAAATCTATACTATTCTATTCTTCATTCCAATATCTATTCTATTCTATTCTATTCTATTCTATTCTATTCTATTCTATTCTATTCTATTCTATTCTATTCCATTCCATTCCATTCTATTCCATTCCATTCTTGATTATCCATGGGGGAATCAAAGGAACCCATTTTATTCTTTGGGTTACTTTCCTATATATCTGTCCACTAAGGGGCACCATTGCATTACATTTCTGTCCACTGATTTTTTTTTTCCCCTATACACTTTTTTGAGCAAAAAAACAGTTGTGTAGGACACAAAGGACCTAGAAATCCCCCTTTCTTGATTTCCTCTTAAAGGGAAGTCAAACAGAACAAAAATTAGCCTATTTCCATCTTCTGAAAATTTTCTGTCTATAAGATCCAAACACACCAGAAAAATCCCAGATTACAATGGTCCCTGGTACTATATATATGCCATTGTCGATAATTCTCTAAGAGCCAACAAGATGTTGTCAAATTCAGACTTTGCAAGGCAGTTAAGTGGACTTTACCCCATTTTATGAAGAAAGAAAGAAAGAAAGAAAGGAAGGAAGGAAGGAAGGAAGGAAGGAAGGAGATAGACAAGGAAGGAAGGGTGACAAGGAAGGAAAGAAAGGAGATAGACAAGGAAGGAAGGGCCATGAGGACACAGTGGTTAGAATGCAGAATTGCAGGCTAACTCTGCTCACAGCCATGAGGTCGATCCTGACCAGTTCAAGGTTGACTCAGCCTTCCATCGTTCCTGGGTTGGTAAAATGGGGACCAAGATTGTTGGGGGCAAGAGGCTGACTCTGTAAATTGCTTAGAGAGGGCTGGAAAACACTATGAAGCAGCATATAAGTCTAAGGGCTATTGCTAATAAACAGGACTACCTGTATCTCTCACAGGCCTATTCAACCAACCTAAGAAACCGAATTTTAATTTATTTGTTTATGAGCGAAGCCAACCACCTTAATCTACCTCCACCTGATCACGAATCTTTTCTGATGGTGCGTCTGGATGAGCAAGTAAGGGAACAGGCATTGAAAATGTTATGTTGTTTTTTAAAAAAACAAACCTGCAAAGAAGACACTTTAATGAGCAACTGCCATTCCTCCCTCCCACCCCACCCCCTTCCAAGTCGAACCATGTCATGTTTCAGGAAAGAGAAAAAAAGCGAGGACGAAGACTCTTTCGAGAGATGTCAGGTCGGGGGGTGATTAGACCCCGCGATATCCTTCCAACCGCCTTATTATATATATAATATAAGGCGCCCGAAATCTTGGCCAGCTTTCCAAAGAAGGGAGAAGGAGTCGCCGCGCAGGTTTGCTCGGAACAAAGGGGAGAAAAAATCATCTGCATTCAAACGCTCACCTCCAGCTTCGTCTTAAAAGGCGGGGGGGGGGCTTTCAGACGTTGGAGTGGTGGGTGGGCTCCTAGGGTGGGGAGGTACGGAAGGAGGGAGGGGATACGAGAGTCTGACTTCTGCATTTCCCCGAACGCTTCAAGGAAGCTTGCCGTGCGTAAAAGTAACCTTCTCCGCAACCTTTTCAGAGAAGGGGAGGGGGGCGATGAGGTCATCCCCTTTCCTCTCCACCCCCACAACCAAGCATTTCAAGCCGGGGCAGATGAAATGGGAAGCCAACCCCCTAGTGGTGTTGGGGGGAGGGGAGCCTTTTCCCACGTGTGTCGACCCGGAGGAAAACTCATAATTGGATGAAAAGGCAGATCAGTCCAGTGCGTAAAAGCGCACTTGGGACCGATTGTCCCTTTTTCCCTTTTGTCACATTGATCAAACTCCCTGGATTACACTGAGGCTGGGGGTTTTTGGGGGGAGGTGGGGGTTGTCGTTTTTGTGCCCCTCGGTTGGAGCTCATTAAGGGGCCCTCTTTGGGGGAAGAACAAGTCTAGGATTTAAACAAAAAGCAACTTTGATCTGAAGAAGGCGGAGAAGAAAAGGTTGAAAATGGGCACAGACCGCAGGAGACATTTGATTAGCTAGTGCGGATAGATAAAGTTTTCTGCTTGGGTTGGAAAGAATTTGGCCCCTTCGGAAGCACCCGGGACAAAAGAAAGAGAAAGGCAACCCCTGTCATTGTGTTGGCAGGTTGCCCTTGTGTTTTTCTACACACAGCCTGGCTCGCACAGCCCAAAGGAACCTTGAACCCTAAATGTGGCGGATGTGTTTTGGTGCTTGGAGATGGAAAGGAAAGAGACGGGCACCAAGAAATGAAAAGGAGGAAACAGACGCAGCTGGAAATTCAACTTTTTTATTTCATTTTAATACAACCCCCTTTTCAGTTGAGTTTTCACCTTGGGCCTCCACTCACTGACTGCAACTGAGCCTGAAATGTATGTCATCGCGAAGTGAGAAATGTGTTTTGCCCTGCTTTGTGACTCTTCTTGCCACATTGGCTAAGTTGAATCACCACAATTGTTAAGTTAGGAAAAGGGTCCTTCAGTGAACCTGGCCACTTTGCTTGTCTGAAGGTCTCAAAAGGAGATCTTTGTGTGACTCCGAGACTGGCAACAGTCATAAATAGGAGTCAGTTGTTAAGCATCTGAATATAAATCACATGACCATAAGGATGCTACAATGGCTTTAAGTGTGAAAAATGGTTGTAAGTCACTTTTTTCCAGTCCTGTAGTAACTCCAAATGGTCATTAAAGGAACTGTTGTAAGTCAAGGACTACCTGCATTTATGGGCAGAGATGGTATTCAGCAGGTTCTGACCAGTTCTGGAGAACCAGTAGCAGAAATTTTGAGTAGTTCGGAGAGCCGGCAAATCCCACCTCTGACTGGCCCCGCCCCGTCTATTCTCTGCCTCTGGAGTCCCAGCTGATTGGCTGGGTCTTCTTTGGTTGCCCTGCAGAGAACGGAGTTGGAAAGCAGGTCAGTGGGGTGGGGAGGGAAGGGGGATTTTGCAGTATATTCTTCCCCTGCCACACCCACCAAATCATGCCACGCCCACCAAGCCACACCCTCCAAACCAGTAGTTATTTTTTTTGAATCCCACCGTTGTTTATGGGAGGAGCAAGAGAAGAAACAGCTGTAGCCACCAGGGAGATGGAGAAGAACAAAGCCTGCAACCTCAGGACTCAAAATAAGATAAATGGTGCAGGATGGCAAAGAAAGATACCAAAGTTTCTAATTCTTTTGGGCTGAGTCTCTTGTCAGGGATATGATGAACATGCCTGATGAACTACAACAGAGCTCTCCAAATTTGGCAAGTTTAAGACTGGTGGACTTCAACTCCCAGAATTCCCCAGCCAAGCAGAGGAATTCTGGGAGTTGAAGTTCACAAGTCTTAATATTGCCAAGTCTGGAGACCTTTGATCTAGAAGAAGTGGTTAGAAAAGTTGGGTGGATGGATTCAAGGAGAAGACAGCAGTATGTGCGTGAGTACTCAGCAGAAGCCATAGGATGTCAAAAATGATGCATGGGACATCGTCCCAGCTGCCCCTCCCCCCCATGACCATTTCAAAGGAATGTCCTTGAAAGACATGGGAAGAGGTGGAAGAGTCCCACCTAAGGACCAGTGAAGTTGAGGAACTTTTATTCATGGACTCACACAAGTCGATGATGGTCTTCAGTTTTGGTACGCTGGGATGGTTCAATGTTCTGCCTTCTGCAGAGGTGAGATGGGCCTACCTCTTCAGGCTTTGTTTTGGAGGTGGTTGGATATCTTCTCACAAACTCCGGTAGCAACAGAGAGCTTCCCGTCACCCGAATGAACCCAAATGAGAAGATCTATGGAGGTTCTCAGTTCCCCAGGTCCTGGTTGTTCCAAAGTGGCTTTTTCAAGAGGCAACTGGACTTGCTTGGTTTTTCTTTGAAGACGTTTCGCTTCTCATCCAAGAAGCTTCTTCAGCTCTTGAGAGCCCAGGTGCGTCTTGAAAATGCACCTTTGGGACTTTAAGTTGGATGGACTTTCCTCCCTCCCTCCCATCCATCCACCCACCCACCCACCCATCCATCCATCCATCCATCCATCCATCCTTTCCTTCCTTTGTCCCAGTTGCTGGGTGGGCGTAGCTGAGTCGGCCTCCTGCACTACATGGGTGTGTACGTTTGTCCTCCCCAGGCCCTGGAGGCTTTCAACCAGCCTCCAGGAGGGTGAAACCAGCCTCCCTGGGCTCCAGAGGCTCTCTGGAAGCTGGAAACGGACCCACTTATGAACCTACGTTTTTGAAAAATTATGTTGTTGTTTTTTAAGAGGCCTTAACACTTCTGTAATCTTTCTTGGCACTCCCTGGCAGATGAGGTTGGCTGCCATTAGAGAGAGACAGTTGTGTCATCTCTGGTACCCTGAACTTTTTTGTGTTATAGCTCTCTCTATGTGTGACTATCTATGTTTCTGCACGTTAATTGCTAGGAGAACATTTGCAACAAGTTGGATGGAAACGTATGAAGACCGGTTGCAGGAACTGGGTATGTCTAGTTTCATGAAAAGAAGGACTAGGGGAGACAGGATAGCAGTCTTCCAATATCTCAGGGGCTGCCCCAAAGAAGAGGGAGTCAAGCTACTCTCCAAAGCACCAGAAGGCAGGAAAAAGAAGCAATGGATGGAAACTCATCAAGGAGAGAAGCAACTTAGAACGAAGGAGGAATTTCCTGAAAATGAGAACCATTAAACTTGCCTCCAAAAGGTGTGAATTCTCCAACACTGAAAGTTTTTAAGAAGCTTTTGGATAACCCTTTGTCTGAAGTGGTGTCGGGTTTCCTGCCTAGGCAGGGGGTTGGACTAGAAGACCTCCAAGGTCCCTTCCAACTCTGTGATTCTATTCTATTCACTTGTACATAAATAACATTCACCCATTTTTCCACAGGTCCTTCAGACTCGCCTTTTCCCAAGGGTGTGTGCCTGTGTGTGTTTGTGTGTCTACACATACTTACGATTCTGGTAAGAACTTTAGCGAGAGCATCCTGTCGCATTGTGGAATGGGGGGAAAAATGTGATTTCCTGCGATAGGGAGGGATTTTGCAGTAGGAAGTGTGTGGCACAGGCCCAGATCAAAGGTGCTAATCAGTTTTGTGTATATTCATATTGCAGGAAGTTCCCTGGATTGTATGTTTTGACAGATTAAACTGTAGGTGGGGGAGCCCTTGCCAAGCACAGGTTGGGAGGGGGGGGAAAGTTTTGAAAATGAGCGAACTTGTAATTCAGATTAGAGGGTTGCTCAGATTTGGGATTTATTTCCAAAAAGAGCAAGGGAAATGGGCTATTTTGGCAGCTTGAATAGACTGAATATTTTGTGTGTGTGTGTGTGTGTTGTTTCTTTCATCATCTATACCACTTTCCCGGGTTAAGGTAGCTTGGTGGGATGTTCAGTTGGGATAAAAGAGGGGAAAAATTGTAAAATAGCATATTAAAGAACTGAAATTGGAAACATTCTCTCTTTCTGTCTCTCCCTCCCTCCCTCTCTTTGTCTCTTTCTTTCTCTCTTTCTCTCTCATCTCCCCCCCCCACTCTGCCTTCCTGCCTGCCTGCCTGCCTGCCTACCTACCTACTACCTATCTATCTTCCAAGGTGTGGTAGCCCTGTCCTATTTAAACCTTAGGACTTGCCTTTCCCGTGGCAATTATAGCATTTTCTTCCAAATTTTATTTTCCTCACTTTGCACAGTGTATATATCATTCGCAAAGGAAAGGCCTTTTCCCCTTTAACATGTTGGTGGCAACACATCATTGGGTCTAAATTTTAGGAATCCTGGCAAATTTTAGAAACATTTCTGATAGAGATGCTTGAATACATTATCCCCAAATCATTTCTGTGCTCTGTTTGCAGCATTCCAGAAAGAGAGAGAGAGAAAGAGATGGAAGAAGGGAGGGAGGGAGTGGGAGAGAGAGAGTGAGAGAGAGAACTGGACCCAATAAAATTCTGAATATGAACCAGTGGGGGGCAGGAAATGCTAACCATTAGAATAAATAAATAAATAAAATATGATGTTATTTTGTCCTAGATCCACCAGGAGGATATATAAGGTTGCTTTCTTTCAGAAGAGTGGGTGAAAAGGTTGGATTTGAATTTTGTCTCGCCTCCTGGGGGAAAAAAAAAAGGTTAGGAAATATAGTCCTGTGCATTTTTATATGAATTTTTTTTTAATTTGAGGTCCAAGCCTTCACCTCAGTTTCTTCAGATTAATTGAAGCAAGATAGATACATTCAGACAGCTGAGAAGACCTTAGTTAGAAAGGAGAAAGAGATTTTTCAAAAAACAGAAGAAAACAAAATACATATTTCCATCCATTTCCCCCCTCCCATGCCATCACTCTGTTAAACATCTAATTTTCACAGCACTGTCTTATGCCCAAAGATATTTACCCATGTAGTAAGGCTATATTGCTATTGTCCTTCTCATCTTTCCTGCTACCTTCTCCTAGTTGGTATCTTACCATTTATCACTTTGTTGTTTGTATTTTATGATGGTATCTTTATGATTTATTGATACTTTGTTGTTTGTATGTACACTGAGAGCTTATGCACTGCAGACAAATTCCTTGTTTGTCCAATCACACTTGGCCAATAAAGAATATTCTGTTATTCTTTTCCATTCTGTCAGTTCCATTCTCTCTTCTCTTCTCTTCTCTTCTCTTCTCTTCTCTTCTCTTCTCTTCTCTTCTCTTCTCCTCCCTTCCCTTCATTCCTCTCTTGCTTCCCTTCATTCTTCTCTTCTCTTCCCTTCCCTTCATTCTTCTCTTCCCTTCGCTTCCCTTTGCTTCCCTTCATTATTCTCTTCCCTTCCCTTCATTCTTCCCTTCCCTTCCCTTCATTCTTCTCTTCCTTCCCTTCATTCTTCTCTTCCCTTCCCTTCATTCTTCCCTTCCCTTCCCTTCATTCTTCTCTTCCTTCCTTCCCTTCATTCTTCTCTTCTCTTCCCTTCCCTTCCCTTCCCTTCATTCTTCTCTTCCTTCCCTTCATTCTTCTCTTCCCTTCCCTTCCCTTCATTCCTCTCTTGCTTCCCTTCATTCTTCTCTTCTCTTCTCTTCCCTTCCCTTCATTCTTCTCTTCCCTTCTCTTCCCTTTGCTTCCCTTCATTATTCTCTTCCCTTCCCTTCATTCTTCCCTTCCCTTCCCTTCATTCTTCTCTTCCTTCCCTTCATTCTTCCCTTCCCTTCCCTTCCCTTCATTCCTCTCTTGCTTCCCTTCATTCTTCTCTTCCCTTCCCTTCCCTTCCCTTCATTCTTCTCTTCCCTTCCCTTCATTCTTCCCTTCCCTTCCCTTCATTCTTCTCTTCCTTCCCTTCATTCTTCTCTTCCCTTCCCTTCCCTTCATTCTTCTCTTCCTTCCCTTCATTCTTCTCTTCTCTTCTCCTCCCTTCCCTTCATTCCTCTCTTGCTTCCCTTCATTCTTCTCTTCTCTTCCTTTCCCTTCATTCTTCTCTTCCCTTCGCTTCCCTTTGCTTCCCTTCATTATTCTCTTCCCTTCCCTTCATTCTTCCCTTCCCTTCCCTTCCCTTCATTCTTCTCTTCCTTCCCTTCATTCTTCCCTTCCCTTCCCTTCCCTTCATTCTTCTCTTCCTTCCCTTCATTCTTCTCTTCTCTTCTCTTCCCTTCCCTTCATTCTTCTCTTCCCTTCGCTTCCCTTCATTATTCTCTTCTCTTCTCTTCTCTTCCCTTCCCTATCTTCCATTCCATTCCATTCCTGCTTCAGCTCACCCCTAAGTATTCACTTCCTATGTAGGACTCCTGAAATAATTCTTCTCTAAACAGAGAAAGGTTATCCTTGGTTTTCATGTTTAATATAACTCATAGCTTAACCTACCTTATAGGGCTGATGTGAAAATAAAGGCCACTTCATTCAGAGAGCAGGATTTAATCCTGTCCCTTGACATTTTCCCCTGACTGATACAAAAAGCTTTTGTGCTTCTTTTCTTTCCTGAACAGATCAGGATTAGTCAGCCACCTGTCTGAAATAGTATAAGGTCTCCAGCTTGAGCAGGGGTTTGGATTTGAAGACCTCCAAAGTCCCAAGTGGTGTAAGATTTCCTGCCTAAAAGGGGATTGGACTAGATGACCTACAAGGCCCCTTCCAACTCTGTTATTCTATTTCTCTATTCTACTCCTTCCAACTCTGTTATTTTATTCTGAATTTTTGCTGCTGAATTCGGTTAATCTAAACCAGCATTTCTCAACCTTGGCTGCTTTAAGGCAAGTGGATTTCAAGTCCCAGAATTTTCAAGGCAGAATAGTTGGCTGGGAAATTCTTGGACTTGAAATCCACTTGCCTTAAAGTGGCCAAGGTTGAGTTTAGTTTAATTTATTGTCATTGCACCTCGTACAATGAAATCAAACACCATCTTCAGTGCACATCATGACCATGACCATGACCATGAAAATAAACACAAACTCACATCCTTCACCCTTCACACATTGAACCGAAAACCCCCGACACCGCACCAACACTGCACTATACAGCAGAATTCAACAGAGTTACTGCCCTGGGATAGAAGTTGTTTGTTCTTGTTTTTATTATCCTGTACCTTCTGCCAGTTGGTAATAGTTCAAAAAAAGGGTGCCCAGGATGTGATGGATCTTTGAGAATGTTTTGAACTTTCTTAAGGCAGCGGGAGCTATAAAGCTCTTCCAAAGAGGACAGAGGGCAACCCATGATCCTCTGGGCAATGATGTTAACCCTCCTGAGCGCTTTCCAATCTGCCTCTGTGCAATTGGCAAACCATATAGAGGTGCAGTAAGTTAAGATACACTCTATGGTGCAGCGGTAGAAGCTCACCAGCAGTTTTCCATTCAGTTGTTGTTTTCTGAGAAGCCTCAGGTAGTATAATCTTTGCTGAGCCCTTTTGACCAGTCCTGTAATGTGGGCACCCCAGGTCAGGTTCTCTTTGATGGCAACACCCAGAAACTTAAAACTGGCTACTTGCTCCACTGGGTCTCCATTGAGAGACGTTGTTAAGAATATAAGTCACCTAACAGGTATTTGGGTTAGAAATATATAAACCAGGATAGACATTTTAATTCTGTCTCTTTAAGAGCATGCTAAAAACTGCAATTGGGTGTGGTTACTCAAACGGCCATAAGATGAAGGCAGAAACCTGGGTTGTTTTAGTCTTAGTCTCAGAAGAGAGTGTGTCTGAGTGAGTATCTCTGTTTCCTTCTGTTGGAAAGTATTGCCGTTGCTCCATTTTTCCTAATTGACTGATATTGCTGGATTTGATGTAAGTTTGATACTGAACTGTTTTTGACACTGGAATTTGATATTTGGATTATCGCTGGATTGAAAAACTGACTGATTTACCTGTGAATGACTTTTGGACTGCTTATTTTGGACTTTGCTTAAATCTTTCTGGAAGCAAAAACCTACATCTACTGTACAGTGTATCTGTGTACTGTGTGTGTATCATTCAAACACTTCTCTCAAATACGTCTCCCTGTATGCGCTCATTCTCCTAACGGGGAATTACCTCAACAGACGTTGATCTAAGTGTATCCAATGAAGCATCTTGAATCAGTCACTCTGCACACGTGAATCATCTATTCGCACTCTTACCCCAATCAGCAATGCTGTGTGCATCCGCGCTTTGTCCGTTGTGCGTCCTTGTGATTTTAGTATTCCTAAACACCTCCCTTGTTCTCTCTTACGCTCAACCAAGTAATGCTGCTGCCGTTTTTTTGGTTTTGTTTCTTTTGTTCCATCAGCATTTTTCTTGAAGAGCTGAGCGGTTTGTTCATTATTCTGGCTGCCACCCTTTCCCAGGTTGTTCCCGTTGTGGGAGTGGGGAACAGCTGACCGTGTCTGCTGGGAGCTGATTGGCTCAGGGAAGCCCTGTCTGGAAGATTAGGCTGGGTGGGGATGTGAAAGGCCGAGAGAAAGCCGAGAGCTTGAGCCAACCCATCTCTGCTCAGCACAAAACCGATCTGACCTTTTGGCTGCACCTAACAAAGGAAAGCAAAGTTGCCCACAGGATGCCTTCCAGAATAACAGAGTAACAGAGTTGGAAGGGACCTGGGAGGTCATCTAGGAGACCCTATACTACTTCAGACAAATGGTTATCTAATCTCTTCTTTAAAAACTTCCAGTGTTGGAGCATTTACAACTCCTGGAGGTAAATTGTTCCACTGATTAATTGTTCAAACTGTCAAGAAATTTCTCCTTAGTTCTAAGTTGCTTCTCTCCTTGATTAGCTTCCATCCGTTGCCTCTTGTCCTGCCTGCAGGTGCTTTGGAGAATAGCTTGACCCTGTTTTCTTTGGGGCAGCCCCTTAGATATTCTTCTTCTTGTGCCCTATCTGTCATCAGACACTGGCAATCATGTTGGCAATCCTGTTTGCACAAAAAAGGGGCTGCTGAGTTTTGTCCAAACCAAGCCCTTAGATTTTGAAGCTGTGATGTTCTTCTTTTGCCTGGACCTCGCTTGCTTTCAACCTTTCCCTGGAGGATTATGTGAAAGGAAGGGAAGGAAGAAAGGAAGGAAGGAAAAGGAAGAAGGAAGGAAGATGGGAATGAGAAGGAGGGAGGGAAGGAAGGAAGGAAGGGAAGGGAAGAAGGAAGGAAGGAAAAGGAAGAAGGAAGGAAGATGGGAATGAGAAGGAGGGAGGGAAGGAGGGAAGGGAAGGGAAGAAGGAAGGAAGGAAACATGAGTTGAGGCAATATCTTTGATGCTTCTCCTTTTCCTCTCCTGAATGCAAAATCAATTTTCAAGCAAATGGAGGACATGCCATTCTCTCTGGGTCTTTCCCCCCTGCCTTCAGCACAAAGAAAAAGCAGAGAGATTGCTCTAGAGTACAACAGGGGGATCTTTCCTCCTCTCCCTAACCTAGGAGAGGGTTTCTTTGATTAGAGAAAATGGAGGGAGGGGAAACCCGAGTGATGGGAAGGAATGACAACTGTGACCTTGGACAGCTATCTCCCTGGCACTGAAACAGACTCAAGTTCAGCTGTGGAGCTTCAGAGACGGCTGGAATCCCTGCCTGGACTGAATCTTGGGATGAATAAACCAGGCTTAACTCTGGGCTGATGACACCTCTTCATTTTCTAGTTTGGGATCTTCTCTCTCATTTTTTTTTTTGCCATCACCCATCCAATTCTCCCACATCAGTTGTCTCCTCCTCCTCCTCCTCCTCCTCCTCCTCCTCCTCCTCCTCCTCCTCCTCCTCCTCCTCCTCTATTTTCTTTCCCATCCATTTTCCTTCTTATCCTTCTTCTCTTTCATCTTTTCCTCCTCCTCTATTTTCCCCATCCATTTCCTTCTTATCCTTCTTTCACCTTTTCCTCCTCCTCTTCCTCCTCTATTTTCTTTCTCATCCATTTTCCTTTTTATCCCTTTTATCTTTCATCTTTTTCTCCTCCTCTTCCTCTCTTTTCCCCATCCATTTTCCTTCTTATCCTTCTTTCACCTTTTCCTCCTCCTCCTCTATTTTCCTTCTCATCCATTTTCCTTCTTATCCTCCTCTTCCTCCTCCTCCTCCTCCTCCTCCTCCTCTATTTTCTTTCCCATCCATTTTCCTTCTTATACTTCTTCTCTTTCATCTTTTCCTCCTCCTCTATTTTCCCCATCCATTTCCTTCTTATCCTTCTTTCACCTTTTCCTCCTCCTCTTCCTCCTCTATTTTCTTTCTCATCCATTTTCCTTTTTATCCCTTTTATCTTTCATCTTTTTCTCCTCCTCTTCCTCTATTTTCCCCATCCATTTTCCTTCTTATCCTTCTTTCACCTTTTCCTCCTCCTCCTCTATTTTCCTTCTCATCCATTTTCCTTCTTATCCTCCTCTTCCTCCTCCTCCTCCTCCTCCTCCTCCTCTAGGCTGTCTCTTTCACATACTTTAGCTTCTTTCTTTCATCTCGGGAATGACCTGAAATGACCTTTTGCTGAGCTTTCTACGTGACTCAACTGATAATAGTGAATACTGTGGGGCCCCTAAGTGTTGGAAAGTCTGAGCACGTAATGTGGGGGGTGGGAAGCATGTGAGTGAGACAGAGGACAAGAGGCAAAGTCTTTGTGAGCATATTTATAGATATGTGGAGCTTTCTAAAGTTTGTAGATAGAGAGGAGGAGACAGAGAGAGGAAGAGGCCGCAAGGGATTATAAACAGTTGTCCAAGTAAGCACCATGTCATATTTTATCCTGTTTATATAAAAGCTTCTTCTTAGAAACCCTGGTTTTGGGGGAACAAAAAGAAAGTTATGGCCAACAAAAGAGTGCTGGGTGATGGGTGGGAAGATGGACTAGATTATGTAAACATTTTTCATGGCATAATCAGCTGTATTTTTTTTTTTTAAAAAAAGAAGTGAATTTAAAGAAATTTGCTCATCATCAAAATCTCAATAGATATGCCTATTACTATTATTATTATTATTATTATTATTATTATTATTATTATTATTATTATTATTATTATTAACTGTGATCTCATTAGTTTATTTGTTTTATTTCTTATCTTTACATTCTGCCTTTTTTTCTGAGAAGGGCAAAGTGATGCATGGACATTGTCCCCATGATTATAGTCACAGGAACCTTGGGAAGTCAATCAGGAAGAGAGGCCTGGCTACAGAAGGGAGAAGTTGTCCTGCATCTTTCTTTCTGCTTCTTTAATTTCCTGCTCTGGTGATTCCTTTGACCCCATGGGGGCTTTTAACGGGCAGTCCCAACCATGCAAATTGCCCTTGTCCTTAAAGAAAAGGCACCAAAAAGGATCCGTATGAGAATCAGGTAAAGCAAGATGATGACGTAAATATAAAATAACTATTGTATAGGTTCTCCCCTTGAGCAGGGGTCTGGATTGGAAGGCCTCCAAAGTCCCTTTCAGATTCTATTCTACTCTACTCTACTCTACTCTACTCTACTCTACTCTACTCTACTCTACTCCACTCCACTCCACTCCACTCCACTCCACTCCACTCCACTCCACTCCACTCCACTCCACTCCACTCTACTCTATTCCCTATTCCTATTCTATTCTATTCTATTCTATTCTATTCTATTCTATTCTATTCTATTCTCTATTCTATTCTATTCTATTCCCTATTCTATTCTGTTCCCTATTCTACTCCCTACTCCCTATTCTATTCTATTCCATTCCATCTTATTCTTCTATTCTACTCTACTCTAACTAACTATAACTAAGATGGGATAAACAATCTAGCTTTGAAATGGGATTAAATGTGGGATAATAAATATGGCTTGCCAAGGTTAGGTGAACTGCTTTGCTTTCAAGATACCTTGTAGAATCTCCTGATGTCAAGTCCAATTCTTCATTCAGTCTATCAAAATATTCAAGGTGGTCCTAATATTACCAAACATTGACTAAGACCCTTTCCATATTGTCTTGCTCGTCTCCTTAATTTTTGGGGGGGACTTATTTCAGATGTTCCAGATTCTTTGTTATTCGTTGTCCATAGTAAAGGACACCTTCAACCTGGAATTGACTTCAGGAATGGTTCAACAACGTCAAGACAGGAGCATGTCATCACAATGTTCATCTAGTCATGGATTGTTCCGACCAAAGAAGAGAAATGGACTCTCATTATTCACCTAAATAAGTCATGCAAGTAATTGCCATGAACATTGCTTTTTGGAGCTTATCTTCACCCAGGCAAGTGCCCTGGTGTCTTGTCTCACCTCCTCTTTGGGCAAAAACAACAACAACAAAAACCCAAGGCTAAGCACACCCCATTCCTTCAACTCTTGCAAAATAATATTTGTTGAGAAAAGAAAAGCAGAGCTTCTCAATGGGTTGGCTTGCTTCCATGTGTTTCCATGTGCTTCCTCTTCCCCCTCCTTCCCTTTCCCCAGTCTGGAATGGCCTAGTCCTTATTTATATTTGACCAAAATGTCTTCATATTTTGGCCCATTTTCATTAAGCTGAGTAATCCTTACATCTGGTGGGAAAACAAGAGCCGCCAATAAGGACAAACTTGGCCAGGTAGGGAGAGACAAGGAGATGAAGCCAAATATTATATTCATATGTATGGGAGGTAGCCCACCCAAACATCCCTTTTGATTGAACTGATTTGCAGGTTGCCACTGACCTGCTTGCCTTAACCTATGAGAGCTGGTTTGGTGGTGGTGGTGGAGCCTGTCTCTTGGAGGTGAAGTCTCTCCTGAATTCAGCTTCATTCTCAGCTCTGGAAGGAGCTGGAGAGCGGGAGGTTTTCCTCAGCATGACAACCGAGAAGGGAAATGCTATTCATCGAATGAGGCGGCTCTCGGCAGACTTCAGATCTCTGCTCGGCCCCAGAGCCAGCCTCCTTCCCCTCTGCCTGTAAAGGAGGATGTCCAAACTCGCTCCAGGACCCCGGATTAACTTTGCAAAGTTGGAAGGATCGTCTGAATCTGGTGTTTTTCTGTTCTGCGGGTGCCAGGAAGAAGTGGGAAGCTCCGTTGAAGCCTCTTTGGAGATGCAGATTTCCGGATGATGGAGGAGC
This sequence comes from Hydrophis major, assembly GCA_033807585.1. Taxonomy (NCBI): domain Eukaryota; kingdom Metazoa; phylum Chordata; class Lepidosauria; order Squamata; family Elapidae; genus Hydrophis; species Hydrophis major. The sequence continues at coordinate 37,762,927 of CM066334.1, forward strand.
CACACAACCGAAAGTGGAGGGGAAGGGAACGGAGACAGTCCAGGTTAGTAGAAAAGCTCCTTCAGTGGAGACCGAAGAAAGTTTTAAATGGGATTATGGTCAGCATTCGATTTTTAATTCATCGTTCTGAGGGGGAAAGGCTTTCCTCACTTTTCTTTTCAGTCAGGGCTTTCTGTTCTGGGCAATTGTTTTGCAATGCAGGTTTACCATACTGTACAGCTAGGGGAAGGACACGTGATAGAAAAATGTTTCACTGACTTTCTTTAAACAGCTGCAGATGAGAGAAGGAAAGAAAGAGAGAGAGAGAGAAGGAGAGAGGGAGGGGGAGCGGGTGTGTTAGAAGATTTATTTCAGTTGGTGGAGAAAAATTGTTAAGAAATGGACTATTGATTCCCCCCTGGCACCCTGCATTTAATGCTCCTCCTTTAACCTTGATTGATCTAGTAAACTTCAGGAAAGTTGCTGAGAAACTTAATTTGAGTTGTACCTGACGTGAATGCAGATGTCGGAGAGCTGTTATTCCTTTCTCCTTGCGTATTGTCTTGCTAAGCAGAAAGAGCCAGTAAATTCTTTTTCCCTGTTAAAACATTGGTCATATAGCACCAGAATCATTTTAATCTGTATTCTAAGTCATGTCGTGAATTTCAAAGAGGCTGCAGTTGTGGTGAGGGGTGTGTGGGAAAGATTGCCTGAAAGAGACCCGTTAGGAATAGAAGGATAAACTTGATTTGGGATCAAAGACCAGCTGCCAGTTACACATCATACATAATCAGGCAGACAATCAAAAAGAAGTGAAGAGAGAATCACGTTCTCAAAGCGTTAAACCACATGAAATAATCTTAGGATAACTTCAACACGAGAAAGAGAGAGGAGGCATAAAAACAACCAAAAGAGAACTTGGGCTATCCTGGAGATTTCTGAAGACCCAGTTTCTAAATGTCTGTGGAGATTTTCAAGTCCTCCAGGTCGTGGTTGTCCCAAAGATGCTTTTTTTTTTTTTTTCAAGAAGCAACTGGACTTTCTGGTTTTTCTTGAAGACATTTCACTTCTCATCCAAGAAGCTTCTTCAGCTCTGACTGGATGGTGGGGAAGGAACGAAGGAAGTTAGAAAGAGAAGGAAGGAAGAGGAGGGAGAGAGGAAGGAAGGAAGGAAGGAAGGAAGGAAGGAAGGAAGGAAGGAAGAGGAGGGAGAGAAGGAGGAGGGAGAGAAGAAGGAAGGAAGGAGGAAGAAGGAAGGAAGGAAGGAAGGAAGGAAGGAAGGAAGGAAGAGGAGGGAGAGAAGGAGGAGGGAGAGAAGAAGGAAGGAAGGAAGGAAGGTAGAAGGAAGGAAGAGGAGGGAGAGAAGGAGGAGGGAGAGAAGAAGGAAGGAAGGAAGGAAGGAAGGAAGGAAGGAAGGAAGGAAGGAAGGAAGGAAGGAAGGAAGGAAGGAAGGAAGAAAGTCTATAGAGATTCTCCATCATCCAGGTCCTGGTTGTCCCAAAGGTGCTTTTTTCAAGAGGCAACTGGACTTTCTGTTTTTTCTTGAAGACGTTTCATTCCTCATCCAAGAAGCTTCTTCAGCTCTGACTGGATGATGGGGAAGGAATGAAGGAAGTTAGAAAGAGAAGGAAGGAAGGTAGAAGGAAGGAAGAGGAGGGAGAGAAGAAGGAAGGAAGGAAGGAGAGAGGGAAGAAAGAAGGAAGAAATGGAAGTCTATGGAGATTCTCCATCATCCAGGTCCTGGTTGTCCCAAAGGTGCTTTTTTCAGGAGGCAACTGGACTTTCTGTTTTTTCTTTGAAGATGTTTCGTTCCTCATCCAAGAAGCTTCTTCAGCTGAAGAAAAAAACAGTTGCCTCTTGAAAAAGCACCCTGGGGGAGCAGTTGGTAAGAAGACTGCGTTCTCCTTGTTTGACCTAGCAAGGGACGCAGAAAATGCAGTGATGTGTGTCTCAAACTCAAATGGACTCAAAGTTTTTGCATTGGAGTGTTTTTGTATGTCCCTCAGAGGGCAGAGAACAAAAACTGTCCCCAGTGAGACAAGCACAAGATCATAACTGAAAAACTGATTGGTTGAAAGTTCTTCCAGGGAGGCCACCAGCAAAACAGGTGGAGAAGTGGAGTCTATTGAGATATTTTTCTTAACCTGAATCCAATACTTGTTGCCTTGGCTTCATTTTAGTCCAACCAAAGCCAAGTGAGATCAAATATTGAAAGATGTGTGGTCTTCAGTTCTCAGAATCTCCTAGCCAGCAGTTTATCATCCTAAGTTCATAATGACGGCCAGTAAACCAAACGGCTTTAAAAGGGGATTGGCTAAATTCTTGGAGAACATGTCTAACAAAAGTTTTAGTCTCTTAAGGTTGGAGGAACCCCCCAAATATAGTTGTAGCAAAATAATAAGAGAAGGATGATGTTCTCCTTCTGTTCTGACCCAAGTCTCATTCCAAGCAAACGAACACCAAACAGAGATAAAAGCAAAACCTTTTTAATGCTTCTCCGTGAATTCCATTCATTCACAGTAACAATGCTATTAAAAGATAATTGTCCCAGATAAGAACAAGCCTTGCCAAGGTTGTGCAAGGCTGCCAAGAACACTAGATTAAATTGCAAGGAAATAATCAAAACCAAAAGTCTCCAAACACAAACCAGGATAGTCTGGACTTCTGCAAGACTTGAAGTGCAAGAACTTCTTTGCTTCCTGCAAATAATCCCACCTCTGAAGGCTGGCTTTTATCCCTTAAGAGGGAGAGGCCATCATCTTGCAGCCTTACTCCCGAGTCACCTGTGCTGCTGCAGCTGCTCTTTCCTTCGAGCAGCCCTGGGCACAGACTCCCTGGGATCCTCTTCCTCACTGCTGCCAGCCTCCACAATCTCCGAAGGCAGCATTCCACTACCTGATGGTCCTGGCCCCATCTCTGTCTCACACACAGGCCCCTCACCTGAGTCCTCACTCTCCGAGACCTCAGCCACCTGCACCTGCTGCCAGCAAACCACAACACCTTCTCCTTTTCAAGTGGCCTTTCTTGGCCATCATGAGAAAATGCCAGGAGCAGGATAGCCTTGAGTTGTCCAATGGGATAAGGATAATGTTGTCAGCCTTTTCTTTGAGATGCTACTTACTTATCTCCTTGGAGAGCTTGATTTTTGCTTTGGAGATGTCCACCATCCTAGAGTCTCACTTCCTCTTGTCTGAAGTCGGGAAGTCTACCAACATTTTTTGCTATGCGAAATCACACCAACATGTATCTTTGTATCCAGCCATGAGAGCAAGATTCCTCCTGCTTCAGCTGTCTTTGGGCATCTTCCCATCCATTCGGGTCTAGAGGTTTACTTCCCTCCACGGTGTCATCTGAACCTCAGGCTAATTTATTTCTGTCATGGTGGTATGGCTTGGAGGCAAGGGTGGCAGTGAAAAAGGGGAGAAGAGGCAATTATTTCAAGATGTGTAGTAGGGGGAAAACCCTAGGAAGACCTACTAGATATTCCATCAACCAACTCCCACCTCTCTCCCTCCTAAATATAGGTCTATACATAGTCAATGTTTTTCTTTGCAGCCGAAGCTACACAAATGTCAGTTCAAAATGAGCTGGAATTAAAAATGATTTTTTTTTAAAAAAAATATATATATAGCACCTGGGCTGCTCCAAAGTTTTTGTTCAGGGCAGATTGAACAAGACCTACAGCTGAAAAATCTTGTACATAATGGATAGATTATATTGAGTATAGTAGTTCTCAACTTAAAACAGTTTGTTTCGTGACTGTCCAAAATTATACCGGCCCTGAAAAATGTCAATTATTAACATTTCTTTCATAGTTATGAATCAGATCAGGAGTGAAACTTTCTAATTTATCTACAAACATACAATTTGCAAGCCAGAACTAAGGAGAAATTTCCTGACAGTCAAAACAATTAATCAGGGGAACTCCTTGCCTCCAGAAGTTGTGGATGTGCCAACACTGGAAGTTTGAAGAAGAGATTGGATAACCATTTGTCTGGAATGATATAAGGTTTCCTGCCTGAGCAGGGGGTTGGACTAGAAGACCTCCAAGGTCCCTTCCTACTCTGTTATTCTGTTGGTTATTCTCAGGAAATGGCCACATTTACAAGATTGAAAAATGGAATGCTTTATCAGATACAACTTCACTTCAACACTTAATAGATGTTCATCTACTAATCAAAAGTATAATATCCATTGCCCATCCTAGTGTCTAGATATTTCCTTCATTTTTTCTCTGCAGAAAGTTGACGATTCTTCTTCGATCCTGAATCTTGGCAGGAAAACTCTCTTGTCTCTCTTATGCTTCCTCACTTTTTATACCTTGGGTTTCCCAGAAGGTTTTTCTTCTGTTCTTTTCAGTTTTGAATTTTATCATCAATTCTTATGCTAAGAAGGGTCAGGAGATGAAGGGTTTCTCACATTAGATGTGAAGTTCCTCATGAATAATGGGCCATATCACCTCTATTGTCTGCTTCCAAGCGAAGGGCAAGAGGAGAAATTGCAAAGCAAGGGAAATGAGCAAGAAGGATTGAGAGGGAAAAGTTTGGAGGGATCCTAGAGCCAAGGAGACCAAATGCAGGAGCAGCAGCTGGTAATTTCAGAGAAGAAAGGCGTGACATTTTCTGCAGATGAGAAAATATGATGCTTCATTCTACGTCTGCTCAACGATGAGATTGTTGAGCAGCCATAGAACGAAGTGTAACATTTTGTTTTTTTTCTGAATCTTTGACAAAGGATTAGAAATGTCCCAAAGGATAATCTTTGGAGTCAAAAGAGGCTACAGGTTGTTTCCTCTCCTGTCATTTTTTGTTTCCCTTTTTTATTGTTTTCTTTCAAAGGAATTCACTGAGTATAGATCACTTTGAGTTTTTCCTGGAACTCTGATAACAACGAGCATCTCTACAAGAGGGACAATCAATGCTTTGTACTGTTTCCCTGTCCTGGTAGAGAGTCTGTACGGCTGTAGTAAATTGAATTGCAAGTGTTGAGTTTATTTTGGGTCAAACCAGCCTTTTTCACTCATGTTCCCTCTCTCCCTGTGTTAATGAATGCAAAAAAAACCCTTATTGTCTTCTCTTTTATGGCTTTGAGTTGGCTTGCTGATATAAAGTCTTACTGGCAGTGGTGTCATGCAGTCCTTTTAAGCGATTTGCAACTGCTAGTTGGTCAATTTTTCCCATTTGCCCAGAAAAAGCATTATGCAGTAGATAAGGAAATATAGTCCAAAAATAGATACTCCAATGCTGAATCTTTCTTTCTTTCTTTCTTTCTTCTTTCTTTCTTTCTTTCTTTCTTTCTTCTTTCTTTCTTTCTTTCCTTCCTTCCTTCCTTCCTTCCTTCCTTCCTTCCTTCCTTCCTTCCTCTTTCTTTCTTTCTTTCTTTCTTTCTTTCTTTCTTTCTTTCTCCTTCCTTCCTTCCTTCCTTCCTTCCTTCCTTCCTTCCTTCCTTTCTTTCTTTCTTCTTTCTTTCTTTCTTTCTTTCTTTCTCCCTCTTTCTTTTCCTCCCTTCCATGTCTTCTTTTCTTCTCCTCCCTCCCACCCTTTCCTCCCTTCCTTTCTTCCTTCCTTCCTTCCTTCCTTCCTTCCTTCCTTCCTTCCTTCCTTCCTTCTTTCTCTTCCCTTCCTTCTTTCCCTCCCTCCCTACGGCTTTCTTTCTTTCTTTCTTTCTTTCTTTCTTCTTTCTTCTTTCTTTCTTTCTTTCTTTCTTTTTTCCTTCCTTCCTTCTTTCCCTTCCTCCCTCCCTCCCTTCCTTCTGGGTAGTTGGGTATCTCATGGAATTTGTACTTCAGTGAGTTTCTCTCATACTCATGCCTTTTCCAGGTAGGGTCAACTGCTCAACTTGTTAAATGAGACTTTTTGACCTCAAAACTTGTTATATTAAGGATATCATGGATTTAAGATGCAACTTGATAAGAATAAGAAATCGTCCTATTCATTGATTCATTCACTAATGGGTTCAGTTTGTCAACTCTAGGAACTGATATTCCAATCCTAAGATTTCAGAGCTAAGTCAGGTGAAATGTTTTTAAAACAAAGATGATGATCCTTACTTGGATATTGATGTCCCTGAGCCCGAAGAACCCCAACGCTCTCTCTCTCTCTCCCAGGATCCCTGTAAAATTATGGACTAGGACTACTTCAGAATGAACCCTATTTTTCTCCTCTCCACCCCCAGTGCTACTACAAAAAGCAAATAGCGTAGTCCTTCAAAGATCTTTGACATTTCTAATGAAAGATCTCGGTCTGTAGAAAGCGAGCAATAACGTTGAAGAAAGTATGCAGGAAAGGGAAAATAAGAGACATTTAGGCTTGAGAAAGGAGAAGTGTGAGAAAGGAACTCAGAATAACCCTGCCTTGATGCTGCTTGGTGTAAGAAAGGACCGAGGGAAACTCTGGCAGATTTTCAGGAGTCACCTTCTTAAGAGTGTGATGTTTCCCAAAGATGAATTGTACCTGGTTCCAGGATGGTTAAGAAGACACAATTAAGAACATTGCTAAATGTCTATGGAGATTCTCGGTCCTCCAGGTCATGGTTGTCCCAAAGATTTTTTTTTTTTTTTTCAAGAAGCAAGTGGACTTTCTAGTTTTTCTTTGAACATGTTTCGCTTCACATCCAAGAAGCTTCTTCAGATCTGAAGAAGCAATTCAGAACAGTTCAGCAATGGAATTGATCCCTGGAGGTAGATGATCTCTCCTTTCAAATAAGCCATTGAGAAGAGTCTGCAAAGCTACTCTTTATCATTGCTGTGACTTTCCTACACCAAGGAAGGGTTTGGATTCAACCACCCACCTCAGAGGTCAGGCTAGAGGGGAACTCCAGGAACTGCAGCCAAAGACTGGATTACATGGTGCTACCTTACCCTTTCCAGACATATGATAAATGCCTCAGAGATGTCTCCAGGTCTATGATCATTGTTGGTGTTTATTCTGCAGTTCTAGCATTTTTGGTGTCAGTCTGTCCATCCATCCACCCATCCATCCATGCATCCATCCATCCATGCATCCATGCACCCATCCATTCTCCCTCCCTCCCTCCATCCTCCCTTCCTTCATCCTCCCTCCCTCCATCCTTCATCCATGCATCCATCCATCCTCCCTCCCTCCTCCACCTATCTATCTATGCTCCCTCCCTCCTCCTCCCTCCCTCCCTCCTCCCTCCCTCCCTCCCTCCATCCTTCATCCATCCATCCTTCATTCATCCATCTATCTATGCTCCCTCCTTCCTCCCTCCATCCTCCATCCTCCATCCATCCATATATCTATCCATCCATCCTCCCTCCCTCCATCCTCCCTCCCTCTATCTATGCTCCCTCCCTTCCTCTCTCCATCCTCCATCCTCCATCCATCAATCCATCCTCTCTCCCTCCATCCATCCTCCATCCATCTATCTATGCTCCCTCCCTCCCTCCATCCTTCATCCATTCATCCATCCATCCTCCCTCCCTCCATCCTCCATGCATCCATCCTTCATCCATGCATCCATGCATCATCCTCCCTCCCCCCTCCCTCCTCCATCCATCTATCTATGCTCCCTCCTTCCCTCCCTCCCTCCTCCCTCCCTCCCTCCCTCCTCCCTCCCTCCCTCCATCCTCCCTCCCTCCCTCCATCCTCCCTCCATCCATCCTCCATCCATCTATCTGTGCTCCCTCCCTTCCTCTCTCCATCCTCCATCCATCCATATATCCATCCATCCTCCCTCCCTCCCTCCATCCTCCCTCCCTCCATCCTCCATCCATCCATCCTTCATCCATGCATCCTCCATCCATCCCTCCTCCCTCCTCCCTCCTCCATCCATCTATCTATGCTCCCTTCCTCCATCTTCCCTCCCTCCATCCTTCTTCCATCCATCCTTCATCCATCCATCCATCCATCCATCCTCCCTCCCTCCCTCCTTCATTCATCCCTCCTTCATCCATCCATCCATCATCCATCTCCATCCATCTATGCTCCCTCCCTTCCTCCCTCCCTCCTCCATCTATCCATCTATCCATCCATCCATCTATCCATGCATCCATCCATCCTCTATCCATCCATCTCTATCAAAATGCAATTTGAAGACTCTTTTTCATTCGACCATGCTTCAAACTCCCAAATATTTTCTGGGCAGCTGGGCATGTAATGGCGGATAGCTGGCCCAATAGGGAGGACAAACGGATTACATCTGTTATATTTTGCCTATGCTCCAATCAGATATCAAGGGCATGTATGGTGGGGTAGCCACCAGTGCATAATTGGTAACCTCATTACGGCGAATTCTTTGAGGCATTCTGCATTCTGAGGACAGAACTATTCTTCTATTCTGTAGTACGCTGCAAACAGGGCAGCCTTGGCATACTTTATTTGGTTTGTTTAGTGACCGTCAGAAGGGATAAAGCTTGTGTATTCAAATTTGGTCTCTCGGTGGTTTCTGTCTTGGTTTTTTTTTTTTTAGTGGCCTTTTTGTGGTGATGTAACCTTAAGGAGAAGGAATTTCTTTTGGGTTGAAGGCAGAAGTGCATTTGGCTCTGTTTCTAGAAAGCGTGTAAGAAGCAGTGGGTGTGATTGTCTGTTTCTCTTCAAAGCAACTCCCAAGTTGTGGACAGGGATGATGTTACTGGGTGGGTGGCTAGGGCGGGGAGCCACTTCAAAAGCCCCCTCCTCTTTCCCCCCAAATTATAGGACTGATATCGGTGCTTATCTCTTTTCTGGTCCCATTTCATCCATTGCAACTCCTCAGCAAATTCATAATTTTAGAATGCCAAAGCTCTCTTCTTATTACACTCTTATCGATCTGATTGCAGGGCCTTTAATTGAAAGGCTCACGCATGAGAGGGGAGGGATTGTGCAAAGCTCAGCCTGGTATTTTCGTCCTGGTGGGATTCCTGCAAGAGAAAAGCTGCAGGACCCTGATCGAAGTCCCCTCCCCACTGCCTCTTTTTTTTTTCCCTTTTCAAGTGGGGGGGGGGGATTGACAGGAATTGTTTGTTCTTTGTCAGATCTTGGAACAGGCTTCCAACATTGGGAGGGTTATAATATGAAATCTTAGATAGCGATGGGTTCGAAATGCTCTCTCTGTGTGTGTTTAAATTAAGCTTTGGAATCATGAAAGAGCTTTGATAGTCTTTTTCTAAATTTGTTTTTAAATATTAAAATAGTTTTTGATGTTAAAGTACTGATTTTCAAGACCTGTCCTCCTTTCCACCCTCCTTCCTCCTCATTTCTTCCTTCCTTTCTTCTTTCTTCCCTCCTCTTCCCCTTCCCTTCCTTCTTCCCTCCCTTACACTCTATTCCTCCTTCCTTCCTTCTTCTCTTCCTTATATTTTATTCCTCCTTTCCTTCCTCCTTCCTTCCTTCCCTTACACTCTATTCCTCCTTCCTTCCTTCCTTCCTTCCTTCCTTCCTTCCTTCCTTCCTTCCTTCCTTCCTTCCTTCCTTCCTTCTTCTCTTATATTTTATTCCTCCTTCCTTCTTTCCTCCCTCCCTCCCTCCCTTCTTCCCTTCCCTTCCCTTCCCTTCTTTCTTCCCTTCCTTACACTCTATTCTTCCTCCCTCCATCCCTCCCTTCCCTGCATTTCTGTATTTTCCATCCGATCAGGAGCTGAATGCAAGACAGGCTTTGTGAAACCAGTGGATTGATGCTTAGTCAAAACCTGTTTAGTTTTGGATCCCAGCCAACATCATATATTGAGTCTATTTTTTTGTCTAAAAAAGAAAATGTTTTTCATTGCATACCTTTCTTGAAAAGGCACACAGTAAGACGAACCATTTGGAACGAGTGAGGATTCAAGATTTTTCTTTGATAGCAGAGATTTCTCTGTGGTGCAAGAACAATTGAAGAGTTGTCAATTCGTTTCTCCTCCCTGTTCTTCATCTAGCCAAGCCCCTATGCTGCTCCAAGGGGAGATTTTAATAGGCCTTTGTTGGGTGAAAAGCTGCATGAATTTGTAGTGCTGTTATTGTGGCTGCTAGTAGAGTTGATAAAAAAAGGGGAGGAAGTTCAGAATCTGGAATTTCCATCAAGGTGGAAGATTGCAAAATAGAGTATTAACTGTTTTCTATCTCTCTTTCACAGTCTGTTTTTTTTTTTCCATTGGGAAAATACCATTATTATTATTATTTTGGTCTATTTAATGAAATTGATTGCAGAAATCCATGTCATTGTGTTTGAGATTTATTTGAGATTATTGTACATTTCATTGTTCATTGCTGTCGAACGGAGTAGACATTCACACAACTGTCACATGACAAAGTCCACAGCATTTCAAGTAAACGTCAGCGATGGCATTTACCATTCAATACTATTCATGGCTCCATATTTACACACATCCTTTAAAATATCTTGTTCTGAGGTCGTGGAGGATAAAGGAAACTATATAAAAAAAGATTCTCTTTGATTTCATTCTTCAGCTTTTCAGTAGCATCTTGGTTTTTTCTGATCAGTATGTAAGCTTCTGTCACTATATAGAGCTCTTTGCTTGTGTTTTTGATCAAAAACACCACAAAAGTTGTGGTGTGGTGGAAATCAAGTGATTTGCGTTTGAGGGCTCCAAAACATCTGAATGGAATCAAAACCCAATTTCGTTTTATGTATGAATTTGGACGTACTTCATTTTCAGTGCTTATTTTTCTCTTGGTCGAAAAATCTTACTGGAAACCAGTGTCTTTGTGGGAAATTTTAAAAACAGGGTATTTGTTTTTAGGAAAGCAGGAGTTAGACAGATGCTTTATTTTTCACTCTATTGCCCATGGCTGATCCTCTGTTAATTATTTAAGATATATTTAATCTCTTCTCTTGACCTTTACCCGCACCACAGAAATAACTTAAGCCATACATTGGAAATAACAAGGGCTTATCTCCGTTTTCTGTCCGTCTGACGAATTCGCTCCTAAACCCCCCCTCCCCCAATTCTTCCCACCCACCTTTCCATCGCTTTCAGATTGAGGTTGAAAATAAAATAATAATCATTCTTTTTAAAAAATGCTTTGCATCCCAAAGCTGGTGGGGAAATTGTTATCGCGAAGCACCTGTTTATAGGCAAAAAAATATGAAATATAAAGGATGAAAGGCGACCAAACTGAAAAAATAGGATGTCGGAAGCAAAGTTACTGGATGGATGTGATCCAGGTGTTAAGAGCTTATTTGCATATTTCCCACCTTTTATAACCCCCCCCCCAACACAGATACACCTGCTATGGAAACTAATTTGATAGTTGTGAGCAACTGCTACAAGCTATCCTTCCCTTCCCAAGGTGTGCAAATGCGTTATCTCGAGCCAAACGTTTAAGGAACACGCTGGCTCCCTTATTTACATGGTCAGAAAGCCTTTTTCCCTAAGAGGTGAGCAAGGCAGATCACAGCACATAAAACAGAAGGCTCATGTTCTCACAGGCAAGCATGGACACACGGACACACAAACACACACACACATGCACACTCACGGCACCATCCAGCATAAGGTCATCCTTCCTTCCCCCCAAACATTTCTAACTCCGCGTTTGTCAAAAGCCAAACTCTTCCAAAATGTCCAATGGTTTCCGGACGATTCTTTTCATTGTCTCTTCCACGTGGGACGCGTTTATCCAGAATGTCTGGATAAAAAAAATATAAAATAAGAAAGGTGAGAACTATGCCATCTTTGGCTCTGAATTCATCCATTTCCCTGTTTCCATCCTCAACAACCCCCCCCCCCCGGTCTCCTCTACCATCACCCTCTCAGTCATCTGGTATTCCTCATGCCGTTCTCCATTCTTATGACGGTAGCAGCCTCCCTGGCTGTTGAATGAAACTGTCACCGTGGGAGGGAAGGAAGGAGTTGGAGCATCATTGTCAATGCCATGACTGTCTATTGTTCCCCCTTCTTGGATGCTGTAGGTTTCCTGAACCTCATTCTTGATCGGTGACCCTGATCCAAGGGTAGTGGAGAAAATCAGCAAGAGTCCTCCTCCTCCTCCTCCTCCTCCTCTTCTTCTTCTTCTTCTTCTTCTTCTTCTTCTTCTTCTTCTTCTTCTTCTTCTTCTTCTTCTTCTTCTTCTTCTTCTTCTTCTTCTTCTTCCTCCTCCTCCTCCTCCTCCTCCTCCTCTTCCTCCTCCTTGTCCTCGTCCTCCCCCCTTCCCCTTCCTTCCTTTCTTCCTTTCCTTCTTCCCTTCCTTCCTTCCTTCTTTCCTCCTTTCCTTCTTCCCTTCCTTCCTTCCTTCCTTCCTTCCTTCCTTCCTTCCTTCCTTCCTTCCTTCCTTCCTTCCTTCCTCCCTCTCTCCCTCCCTCCCTCCCTCCCTCCCTTCCCTTCCCTTCACTTCCCTTCCCTTCCCTTTCCTTCCTTCCTTCCTTCCTTCCTTCTTCCCTTCCTTCCTTCCTTCTTTCCTCCTTTCCTCCTTTCCTTCCTTCCTTCCTTCCTTCCTCCCTCCCTCCCTTCCCTTCCCTTCCCTTCCCTTCCTTCCTTCCTTCTTTCGCACTGTTACAATAATCAGCTCCCGTACATCCTGCAAAATCCAGAGCTGCAATGAGTGGGCGGTGGGGTAGATTCTTTGTTGCTTCCCTGTGTTTTGTGACTCACTGGCTATATTTCAAAACGCCAGGCTTTCTTCTGGAGATTTGTGGGGGGGAGGGGGGGGCTGATTGGAAAGGCGAGGTAGATGGTTGGGATTCACTTTACCACCAAGCAATAAAAAATAATTATTAAGTTGCAACCACCAAAGGCAACTTGGATGGATCCGGTGGGATGCTTACCCCGAAAAACCAAAAGGATGGATGTGTTTGCTTGGAATTCAGTCTTTCCAAGACTTACATTTTGGAGAAATATATCACTTACAGTTTGGAAGCATGTCTATTGCCATCTACCTGTCTGTCCATCCCTCCCCCTTCTGTTTTTTCTGTCTTGGACTAGACACCAGTGGGTTTTTTAAAAAGAGGCCGGAAACAGCATGGAATTCATGTTTAGCTTGGACAGCAGCCAGATAGAAAGCTGAGCTTTGGTGTGTTTTGCAGCATGCGACTTTGCAATGGCAAATGAAAGGAATGTGTGTGTGCATGTCTCTCTTACATAAGATATTTGGATTGTTGGAAGACCGACAAGTAAAATCCATTTAATTAGGTTGCCTTTGAAAATAGTTAGGTTCTTTGTTGCCTGCTTATGCTTGAGTTTCAGATTTCCACATCTTATTCAAAAGCAAGAATGTTTAATGGACTATGCGCCCAGCAGTATCCGGATCGATCATATTTAAATTCCAATTGTTAGAAATCCCTGTGTAACAACCTCTCAGCTCTTTAAAAGACATGTATTCAAAATAATAATAATAATAATAATAATAATAATAATAATAATAATAATAATAATAATAATAATAATATTCCTCTATATTCTAGCTCTGGTGAGCTTCATTATTCAGATTTTAAAAATCCATATTGGTGGAAGCATAAGAAATAGAAAGAAAATTGTTTCAGTTGAGCTTCCAACAAAGCCAAAATGGCATTATTATAGATGCTTCTTTTCTCACGATAGAAAGGATTCAAACTATAGGCTTTCTGAGTTCCTATTTTGAGCCGGCTTGCTCATTACACTGCCATCAAGCAAAGTATTTTGATCTCAGTAATTATGTGGAGAAACATTTCAAATCACTTCAGCATGTTTACTCCTTACACCTTGAAATGTCTCGGTGATTATGAAGGTCTGGTATCACTTTCAACCTGTCTAATTTTAGTCGTTTAATGCTTTCCTTGCCACAAACATTCCTTAAACTTCCACCAAGTATTTCTTGTCTGTTCCTAGCCATTGACTCCCTGTAGGCCATGGAATGCTGGCATTTTATTTGATTGGGCTGGAAAGAAAATTGAGAACTTTGAAAATAATGCATATAACAATAATAATGTATACTCTGCTAAACTATCTAAAAAGGAAGTATTGACATCCTTATTCTCATCTTCCCTATTACCTATCTCCTTATCTTTGGATGACTATAACTTTGTTGCTTATTTATTTATTTTATTAAGCAATTATAAGATAACAGGTATAAATATAAACATAGTTATGAATACATGAAATGGGTACATATAAGAAAAATAAAAGAAACAATAGGACAGGGACAGTAGGCACATTGGTGCGCTTATGCATGCCCCCTACAGACCTCTTAGGAAAGGAGTGAGGTCAATAGTAGACAGTCCAAGGTTAAAGTTTTTGGGGTTTGGGGAAGAAACCACAGAGTCAGGTAGAGTATTCCAGACATTGACCACTCTGTTGCTGAAGTCATATTTCCTGCAATCAAGTTTGGTGCAGTTAATCTTGAGTTTATATCTATTGTGTGCTCTTGTGTTGTTATGGTTGAAGCTGAAGTATTCATTGACAGGTAGGACATTGCAATGTATGATTTTATATACTTATACTTAGATCAGACCAAAGGCGGCATAGTTCTAGGTTTTCTAGGTCTAGAATTTCAAGTCTGGTGGCATAAGGTCTTCTGCAACGAGTAGAGGAGTGGAAAACTCTTCTTGTGAAATATTTCTGGATTTCTCAACTGTGTTAATATCAGATAGGTAATGCGGGTTCCAGACTGATGAGCTGTATTCAAGCATTGGTTTTGTATGCCCTAGTTAGTAGTTAGTAGTGTGATATTTTCAGAGAAAAAGCTACATAAGATTAGGTTAACAACTTTTAATGCCTTTTTGGCTATGTAGTTATAGTGGGCTCTAGCACTTAGATCATTAGAGATGAGTACTCCAAGGTCTTGACTATTCAGCTTGTATTTTATTTTCTGATTGTTTTTGCCAATATGTAAGACAGAGCATTATCACTATTGTTGTTTGTACATTGAGAGATTATGCACCGGAAACAAATTCTTTCTGTGTCTAATCACATTTGGTCAATAAAGAATTCTATTCTATTCTATTCTATTCTATTCTATTCTATTCTATTCTATTCTATTCTATTCTATTCTATTCTATCCCATTCCACTCCATTCCACTCTATGAATGGAAAAACAATGATAGCAGAATAACAGTATAGCAGAATTGGAAGGGACTTTGGAAGTCTTGTAATCCAACACCCTGCTCAAGCTGGAGACTCTATATACCATTTCAGACAAATTGTTGTCTAGTCTCTTCTTAAAAGCCTCCAGTGTTGGAGCATTCACAACTTCTAGAGGCAAGTCATTCCACTGGCCTAATTGTTTTCACTGTTAGGAAATTTCTCCTTAGTTCTAAGTTGGTTTTCTCTTTGTTTAGTTTCCACCCATTGCTTCTTTTTCTGCCTTCAGAATGGTGGGTCAGAGACTAAATTAAAATGACAGAGTTGGAAGGGACCTTGGAGGTCTTCTAGTTCAACCCCTGCTCAAGCACACCATTTCAAGCATGTGGCTGTCCTTCTTAAAAGCCTCCAATATTTGGGCTCCCACAACTTCTGGAGGCAAGTTGTTCCTCTGGTTGATTGTTCTCCCTGTCAGGAAGTTTTCTCCTTCGTTCTAGGTTGCTTCTCTCCTTGATTCATTTCCACCCGTTGCTTCTTGTCCTGCCTTCAAATGCTTTGGAGAGTATCTTGACCCTTCTTTTTTTGTGAAAGCAATTCAAATATTGGAACATTGCTATCGTGTCGCCCCGGTCCTTCTTTTCATTAAAGGATCATTATTGCTATTCTGAAAAAAAAACAAAACAAAAAAAAAAACAGTTGGGTGGTTTAGGACCACAGCTTGCCTGAAATAATTTGGCCGATCTTGAGATTACAAAAGTTTGAAAAATGGGATTGATTTTATCAGGGGGTTTTTTTTTTCACCTTGTTCTACATTGTGTAGGATAAGATTGTGTTTTGGAATGCAACTTTTTTTTCCTGAAGCATCCCTGACCCTGAATGCAGTCAAACCCAACTAGCCGGTTCATGGGGCATCCTTTTTCCTCATTTATCTTACGTTTATCATTTCAGCTGCCATTTCTGTTGATAATTGATAATGTTCCTTCCTTCCTTCCTTCCTTCCTTCCTTCCTTCCTTCCTTCCTTCCTTCCTTCCTTCCTTCCTTCCTTCCTTCCTTCCTTCCTTCCTTCCTTCTTTCCCTGCAGGTAAGATAATGTTACAATTTCTTTTGTAGATGGGATGGGTTAGAGAGCTCCCTGACAAATGCTTAAATCAGGAAAGAAGATCTTTTAAAGATGGATGGGGGGAATCCATTTTTACATTTCAGATTCATTTCTGCTGATCTTTGCATAAAGAGTGAATTATTGCATAAGCTTCCATGACATTTGCAGAGGTGATGTGAGCCTTGAGTTACGCATTGGAGTAAAGCTCTTTTTAAATTGCCATTTCCAAGATTTACTGTGTGTATTTTTCTCTGCCTGGTTCATTTGTACTGGGACTCTCTATGCATCCAACTGTTGCACTGAGGTTATAAAAACCACCCTTTCTCTACAGTTATGCCCCTGGTCATGCTGTTGTAACAGGAAGTGTCAGGTGACTTTCATGTTTCCATGGGTAAGCAGTTTGAAAGGATGGGTGTGTTTTGTTTAGTCAATCATGGCTAGGGAAAAAATTCTTTTTGGATATAAAAACATGGGTGAGGTTTTTATGGGTTCTTAATCTGGGTCTGATTTTGCTGTTCCTAAACCCCTATGGGACTTTTTCTATTGACTTGAGAGTCAGTCAACAACAAGATATGTTTGATTTCACCCCAAGAGTGGTGTTTACATAGGAACACAGCCAGAGTCTTGCCTTGGATCAAATATTTTTAGTATATATTTTCTTCTGTTATGTTGAGGAAGAAAAATGTAGGGGGACTATAAACTGGCTTCATGTCAGCGTTCCAGCAAACCTCCATTCCAACCAATAACTCCAAGACAGACATCGCTCAAAAGTTCTCTTTTATTTATTTGGATAGTAACTGGCACAACTGGGGGAATCCCAAACCTGAAAATTCCAGGATTCCTTGCAATAATCAAAACTACAAATCCACCCCCCTACATCCATCATCACATCACATGCCTCAATCATCATCTGTGCCAACTGAAGACTTCCCCTCACATATGCGCACAATAGCATGACCTTGAACTACAAAAAGAAAGTTGTTTTGTCTAACGACATATACCCCAAGAACTTCCACCCTCCCACTTTCCTAGTGTTTTGACCCAAACCCTTTTCCAGTAAGACAAACACGAACCAAAGGGAACATAAACCTTTTAATGAGTCTTATGAATCCCCGATTAAAAGGCTGCTGCAAACTAACTAACTTTGATAAGCACAAACATAGCCAAAACTGTACGAGAATGCCAAAAATCACAGGTAAGAAATATTTCACATCATAAGAGTCTTCAAATACCAAATTAAGATACTGTAATGTCCATGAGGCTAAGTTTCAAAACATCTTTGCTTCCTACAAAGAATGTTCACTTCACAGCTGGCTTTTATCTTCTTGAAGGAGGGGCCGTTACCTTGCAGCCATACTCCTGAGTCATCCGTGCTGTTGCAGCTGCTCTTTCCTGCGAGCAATCCTGCATGCACATGCACTGGGCACAGGCTCCTCGGGAACCTCCTCATCGCTGCTGCCAGCCCCCACAATCTCTGAAGGCAGCAGTCCACTCCCTAATGGTCCTGGCCCCTCATCTGAGTCCTCGCTGTCCTCAGCCATCTGCACCTGCTGCCAGTAACCACAACACCCAGGCTCAAAATGTGGCAATGTGGGACCATCTGGTTTCAATATGGCTTCCAAAGCTGACACTTCGTAGATGAGACTGCCAATTTGAGTAAATACAAACAATCCTTGACTTCATTCATTTAGGGACTGTTTAAAGTTAAAGTGAAGGCAGGGAAAAAAGGGACTTATGACCTTTTTTCCACACTCATCCCCACGATCATGTGATTAAAATTCAGACACCTGGCAACTGTCTCATATTTTATGGCGGTTGCAGTGTCCCAGGGTCATGCAATCACCTGAATTCTCTTCATAATTGTCTCGCTGAGCAACACAAATTTGGGCTTCATTGTGATTTTAAGTTGAGGTCTCCCTTTAATAACAACCTATTTTTTATTTGACTTAAGGGATATTGGAGGTCAGGAGGAGGGAGACTTTGCATTAAGCTGGCTAAGTTAGTCCGGGTCAAGTTGGCCCTAAAATCAATCTGTTAGTCAGGTCCTTGTTACAGGGTGGCTGATCCGACAACAATTTCATTCCTTGGTATACTTTAGCCTACAAAGGAGAGAGGAAGTGCCCTTAGGGCTACAGCAGCCACTGTCCATCCAGTTTCTTTCAAAATGATTTCCCATTATTTATGTATTTTTTTAGCACGTAATGAGAACATGACAAAAGAGAAGTAAAATAAAAAGAGAAGTAAACATATACACACAATCCACCTAATTGTATACATAACTTCTATGGGATACTGCAGTCAGATGTCTGACTCAGCTATTCAGATAATTGTCTCTGGCATTGCTTTGTGCAGATCTTCTAGGGAACCAGAGAATGCCCACCATGAGCAATCTTGCACAATGTGTTTAGTAATTTGCACATGAGCACTGCAGTCACAACAAGGGGAATCTTTCCATCCCCACTGATACAGTGCAAAGGCCCTTCTTCCAGGATCACATCTAATTCTGTTCAATTTTGATCAGACAAAGGGAGGCAGGTCAAAACCAGGTGGCTTGGTAGAGGGATCACTAATGGTCAGTCCATGAGAAGGTACCTTGGACCATTCTTCTCTCCAGGTGTTCTCAGGGTTAAACTGGTTCAATTAATAGTGGCTTCCCATAATAAAGGACTATCACAATCAGTACATGGATCCACCCCAGAAATCAGCCAGTAAACAGGTAAAAGGCCACAGAAGGTTCTTCATACTTTGAAGAACATGCCTGTCTTGGAGTTTTGATTCTGTTGGGTGTGTTACTTGGGGGTCCCAAGTAACACACTCAAGAGAATCAAAGCTCCAAGACAGGCATGTTCTTCAAAGTATGAGGAACCTGACACTGAACCAACTCTCGATCGGCCAAGCGTGACAGCGGCCATCACTTGTCCCTTCAGAATGGCACTCGCTTATCTCTCAGGACCCACTGACCCATGTTCAACTGCTGTTCACATGGAAACCTTCTCCATTTTGACCTTCAAAGTTCTCATTTAAATATTTGCCACTTCAATCAAGATCTGCACCCGCAGTGGCCTTCCAACTCATCGCAGCCTAGCCCCTGGGGCACACTTTGCCGGCGGTGGCCAGGTATGGCCTGATGCTCCAGCACTATCCATTCATGTAATATCTGAAAGAAATAGTAAAGCTAAATATCTAGGGGAATTTGTAAGGTTCTGAGGACCACAGAAGGTCCTTTTCATGACTTGAGAGTGTCTGGAGAAGAAACTTTGAAGAGCATGTTCACAAGAGCAATGGTCTCCTTTCCCTTGCAAACTTACCAGATAAACATTTGGAAGAGTTGGATTCCAAGAACACAGCAAATTCAGACCAAAGAAAGTTTTTTTGTGGAGTTTCTGTGGACAGAGATGACATTTCTGGGGGAGTTGCTTTCTTGTGTATTCATCTCACATGACTTCAGAAATCAGCAAGAATGAAGCCTCTGTCCCATACCTGGCTTTTGGTATTCTTGGTCTGAAATTAAACTTTTTATAAGAAAGTTAGATACGAACTTTGAAAATTGGTTTGAGGAAGATTATGATTAAAAGGTTCATCAAAGAGTGGATTAGAATAGTTGAGTGAATAAATGCCGGGTCCTGCTCATCCATTCCACTTCATTTTCACCTCAAATCTATTTGCACAGAGACAAAAACGGGAGTCCTTAACTTACCTGGCAGCAAAAGGCAAAGAAAGATGAGAGTGTACCAGGGAAAATGAGAGCCCATAACCCTCTTGAAGACAATTGGGGAGAAAAATCTTGTGTTTGCCATAGAACTCTGCCATGGGGGGGGGGGGGAGAGGCATCATAATTTTGGTTTCTTTTTCAATAGTTCCATTGTGGTTTTCAGGAAGAATGAGTGCTGAGTAAAATGAGTAATTGTGGTTGAAGAAAGTGAGTCATGAATTCTTCAGCGACACTATTTGACTCACTTTCTTTTCCCCAAAGGACCTAGAAATGATCCGATGAGTCAAACAGAGAAGTGGCTCAGGTTGAGACCTGATTAAAGCCATAAACAGAATGACCATGGGTGGGCAAAAAAGCAGCAAGAACAGGACTGACTTCTGACTTCCTACAAGCTTCCCCGTTGACTTTCCTCAAAACAAGCAGACAGAGAAGGCTGGAATTGACCATCATGTGATTGTGGCTGACCATGGTGATGTGGCAGCATAGAAAGGCCCACAACTTTGCCAGATTTCAATACTCATGAATCCTGGCACATTTTCAAGCCGGCTGGGCAATTCTGGAAGCCGAAGTCCACAGTTGAAGTTGCCAAGGTTGAAAAACACTGGTCTAGAGCAGAGCTGTCAAACTCATGTCATCATGGTGGTGTCACATGACGTATTGGGACTTTTTCCCCCTTTGCTAAACCGGGCGGGGCCGGGCCCAGTACGTGACGCAGCTGGCCTGTGGGCCATGAGTTTGACACCCCTGATCTAGAGCATCTCCTAGGAATGAATATGTCAGGTGTCTATGTCTATGGTTGTTTTAGAGTTGCCAACGAAAAGGGTATGGGAAAACCAGGGTCAAGGGTGACAATGAATTACGTGTCTCAGAGTCGGCTACACCCAGGCAGTGCTGGACATATTAACTCCCAAAAATTCCTTTTGAAGTTTTGGAAGTTTGGCTCGAGACTCATGATTTAATTGGGGCAACTTTCGGAATCCTGACATCAGGCACAAAAGATCAGGTTCGTAAGTGACAGTCCAATTAAATTAATTTATTAGTAATCATGCCTATGAACAGGAATCTTCTCAACTCATGGTTAGCACCTGCTTGGACTTAGATAATGGTCAATGGAATTTAAGGAGGGTTGGACTTAGTTCACTTGTGACCATGTAGGGATGCTAGGCTGATTGCTCTTTTCACCCTGCCTCCAGGTTCTGCCAGTTCTTCTCCTACAGGATGCTATCTAAACCATGAAAGCAAATCAGGATTGAAAATTAAACAGAGAATCTGACTTGATCTTATGCAGTCTCTTTTACTTTTCTACCCCTCCAAAATAAGTCTCACTGAGTCCAACAAGATAACAACTCCCTGGACATTTTTCTTCATTCAGCATTTCATAGTTATCTCTGAAAAGGATTTGAAATCCTTTCAGCAGGCTATTAAAAGAAGGGAGAGGAAAAATGGAGACCGATGGACCCGGATTCATAATATGGAGGAAATTGGACTTATTAGAAATCTTATTCATTGGAGAGAAGTCCAGTGGCTCTTTATATATCTCACAGAGCTCCATTTTACAACAACGGAATCCTGGAAAATGTGGAAAATGCTTGTGTTTGTTAAAGCTGGGGCAGCATTTGCTTGACCTCCTTTGGGATTTATGGCTGCAGAAACAAGTAAGAAGGTTTTTTAACTTCATTTGCACCGATTCGCAGGGTTGTTTAACATTATTGATTCTTCTTGACTTATCTATCTCAGTTGGTGCTGTTGACCCTGGCATGGTGTTGGAACAGCCGTTCTCCCACAAGGCCCATGCATTAAGTCCATTGACATTCTCCTCTCTCCTCCAGAGACATCTTTTGTTCTTCTAGAAATTGCTCATCCATTGCCTTGGAGAATTGAGTGGTTGCTCCTTCTTGGTCCTTTGGCCTTCATTATGAGCTCCTCTTAGGACACTGATTGGCTCCCCAATCCACACAAGCTTGAAGTTGACAGAGTTGAGACCTTTGGCCCCCTTCCCTCCCTCTAGGTCCCTTTTGTTGTCTTGCGTTTTGCACCACAGTGGTCAGAAAAAGGACAGGCTAGGGAACAGTAGAATATTCCCAGAGGGTGTCAAGGGACAGCCATCTTTTTCCCTCCCTGGTTCAAGACATTCGGGATTGGGTGAGGAATCACATCACCACACAGAAAGAAAAATGGTTTCTCCCACAAGGACAATAGGCCAAGAGCAGTGTTTAAAAAAACAACAACAATTAATCAAGCAGGGCCTTTTGTCTGTGACTGGAGAGTAAGAAAAAAGTGGAGAGGTGCAAGAAATGACAACAAGGAAGCTTTTGCCTAATGAAGGAGAATTAATTTTTGCAGGAAATTGACGTTCCTCTGCGAAATGTGCATTTGCAAATCTTTTGTAATAGTTGAGACTTGAGATTCACATGAGTCCAATAAGAACATCAAGAACCTTCCTTTTTCCTAACCAGCATTGCCATGTGGTGCAGTATTGCATTTACAGGCTATTTCTGCCAATTGCCAGCAGTTCGATTCTCACTCAAGGTTGACTCAGCCTTCCATCCTTCCAAGGTGGAAGGTAAAATGAGGACCCAAGATTGTTGGGGGGCAATATGCTGACTCTGTAAACCGCTTGGAGAGGTTTGTAAAGCACTGTGAAGTGGTACTGTATATATAAGTCTAAGTGCTTCTTGCTATCACGTTTCATTTCTCGCCCTGTCTTTCTTCGTTTGGAAGTTTAAGTCTTTGCCAACTGCTCCTCACTGTAAAAATTTCTAAAAAAGCTGCTAGCATTTCCTCTTTTATACGATGTAGGTCAGTCTTATTGACTTAAATGAGATGAAAAGAAATGATGTGACTGAACATCAGCACCAACAGGGCAAAGCAAGAAAAGAGAGGAAAGTACAATCCAGCTTTGTGTCTGGTGGAGTCAGAGGAAACCGGAAATTCAAATCTGGGTGTAATATCATGTGCCTACCCAGAGCAGTGCACCAAAATTAGTGAAAGATTGGTGTCTTAGGTATGCTACTGCCCTCTACCGGGCAGAATGGATGTTGGGGATGAAATGAGATTTTCATCGATGAACGAACATGTTTGGAAATCCTTGGAAAAGAAACACAGCATTTTATTCTACTCAGTTTGGGACAAAAAAAGAAAAGACCAATGTCTCCAAGCTTTACATATTTTCAGCATTTAAAACATGCTTTTAAAAATCACCACTTGCCATAGAGAAACAAAGCGTTGAGCATTTTGCATTGAGCAAACTGAACGTGTGTGAGTTCGGCAATATTTGCGTGGCCTATTGAAAGTGGCTAAGTCTTATTTTCTAAGACTGATGCAGACAAGTATAACTGGATCTTTTCCTAGTTTAGAAACAAAAGTCCTTCTTGAATTTGACTGTTGCAGCTGAGTGGGACTTCTCCCCCGTTTTTGGAAGGAGAAAAATATGAAAGGAAAGAAAGTTACTCCAATCGGCAAAAGACATTTGGGGCTAGACTAGGGAACTCCAAACTTGGCAACTTTAAGACTTGTGGACTTCAACTCCCACAATTCCCTGTGCTGGCTGGGGAATTCTGTGGCTTGAAGTCCACAAGTCTTAAAGTTGCCAAGCTTGCAGATCCTTGCAGATTCAGTCTAACTGGGACCACAGTTGTAATCCAGGTGAAATCAAGGAGAGAAAGTGAAATTCTTGGAAGCCTGGGTTTCCACCAATAAATCAATAAACAGACACATTGACATCAATCCAATCTACCAACCATTTAGAATGAAAGAACAAACAACAACCACAATCCCAAAAGCAGCTGCCAGGGTTCCAAGAAATACACCCATAGCAAACGTAACTCCAAGGCAGGAAGATTCCTCAAAAAATAGTTTTGTTGGCTGTATCATATTGGCACAGTTCTGGTGAAAACCGACTCTGAAGTTTCCTGTGGTTTTCATCTAATTAAAAGTAAAAGTTTTTCACTTTTCCCAAACAATCAGTAACATGATCCAATCAAGGTGCTGTCCAGTTGCCTGGCAACTTCACTCCTCCTCTCTCTGACCACCTGTGAGAATGACCTTGGTTCCCAGGAGAAAGTATTTTGTTTTGGCTACAAACCCCCAGCTATCTCTATTCTTCACCCTTCCTATCCCTCAGCTCCAGTGTGGCAACACTTAAGCCTCAGGTCAGGTCACCTTCAAGGATGACAGCCACCTTTGAAGACCAATGAACAGCCAAACTGCAAACAAACTTATAACTTGACAAATCCCAAGAAATCAGACCGCATCACACACAGCTGATCAAATCAACCCGAAATCAGATCATGGCATCGTCAGAACAACAACACCAGCACTAATTTACATTCACACAGATGGCACTTAAAAACTGTTTAAGTTTTGAAGAACTTAAAAACTGAGGACTATGACTCAGTAACTACAGCCAGCCAATCACACAACCTGTAATCAAACCAAGACTTAGTGAGGTATTTAAAGGGCTGGTGCTCCCCCCAGACAAGCACAATCCAAAATGCACTGAAGATGTCTCTTCAAATGGAGATGAAACATTTGCAACCAAATCGCCAAGCTTGGAGCTCAAACCAACAGCATAACCTGTCGTTGCCCAGTCGGAACCTGAATCTGCAGAGGAAGGCAAGATGGAACTGGAGCAGATGGAGATCGACTTTGATGGCTTGGGTGTGGCTTTATTGGCTTGGGAGGAAAATGGGGAAGAGCAGACCCAGTCAGGCCAGGGCCTTTCAGGATTGGGATGGCTTATAGGCAGGAAGGAAGGGGGAACAGGATGACCAAGAGAGGCTAAATAGTGAACATGAGAGAAAGAGTTCAGGTGATTCACAAGGACCGCCCCCTCCTGATCCCTGAGGACGGAGAGTGGAAAGAAGATGAGAACAGCGCAGGCTGACCCAACTACTCGGGAGGAGAGCGCCTCACCCCACTTCACAAGGCACACTGGGGAATGAGACTTCTTTGGGGGGGCAGCTGTGGGGAGGGGCATTTGTGGGGAACAAAAGCTGAATTCCTAGAGTGTTGAGTGCTGAGGATTTCCTAGATTCCCTGCATTCTTTCTGGATTTCTTGCTTTGCAAACATGGTGCTAACAGTGTTGGGCTGGACTATTTGCAGCCAGAGGCTGGTTGAGGGGTTTGTGTGTGTTTGTGTGTGTGTGTGTGTTTGTGTGTCCCACTTTGCTCTGGGACTTGCCCGAAACATGGGAGCGTTTGGGGAAATTTGGAGCAATAAAAGGGCGGTTTGAACTGCCAGCTGCCTGTGTTTACCTCTGTGCCATGCCCCATGTCATCACATAACTCTTGCCACTAGGCCAGTGTTTTTCAACCTGGAAAACTTTAAGATGTGTGGACTTCAACCTCCCAGAATTACTCTGCCCGCTTCTGTATTCTGGCCCATTCCAAGTCCTCCTAAGCAATGTGAACTTTGTCACCCACCATGAACAATGTGACAGTGAATCAACACAAGCACCTTCCTTGTGAACCTTATCGAAGATTTGGCGTGGCAGAGAGTGTATTTTGAACACAAGTATGCTCCCTTTATTCCCATTATTCAATTATGACTTTTTCCTTGTCTTTCACTCAACAGTTTAATTAGCTCTCATTTACTAAGCAGTGCATTAAAAAAAAAAGATTGGGGAAACAAAAACTCCAAGAGATAATTACACCACGCTGTTCTGATGCTGTCTCAACAACTTAACATTGCTGCGACTATGGGGGGGGGGGAAACCCATTTGCAGTAACTTTAAGTGGCACCATATAATCTGTTTTACCTTCTAATCTACTCCAACATGGGTAGGGTAGGGTAGGGTCGTGTAGCATAGCATAGCATAGCATAGCATAGCATAGCATAGCATAGCATAGCATAGCATAGCATAGCATAGCATAGCATAGCATAGCATAGCATAGAATAAATATTGGAATGTAGAGTAGAGTAGAGAAGAATAGAATAGAATAGAATAGAATAGAATAGAATAGAATAGAATAACAGGGTTGGAAGGGATCCTGGAGGTCTTCTAGTCCAACCCCCTACTCTCAGTGTACATAAAAGAAAAGATACATTCATCAAGAGTCAAGAATCATCAGGTCCAACTCTTAATGATAGTCGTAGGGTACAATAAGCAATCAAATCATACCAGGAAACAGTCAATATAAATCGAAAGGATACGAGCGACAAAGTTACAGTCATACAGTCACAAGTGGGAGGGGAGGGGTGATAAGGAGTGATGAGAAGATTTAACAATAATAGTAATGCAGACTTTGTAAATAGTTGGACAGTGTTGAGGGAATTATTTGTTGAGCAGAGTGATGGTGTTTGGGAAAAAACTGTCCTCGTGTTTAGTTGTTCTGCTGTGTGCTGCTTTATAGCTTCATTTTTTTAAAACAAATTTTATTCAGTTTTTCACATTAAAAGCAAAAATCTCTTTTTAGTGGACAATATATTTCTGGGTCATCACCTTTACATACTAATATGACAGCAATTATAAGTTCGTATATGCATACTTAATTATATTATTACCTTTTCCATTCCAAATTTTCAGTAAGGAGAGAAACAAACACATTAATTCTAGCCTCTTTCATTAATTTCAATCGAAACATTTTTTTGTTTCATTTCAATTATTTCAAATATAATCCTTTAATATTTATTTTAAAAATAAAGATAAACAATATGTGTTTGCCTAATAATAATAATGATAATAATAAAAAATTACCAATGTCTCTCCTTGCTTTTAATAGTCTATATTAACTTATTAATTTAGTTGGTTCTTTAGTCTGTCATATTCCCTTTCCATTACACATTCTTTTTATAAATCCTATATTAATACACATTTTAACACTAAAAAAAAAAACAAGTATAGGTTTCCCCCCTTTTACTGTTTTGAGTGTGACACCTCCATGATTAAAATATACTTTTATTCCCTCATCTTGATTCCCAATAAACCATTATTTTTAAGGTTACAATAATAATCATTACATCTTTTCATTTGGATTCCACAGCATATTTTCTCCGCTTGATTTTTAATAAGAGTTATCAGTATCTATATTACCCTATTTTCTAAATATTTTTAATTGCAGAAATATTCTTGTCACCCTGCAGAATCCCCTTTTTAATTCATCAACCATTTTCTCTGAAAAAAAAAACAATTTTTCAACATTTTACTATTTCCATATTTTTTTATTTCATGCACCTGTTTCTTACTGCTTCTCCTCCCTCTCTTTTCCCCATATCTTTTCTCATTCCAATTTATATCTCTCTCTTTCTTAATATCTTCCTTTCCCCTTTTCTGCTGGGTCTTTCTGCCTTTCCTGGCTTCACAGGTATTCCCCCTTTTGATTGCCTTCTTAAATTTCAACTTTTTAACCTTCCTTCTTTCCCCACTTCTTTGTAGTGTTCTTTGTGTTAATTGTCTATTTAAATGCCTTCTCCTTGAATCGACTCCTCCTCCTCTGAAGCTCTTTCTTCTTGTTCTTCAATCGCCATTTCTCATTTTTTCTAACACAGAGCAAAGTGATTCACCTCTTTCCTGTAGTAATTCATATTTTTAAGTTCCATTTTTAATTCCTAAAGAGATATCATCATTACATACTCTTATATTTTATGATCATTAAAGTCCACAAAAAAAACAAAACACTTTTACTTTCCTTCTTTCTTCTTTCAATTTCTAAAGTTCTCAATTATTCCAGCCGAAGGTCTATACCCAAAACATCAATCAATCCCACAGTCAGTCTTTCCTTGCTTTTTCCTTTATTCTGGTTCTGCTCTCACTTTCTAAGATTCTTACTTGGTTTCAATATTTCTTTAATGTTATATCCACACAAGTTCATTCAGAAACAGGATGTTTTCCCTTTTGTTTGAGCTCAAGGTTTTGTCAAAAGGTGGCACTCTCCATTATACAAAGTCTTCACCTTTTCCCCCTATTTTTTTTATTTAGGGTTTTTCGAACCTCAGTATTCCAGCACAGTCCAGTCTCCAATTTGTAAACTTTATTATCATTATTTTTTTGACAATCTTAAGTCCAGTTTTATTTTATGCCTGTTTATTCTCAAAATATTTTAGTCCAATTTAGTTAAATCTTTAGTTTCAGCTTCTTCCTTTCCTGGTTCGAAGCCCCACTTAGCTGTCAAAAATATTTTCTTTTTTTATCCCCCTGTCCCTTTGCAATTTTGCTGCTCACTTTTCTTTTCTTAAAAATTCCATGTTACCTTAATCCCAGGGTACTTTTGTTTAGTTGTATTGCCCAATTGTCCCGGTTCAGATGTTATCCACCTCTTTCTTCCCTCCTGCACAAATCTTAATCCAGCTGAGTCCTCCTCTTTGGGGTGGCCATTTTAAACCACCACTGCAGTTGTCTTTGGAGGGGAAAGAGACCAAGCCCAGGGGGGGAGATGCAGCTCCCCTCAACCTGGCTTGAGTCTTCCCCTTACTCCACTGCCCCTCCAAGGCAGCTTCAGACCCTAATCATAATAATCGGGGCTCTCCAACAAAAGATCACGGACCATAGCCACAGAGAGTCGCGATCTACAGTCCGTCAGCGAGGAGGCTCCGCCTTCTTCCTATAGCTTCATTTTGAGGGTAGGAGCTGGTAGGATGAGTATAATCATGAGGATGGGCAAGACAACAATGACTGGGATCCCTGGTGATCTCTGTGCTTGATTGTTTTCTTGCAGACATTTCATTACCCAGCTTAGTAACCTCATCAGTGCCAGAATGCTGGAATTTTTGGATTGCGTCTGGGTGGGAAGATAAATTTCATGCACCTGCATTCCAATGTGTGTTCTTTTCAGATCCAACCCAGGTCTTAAATGTGAGGCTTGTCTCCTTTCAGCTTCTCGAGCTTGTTCCTCCCACCCCCCATGCTCAAAGCAGCACCTCTCCCCCACCCTCAATTCTGTCCACTCAGCATTTCTGCAGAGTCGATTCTATCTTCTCGTCGCCCACAACATTCTGTCCTTTGGAGGAGCCCAGATAGAGCCCTGATTGTTTTAGCATGGCACTGCAGCTGGGTCTATGGCTTATTTTGCTTTGGGAGTTATAAAAAGTAAATGTTTTGTCAATCTATCATCCTGAAGGAACCAGTCTGGAGACTTGTTAGCTTGGCTTATTTTTGTTTGGTTTCATTTAAGAGCACACATTCATCAAGGCTCAGCCATCTCCACCAGACTTATAAAGTCATTGTATCCCAGTTTATTTAGATATGTCTGGCCTGTTATTTGGAGAAGAGGAAGAAAAAAGCTGTCCAGCTTAGGAGAGGATGTTGATCTATGGAACAAGAGATGCAAGTTTGGGAGAGGAAAAAACTTGGGCAAGCAAATAGTGGACAGGAAGAAAAAAAGAGGGGCTGAGCAGGTAACTGTTGGCCCACTGTATGTAGAAGCGGCTTGGTTGAAGTCTGTAAGAAGTCAGAGTGATATTGAGGTGACCAGATTTAAGATTAAGGTAAAAGTAAATGTTCCCCTCGCACATACGTGCTAGTCGTTTCCGGCTCTAGGGGGCAGTGCTCATCTCTGTTACAAAGCCGAAGAAGAGACAGCGCTGTCCGAAGACGTCTCCGTGGTCATGTGGCCGGCATAACTAAAGGGATCTTACCCTCCCTGTCTAATTTCAAAACAGATATTCTTTGTAAGCGAGTGGCGAGACTCCTTTATCTTTCTCTAAGCCTTTAGAGGCTTCCGGGATACCGTATATCTCAGTGTCTCTTGACTCCTTTTTTTTCTTGGTGAAAAGTAAAGGTTTCCCTGGCACATATATGCCAGTCATTTCTGGCTCTAGCGGGGAGGTGGTCATCTCCGCTACAAAGCCAAAGAGCCAGAGCTGTCCAAAGACGTCATTTGGCCAGCATGACTAAATGCCAAAGGCACATAGAATGCTGTTACCTTCCCACCAAAGTGGTCCCTATTTTTCTACTTGCCTTTTTACATGCTTTCAAACTGCTAGGTTGGCAGAAGCTGGGACAAGGAACGGGAGCTCACTCTGTTGCATGGCGCTAGGGATTCGAACCACCGACCTGCCGACCTTTCTGATCAACAAGCACAGCGTCTTAGCCACTGAGCCACCTTTTAGATTTAAGATTAGACTAACGTTAATCATATTTGAATGCCAGTCATGTGTTTTAAGCACTTTGAAGGCATTTGTAGGAAGAACGGAGGAGGAGGAGGAGGAGGAGGAAGAAGAATAGAGGAGGAGGAAGAATGGAGGAGGAAAATTTGTAGAACTGGCTAAAGACCTATGCAATCCATCTTCTGCATTGCATGGAGTCCCTTTAAACAAGTCCTAGTAGCTCCAAGTTATGTTCCCCAGCTGCTCCTTACAAGGTGTTTTCAGAGCTGGTTATGGTTATCAAGACCATTAGTCATTAACAGCTTTAATATACATTCATTAATTGACTAATTAATTCATCACATTTCTCTACTACCCATCTCACCTAAGTGATTCCATAAATTCTCTTGAATGAACTGGAAAATGGCATGTGTTGAAAAGTAAGTCACCATTTGGTTTCTCCAGTCATTCCATTTTTCAGCCTGGATGAGATGAAGCAGATTCCCCAAATTGGACAAGGAAAAAAAGGGGTGGTCCCCAGCTATGCTTGGAAGACCCAAGGGAGAAAATCCATTTTGTAGTCATGGGTTGCATGTAGAACTCCTTATAACAATCTTGGTGAGTTCATTTAAGACGACTAAAGTCTAAAGCAGAGGTCTCCAAACTTGGCAACTTTAACACTTATGGACTTCAACTCCCAGATTTCTCCAGCCAGCTGGCTGGAGAAGTCTGGGAGTTGAAGTTCACAAGTCTTAAAGTTGTCAAGTTTGGAGACCTCTGGTCTAAAGTCCATCCTGGTTTTATGACTAGATGGAGATCTGAACCGGAACTTTCTCTTCCCAGCGAAACATTTAATCTCTATCTTTACACTAACTTTTTTTTGAAGCAGGAAGATAATTGTTGTTGTGTTTGTTTCATGAGGCCATCCCAATTCTTTAATGATTCTGAGCTAGAGATAAGGTTGGATTGATAAGAGATAAGATAAGAGATAAGAGATTGATAGAGATAAGATAAGGATTGTTGGGGAAAGAGGCTGACTCTGTAAAATCGCTTAGAGAGGGCTGTAAAAGCACTGTAAAGCAGTATATAAGTCTAAGTGATATTATTATTGCTCTATTGAAGCTTCAAGCATCGGGGTCCAACATCTCCTTTTACTGCCATCTACATTAGGTGTAAGAGATAGATTTGGAGGTTCTTCTTAGGTTCAGACATCAGATAGGAGTAAGGGACCTGGAAGATGGTCCTCAAAGACCAACTGTCACAAATGGTTCCTTCCAAATGACTCTGTAGGAAAAGATGCTCTTTGTGTCTCAGTGGCGTGCCTTCCTCCACAACCAGAATGGAATCAGCCAAGTGCTCCATCATGTCACAAGCTCCTTTGATTCTTGTCTCAAAGGCAGACACCCAGACAGCCAGTGGTGTGATGCTAATGTAGCCTCTGGCAGCCTTTGCCAAGTATTGATTAAGCATCCGATTTGCTTCCCTCGATAATAGGCCATCAGACTAAGCCAATAAGTGAGAAGAACACAAGCCTGTCACAATCATTCGATGCGACAGTGGAACCAATGGAGAGGAGAAGTGCCAGGATTGGATGATACAGAAGTGGAGGGGGCCATGAGAGCTGGGGAAGAAGGAAATCTGTCTTAGCAACAGCAGAAAACACTTCCTCCATGTCCCCCCACAAACACCCCATTATCCTTCCCTTCCAGTGTTCTTAGCTCGGTTACACTGGGAAATGCCTGAGTAGATTACTCAATATTTTGAGCTGGAATGTGCCGTTTCCACCCAGTTAGGAAATTAATAAGTGATGAAGATGAGTTTACGGGTTCCTTCCATCAGCCTTTAGAACAACGTTGCGGGTAAGAGGAGAAAGGATTTGCCATTTGATCTTCAGGTGGAGGAAATGGCTCTTGCCTTAATCCTTCCTTTGGGGGCCACTCTGATTGCAAGAATTAGACAGGGGCACAGTAATGGTTAAGGGATCAGGCTAGAAAACAGGAGGCTGGGAGTTCTAGTCCTGCCTCAGGCATGAAGTCAGGTTGGGCCAATCACTCTTTCTCAAGTCTAGAAAGGAGGCAATAGCAAACAGATGGACAAACAGACAGACTTTTCTCACCATTGTCTATAGGTAATCAGAATGGAGCTGGAAGGGACCTTGGAGGTCTTCTAGTCCAACCCCTTGCTCACCAGGAGGCCTTATACCATTTCAGACAAGTGGCTGCCCAGTCTCTTTTTAAAAA
This sequence comes from Hydrophis major, assembly GCA_033807585.1. Lineage (NCBI taxonomy): Eukaryota > Metazoa > Chordata > Lepidosauria > Squamata > Elapidae > Hydrophis > Hydrophis major. Next base: position 37,794,915 of record CM066334.1, read on the forward strand.
CCAGCCATTCCACTGGTTAATTGTTCTCATTTTCAGCAAATTTCTCCCCAATTCCAGGTTGCTTCTCTCCTTGATCAGTTTTCATCCATTGTTTCTTGTCCTGCCTTCAGGGGCTTTGGAAAATAAGTTGACCTCCTCTTCTTTGTGGCAGCCTCTCAAATATTGGAATACAGCTATTATGTATAAATGAAGATTTAAGCAGACTTTAATTAGTGGAGCTGATATGTGACTATTTCTATAAAATCTGTAGATCATTATAGCCAACCAGTTTTCAAAAACATTTGAAGACTTTAGGAAGTTGTGACAGGAATGCTAGAGGAATTTTTTAGATCATTTATTGGTTTCACGATATCGTTTTCCCACGGTTTCTTCCAGGACTCGCTGTATAAATGGGACAAAGTATCCTCCCCTCACTGTGACTGTGGAATCCCATGTCAAACTATAGATCACACCATAACCAGTGGTGGGATTCAAATTTTTTTAACTACCAGTTCTGTGGGTATGGCTTGGTGGGTGTAGCTTGGTGGGCATGGCAGGGGAAGGATACTGCAAAATCTCCATTCACTCCCCCCCCCCACTGACCTGCTTTCCAGCTCCGTTCTCCTGTGTAGGGCAACCAAAGAAGACCCAGCCAATCAGCTGGGACTCAAGGGGAGGCAGAGAATAGATGGGGTTGGCGGGGCCAGTCAGAGGTGGGATTTGCCGATATTTTTGCTACTTGTTCTCCAGAACTGGTCAGAACCTACTAAATACTACCTCTGGTCATAACTGGTTGTAAGCTGAAGTCATATACCTGTTTTCAATATCAGTTTTTTTTTCCTATAAATATGCTACACTTCAATGATTAGATGGCCTAAACATCGGTATCTGAATATCAATCCTTTTAACATTCATATTTTATTATGTTTTTAATCTTGGGGAAATGTTAATATATATTGTCTGAGATGTCATACGCTAAATAAATAATTTCAAGATCTAAAAGTAGACTGCATCTATCCAATTTCATCTTGGAAGATTTCAAATATTGGGCCCTTGGGAAAAAAGTCAGGTAAAATACTTTCTGAATTTTCGTTCCAGGTGATTTTTATCTCCTCTGTGACAAAGAGTATCATTGGATCTCGATCATGCTCAGTCCTGGGTCAGAATTAGGCCGAATCTTTATATGGTTTAATGAAAAATAGTTTAATGAAAAGAAGGACTAGGGGTGACATGATAGCAGTGTTCCAATATCTCAGGGGCTGCCCCAAAGAAGAGGGAGTCAAGCTACTCTCCAAAGGAACTGAAGGTAGGACAAGAAGCAATGGGTGGAAACTCATCAAGGAGAGAAGCAACTTAGTTCTAAGGAGGAATTTACTGACAGATCAGTTAACCAGTGGAACAACTTGCTTCCAGAGCAGAGGTGGTATCCAGCAGGTTCTGACCAGTTCTGGAGAACCAGTCGTGGAAATTTTGAGTAGTTTGGAGAAGGGGCAAATACCACCTCTGACTAGCAATTTTATAGTATCCTTCCCCTGCCACGCCCACCAAGCCATGCCCACAGAACCAGTAGTAAAAAAAAGAAATAGGAATCCCACCACTGGGTCAAATGCCTTTCTCACCCACAAGCATTCTCCACCTTTCATAATGCATAAAGACTCAAGTTGTTCTGTGTTTTCATATAATCTCCCATCCAAACTCTGGCCACATGGATATTCGCTCGGCAAGCCCAAGGGGACCTTTACACCCACATCCAACGCTTATCTAGGATCGCTGTTCTAACTCAGACTAGCTGAGGCCTACAGCATGCTTAATACATTGTCCATGGGGAATATCCCGAAAAAGAGCATCATGGAACATTTGCTTTCATTTGTTGTAATTATTCCAAAGCTTTGATGATTACTTTTACATTCTCGGTCCCAGATGAGATGAGATTCCCAGACGGAATTCCCTTGGAGGATGGATTAAAGTTGACGAAATGGTAACAAATGAGATGTGTTATTTTCCGTTCAGTCATGAGGCTGTTTTAATACCCAGCGTGGTTGATAGAAAATTCCTATCAGAGTCTCCAATAAAGTTGGTCTCCAATTACAGCTTTTGGTGTAAAGGAATGTTTACTGGTTTTAGGAAGGGAAAGAAACCATAAAGGATCTAGCAATACCTTAAAGGCTATATATGCATTCTCGCGTGAGCCCACAGTCCACTTTGTCAGAAAAACAGAATATAGGTTGGTACTTTCTGAGCTTGGTGGTTTCCTTGCAGACTTTTCATTACCAAACTTGGTAACATCATCAGTGCTACTGATGTTGATGAGAGGTGTCAAACCACCAAGCTCAGAGAACACCAGAGGTCTCAGACTTCAATCCTGGGCTAAAAATATTCTCTTTTATTGGTGTAGAACATAGTCCTGGGAAAAGGGTATTATATAGGTAGTCCTTAACTTTCAACCAATTGATTAGTGTCCATTAAGAGTTACCACAGATTCCCCCAAATGCTGCTTACAATCAGCATTTTCTTCCTGCTTGGGGGCAAAAACTGCTCCACAGCAAATGATAGATTTACATAACAATCACAGCATTTGCTTAATGACTGCAGCATTCACTTGTTTTGCTTCATGAACGCTGTTGAAAAGATAGTAAAATCAGGTCTGGTTTACAACCATCCCAATGTCAACCCTGAAGCTTCATTTTGAGCTGAGCGATAGAGAGGGGGAGGAATAGAGATAGCTGAGTTTTTGTAGCCAAAACAAAATACTTTCTCCTAGGAACCAAGGACATTCCCACAGGTGGCTGAAGAGGGGAGGAGTGAAGTTACCAGGCAACCAGATGGCACCTTGATTGGACCATATGACTGATTGTTTGGGGAATGGAGAAAACTTTTACTTTGAATTAGGTGAAAACTGCGGGAATATTCAGAGTCGGTTTTCACCAGCCTGTGCCAATATGATACATCCAACAGAACGATTCTTTGAGGAATCTACCTGCCTCAGGGTTCTGTATGACTTGAAACCCCGATGCCCAACTTACGACCATTATTGTGAGACTCAATTATGGTCATAACTTGAGGACTTTCCCCTGAGTAGATGAGCTAGTATGTATGACCAGAAGTGCATTTCCAGGGAACTATCTGTATTTAGCAACTCTGTGGTTCCTTGAAAGGCCTTTACACCATCAAGGCCATATCCTTCACCTCACTGAGGCTGAAGTGCAACACCTTACAACCTTTTGGCTTCTTCCAGCCTTTGCAGAAATTGCAAGAAAGGTTCTCAGGGGGAGAGCAGGACAATGATGAAGCAGAACACTACCGTATCCCCTCTGTATTCAGAAGAGAGGGGGGCAATTGCTCTTGGAAGGGGCGCTTCCTGGAGAAAACTTATTTATTATTTATTTACTTTATTACATTTATGGAGCTGCTCAACTCAGTCAGCTCTGGGCAGCTTACAATAAAAGCAATCTTCCTTTAAAAAAAAAAAAAAAAGCAATAAGTTGGCCAAACTATTATTTTTTTTAATGGAAACCAGAAAGAACATGCTTGGTTTTGCAAAGCATCCATTAAAAACAATACTTCATCCCAACGCCTGGCGGGGGACGGAGAGAGCCAGTTCTTCAAGGGTCACTTAAAAGATGGTAGGAATTGGGGCAACATGAATATCTGGGAGTTAGCATTCCACAGCACAGGAAAGGTCCTTTGATTCTTCTAGAAGTTTTGTGCTGCCTCTTAATTGTACTTACTGTATATGTAGCTATTGCAGTGTTTGGGAGAGGAGGAGGAGGAGGAGGAGGAGAGCAGAAATGAATGAAAAGTTGCAGTATGTACGCTCTATGTGAAGGCAGCTAGGTCTCAAACCTGGAGCTGAATCTTCTGGTGAAATCTAACTCACCCAGATTGTGGAGAAATTTCTTTCTTTTTTTTCCTTTTTATTTTCGCAGACAATAAACCTGTTAATCCTTAAGGCTGAAAGACTGTTTTGCTGGACATTATAACACACCTGTCCTTCTGTTCCATTGTTAGATGTTTCGCAACAGACCTGAGATGGAAAGATGCAAAAAGATGTCCTACTTTCCCTGAACCCCAATCAAGACACTCCTTGCCTCACAACCGGTTTCCAGCACATGTAAGTCATCTAGAGATATCTGTCAGGATTCTGGCAGTTACCTCCATTTAAATCATGAGTCTTGAGCCACACTAAACAGTGGAACAACTTGCCTCCAGCAGTTGAGGATGCTCTAACACTGGAAGTTTTTAAGAAGATGTTGGACAACCATTTGTCTGAAGTGGCGTAGAGTTTCCTGCTAAGGCAGGGGGTTGGACTAGAAGACCTCCAAGGTCCCTTCCAACTCTGTTTCTATTCTATTCTATTCTAGTCTATTTTCTATTCTATTCTATTCTATTCTATTCTATTCTATTCTATTCTATTCTATTCTATTCTATTCTATTCTATTCTATTCTATTCTATTCCAAATGAGGTGCCAAAACAGCATTCATCTTGACATGAACGAGGTCCAGTGAAGTGCTCTCTCTGAAGGGTGCAATCCAGGCACTATACTTGGATCAGACTTGAAACAAGTCTTCCATCTCTTCACTGCACTGGAAATGAACTTCTGGTCATACATACTAGCTCATCTTTTCGGGCAAAGGATGTGATTGTCCCCTTCTGTTCTGTAGCATTGCATTGGGTGCCTATAAAGCATTGCATAATTCCAGGGCCTCATGTGCAGGTTGTCTTGGGTCAACAATGGCATATAAGAATAGATTGGAATATACAAAACCAGATGTTTTTTTTAAAGTATGTTTTTGTAGGTTAAGGCATATAATATACACGTTTGTTGTCTGCAAGATGGAGCTAAAAGACTTCCTTAGGCCAGGAAAGTTGCAAATGAAATAAAAGTAGAGATATTGGCAGTCTTCAAATGTGTTGAATGACACGAAACCAATGGAATCATATTAATATTTACATGGAAAGAATATACCCTGATTTCTATATCCCTTGTCCCCTACGAGCCAACGAGTTACAATTCATAAACTAATTCCCTTTCCTTCCCAGCAGAAGGGAAAGTGGCTGTTGCTGGATGGGAGAGGGAGCAAGGTATTGTGAGAGTGACTGGGAAATTGTCACAGAATGTTGAAAATGAAAATCACATGACTGCAGAAGCAGCCCAGTTATATATCAGCAGCAGCCAGTAGCACTGAAGTAGCCATAACTTTCCCAAATATTCCCTTGAGGGACTAAGATTTTGGATGCATTCTGTAATTTAACCTATTTGAGATACCTTGGTTCAAAAACCATTGTATTTTGACTCCAGAAGTCATTTATCGAAATATTTGGAAGACATTGAACTGATTGTATATACAACCTCCATCCAGTAGATGGCAATGCTCAATATCCTTATGGTGTAGCTCCTCTCTTCTCCTTTTTTTTCTTGCAGAAATTCCTAAAAAGGGCTACCTATGAAACTTCTTGTATGGTGGGAAGGACGCGACTTACATGAAAATAGTGCTTTCATAAAATAGATAAATTCCCAAATAGTCTCCCCCCACCCTATTTTTTTTGGGGGGGGGGAGAGAATTGAAACTATTTTTTTTAAATAAAATTGAAAATAGTGTTGAAAGAGTTGATGATGCATATTTCTCAATGTATAATCTTGGAGTGGAAATGGAATGTTGAATTGCAATGAACACCAAATGAATCACCAAACCAGGAATAAGCAAGGACCAGAAGCAAAGGGATTGATGTTTAGATCAAGCTAGCTTGGCACTTCTCAAATCTGGCCACTTTACAATGAGTGGACTTCAGCTCCCCAAATTCCACGCTGGCTGAGGAATTCTGGGAGTTGAAGTCCACACATTTTAAAGTGGCCTAGGTCAGGGAGTCTCCAACCTTGGCAAGGAATTCTGAGAGTTGAAGTCCACGAGTCTTAAAGTTGCCAAGGTTGGAGACCCCTGGTCTACATCAATAGTGGAGTACAACAGTCTTCCAATCTAAGAGAGTGAGACATAGATGCTTACTTTCTTCCAAGCTTGAAGTTGATCTGCTACCAGGCTTCCTCTGAATTTGAAATATTGGACCCGTCACGCTCTTGAAACATATCTATCTGTATCTAATGACTAAAATACCTGTTCTTTCACACAGGTATTTATTTATACATACAGAGAACGTACTAGCCCTCCTAAAAGTGCTTGTAGGGTGTGTTTCAAGAGCCTCCACTTTGCAGCCGCTTCTATCAGATCAAGGCAAGGGAACCTCCATTGTCCTTTTTTACATTTTGAAAATGGAACAAAAGAATAAATGGGATCCTTGTCTCCAACCCTTGGCAGATTTTTCCCCCCCTTCTTCTCCTTCCCTGTCCCTCTCCCTCTCTCGCTTTCACACGGAATGAGCTGCAGGTGTTTTACTACAAACACAAAAGTTAACAAGGCTAGAGGTGTTGGCCAACAGCCAAAAGAAGAAAATTGCCCAGAAGAGTAAGATGAGAAAACGACCAGAATTGTCCCATGCTGAGTTTTTGTACCTTTGTGACTCCCCACCAAACCAATGCATCGGTCAGTAATCAAAGGTTTGCAAAGTCCTTTGGCTTCTTGGCCTCTGAATCAAAGACCATCTGCCAGGATGTTGTTGTCCTTTGAAAGCTATCAACCATATCCTGATCTCAGTTACGCCACTGTAAGCCCGTAACTTTGGCCCGGAGAGAATCAAAAGGAGTTACTCTGTTGGGCCGTGCATCAGGGCAACCAACTGATGAAAATCTAAATTTGTACCCCACGCCCATTTCCTGCAAGCATATGTTTCTCTCGCCAGAGTAATATTGGTGGCCCATTTTCCCCCTTTTCAGCCATGGTGTCATGGTGATTTTCTTCCGTTCTCTGGAGCTGGTGCGAAATCTCTGGATTATTGTCTCCACATTTATCTCAATCAAAGTCGGAGTTCAATGAAAGTGCGAGACACAAAGACAAGGCGGTGTGGTTACTGATCTCGGCCTTCTGCTCTCATTCTCTTTGGACGCCAAAGTCTTCCTTGCCAAGCCCATCCTCAGATGTCCCAATAAAAACCATGCTTTGTCTAGCACTTGCAATGTTGAGAGACAAGGGAGTGGGGAAAAGGGTGGGCTGCCTCTCTTTATTGCTTTGAAAACAAGGCTGGCTGATGGGGGGGGAAAATGTGTCTTCTTGAACAATTAAAACAAGGGATTGTGCAAGAAAAGCAGGCAAGTGCTTTTGAGGATGCCGAGCAAGGAAGGAAGTTTTCTTGAACAAACAAAGCGGAACCTCTGCACTCAGGTGACAGGTCCAACTGTCACACAGTGGGAACTAAAATTAGGAGAAGCCTGCTCATACAGGTCATGCTGGATTACAGAGATAGGCAGATGGGAAATCAAAGTAAAAGTGAGTCTGGGGAAGGAAGTCATGGCTATTCACTCTGGGTTGCTTTGAAGTATGGCAGTCTACTCAAGGGGAATCTGCTTCAGCACAAGTAAACCCTAGCCACCAAGTCCAGCTGAAGGCAAAATGTAATTTATTTGGTGACCCAAGAAGCACAGCTCAAAGGAAAGAACTGTAATAGGGTAGTAAGCACTTCCTTCCTCAGAAGAAGGTCTTTGGTTCAACCTGAAACATAGTTTGTATGATTGGTTGAGTTTAAAACATTTCTATGGCCATCCATCTTTTAGGCAACTGTGGGCAGCTCCTGGGTTGAACCAAGAAAGATTCCTGGTTGAAACTGTAAAGGTTTGCAGCTTTTGGAAATTATTGAAGTCCAATGTATGGAGGAGGCCAGGTTGAGTAAGGTAGGCAGCAGGAGTGGGATTACAATTTTTAACAACCGATTCTGTGGGCATGGCTTAGGTGGTGGGTGTGGCTTGGTGGTCATGCGACTGGGTGGACATGGCTTGGTGGTCATGTTAATGGCTGGGCGTGGCCAACTCAACATCACTCACATTGAGGCACACATCTCCTCACCTGGCCTGTGGGGATGCTGCAACAGTCATGTGAAAAATGGTGAAAAGTCACTTTTTTCAGTGCCATTATAACTTTGAATGGTCACTCCACACAAGCAAAGTACCAGCAAAGGAGGGGGGAAAAACTCCAGAGACGTTCCTGAGACAGGAAGTCTAGTCCTTCCAAGAATGTAATAAGGGTTAACGGAGAGGCAGTTTCTGTAAGCAACCCCAGAATTCCTGCCTTCCTTACAGGATTAGGCCAATAATTTCTTCTAACAACAGGTTCTCTGAACTGCTTAGAATGTTAACAACCAGTTCTAGCGAATAGGTGTGAACTGGTAGAATCCTACCCCTGGTAGCAGTCCTAAGCAAAGCAGAATATTGATTTAATGCAATGTTAAGTACAGAGAGAGAAAAAAGAGTATTTAGGCCAACAAGTCTTCTGAGAAGTAATCCAGTTCATTCAGAAGATATAGATTACTTGACTGGTATTAAAGCAAAAAATGCTTCATTGCCACCGAGCTGAAATCCGAATCTAGTTTTCCCAATTTGTAGTATTCAAAACTTTGAAAGTACCGTATTCATGTGTTATAGGTATCAAGGCATTTTCAAGCTGAAGCTGAAATATTTTGCTCACTAAATGAGAAGAGAGGATTCCTTGGAAAAGGCCCTGGTGTTGGGAAAGATGGAAGGCAAAAGGAGAAGGGGATGGCAGAGGAGGAGATAGTTAGATAGATAGGCTTTAGCATCTGAAGGTTCAAGGATGTGGAGGGGTTTTTTTTGGGGGGGGGAAGGGGGAGGGTGCGTTATGTCATAATATCGATAGCTTCTCAAAAGCCACTTTCTCTTCTGTATGTGTGCACCAGAGAAAGGGGCCTCACATTTCCTTCCAAACAAGAGAATGTAAGCCGATCTTGGCCATGGAATTCTTTGCTCAGCAATTTTGGGCTTGTTTTCATTGGCCAGCCCTGAAAGCCGTTTGGGATGCTGTACCTTTGCCAAGAGAAAGGCTCTGTGGAGGTTGATTCTGCAGGAGAGAGGCGGGGCACGGGTGGAAGTGGGGACATTTAATTGGACCTGAGGAAAACCAGGCTCCGAGATTGTTCAAACAGTTTACAGGCTGGGCAAAAGGGGGGCATTTTCATTTATTTTCCCAAAGGGCCATATGAGAAACTGGGATGGCTGTGGAGGGCTGAACTGATAGGGTTATGAAGGTGCAGAGAGACAGAGGCATGCAAGTTGAAAAAATAAAGCAGTTGCCTTCAAAATAAAAGCAATACAGTTGTATGGCGTGTATAGCATATACCGGGGTGTCAAACTCAAGGCCCAGGGGGGCAGATTTGGCCCATGGGGTGCTTAGATCTGGCCTGCAGGGCTGCCCTTGAAACAGCAAAAGAGCCAGACGTGGTGATGGGGGCCCCCATAAAATGCCCAGATCTGGTTTACAAAAAACTGAGCAGTGCTACTATCTTGGTGGATTCTTTTATTTGCTGGAGAAGAAGGAAATATGAGGTGGTCCTATTGGCCATGCCATTAACAGATTAACAGAGTTGGAAGGGACCGTGTAGGTCATCTAGTCCCACCCCCTGCCCAAGCAGGAGACCCTACCCCATTTTTGACAAATGGCAATCCAACCTCTTTTTGAAAGCCTCCAGTAATCCATCTCCTGTATCTTCTCAAAACAGCTAGACTTCTCTTGAATGCAAATCATGGAGGCAACTCATGGGTGGCAGAAGTAGACGAGATCCCATCTTTCAACTAGGCAGAGCAAGCCCAGTTAAAATACCAGGTGGAGATTTGGACTTCTTTCTTTAACTTCTCCAGCCAGAGGAATTCTGGGAGTTGATGTCCAGACATCTAAACTTTGCTAAATTTGAGAAATACGTCACTAGAGGAATCCCACCCAAATTTAATAGACTTAAATAGCACTCCAGCCTTCTCTAAGCAGTTTACAGAGTCAGCTGAAGTATGGAAGGCTGAGTCAACCTTAAGCCAGTCAGGATCGAACTGGTGACAGTGGGCAGAATTAGCCTGCAATACTGCATTCTAACCACAGGAAGGGAGGGAAGGAAGGAAGGAAGGAAGATATATATATCTGTATATGTACACATTTCAATTATTTTGTTCCCCTTTTTGGTGAATCAAGCTACCCGCGTAAGTTATAAATGATTTATTTAAGATGTACAACAGCAAATCATTTAAAAAGAAAGCCATCTCAGTAAGTAACAATTCTATACAACAAATTCTAGATGAGAAATAAATTTCCGCCCTTTTGAGCTAATGTTTCATTTTAAAAATGAAAATAAACCCTCTTTGTTGAATTGTAGCCCATCTTAAATTGTTAATGAATCAGATTATCGGAGTAAATCTCAGTAAAGCCCTAACTGTAAAAAGATTATTTATCATGAAATCCCAATAAGCTTTGCTGGGTTGTGCTATCCTCACCCACATTAATAATATGAATGCTGTGTATTTTTATAAATATATCTTCATATTTTCCTGGAGCATTTAAAATAAGATTTATGTATATTTCTTCCCCCCTCCCTACCTCAGGATCAACATAATGATCTCCATTATTCCTTCAAGGCAATTAAAATTGGAATTTTGACATTTAAGATATTATTCTCCCCCTTCATTAAACAATTATAAATAATAGCAATAATTAGCAAATTTGCGCTATTCATTCTCCTGCGAACTAAACCTTTCAGGTTCATAATCAGAGCTGTTAAGGCTCACCTTTTAATCAAAGGATTGACTGCTTTAAAGAAAACCCGAAGCTGTTGGTTTGCTCGCAGATGATGGATAATTATGAAAGTCTGGGCCAATCTAAACACCGATGGACAGTTGAGAAGACTTAGTGGTTGGGCTAAAGGAACATTTTCCCATAACTTGGTCTGTTTTCCTTCTGCCTATCTCAGGGGTCCCCAGGCTGGAGAATTCTGGGAGTTGAAGTCCACAAGCCTTAAAGTTGCCAAGTTCGGAGACCTCTGGCCTATCTAGAGGCAGAGGGTTTTCCAAATTCAATGTAATCTGCGATGGAGCGTATACATTTCTGAGCTCTACATTGGGCATTTCCCCAAGAAATTTGATCATTCCAGAGGGCCATTCAAACCTGTTATGACCCGGGGCGTGGCACAAAGGCAACACAGTCAAATAAGCAATAATCCCTTTATTATCTCCAACTTTTCCCCCAATGTCCAGGTTACTTTCGGTTGAAGAAAAACTCTCCCAGGAACAGCCTTTAACTGTAGAAAATTCAGTCCAAAACAAGGTACATATACAGACTGTAACTAAAAATCCAAACAAATCAAGCTGAAGTAATTAGCTTGATAGGGGAGGAGAAGGAATTTCAGACTTGAAAGTATGGCAAAACTCACACAGTTGGGAAAATGCCAGGAACACAGATAAGCCACAACGATACAAGGCAACTTCCCATTTGCTCCCAACATCTTGCTGTGCACAGCTTCCTCTTTTATACGCTGTGTTCCCAGCTGCAGCTAATGAAGGGAATCAGGGCCCTTTCCTCCCCGGTAAGCCATGCAACTCACATTGCTCCCTTCTCCCTTCCTCCCTGCGTACCTAAGGATGAAGAGGGGGCGGGCCTGGGTCTTCCTCTCCCTTGTTCTACCTCTCCCCTGCTCTGCCCAGCTGGACTTTGCCCTTCCCCAGTTTCCTCCACAGCCAACAGAGCCACACTCCCACTCCCTATCAGCTGTTCTGCTTCCCCCGCCGAGTCAGATTACGACACGGGCACGACAAAACCAGTCCAATTTAAGTGCCTTATGATTCATTTGATCTATGGATTTGGGCGGGATGAATTTTCTCCACGGGGCTAAATAATAACAATTGAGTTGTCCTTGTGGTATTGAATGGCTTTTACTGCCCTGAAAAACTCAGCATGTTTTCTCAGCCATTGGGGTGAAAGCTGGGGTGTAGATTTTTAACACAGGTAATCCTTGACTTACAACAGTTCTTTAGGGACAATTTGAAGTTACAATGGCATTGGAAAAAAGGTTCTTATGACCATTTTTCACACTTAATGATCATTGCAGGATTCCCCATGATCATGTGATCAAAATTCAAACACTTCACATTTATGACGGTTGCAGTGTCCCTTTTGCGACCTTCTGGCAAGCAATGGGGAAACCAAGGTTCACTTAACAGCCATGTTACTAACTTAGCAGCTGTGGTGATTCACTTAAGAGAAAGGTTGTAAAATGGGGCAAAACTCACTTAAGAAATGTCTCGCTTAGCAACAGAAATGTTGGGCTCCATTATGGTCATAAGCTGAGGACTACCTATAATACAAAGACTTCCCCATCTGGTACTGTATCTTGTTTAACATCACTTGAAAAAAAATAAGAACTAACTTAGCTACACTTGGCTTTTCTTTCTTTCTTTCTTTTTTTGCAGTTAATTTTGCAAACTGCTCTTTGACTTGGCTTCTTAAATACCAAGCATTTATTTTAGTCCCTCCTTCTCAAAATGCAGTAGTTCTAAAAAAAACACAAACTTTTGGATGCTATCCCTGTTAGGTCCTTCACATGACCAGGCAGAAAGCAGCTTCTTTCAGAACATAATCTTCTTTTCAGCAGTGAAAAGGAACACCAAACAGTTGTGTTTGGAAGTAACCTGAGATCACTTCTCGTTGGGCTCATTCCTGGATGCACGACACCAGGAAAGAGTTGGAATTATTTTTGATTCCCTCCTAGTTAGAAATTGGGTTTGGCTAGTCTAGTGAAAAGAAGGACTAGGGGTGACATGATAGCAGTATTGTAATTTTTGAGGGGCTGCCACAAAGAAGAGAGGGTCAAGCTATTCTCCAAAGTACCATGTAGCAAGAAAAGAAACGATGGATGGATACTAATCAAAGAGAAGCAACCGAGAACTAAGCAGACATTTCCTGACAATTATAACAATGAATCAGTGGAATGACTTACCTTCAGAAATTGTTGGTGCTCCAACACTGGAGGTTTTTAAGAAGAGATCGGAGAACAATTTGTCTGAAATGGTATAGGATTTCCTGCTTAAGCAGGAATTGGACTAGAAGACCTTCAAGGGTCTGTTATTCTGTTAGAGAAGGACTAGGGGTGACATGATAGAAGTCTTCCAAGATCTGAGGAGCTGCCACAAAGAAGAGGGAATCAAACAATTCTCTAAAGCCCTGAAAACAGAACAAGAAGCAAAGGGTGGAAACTGATCAAGGAGAGAAGCAACCAAGAACAAAGGAAAAAATTTCCTGAAAATTAGAACAATTAATCAATGGAACAACTTGGCACCAGAGGTTGTGGGTGCTCCATCACTGGAGGCTTTTAAGAAGAGATTGGACAACCATTTGTCTGGAATGATCTTAGGTTTCCTGCCTGAGCAGGAGGTTGGAATAGAAGACCTCCAACTCTATTATTCTACATTACGTTCTACTTCTATGACCCAACTGCCTCTTGCAAGCCAATTGTCAGCCCTGGAATCATTTTGGAAATGTTCATAGCAAAGCCAGTTGCTGCTGTTGAAACATAAGTGGGGAGATAGAGATAACTGGGGGGAATTAGCCAAAAATAACATTCTTTCCCAAGGAAGTCCCTACCAGGTGTTTGGAAGGTGAGGGCCAAAGGCAGCTGAAGGAGGACTGTGACCTGATTGGACCATGTGATGGACATGTGACCTGGAGGCAAGACCTTGATTTGGTGGGGAAAACCTCAGGTCCTTCAGGGTCAGGTTTTCACCAGCTGTGCCTATATGGTTGTGATGGCAAACCTATGACACGTGTGCCCGGAAGTGGCACGCAGAGCCATCTCTCTGGACATGCCAGCTGTTGCCCATTGATCTTCCAGGTTCCGGTGTGCACATGCTCACTGGCCAGAACCAGAAGCTCAGCTTCCACGCATGCACATGTGCACTGGGGAGCTGCTCTTCCGATGTTGTTCTGATCCACACCCTTTTCTGACAAATCAAACACAATCCAAAAGGAACAAAAACCTTGTAATGCTTTCACAAAATAATTAACTGTGATAAGCACAAACCTTGCCAAACTGTGCGAGACTTGTCAAAAGTTAACAGACAAGAAATAATGTGCAATACAAGAATCTTCAAATACAAACTCAGGATACTGGAATGTCCATGAGGCTGGAGTTTCAAAACATCTTTGCCTTCTGCAAAGAAGGTTAGTTTCACAGCTGGCTTTTATCTTCTTGAAGGAGGGGCCATTATCTTGCAGCCTTACTCCTGAGTCGCCCATGCTGTTGTAACTGCTCTTTCCTATGAGCAACCCTGCAAGCATGTGCACTTGGCACAGGCTCCTCGGGAACCTCCTCATCGCTGCTGCCGGCCCCCACAATCTCTGAAGACAGCAGTCCACTCCCTGATGGTCCTGGCCCCTCTTCTGAGTCCTAGCTCTCCTCAGCCATCTGCACCTCCTGCCGGCTAACCACAACAGATTTCTGACACAACCCCTGTGCACGTGTGGTCCCATTTCAGCACTCAGTGACAAAAAGGTTCACCAGCACTGCTAAATGCCATTCCTAATAGATTCTTACTTTGAGGAAACTCCAGGCCTCAGAGTTTTGATTTCATTGGGACTGTTACTTGGAACCCTGGCACTGATATCTACTAGATAAGAACTTCAGTATGTCTGGATGTCTGTGATGCAAGGACTTGTCAGGATAATATGAAATTTCCTGATGCCACTAAATGCTATTCAGTTTATTTGCAAAAACATGGTGGAGGAAGTAACTGGACAGACATGGACCATCTCTGGATGATTGCTACCTTTTCAGTTTTAGTTGTTCATTGTCACAAGGAAAGAGAAAAATGTGATGGACCCGACCCTCCCCGCAAAGATCTCTGTTCTTTGATGGGAAAAGAGAGTACAGGAAACCATTCTGGAATTTCCTCACAAATCAATTTTGGAATTTCCAACTTTTGGGTTACAACCCCTTTGCTCAGAAACAGTTGACTCCAGAGATCAGGCCAACTTTGGAGTCAACTGTTAGGAGGCCATGAAAATAGTGCTCAGATTTTCCAAAACTGTTGTGTGATCCAGAGGAAAAATTGCAAGTTGGACATGAATATTCTTTTGAGAGCTTTGCTGTCTAATTTGGCTTGAAGGAGAGGCTTAAATCTTGATGTATTCCTCACAATTCTACTATTCAGTCTCTTGTTCTACTATTGAAATACTGTTACTTTTAAACAGATTTATTTGGGAGGGGGGTGTTAACATTCAGTCAGAATATGCCCTGCTGAAGCTTAAAATCATTTCCACATGCCTAGTATTCCAGAATGAGTAAAAACAAACAAATAGGTTTGGGACATTCGCTTGGTAATCTTTTAATTTCTTTTAAGAGGATTGCCTTATGAGTGGTGGTTCAATCTTTTCTCACAGCTAAACATTATTACATCTTTTAATCTCTCTTCCCAAAGTTTATCCCTGGTCTTTCTGGTGATTCTTTTTGGAACCTGCTCCAGAATTGAGTGAAAATTACTGCTTACTGTGATTCATAAAATATATTTTTAAAAAATGTGTTCAGTTTGGATACAACCCAGCTCCAAAAAAAGGTCTGTTGATGTAGCCTAAAATTGCATTTGTCTTCTTATTAGCCAGATCATGCTGCTGATCTATAGTTATCCTTCAACCAACTTCTATTCCCAAGTCTTTTCTATTCTTGTGCGTTTGATTGCTACCTTCCCGCAGAAGAGGGTTGCACTGCTAATTTTTAAAATTGATGCTGTTATTTTCAACTTGTTTCTTTAGCCTAATAAGCATGGCCTCCACTGTTTCTTCAAAATAATAACAATAATAAAATATGTTGAGTTTACTATGCCATTGATTCTCTCGGTAGCAATGACAATTCAACTGTGGAATTCAAGACTTCCTCTATAAAAATGAGTCCTCTGTCCATATCATTTTGACCTTTTGACCATCAGCAATCAGGGGAATGTTGGTGATTCAATAGATATTGCACTTGGACATGTAAAAGCTTTTGATCAAGTTCCTCCTCAAAGTTGTGAGTAAACTTGGCATGAGATAAAAGGGTAGATTCAGGTCTGGCTGTGCAATTAAAGAACAGGCGATGAAGAAACTTTTTCAACACAGGAATGCAAAAATCAGTGAGATTCTATATTAAGAAGCTGGCTGGTTTTGTTTTTTGTTTATGGTTTCATCATTAATAATCCAAAGTGAGAAAAAACAGCAACAAAATGGTCAGGTTTGCTTCGGACATCAAACAACTGAGGATGGCTGGAATAGAAAGCATTGGAAGGAGTCCCATAGTGAACTCATCCAGTTAAAGGTCAGCAAAATTAAATTTGTGATTCCATGGAAGTGTGAAGTGATTCACTCACAAACAAACAGATAGATGGAGGCTTTGCATATATATCAAACTCGCAATTGTTGATGATGAAAATGATCTTGGGGTCATGTTGGAGAGCAAAATGAAGAGGAACATAGCCAACGTGTGAGTCTTGTAGCACATACTATGGATCCTTAGAGAAAGAATTAAAATTAAAATTACCACTATGGTAATCTCTTTATGCAAATCTATAGTGTGACATTTTGGGAAGTGCTTCTTTGCACGATTACACAATGCATGAACTACCAAAATCACTATCCTAAAATGAAGTGGTTTGCACTTCTTTCATGGAAGTTGGGAGGAAAAGAATCTCAGATGATGAGGTACTCAATGGCCACCAACCAGGTTGGTTAGATACTTTCTCAAGAAAGAACTGTTGACCATGTGTCATCTTTATGGGCTTTGGAAAAGACACTGCCTCCATATTAATCATGTTGATACAATCACGTAATATTAATCATGTTGGTACAATTGATGAAAAATATTATGTGAACGAAAATACATCCTTGGTTAGAGAAAATGATAAAGCAACATATAGGCTTAAAGCCAGAAATATTTTTGTTAAGTATATTACACCAGACAAATATGACAGATGTATATTTAATGTTATGTGTGTTGACAGCTTAATTCTAGGTTGCTTCTCTCATTGTTTAGTTTCCATCCGTTGCATCAACAGCAAAGAGAGATTTATTCTGTGAGAGAAGTGGTCTCTAAATTTGATAAATAAATACATAAACACCAACATCTGCCCAAAGTTGCAGGTAAAAATTGACCCCAGGGCCAAAACTGTAGGGTAGGTCTACCCAATGAGCTATTCTAAATGGGATCAAGGAGATACTGAAAACTCTTTTTTGCAATCCAGAACAGGTATACCTGCTCGAATAACTGACAGCTTAACGGTCCAATCTTAAATGTTCCTCTTCTAGGTTTCAGGTGTCATTTTCCTTTTCCCCTATTCCTGATGTTTCAGAATAGCTTTTTATCCATTAACGTCAATCCTTTTCCAGCATAAAAGTTTGTAGAGATTCTCCATCATCCAGGTCCTGGTTGTTGCAAAGGTGATTTTTCAGGAGGCAACTGAACTTTCTTGTATTTTCTTTTGAAGATGTTTCACTTCTCATCCAAGAATTTCCTTCAGCTCTGACAGGGCAGTGGGGAATGGAAGGATTTATATTCCTTGTAGGCAGCTTCTTACTAACTATAACCTTCTTGAAAGTAGCAAGTAGGTTGAATCCTCCATCTTTTTCCATTCTCTTTCCTACTCCTACCACTAGGTGGCAATGAAATGGCACCAACCTGCATACTTTCTGGCCTTCATGGTTTTGCCCCTGCAAAACCACACCTTTGTGCCAAAAGTTGAGAACCTATTAGCTGCTTCCTGCCCACCCTGCTTTCCCCCAATGTCTAATTTGACCAGGGTTATTTCTGTACCCATTTCAGGTGATACACAGCGACCTGTTTTTTTAGGCACTGCAATTTGCATACGCCCCAATTCAAACAGAGAAAATTTCAATGATGTTAGTAAGCATGCATTGGGTGGTAAAGGTATGTTTAGAGTTCGGAAGATATGAAGAAGTCCGTAGCAAATGAGGATGATTCATAATATGAAACATTTGGTCAAAAATTCCAAAGCATCCAGGAAGTTATTAAAGGGATCAGAATGTCAGGGAAGGGGTTGTTTTAAAGAAAAGGGACGGGAAGAACAATCCTTTCTCCCTGGAACTATTTTAAAAATCTCCAAAGAACTTGAAACACACAGGCTAGTTTATTTGATATGCAAGCTACTTCTAACACTCATTTTGGTCTTCTCCTTTCCTTTGTTGCAAAGCCTTAAGAAACTTGAATCCAAACAGGAAATCTGTAAAACAACAATAAAGCCCTAGTTGAGATAAGTTTTATATAGTTTACTTATATAGTTATTTTCTGAGAGTTTGCTGCATTGTGATAGAACCGTGAATATTCAGGTTTAACTTGGAGCTTGAACAGGCTGCATATGCTACAATAGTAGAGATAGCATTGTTTTTATGGGAATAATGGCAGTCAAAATAAGTGGATGTTTGGAACCCTTGCAGATTTCAGCAAGCTTTCAGGGTTTTTGTAAATGTTTCTACATTAAAAACAAAAAGGTAGATCTTTTTTTCATTTGATTTTGATCCCAGGTGAGGCAGATCTCTGTAGATGGCTGAGCAACAATCCAGAAATAGTTTGCTCTTGTCTTCTGAAATTTTCTTTCAACCATCCTAATTAAGCCTAAGCCTTAGGATTGTTTGGAGTTCACCCATCCTAGTATGAACCCAACCTAACCATGCTTAGCTTTTGAGCCGAGACCAGTTCCGTTCCTTGCTGAATTAGAAGGATGCAAATCAAAGATCCAATTTGATTTTGCATTTCTATTTGAATTATTAATTCAAACTGAATCTGTGATGCGATCCAGTAAAAGCACATGTGCAAAACTCCATCAAACCTTCAAAGAGAATCTGATTATTCAACTTGTAGGTTGAGATTCAAAGAGGAGCTTGGATTGTACCAAAGTTCAATCTTCAGGTTGAAATTTCATAGAGCCGGTGTGTGTGTGTGTGTGTGACACCATTCAGATCCAGTTAGATCTATTTCTTCATTGTTGCCGCTAACACAGTTTGAACTTGCAAAATTGGGGCTCTAACTTTGCCTTAGGAATAGCTGGAGTTGGAGGTGGGGATTCCTCTTTGCGAAAAACGTGAAATTTTACACAATGTGGCATTTCCCACCTTCAAAACTGAATCATGTGCTGACATTGGGAAATACGACATGTGCCTCTCTGCTTGGGTGGCCCAAGTCTTAGACTCAGGCAATAAAGCCTTAAGCCCTCCTGTCTTAGCCAAGTTTAATTTTTTTAAAGATTAAGTAAAAAAGAAATGGGACACTGATGCCAGCTCATAAAACATTCCTATGCCTACTTTAGTTGTTTAAAAAAAAAAAAGGGAGGGGAGGAAATCTGGAAGAGCAGTGCAGCAGTTTGAAATAGAAAGTACATTCCAACTCTTATCTTTAAAAGATGCCAGAGCTTTGGCAAATAATTGGAGAACGTGATTGATGACACCCAGCCCGTGAATCCAGTTGATGAGAAACCCAGGGGGGAGGGGGAAAACAGGGTCACAGGTGACTGTAAATTACGTATGACAGAATTGGCTTCATGAAGACAGTGCCAGTATGTCGCCTCTAATAAATCCTTCGAAGTTTTTTGAAGTTTGGCTCAAGAATCATGATTTAATTAGGGCGATTTCTGGAATCCTGACAGCTGACTTGCTCGAAAGCAAAATGTCTGCCCCTGGGACCGTATCTTTTTTTTGTTTTTACATAATTCTTCTGAGCCTCGTGGGCTTTCTTAGAAAATAAAAGAAGGGTAGATAATTGAAGCCCAGAACTTGACTTTTGTGTCCATCTAACCTAGATGTTAAACTGAGCGGTGGCTCAGTGGCTAAGACACTGAGCTTGTTGATCAGAAAGGTCGGCAGTTTGGTGGTTCGAATCCCCAGTGCCTGCGTAATGGAGGGAGCTCCCATTCCTTGTCCCAGCTTCTGCCAACCTAGCAGTTTGAAAGCATGTAAAAAGGCAAGTAGAAAAATAGGGACCACTTTGGTGAGAAGGTAACAGCATTCTATGTGCCTTTGGCATTTAGTCATGCTGGCCAAATGACGTCTTTGGACAGCTCTGGCTCTTTGGCTTTGTAGCGGAGATGACCACCTCCCCGCTAGAGCCAGAAATGACTAGCATATATGTGCCAGGGAAACCTTTACTTTTCACCTAGAAAAAAAAGGAGTCAAGAGACACTGAGATATACGGTATCTCGGAAGCCTCTAAAGGCTTAGAGAAAGATAAAGGAGTCTCTCCACTCGCTTACAAAGAATATCTGTTTTGAAATTAGACAGGGAGGGTAAGATCCCTTCCATGTTATCGACATTCAAAACAGGCCTCTTGGAATTCAAGGTTTCCTTATCTCAATTTGGCCCAGCTGAAGGGTTATCCAGCTGCAGTTCTTCTTTTTTTTTTTTTTTTTTTACAAAGTCAAAATGCAGGAACTGGCCTGCATCAAGAAATAAGGAGTTTCCTTGGAAAAGTCATAACAGGTGCAAAGGGAGGAAACCACACTGCAAAAACCTGTGATCGAGCATTCCGACTTAGTTATCCTAGCATCATATAACACTGGCCATAAAGATGTATAAATTTGCCATGCCTGCTTGAAGTTGTTACACTGGGGCAGTGTGCAAATGTTGATAGTAAATTATCACCATCTTTCTAGCCCAAGGGCCCTCAAGCTTGGCAATTTTAAGACTTGTGGACTTTAACTCCCAGAATTCCTCAGCCAGCAAAGCTTCCTGATCATTGATTCAGATACTTCCCTACACACAGTTTTTTTTTTTCAACTAAAGGAGAATATTTGCAGCTCAGGGTTGACATGAGGGATCCTTGGTGCTCTCTGAGCTTGGTGGTTTTTTTGCAGACATTTCATGACCCAAACTAGGTAACATCATCAGTGCTAGAAGGGTGGTATTGCAAAGAAGAGGAAGAGGTGGAGGAAGAGGAGGAGGAGATAGCTAAATCAATGGATGGACAGAAGATAGATAGATAGATAGATAGATAGATAGATAGATAGATAGATAGATAGATAGATAGATAGATCCTTAGTGCCCTCTGAGCTTGGTGGTTTTCTTGCAGACATTTCATGACCCAAACTAGGTAACATAATCAGTGCTAGAAGGGAGTGTGGTTTATCGAGAGGAAGAGGAGGAGCGGGGACTATGGAATCTTTGATGCTCTCTGAGCTTGGTTGTTTTCTTGTAGACGTTTCATGACCCAAATTAGGGAACATCATCAATGCTCCTGATGATGTTGCCTAATTTGGGTCATGAAATGTCTGCAAGAAAACAAGCAAACTCAGAGAGCATCAAGAACCCTTTACGCTGTTGCTGTTGTTGTTGTTTTGGCTGGGCTTGGCAACTCTTCCCCTGCATCTCAGAAGGGTTTTATCTGGTGCGTGATGCAGATCTCTGTCGAGGGGTCCTTGGGCTGGACCCGCAACACTTGAGCCGTTGTGTTGTTCAAGGGTGAAGTGGAGGATTTAGGTTGAGCCAACAGAGTTACTGTTGACTCCCCCGTCTGAGCGGGCAGTTCCTAGCAACTTGAAAACACCCCCGTTGTATTTGTGCAGATGATGGATTAGCCGCCATTATTTGCCGAGAAGATTATAAAGAGGAGAGGAAATGTCACGGGCACAGATAAATGGGCATGTCAATATTTGGGGCCAAGGCTGGAAGAAAGGAGGAAAGTGATTCCGAATGACCTTAGATCAAATGAAAGTTGTCCCCACTCCCTTTTGCAAGCTACCAATGCAGCTGTCGACAGTCTGAATGCTGGAGGGGTCAACTGTGGTTGCTAAGACATCCCAAGTTGGTAGATTCGGCTTCCCTTTTTTAATTCAATAAGGTTATCGGCACTTACAGCCCCCTTTAAGCTCTCGCCAGTAAAGGAATCCCTGGGTCAGTTACAAGGCTCAAAGAAGTAGACTGTTTGCAAAGACTGAAGTGCACACAGCACAGAAGATTTCAATAGCAATGCATTTTCCTTCCTGAACCCACAGGGTTGACCTTATCCTAAGAGGCACTGCCTTTTAAGCGAGGCATTTCATTCTCCATTGTTTCTTCTTCTTTAAGCAGCTCAGAATATTTATTTATTTATTTTGGTAAAGCTGGGAACATTGAGCAATACGTCTTTGCCCTACAAAGGTGATCCTTAGCTCACAATTTGGCTCTAAAATCCAACCACACATCCAATTCAGTTTAGTTTACTTTATTGTCATGACACCTCGTACAACGAAATTAAATGCCATCTTGAATGTACCTTATGACTATGAAAATAAACACAAAGCGGCATCTTTCACATTCTGTGCAATTGAATTGAAAACCCCTGATATTGCAAAATAATATTACACTATACAGTAGAATTCAATAGATTTACTGTCCTGGGATAAAAGCTGTATTTCAGCCTATTTGTCCTTGTTTTTATTATCTTGTACTGTCTGCCAATATGGTAATAGTTCAAAAAAAAAGGGTGGATCTTTGAGAATGTTTTGAACTTTCTTAAGGCAGTGGGAGCTATAAAGCTCTTCCAAAGAGGGGAGAGGGCAGCCAATGATCCTCTGGGCAATGATGTTCACCCTCTGGAGTGCTTTCCTATCTGCCACTGTGCAATTGGCAAACCATACACAGGTGCAGTAAGTTAAGATACTCTCTACGGTGCAGCAGTAGAAGGTCACCAGCAGTTTTTCATTCAGTTGTTGTTTCCTGAGAAGCCTCAGGTAGTATAATCTCTGCTGGATCTTTTTGACCAGGGCTGCAATGTGAGCATCCCAGGTCAGGTCCTCTTTGATGGTAACACCCAGAAACTTAAAAGTGGCCACTTGCTCCACTCAGTCTCCATTGATAAGCAAGGGCTGGATGTCTGATCTGTTCCTTCTATAGTCCACGATAAGCTCCTTGGTCTTATTGGTGTTGAGGACCAAGTTATTGTCTCCACAACACAAAAGCAATCAGTCCGCCTAATCTCAGTAGGCAGACTCATATCCCCCCCAACGCCCCCCGGAGATGAGTCCCACCACTGTTGTATCATCTGCAAATTTAATAGTAGCATTACTAGCGTGAGTGGGAATGCAGTCATGCACATAAAGATTATAGAGTAAGGGACTCAACATGCAACCCTGAGGTGTACCAGTGTTAAGAATAAGGACTGAAGATATATGATTACCTAATCTGACCTTCTATGAGCGGCCAGACAGGAAATCCGTAATTCAAAGGCAGATTAAATAAGAAAGTCCAAGGTCCAGAAGTTTTGACACTAGTCTATTGAATCATATCCCAAAACTGAATGATAGCATTGCTATTTTCTTGGCTTGGACTGCTCTTTCATGATGCTTTTATTATGACCTTTAAAGGCATGTTTCAGAATATGAGGCATAATTCTAACCACACTCCTGATCCTAAAGGTTGGGACAACTAAATCTGACTTACTCAATGGCATCTGGGCTAAACTTTTTTGCAGTAGAATTTGGCTCAGGATTTCCCACCAATCAGTTTTTTATCAAGGCAGTGATAATCTAACATTGCACCTCCTTTTCTCTCCTTCCAGATGAAGGGGAACCCAGGGCAGCTCTCTTTCTGGTGAATATTATGAGTATGAAAATATAATATCATGGAGGAAAGTAAAGTGGACTGTCCTGTTTTCAACCCAGCCTCCTGTAAGGTGAGAAGAATCAGGTCTGCGCATGGAATCCAGGTAAGAAGGTTTAACGGTCATCCCTATAGACAACAATCTAGTCAACTAATGCACTAAATTGGTGCTAGATAAGAATCAACAAAATTCAAGAGGGATTGGACTTAGATTGTTTGCGGGAACGTAATGATTCTAGGCCAAGTGCTCACCTGACTCCACCCCCAAGCTTTGCCTGGTCTTCTATGCTTCCCTTCTTTCAAGTGATCAAGTGAGTCATTGCTGAATCTCCTCCTTCTTCTCACCCAAGAAAATCCTAGCAATAGTGTGTACTAACAGCCCACAGGTACCCTACAGTGAGATTAGAATTCCAGGTCAAGTCTGTTGCTCCATCCTATGACATTCTGTGCAGAAAAGTAAAGGACAGTACAGAATACGGAATAACAGAGTTGGAAGGGACTTTGGAGGTCATCTAGTCCAAACCCCTGCCCAAAGCAGGAGACCTACACCATTTCTGACCAGAGATATTGTTCAAATCATGCGATGTTATCAAGTACATGGAGGACCATTGAATAATCTATCAGCCGTCTGAAATGACTCAGTTCTCCTACGCCTAACTACACTTCCTGAGAGAGAATTAGATCCCTGTAACAGGTCTCAAACAGAATGTGTTGGTGGGACTGCCAAATTCCCTTTAGCATAGAAAGCACCCAAAATTACCTTGATTTTTTTTTTCCTTTTCTTTTCTTAGACTTATCTCAAACCCGGCCATTCTTTGAGGTCATTAAACTGGCAAGGTAAACTCAGATCATTTTATCGAAGCAAACAATAGCTTTGCTGTTGTCCATGCCAGGAATGGATGAGTTAGAACATCCTCGTGAAAGCTTGCTTTCAAACAGATTGCTAGGCAGAGATGGACCAGGAGTTGTAGCCCCAATTTGGGGACACACCTGTAGAAGGCTAAAGACCAGCAATCTGCTTGGATGAAGGAGACTCTTGGCACAATTCCAGCATTGCCGAGCAAGTCATCTTGAAAACTGGCTTTAAGTTAGAACTGTTTGGTCCTGTCTCAGGAGATCATGATCCTTTTTTCGCCTTCTGTTTTTGCACCCCGTGAAGTTGACCTGCTCTATTAAGAATTTCAACTTTTTATATCAGAACTGAAGTACAGCAACTTCATGCTCTGGGCCATTGGCTTCAATGGGAAATAATATGGTAACAAGTGACACTCATACATTGATACTATTCTTTCTATGGGTTTATTGTGTTATATTTTATTGTTTTGTTTTTTGTATTTTCTTGGTTTGCGTTCAATGCAATAAAATGGGATGCAGTGGAAGTGGCATGGAAAGGCTCTCAAATGAGTAATTGGTTGCCTAGGACTTTCATCTTTAAAAACTCTTCTTGATTCCTTATTTGGTTGATTAGAAATGTCTCTCAATGATTTTCTCATACACACATGAGCCCAAACTCCTTCCTTCCCTCCCTTCACGGCCTAATACTACTTTCCATCTATGTGGGGTTCCAAGAATAATTCTCTTAACATTGCTTGTCACAAGTTTTGTCTTGGGAGTTTTCTAATTCTCCTTGATTTGACCCTACCTTTTGTCATCTGTGGGGCCCCTGGCACTAGAAAGGAATGGGGTTTGTGAGGAGGAGGAGGAGGAGGAAGAGGAGGAGGAAGAGGAGGAGGAGGACCAAGAAGTCCTTGATGCTCTCTTAGCTGGGTTATTTTCTTGTAGACATTTCATTGTCAAACTAGCATCATCAGTGCTAGAATGGAATGGGGTTTGTGGAGAGAAAGAGGAGGACTATGGATGGTCCTTGGTGCTCTCTGAGTTTGGTTGCTTTTCTTGTAGATGTTTCATTGCCAAACTAGGTAATCTCATCAGTGCATTTTTCTTTGCATGCAAAAGAAGTAAAGGAACTTCTCCCCTGGCTTTAAAGTTGAACCCATCCACCCATTTTTGGCAACAGGTTGCTTTCATAAACATCTCCTGGCATGAGTTTTTATTATTTTCTCCCTTAAACAAAAACAAAAAAATATATGGAATCATTTGTGACCTTCTTCCCATATGAGTCAAGCATGGCTCCTGGGTTAATCACCCGGTTTACTCTATATAACATTTTTCTTCTTCTTTTTCTTCTTCTTCTTCAGGAAATGATTCAGGCCAGAGGGCTGGGTTTTTTGTTTTTTGTTTTCATCTCCCTCTCCATTCTCTGCCCTTCTACCCAGGAAGAAGGCGAGAAAAGCGTTTGGGTTTTCCCTTTTCCCTGTGGATTTCATTTTACAACCTTGTCTAGGAAGCCTGAGTCATCACTTGCACTTCACTTTGCAGCAACGTGACCACATTCCACAGTGTGCAGCGAGTGTTGGGAGAGGCACAACTGAAGAGACAAATGTCTGTGCCCAGTTGGGGGACCAAGAAGGGAAACTGGGAGTGTTGCTACTCAACCTCAGCTGGGTGAGGGCCAACACTGTCATTTCCTCAGAAGGAAGAGGGGAAAGAGAAAGGACTACTATGGAGAGGTAATCAGAATGGAAGCTGGAAGGGACCTTGGAGGTCTTCTAACCCAACCTCTGCTCAAGTAAGAGACCCTAGACTATTTCAGACAAGTGTCTTCTTAAAAACCTCCAGTGATGGAACATCCACAAATTCCACTCCTTTGATTTATTGCTCTCACTATCAGGAAATTTCTCCTTATTTCCAGATAGGATCTGTCTTTTATTAGTTTCCCTCCACTGTTTTTAGTCTTGCCTTCTGGTGCTTTGGAAAATGACCTCCTCTTCTTTGTGGTAGCCCCTCAAATACGGGAAGACTGCTATCACGTTACTCCTAGGTCCTCAGATATTCTCTTCTCATAGTTTTCTGAACTACGGATATCCTGGTTCGTGGCTTTACTTTGGGTGTGAAAAGCCATGGAGTTCACATTGAAGCCATGGAGTTCACATTGAAAAAAGAAAGCAACTGGGATTTGTGATGGGACCTATTTTGGGGGTCTGCCCCAGCCACTCAAAAGCACCCCAAAAGCAGTAGAACAAGGCTATCCAAACATGGCACCTTTAACACTTGTGGACTTCAATTCCCAGAATTCCTCAGCCAGCCATGGAGCACTGATTTTGTTAGAAAATATTGGATACATCTTTAAATAATTTTCCCAGCTTTCCCAGCTTTTTTTTCCAATTGAACATGAAAGCTAGGTCAATTAAGACACCAGAGTAGAAACTAGGAAACTGAATTCTAGTCCTGCCCTAGGCATGAAAGCCAGCTTGATGAGATTGGGCCAATCAATAGGAGACAGTGAATTCTAATTCCTCCTTTGGAACAAAAGCCAGCTGGGTGACTTTCAACGAAGCACCAGGAGATGGGAAATTCTAGTTCCTCTGTAGGCATGAAAGCCAGCTGGGTGACTTTGGACCAATCCCTCTCTCTCAGCCCAGTTCATCTCACAGGATTGTTGTTGTGGGGGAAAATAGAAGAAACTGTATTAGATATATTCACCGCCTTGGGTTATTTATAATGGATAATCCATATCATGGATACTTTCTGGATGCCTTGCACCTAAGAATAAAAGTGAGATTAAAAAGACAAAAACGCGAATGCATAAATGCACGAGCAGAGGCTCCCCTAGAGAAGAATGACACCTTTCAATCACGTCTGTGAGCTGCAAGCTCCTGGATAAAGGGTTGTGTTGTAGCCCCTTTGTTTTGACAAGTCTTCTGAGAAAGCCCCACACCCACTTCATTCATGCTAACTAACTGTTTCATGCCGTCAGGTTCCGTGTTATGAATGAACAGGAACATGTTTTGGCTTGCCGATCAATTCGCAAATATGTCAGCTTGCTCATTGGGTGGGTGGGCGAGGGTTAGATCTTTCTCCCCCATCCCACCCCAAAACGGGGAGGAACATTGATGATGCCAGATAGTGATTGCAACCATATTCTTGGAAAGTGAAAGCTGGAAGGGTTGGGGAAGGAGGAGAAACTACGTGCGCTGTTCCTTTAAAATCCCAGCAAAGTTTTCTTCGGTTTTTGGATGCCGTCAGTGAGTCACGCCTGCCTTTCAGCAAATGTGGCAGGAAGTGAAACCACAGCTGGTTCTGGAACGAATTTTGAGGCAGCTGAATTGAGGACTCTGTCGGTTTTCAAGCACGCCAGTTCTCTTAAAGTGCGGTTTACGTCTTGGAGAACGGGTTAATGAATTCATTAATAGGGTGAATGTCAGCATGCCAAGTAACAACCTCCACATTAAAAGCCTCCAAGACTGACATCTTCTCAAAGATCCATTTTATGAGAGGCATGTCTGACAAAAAAAAATAATAATAATCCCTCGAATCTGAGATTTCTGGGTTTTCGCCCAAAGAGAACCCAAAATGCAACTCCTGCACCCAATAGTTCATCCTGTCGTCCAATCGCTACTTCGTTACAACTGGTGACTATCCCCTCCAGGCAGAGGTGGATATTCAGCCGGTTCTGACTGGTTCAGCAGAACCGGTAGTGGAAATTTGGAATAGTTACGAGAACTGGCCAATCCCACCTCTGACTGGCCCCGCCCCAACTATTCTCCGCCTTCTGAGTCCCAGCTGATTGGCTGGGTCTTCTTTGGTTGCCCTGCACAGGAGAACGGAGGTTAGTCGGGTGGGAAGGGAAGGGGGATTTTACAGTAACCTTCCAGGCTCTCTGGAAGCTGGAAACAGGCCATTTTTGGCCTTCCTGAACTTCCAGGAGGCCTGTTTTTCACCCACCCTGAGCCTCTGTGCACGCTCTGCACTTACCTGAATCCAAAACAGGCCACGTGGGGACTCCTGGGAGGAGAGAGGAGGGTCAGGGTGGGCGGGGCCAGCCAGGAATGGGATTTGGGGTTCCTCTGAACTGCATAGAATCTTAGCTAGGGGCTCTCCTGAATCTCTACGAACCCCCAGCAGCCCACTCTAGGATCTATTCCAGAGGATAGGATAGGATAGGATAGAATAGAATAGAATAGAATAGAATAGAATAGAATAGAATAGAATAGAATAGAATAGAAAATAGAATAGAAGACAGAACAGAATAGAAATGAATAGAATAGAACAGAACAGAAGAATAGAATAGATAGAATAGAATAGAATAGAATAGAATAGAATAGAATAGAATAGAATAGAATAGAATAGAATAGAAAATAGAATAGAAAATAGAATAGAAGACAGAACAGAATAGAAATGAATAGAATAGAACAGAACAGAAGAATAGAATAGAATAGAATAGAATAGAATAGAATAGAATAGAATAAGAATAGAATAGAATAGAATAGAATAGAATAGAATAAGAATAGAATAGAATAAGAATAGAATAGAATAGAATAGAATAGAATAGAATAGAATAGAAAATAGAATAGAAAATAGAATAGAAAATAGAATAGAAGACAGAACAGAATAGAAATGAATAGAATAGAACAGAACAGAAGAATAGAATAGATAGAATAGAATAGAATAGAATAGAATAGAATAGAATAGAATAGAATAGATGCTTTTTCCAAAAAGCAACTGGACTTTCTTGGGATTTGTTTTTTGGTTTTTTTTTGCTTTGAAAGCTTGTCGCTTCTCATCCAAGAAGCTTCTTCAGTTCTGCAGCGAGACTAATTCAGGTAGTCCTCGACTTACAAAAGTTCATTTAGCGACCGTTCTAAAGTTACAATGGCACTGGAAAAAAGAGGCCGATGGCCATTTTTCACACGTACGATCGTTGCCGCAACCTTGTGGTCCCGTGATTAAAATTCAGGTGCATGCTAATGGTCCCATATTTGTGATGGTTGCAATGTCCCGGGGTCATGTCATCATAGCTCTTGACAAGCAAAGTCAACGGGGAAACCCGAATTCCCTTTACAATTGGGTCACTAATTGAACAACGGCGGTGATTCGCTGAACAACAGTGGGAAGAAAGATTGTCAAATGGGGGCAAGGCTCACTTAACGACTGTCTCACTTAGTGGCAGAAGTTTTGGGCTCCATTGTGGTCATAAGACGAGGACTTTCTGTGTTTGCCGGAAAGTTGGAAAGATTCAACTTTACCTCCGATGGAGGAACGGATGGGGTGGATGATGTAACTTGCTGAGATGGCCAAATTGACTGCTTAAATCCGAGAGAGGGGATTGTCTAAATTTAGCAAAGTTTGGAAACCTCTTATCTTGCTCAGATGAGAAGGTGGACGTTGGATAAATGAATATTGGATTTTTGTGGAAAACAGAAAAGAGAATGGAGCCATTTGGTTTGGAGGGTTAGAATAAAAATAATAGCTTGTAGGAAAAAATGTAAATGGTATTGTGACCATAGAGCAAGAGTTTAGCTCATATTTTAGATTATAACTCACGTCAAAGAAAATTGGAATTAACTTTTTTCATTTGATTTCTCCACTTCTTTCTTTTTTTCTTCCTTCCTGCCTTCCTTGCTCCTCTCTCCCTCCCTCCCTTTCTTTCTCTCTGACTGTTTTTCTCTTTCCTTCCTTCTTTCCTCCCTTCCTCTTTCTTTCTTTCTTTCTTTCTCTTTTTTCTCTTTCTTTCTTTCTCTCTTCCTTCCTTGCTCCTCCTTCCCTCCCCCTCTCTCTTTATTTCTTTCGTTCTCTCTGACTCTGTCTTTCTCCTTCCTTCCTTCCTCCCTTCCTCTTTCTTTTTTCTTCTTTCCTTCCTTGCTCCCTCCCTCACTTTCTTTCTTTCTTTCTCTTTCCTTTCCTTTTCTCTTTCTTTCTTTCTTTCTTTCTTTCTTTCTTTCTTTCTTTCTTTCTTTCTTTCTTTCTTTCTTTCTCTTTCCTTCCCTTCTCTTTCTTTCTTTCTCTCTTCCTTCCTTCCTTGCTCCTCCTTCTCTCCCTCTCTTTCTTTATTTCTTTCTTTCTCTCTGACTCTGTCTTTCTCTTTCCTTCCTTCCTCCCTTCCTCTTTTTTTCCTTTTTCTTCCTTCCTTCCTTGCTCCCTCCCTCCCTCCCACTCTTTCTTTCTTTCTTTCTTTCTTTCTTTCTTTCTTTCTTTCTTTCTTTCTTTCTTTCTTTCTTTCTTTCTTTCTTTCTTTCTTTCTTTCTTTCTTTCTTTCTTTCTTTCTTTCTCTGTCTCTTCTCTTTTTTTCAGTCCAAATATTGTTTCTCCTCAGTTTTTCTTCTCTCTTCAAAATTTTAATCAACTTTTAAAACATTATTGAAATCAAAGGGACAGGATATCCAAGAACCTACTGTACCGTAGCTTGTGATTCATCCATGCACCATATATAACAAGGTCCACCATCATTTCAGTGAGTTGCTTCTCCCCGGCCCCCTGCCCCTGGAATTCAGAGCCAGGAAGAAGGAGCAAACCACAAACCATCTTCACCTCATACGACAATTCTGTTTTTTCAAGTGATTTGATTTTTTTTTTTAATTCAGCTCTGGTTTTCTCCACATGCATCTTCTTCCTGCCAGTCTCCTTTGTAGTTGCTTCCCCAGGAACCACAAGGTTGCCTTAAACTTGGACAGAGTTGTTTTCAATTGCTGGGAAAGTGAAAGTCATTCTTAAGAATACCCAAACCCGCCTGCAAGATCACATCAAAAGGTCACTGTGGTCAAACTGATGGCTTTAGGAAGCCTATAGCAAGGGGCTTCTTTCTATGTTCCAACCTGGTTACAATCCTCAGCTCTTTCTCAATAGGCCATCCTTCAATTGTGTTGGACAGCTCCCATCATCCTCAGCCAGTTGCTATCCAATTAGAATGAGAAATGTCTCTCAATGATTTTCTCATACATATATGAGCCCAAACTTACTTCCTTCCTTCCTTCCTTCCTTCCTTCCTTCCTTCCTTCCTTCCTTCCTTCCTTCCATCCATCCATCCATCCATCCATCCATTGATCCATGACCTAATACTACTTCCACCTATGTAGGATTCCAAAGAAGAATTCTGTTAGAATTTGAATTCGAATTAGAAATGTCTCTCAATAATTTTCTCATACATACATGAGCCCAAACTCACTTCCTTCCTTCCTTCCTTCCTTCCTTCCTTCCTTCCTTCCTTCCTTCCTTCCATCCATCCATCCATCCATCCATCCATCCATTGATCCATGACCTAATACTACTTCCACCTGTGTAGGATTCCAAAGAAGAATTCTGTTAGAATTTGAATTCGAATTAGAAATGTCTCTCAATGATTTTCTCATACATACATGAACCCAAATTTCCTTCCTTCCTTCCTTCCTTCCTTCCTTCCTTCCTTCCTTCCTTCCTTCCTTCCTTCCTTCCTTCCTTCCATCCATCCATCCATCCATCCATGGCCTAATACTACTTTCGCCTATGTGGGATTCCAAAGAAGAATTCTCTTAACATTGGATGTCTGAAACATCTTTCATCCCTAATGTATTGAAGTGAATCCACAAATTTACTTTTCTTTTTTCCATTCCACAACTTTCTCCATAGGCCATCCTTCAGTTGTGTTGGGCAGCCCCCATCATCCTCAGCCAGTTGCTATCCAATTAGAATTAGAAATGTCTCTCAATGATTTTCTCATACATACATGAGCCCAAACTTCCTTCCTTCCATCCATCCATCTACCCATCCATCCATGGCCTAATACTACTTCCACCTATGTGGGATTCCAAGAATAATTCTCTTAACATTGCTTATCTAAAACAATACATTTCATCCCTAATGTATTTAAGTGAATCCACAAATTTAGCTTTCTTTTTCCCATTCCACAACTTTCTCAATGGGTCATCTTTCAGTTGTGTTGGGCAGCTGCCATCATCCTCAGCCACCCAAAGACAGTTAGCAGGATTTAGTTGGGAAAAACAACACTCAAGCAGTTGTTGATGTTTCCTGAGCTTCATGTTCCTGGACAAGTTCATCTCTGTGGCATGGATGAATCCTTTTGAATGTTGCCTGACAGTTAGAACAATTAATGAGTGGAACAACTTGACTCCAGATGTTGTAAATGCTCCAACACTGGAAGTTTTTAAGAAGAGATTGGACAACCATTTGTCTGAAGTGGTGTAGGGCTTCCTGCCCAAGAAGGGGTTTGGACTAGAAGACCTCCAAGGTCCCTCCCAACTCTGTTATTCTTCTTCTTCTAACATGTTCACCTATTGGTTGACTCTCTTGTCTGAAATCATTTCATTGCGAATACATGGATTGTGTTTCTCTCTTTGTCTCCCAGAGAGCTAAGAGTCAAAACAGCAGACTTTGACACAATCGGAAAGTAAAATTTCTTTATTCATCAGGGATTACTAATGGAAATAAATGCTGATTCTACCTGACCTATTTGATAATGGAGCGAGCAGTTCCTCTCCATTTGCCCTCTTAGTAACTGGGGAGAATTTGAAAGCCAACTGTTTGGACTTCCTTTGGGGTGCCAGGTCCAAAAAGGTTTTGGTAAGGGGGTCTTTCAAAACTAGAGGATGAGGCACTAAGCTAAGAGAACTAGGTATATTTAGCTTAATGAACAATACAGTACAGATCAACAGGAGCTAGAAGGGATCTTTGAGGTCATCTAGTCCAACCCCCCCACTCAGGGAGGAAAGCTTATATCATTTCAGACAAATCATTGTGCAGTCTCTTCTTAAAAACTACCAGTGTTAGAGTATCCACAAGTTCTGGAAGCAAGTTGTTCCATTAGTTAATCGTTCTCACTGTCAAGAAATTTCTCCACACTTCTAGGTTGGGTCTCTCCTTGATTAGCTTTCATCCATTAGTTCTTGTCCGGCCTTCAGGTTCTTTGGAGAATAACACCTGAAGATGCTTTGGAGAATAGCACCCAAAGAGAAAGCTTAGGGGAGACAGGAGAGCATCTTCCATTGCTTGAAGGGCTGTCACATGGAAGACGGTGTCAAATTAATTCTCTATAGCACCTGGGATCAGGACAAGAAGCAATGGGTAGAAGAAGCTGGTCAGAAGATGATTCAACCTGGAAATTAGGAGGACAGTAAGAACAATGAATCAATGGAACAGTTTGCCTCCAAGTGCTATATGTCAGGATTCTGGCAGTTGCCCCCAATTAAATCATGAGTCTCGAACCAAACTTCCAAAACTTCAAAAGGATTTATTGGGAGTTTAACATGCCAGCACAACCTGGGTGTAGCCAACTCTGAGACACATAATTCATTGTCACCCTTGACCCCGGTTTTCCCCCATCCCCTGGGTGTGTCATAAATCATATTCTCCAATGGGACACATCCATAGCCCAGAGTCACCAATCATGTTCTCCAGTTAGAATTTTGTGTGGCAGAAACTTCAGTCACCTAGTTACTATCTTTGAAAACTATTTATGGAATGCACTTTCGATTTCCAAGCTGCTGCACTGTTTCCCCCCTCCCTTTCTGTTGGCAACTCCATAGAAAGACCATAGAAATATTTTATGAGTTGACACTATAGGTGCTCCATTGTTGGAGGTTTTGTTTTTTTAACTGGACAATAATTTGGGACTAGGAAGGTAACAGGACTTCTGTCTTGGGACTAGGAAGGTCCCTTCCATCCAGGAGTGGGAAACTGCCGGTATAACAACCGGTTCCGTAATCACGTGCTTTGCGTGCGTGAACCCCAATGCAAAATTCCTTACCTGCCATGTTACTTCGGCAGAATAACACAGCCGAGGATTGGCAATCTGCTCTTCCGTGCTGATCAGCTGGGACAATAAAGGTCAGTACAGCACAGAGGCAGGCAAGTGGATCCACATGAACCAGTTCACTCCCAGCTGATCTTCGGAGCTAGAGGTTTGCCCAAACCAGTCCGAACTGGCAGAATGCCACCTCTGCTTCCATCCCTAGGATTTTGTGAGCTCCTTCTTTTTTTTTATATCAACATTTTATCCCTCCTCTTTCTTTCTTTCTTTCTTTCTTTCTTTCTTTCTTTCTTTCTTTCTTTCTTTCTTTCTTTCTTTCTTTCTTTCTTTCTTTCGTCTTTTTTTCTTTGCACTTTTTAAACTTTCCTGGGGCAACAGCTGTTTGACCCATAGTTGCACCATTCTTCCTTCCCACAGAATATTTGATACTTTGCTTTGGAAACTATGAATAAGAACTTAATATAAAAGGGAAACAGGAAACAGAGGATATTGTTTTACACCGGAATTCTTCTCCCTCCCTGCTTTCCTCTTCCTTCAAATCATGATTCGTCATTCATTCACATAATTTCACTTTTCATTTCATGCAAAAGTCGGATTTCACTTCAGCTAGGGCACCTCGGTGTAAGTTAAACATTAAGCATCCATCCCACTTCCTTGTAGTGTTTTGATGTTTCGTAAAGAATCTCATAAGCTAGACATGGTGGTGGGGGAAAGTCTTATTTGGTAAAAGCAAGAATGCCGACTAGGAGTCAGTTTCAATATTGGTAAGATTTCAACCTCCTCAGCCAGATCCTGGCACATAACCTGAATTCCCATCCATATTATATCCATATTATGTAGCCCTAATCACTTTGTGGGGAGCTGTCGAAATTGGAGAGAAGGGTGAAATCCCTGGACAATTATCTGTATGAGTTAGGGAGAAGGGGTGCTAAGTCCTCCCAGCAACTTCCAAGGAATCTCTTCACCAAGACTGGTGGCTGACTGGTTTCTCTCTAGGATCTGTTTCCCTCATCTTCAGATACCAGTGTCTGCTCATACATCACATTTCATATTCAACATTTATTGCAATCTGTATGGAGAAGGTTTGTGCCCTGAACACTTTCAGACATTTTCATGTATCTCCATGACCATTTAGAAGGATGTTGTATCCTTCCTCTTCCATGCTTCTTCCAGCTGGTCTCCCAGTTTTTCACCTGGAAAGGAATGGAGCATTTTGCTATGATACTTCACAGGCTGTTTTCTAAGGCTAAAGACTATGAAGGTCTCTTATATAGCAGACTAGATAGATACCCATGCTTTGCTACGAAACTTTGTGATTGGGCTTAGTTTTGGGGGAGGAAAATAAGGGGGAAAAATCTGCCTCTTCGTACCAGCATTGGTATTCATCTAGCTAGCGTTCTGTCAGTGTGTGAGAGAGTCAAGGGCTGTTTGGAACCTGAAACAGTGTCAGCAAGAAGGAGACAGCAAGGAGCCTGGGCATGGTTTAGCTCAACTGTTCTGTACTAAAGCTGCTTGGTGCTCTGAAACTGAAACTCCACTCTCTGCTTCTGTTTTGCATTTGAAAGCGATTTCTTTTCAGGTGGGGAGGGGGAGTAGAACTCCTTAGCATCAGAGCATGTTAATAATAATATAGGAAATACTAATGCTCTGATGGTCATCTGGAAAAAAATTCTTTCTTAGTGAGCACCTGGAAGCCAAGAGGAATATACATGCCAAATTTCAAGTTTGTAGGCTTTAGGGTTCTGGAGATTTTGTGATGATGCATGAGTGGTATTTCGAATATGACACAGAAAGAGAAAGATTTAGCATCTAGGACAGAATTCTGGATTCTAGCAAAGAAGTTCTATGCTAAAATATCTGCCTAAGACATGTCAACTGAAGATAGAAACGGAACAGTAAGGAGAATAGCTCCCTTCCTGGAGAAGATCTTTTCCTGCTTATGTTGATGTGCAGCTTCTCGAGAGTTGAGGAAATCCCTGGAGAGGAACCATGAACAACTGAGGACATCAAAAGGATGAGCTTTCTAGGAATTGGTAACTAAGGAACAGCCATGTTTCCAAGAGATGTGACTCCATCAGATTCTTATCGGGGAAGGAAGAATTCTTCAGGAATTTTAAGAAACGTATCACCATTCTTCTCGGGGACATTTGACCACAACGATTTTCAATTCTGAGTCCAGACTCATTTCTGCTGGAAATTATCTAGCATGGGTGGAAGAAACATTGAGATAACGTATCAGGGAATTCCTAGCAAGCCAGGTCATACCGTGAAATGACCGTCTAAAGCTACAGATTTTCAAAAAGAAGCAAACTCTCTTTGCATTTCTTTGGCCTTTCAAAGAGATGACTTAGATTGAGGATACTTGTGAGTATTTTGGCTGGCTTGGCAGTCTAATCTTGCAGGCTCCCTGTCCTCTGACAAAACTGGTACGAGATTTTAACCACAAAAACTTTGTGCAAAGCAAGGCTACACTTGGAATCCTGCATCCAGTTTTGGTCATCATGATGTAAAAGAGACGTTGAGACTCGAGAAAGAGGGCAGAGAAGAGCAATCAAGATGATTAGGGGACTGGAAGCTCAACCATATCAAGAACAGTTGCAGGAACTGGGTGTGTCTAGTCTGATGAAAAGAAGGACTAGGGGAGACAGGATAGCAGTCTTCCAATATCTCAGGGGCTGCCCCAAAGAAGAGGGAGTCAAGCTACTCTCCAAAGCACCAGAAGGCAGGACAAGAAGCAATGGATGGAAACTCATCAAGGAGAGAAGCAACTTAGAACTAAGGAGAAATTTCCTGACAGAACAATTAGTGGAACAACTTGCCTCCAGAAGTTGTGAATGCTCCAACACTGAAAGTTTTTAAGAAGAGATTGGACAACCATTTGTCTGAAGTGGTGTAGGGTTTCCTGCCTATGCAGGGGGTTGGACTAGAAGACCTCCAAGGTCCCTTCCAACTCTGTTATTCTAAGTTGAAAGTTTGCTTGTCCCAGTCAATGGTGGGAAGCAAGACAGGCTCCGTGGAATCCTGCTAACTTGACTTTTGGGGTGGCGGCACGATTAAAACCTCCTGCTTAGAAGAAGTTGTAATCCAATGAGCTGTAACGTCGAATGCCTTTGGGTAGCACAGCAGACTTTTCTGGAGGAAGAAGGGGCCCGTTTTATTTCTCCAGCCAATTCTTTGCTGGGTGCACATATCCTGCAGTACATGTATAGTGCCACCTTCTTCCTTGACTGCAAGTATAAATTAGGAATTCCTGACACACCATATTGCTCGGAAGGAGAACGAGGGGGGAGAAAAGCTGAAAGGAAGAAAAGGAACTTGGTGTGTGACTGAGCACTGAAAGAAAATGTAAATTTCAGTCCCAGACTTACTTATTAAAAGAAAGAAAGAAAAGAATGAAACTCGAAAACCCAACTGTTTATTCTTGTCTTAGCCCTGGCATGGCTATCTCTGAAGGGGATCAGACAAAGAGAAGAGAGATTTGTCCCCAATGTCCATCACTCGAGGTGGGGAGTGGATTCCCACCTCTTTTGATTTTTTCCCCCTTTTTACAGTAAAAGCGCCCCTCCTCATCTCAAAAGCCAACGTGACGCCCGTACAAAAGAAAAGGAAAAACCAGTTGCTTTTTTTTTTTTGTCTAACAGCAGTGCATTATGTCTCCAGCTGCTCTGGGTTGGGGCAAGAAAATTGGTTTTGCACTGGGGAAAAATGCTGCGGAGAGAGACGGGATGATTGAGCAGTGGGCTTGCAACCCCAGCCAGATAATGCAGATTCCTGTTAGAAGGTGACAGACAGAAAGCCAGAAGCTTAAGTATACTTTTTCTTTTTAAAAAAAAAAATCTATTCAAGAGATGCAAAACATGATTCCCTTATGAAGATTGCAATATAATTTAGATAAATATAAAGATAGATGATGGATGGATGGATGGACCAACGGACAGATGGACAGACAGATGATAGAGATACAAACAGACAGGCACATAGGTATTACATAAATATATGTATCTATTCCTGTGTTTTGCATTCAAGAGATGCAAAACATGATTCCCTTATGAAGATTGCAATATAATTTGGTATAGATAAATGAAAGATTACTAGATAGATAGATAGATGGATGAATGGAAGACAGATAGGTAAACAGAGATAGAGATAGATAAATGTAAAGATAGATGATGGATGGATGGATGGACCAACGAACAGATTGACAGACAGACAGACAATAGAGATACAAACAGACAGGCACATAGGTATTACATAAATATATGTATCTATTCCTGTGTTTTGCATTCAAGAAATGCAAAACATGATCACTTATGAAGATTGCCACATACAAGTGAAACTCAAAAAATTAGAATATCATGCAAAAGTTCATTTATTTCAGTAATGCAACTTAAAAGATGAAACTAATATATGAGATAGACTCATTACATGCAAAGCAAGCTAATTCAAGCCGTGATTTGTCATAATTGCAATGATTATGGTTTACAGCTCCACAAATCCACAATCTCAGAAAATTAGAATATTACATGCAATCAATAAAACAAGGATTGTACATAGAACAATATCGAACCTTTGAAAAGTATAAGCATGCATATGTACTCAATACTTAGTTTGGGCCCCTTTTGCAGCAATTACTGCCTCAATGCGGCGTGGCATGGAAGCTATCAGCCTGTGGCACTGCTGAGGTGTTATGGAAGACCAGGATGCTTCAATAGCAGCCTTCAGCTCTTCAGCATTGTTTGGTCTCATGTCTCTCATCTTTCTCTTGGCAATGCCCCATAGATTCTCTATGGGGTTCAGGTCAGGCGAGTTTGCTGGCCAATCAAGAACAATAATCCCACGGTCATTGAACCAGGTTTTGGTGCTTTTGGCAGTGTGGGCAGGTGCCAAGTCCTGCTGGAAAATGAAGTCAGCATCCCCATAAAGCTCATCTGCGGAAGGAAGCATGAAGTGCTCCAAAATCTCCTGGTAGACGGCTGCGTTGACCCTGGACTTAATGAAGCACAGTGGACCAACACCAGCAGATGACATGGCTCCCCAAATCAACACAGATTGTGGAAACTTCACACTGGACTTTAAGTATCTTGCCGTGTGTGCCTCTCCATTCTTCCTCCAGACTCTGTGTCCTTGGTTTCCAAATGAGATGCAAAAGTTGCTCTCATCAGAAAAGAGGACTTTGGACCACTGAGCAACAGACCAGTTCTGTTTTTCTTTAGCCCAGGTAAGACGCTTCTGACGTTGTTTGTTGTTCAGGAGCGGCTTGACAAGAGGAATATAACATTTGAAGCCCATGTCCAGGATCCGTCTGTGTGTGGTGGCTCTTGATGCACTGACTCCAGCCTCAGTCCAGTCCTTGTGAAAGTCCCCAACACTTTTGAATGGCCTTTTCCTGACAATCCTCTCCAGGCTGCAGTCATCCCTGCTGCTTGTGCACCTTTTTCTTCCACACCTTTCCCTTCCACATGCCTTTCTATTAATGTGCTTTGATACAGCACTTTGGGAACATCCAACTTCTTTTGCAATTACCTTTTGAGGCTTTCCCTTCTTATGGAGGGTGTCAATGATGGTTTTCTGCACAACTGTCAGATCAGCAGTCTTTCCCATGATTATGATTCCTACTGAACCAGACTGAGAGACAATTTAAAGGTTTAGGAACCCTTTGCAGGTGTTATGGCTTAATTAGCTGATTAAAGTGGGACACTTTGAGCCTAGAATATTGCACCTTTTCACAATATTCTAATTTTCTGAGATTGTGGATTTGGGGTTTTCATGAGCTGTAAGCCATAATCATCTCAATTATGACACATCACGGCTTGAACTATCTTGCTTTGCATGTAATGAGTCTATCTCATATATTAGTTTCACCTTTTAGGTTGCATTACTGAAATAAATGAACTTTTGCACGATATTCTAATTTTTCAAGTTTCACCTGTAATTTGGAATAGATAGATGATAGATAACTAACTAGCTAGTTAGTTAGCTGGATGGATAAATGGAAGAGAGATAGATTAAACAGAGATAGATATAGATAAATATAAAGATAGATAGATGATAGATGGATAGATAGATAGACAGACAGGTAAAGAAATAGACAGATGATAGATAGATAGATAGATAGATAGATAGATAGATAGATAGATAGATAGATAGATAGATAGATAATAGAGATAGAGACAAGCACATAGGTATAGGCACATAAATATATGTATCTATTCCTGTGTTTTGCATTCAAAAGATGGAAAATATGATCCCTTATGAAGATTGCCATATAATTTGAATCTATCTATCATCTATCTATCTATCTATCTGTCTGTCTGTCTGTCTGTCTGTCTGTCTGTCTATCTATCTATCTATCTATGTATCTATCTATCTATCATCAATCTATCATTATCAAGAAACTGACAGAGACAGAGAGACATATATATACCTATTCCAGTTTTGCATTCAAGAGATGGAAAGCATAACCTTGCCATATAATTTGGAAGCACTCTCTCTCTCTCTCTCTCCCCCTCTCCCTCTCCCTCCAGCCACACACATAACACACATTGCACACATACATATGTCTATTCCAAATTAAAGCAACCTATTTCAACACATTTGGTTCCTTTTCCCTCCTGTTCCCTCTCTCTGAAAAAAAAAATTATCAAAAAAAAAAAAAAAACACCAGCCCACTTCTCTGAACATCTCTTCCTCCCTCCCTCTCCCTCTCCCAAGTTGCTAAGTTTGAAAGATGATACAGATAACAATTTGCTTTGCCCGTTGAGGCATTCAAAGCCAGGATTACTGCAAAGCATCGGTGTTCCTGTGCCGCAGCAGAGCGTGATCTGAATGCAAGATGGGATTTCTGTATCAGCAGTGAGCGAGAGAGGCGAAGGCAGGGTGCTGGCATTTAGAGTTTTCTGCAAGTCTCCTTAGCAACTTGTCTGACATCTTTTTAAAAATGTTGGCAAGGGCAGAGGGGGTTGTGTCTGTGTGTATATGTGTGTGTGATTGTGGGTCTGCATCTGTAGGTCTGTATGTGCGCGCACATCCCTAAGGCCATCCCCCAAATTTCTCATGCAATAAAAACATGCCTTTCCATTTTTTTTTTTTAAAAAAAGAATAGTTTTATTTTCCACCGAATCCTTGTGTCCCGATGTGCAATGAGTGGGTTTAATTAGTTTGGGGGTGGGTAGGCAGAGGTGTTTCTCCCCCACACCCCTTTGGAAATGGGTGTGTGTGCTTTTCCTGCAGAGAAAGCCCCAGGCAACTGGGTTTTCCCCAGTTTCTTCCCAATTTGGCACAGATATTTCCCCACCTATTCCCACATACCCCCTTTTTTTTAATTCACTTCCCCTCCTTGAGGTGTTGAAACATTAGCAAAAGCCTCTTGTTTGTTAAACAATTTGGAAGGCGTTTGGTTGGCAGGGTTTTGCTCCTTTGAATTATTATTTTTAGACCAGAACCAGTAAAACAAAAGAAAAAAAAAAAAGCTTCGGGTGCCCGAAATCTTTTTCTTTCTTCCCTCCCCCAAAACCCTCCTAGTTTTTTTTTTCTCTCTCTCCTTTTCTATCCCTCCCACAGTTTTCTTTCTTTTTTCTTTTTTTCTTTTTTTAAACTTGACAACTGAAGAATAAACTCCTTTGGGGAGGAGTGGCGATGAAGGTACGTTGTATTTTGGACGGGGGGGGGGGAATAAGAGAGAGAAGAAAGGAAGTTAATATGGATGGGTGGGTGGGTAGGAGGGGATGTCAAATTCTGAATTTGGCATAGGAAATCCGAGACTGTAGTTGCCTTGGAATAACTCAAGGGAGAGAATTTCTGTTGGGTGCAGTAGCCTTAAAAAATTGTTGCTGGGTATTTGGGAAATGGGGAACTCCAAGGGGGCCGCGGGCCGCAGAGTGAATAGGAGGGAGATATATATATATATATATATATATATATATATATATATATATATATATATATATATATATATATATATATATATATGTGTGTGTATGTGTGTGTGTGTGTGTATATATATATTTATATATGTATATGTATATATGTATATCTATATATCTATATATCTATCTATCTATCTATATATATATATGTAGGTGTTTGGTTTTGTTTTATTTTTGTTTCTTTTTTTCTCCTTTTTCTCCTTTTGTTTTTTAAAAAAACTCTTGTTTTGCTTTTTCGGAAGGACTTGTGGAATTGGCTGCCATTCAAACAGATGTTCCTTGTCATTGCAGAGTTAAGCGGGGTTTTGTATTGGAGCAAAAAATATAAAAGAAAATAGATATAAGAAAACAGGGGAGGAGAGCAATGGAGTTTTGGAAAGGTGGGTGAGGGCTACTAATGTGTGTTGAGAGAGAGAGAGAAAGAGAGAGATACAGAAAGAAAGAGAGAGAAGAAAGAGAGAGAAGTGTGGTTTTTGTGTGTGTCTGTCTGTGTGTGCTTCTTTCCACATCAGAATCAATTTTTCTCTGAAAAGCTGATCATGGGGTTACTTTCGTGGCTCTTGACAAAATGGAGAGGAAAAGGATCTTTCTTTTTAAGGTGGTGCTTTGTGTATGTGTGTATGTATGTATTCATGTCTTTGTGTGCATGTATGTATAGGTGTCTATGTGTCTGTATGCATGTGCACACATATACTCACATGCAAACACACACACACACACACACACACACACAAATAGAAAGGTTTTCTGTTCGAAATCCTCTTAGAGACTCCCGGTAAGTGAATGTTGGTTGTGGGTTACACAGCGAGATTTTTTACTTTTATTTTTTTTTATCGCTTTGGATTTCTTTTTTGTTTGGTCATGTTGAGAAGCTCTTTCAGTGGGCTGTCCCGTAAGATCCCACTCTTGCTACCGTGGCCGCAAAAGTCTGAAGGCCTTTTTTTGCCAGTTTCTTAGAGAAAATTTATTCTTTACACGGCAGAAATTCAATGAAATGTGAATGATCTCTATTTATATCTATTTAACTTCTATATATCTCTATCTATCATTTGGTCATCTGTCTATCCATCCATCCACCCATCCAGTCATCTGTCTGTCTGTTCTATCTATCTATCTATCTATCTATCTATCTATCTATCTATCTATCTATCTATCCATCCATCATCATCTATCTATCTATCTATCTATCTATCTATCTATCTATCTATCTATCTATCTATCTATCTATCTATCTATCTATCTATCCAGCTAGCCAGCCAGCCATCTATCTGTTCATCTATCTATCTATCTATCTATCTATCTATCTATCTATCTATCTATCTATCTATCTATCTATCTATCTATCTATCTATCTATCTATCTATCTATCTATCCGCCTGTTTGTCTGTCTATTTGTATCTCCATTCATCCATCCATATCCTATCCATGTCTATTTCACTCTGCCCAC
Source organism: Hydrophis major (assembly GCA_033807585.1). Lineage (NCBI taxonomy): Eukaryota > Metazoa > Chordata > Lepidosauria > Squamata > Elapidae > Hydrophis > Hydrophis major. The sequence continues at coordinate 37,838,323 of CM066334.1, forward strand.
CCTCTGCATATAGCAAGTTAAGTATCCGGAGTAGCATGATTTCAAATTAGATATTGACAAGTGTTACAATGGGGGATTCAGGGAGGGACCCCACAAACTGAAATAATATAACGACTGATCAATATTGCAACCACATTTTTTTTCTCTTTAGATTTTGTATTTCATGCTTCCTGTCTATATAATCTAGTCAACTTCGTTTAAAACAAAGTGGACAAAAAATCCCCACCCTCCCTTCATTTTTTAAAAAAATATTAATTCCAGTTGGAACATCCATGCTATGGACTAAGTCATTTCTTTTCATCTTCCAGTTTTTTTAAAAAAAGATTGATGGATTAATTAGTCTTCACTGAAATGTAAGATATATTGTTTTTGACAGGACAACATTACTTACTTGGTAAACTCTGGTCTACAGTATAGAGTTCTACTTATTATGTGGATAAGCAAAATAGTGTGCTTAGAAATAAACAATATTTACAATAGTATGTTACTTATAATGAAAGGTTTTAACTAGTTCAATATAGTTAAACATTCTATATATTTTTATATAGCTTATTATATATAAATGATCCAAACCATTTAGAAAAAGTAGAATTCTCATGAAGGTCACCCATTGTTAGATCATTCTTCCATGTCTCCTCAATGAATGTGGTATTTAAAAAATCCCATATTATTTGCTAGGTAATTCTCTAAACCATCCTTATCAGGTAGATTGTTGCATTAAAAAAAGCAATAGTGTAAAGCTCATTATTATTATTATTATGATTTTTAATGAGACTGGAAAAAAGCACAAGAACGTGATTACATTTGAACCAGTTTCCTTTCTATTCTGAATTTTAACACTGATTTGGCCATTCATTCTCCCCCCAGAAGCAAATACAGAGGTCAGAACGTCAAAAGTGTTTGGAAAAAGAAAGGAAAGGAAGGAGAAAGAAAGAAAAAAAAGCAGGCAAAGTGGGAAGAAAGAAAGAGAAAGAAAGAAAGAAAGAAAGAAAGAAAGAAAGAAAGAAAGAAAGAAAGAAAGAAAGAAAGAAAGAAAGAAAGAAAGAAAGTAACCATTCTTTTGGTTTCAAGCTTTCATGTCCTTGTTATGGGAAATGTGAACATGAAAATGAGGTTTTACCTCCCACATAGAATCATTTACGTAACTATGGTGGTGAATAAATTCAGACATTTTAAGTCCTCCTGCTATTGGACTAGTGTCTTGGACTGGTCATTTCATAAGAAGAAGAAAAAAGTCAGGATTTTAAGCATGAGAAAAATACATAACTCTAACCCTTTTCTATATATAATTTTATTTCTCTCAAGATGATTATCAAAGTCGTATCTATCATCTATATTTATCTATTATCTGTCTGTCTGTCCATCTATCCACCCACCCATCTATATATTCATCCATCCGTCTGTCTGTCTCCTACTGTATCTACTCAGTAGTCTATTTATCTCTCACAGGGGTCCTTGGTGCTCTCTGAGCTTGGTTGTTTTCTTGTAGACATTTCATTACCAAACTAGGTAACATCACCAGTGCTAGTCATTATGGATGATGTTACCTAGTTTGGGTAATGAAATATCTGCAGAAAAATAACCAAGCTCAGAGAGCAGCAAGGACCCTACATTTCAACCCTGAACTACAAATACACACCTTCATTTCGCTCTCTCTACTTTCCCTTCTCTCTCTCTCTCTCTCTCTCTCCCCCTCTCCCCATCTATCTAGATTTTTATTTGCCACCCCCTGTTAGCAGCTGTGTGGTCTTAGTGGTTGCAAAAGAAACAATAAACCAAGAGGCAAAATCAGCAAACTTGGCAAGAGAGTAGCTTGGGCTGGCAGTTAAGCGTCCAGCTGGGGCATAGAGGGAATAGCTTTCTCTAAGGATCTCTGCTGAGGGTTTCTTTCTCCTCCCTCTTATGTGTGTGTGATTTTTTTTTTAACAATCTCAGCAGCTGGAGCAGTTATTCCTCCATCCGTGTGAAGAGTCAAAAAGTTAGAATGGAGAATTCAGGCGCTAATATGGAGCAAGGTAACGTTTCTCTCTCTTATCACCTTTGCTGATATGAATCTGCAGCAGAATTCTCATCATAGCTAGTTGGGGTAATTATTCTTGTTTTTCATAATATGGCGTTAGATGCAAAGTAGCCTCTTTGTTCCTGAGGCTTATTTGACATTCAAATTAGCAGAATTTTCTAGTGTCAAAAATTACATTTTATTTTGAGTTATCTTCTTCTATAAGTGGATTATGTTTAGCTACATAGCTAGAGGAAAGGAGGAAGAGATAGAAAGAGAAAATGCTGTGCTCCCTAACACTAACGTCACTCTTTCTGTGAGAATGTAAACGCACCTAAATAAACATTTTTTTCATAAATTTGGGCCTAATGAGATGATATCTTGCATTTAGCAAGGGTTTCTACAACATTCTGATGCTGTTCCTGCAAGTATCTCAACAATGACACATATTCTTTTTTCTACCCAACGTATTAGCAGTTTCAGTGTTTTTGGAATGTCAGAAGCTCGAGGTTGTAGAAGAATATATTTCTAATTCTTGAAAGTTTGGGAAAACAATGAGTAGTTTAATGAAGAAATCTAGACACAAATGACCAAAAGCCAACATAGTCACAAGGTACTTTTATTTCGACACAGTCTGTATTTCACATTGTTTGACAAGTCTCTTGAAAAAAATAATGCAGACTGCTTGAAAACCACATATGTAGCGGATGCAGAATTGTTGAATATAACAGGCACAGAGGGGGAAAATTTTTCTCTTTCAAAATGGCTTTCTAATCAAAGTTTCTTTTTTTAGTTTCTACTGAAACTTCTTGTCACAAAATGCTTAGAGTCTTGACTTTGTAGTTTTTGCACCAATGTCTATTCACATCGTTTTTAAAACTGTCTCCGGAAAATCCCAAAGCTTAAGAATCTCTATCGTTGCTTGATTAATGCTACGTCCACGGAACACAATAAACCAAGTTTACTAAAATGACTTATTTTCTGTTATAGTCTGGATTCATGGAGCACACTCAGCCACGCTTATGCACCCAAGTAATTAATATTAACCCTAACTAAGCTTGGCATATTGTCGAGATACTTCTGCTAATTTGGGTGAACACATCTGCACTCATTTTTTTTTTCCCAATGATAGTTGTCTTTTTGATATGCTGAAGCCTTTTAGGATAGTACAAAAAGAATTGTACTTACGTATTTCTCTTTTTGACATGAGCAAAAAGAGGTATTTGAGACTGTGATACCCTAATCAAGTATCTTCCCATACTTAGTATAAAATATAGAAGCAAAATACAAGGAAATCTCTTTTTTCCCTATGTTTATCTGAGCATTTCTCTCAGGTTATTCTCTCTTCAATGATACCTTTGCAAAATAAGAGGGCAAAATTATTTTAATTCCTGCAGAATGTATTGCATTCTTACAAATGGGGAAAGACATGCGTTTGTATTTTTTTAAAAATTGTAGGCAGTTCAGTTTAACTGTGAGACAGAGAATATTTGTTTAATGTATGATTTGCTGGAGAGGAGGCCATGAGATCTGTTTCCATCCATTCTTTCCTCCACTTATTACTTTATTACTTCACTAAATTCTGCCCCCAAAATCTTTTCGTAAAGCATTTCCACTCTGGGTGTTCAGACTAGTACTCCCATCATTCCCCAATCATAATGAGTTGTACTCCAACACACTTGGAGCTTCCATCTTAGGAAATGCTAATGAACCAGTGCTTAAAATGGGGTTTAGCTACTACACCGGCTATCGATGGCATGGAAGAGCATTTTTTACTTAAGGTGGGCCCTGCTCATTGTCACTATGTGAAAACAGCCCTATTGTATATTTGTGCTCATTTTGGAGATCAGATTTGGGATGAGGAGAAGTAAATGCCCTCTTGCTGGTCAGGTACAGGCAGAAGTAACGGTCAACTTATGACCACAATGGCGCCCCAATTTTATGTTGCTGAATGTCAATTGAGTTTTGCCCTCATTTTATGACTTTTCTTTCCATGTTGGTGAAGGGAATCACTGCAGTTGTTAAATTAGCTACATGGTGGTTAAGGGGAATCTGGTTTCCTCCTTTATTTGGCTTGTCAGAAGCTTGCAAAAGGGGATCATGTGATCCCAGGGCCAGAAGTGGGATTCAGCCAGTTCTGACCAGCTGTGGAGAACCAGTAGTGGAAATTTTGAGTAGTTGGGAGAACCGACCAATCCCACCTCTGACTGGTCCCACCAACCCCATCTCTTCTCTGCCTCCCATGTAGTCCCAGCTGATTGGCTGGGTCTTCTTTGGTTGCCCTGCCCAGGAGAACGGAGCTGGAAAGCAGGTTGGTGGGGTGAGGAGCAGAGGTGGTATTCAGCCGGTTCTGACAGGTTCTGGAGAATCAGTAGTGGAAATTTTGAGTAGTTTGGAGAAGCAGCAAATACCACTTCTGACTGGCCCCACTGCTCTCTATTCTCTGCCTCCCATTGAGTCCCAGCTTATTGGCTGGGTCTTCTTTGATTGCCCTGCACAGGAGAACGGAGCTGGAAAGCAGGTTAGTGGGGTGGAGAGGGGGATTTTACAATATTCTTCCCCACCAAGCCACGCTCACAGAACCAGTGCCCAGGACACTGCAACAATCATAAATATGAGTCAGTTGTCGAGCATCCAAATGTAAAACACATGACTATGAGAATGTTCCAATGGTTATAAGTGTGAAAAATGGCCATAAGTCACTTTTTTCAGTGCTGTTGTAACTTTGAACAGTCACTAAGACCATTGTAAGTCAAGGACTACCTGTAGTATAGTCTCCAAAATTACAACAAAAGAAAGATTTCTCTCTCTCTCTTTCTCTCCCCCTTCTCTCTGTCTCTGTTTCTCTCTGTCCCTCTACCCCCCTGCTGTGAAAATCCCTCTACTCAAAATCCCTTTGTTTAAAGGGGTACTTGAATGGTCTATCCCAAAGGTGCTTTTTCAGGAGGCAACTCAACTCTCTTGTTTTTTTCTTTTTGAAGACATTTCGCTTCTCCAAGAAGCTTCTTCAGCTCTGACAGGATGATGGGGAGTGGAAGGATTTATACTCCTTGCCAACAGCTGGTCATTTGCATCCTTTTAAAGGGTCGTTGAGACCACGTGAAGAAAAAGAGAAAACAAGAAAGCACTTTTGGGAAAAACCATGACCTGGATGACTGAAAATCTCTACAGACTTTGAGTGGTCTACAGTGTTGGGGCACCAAGAGCATTAAGGGCCAGAGGTGGGATTCAGCCAGTTCTGACCAGTTGTGGAGAACCAGTAGCGGAAATTTTGAGTAGTTGTAACCAGCATTAAGCTGACTTTATCTGGGCGGAAAAACTAAACTGGGTCACACCATGCTAGCACCTGGACAGGAGATTCCCAGGTAGCCCCAAGACTGTAGGGTATCAAGAGTCTATCCATAGTAACACTATCTAACACTTCCTAGATAGTGCTAAATGTCTAGGAAGAATACAGAGGCAAACCATACAGTACTTGTGCTCTTGCCAAGAAAAATGGATGGATGAGTTCATGAACTATTACGAGTTAATTTCAACTTGAAAGAGACTTGTTAGAATAGCTATGTACCAGTAGAGTAAAAGATTTCAATATTTTAACCACTATTATCTATATTGATCAAGCTTGTAAGATGCTTTCAGGGATGGCTCTTTCACGTAGAGTTTTCCCATTGTGCAGAAAAGAATAAACTTCTTCTGAAGACTTAACTTTATGCCAATTCCATTGGTCTTCATGAAGGTTTTGCATTACAGATAAAAATGGAAGATTCCTTTGAATTATATTTCCAGTTTCTTATCTTGACCATTGGAAATTGATTTGGTCTACCTATAAAACTCATGTTGCTAACAGTAGGTAGACTTTACATGAAGATGGGGTCCTATGAAACTTGTTTTGAATTTAGGGTTGGATACAAACTGATTCAAAAAAAAAAATCGAAGTAAGCAATAAACAATCCATGTGCATCTTTTGGGGAACCTGGTGAGATACTGCAGGGTGATAGATTGAAATGATGCTTTAATTGTTTCAATCTATAAAGGATGATGACCTGTTTCATATTTACTCTACAGTAATGTGGTTTGCTTGGTTGGGTTTAGTGAGTTGAGTGAATTCCATTGTACTTTGTAAGTCATTGCTAATGGCTTAGCATGTCACTTTTATTGTTCCATAACTCATGAATAGAAAAGTGTACAAGCAGTGTGTAGACCTATTGTAACCCACACTACTCTTTCAACAGCAGGAGAGGAAAATATTCCATGGGATCAAACAAAAAGTATTTCCAGTCCACCTTTCTTACTGGGCCATATCTCTTAGCAAATCCTAACATAATTTGCGTCGTGTTGACATAACATATTGTGTAAACTCAATCATTTTGATTTGTCAATAGGGCGGAATATAAGGCATGAATTTTCCAGTGCGTCTGCCAGCAGGCCATGGCTGAGCAAACTATAGGTTAATATGCTATATGGTTGCAGCTCCATAATTGGAAACTCAAAAATTAGTATATGAGCTTCTATCCTAATGTAATCAAGAGTAATCACCACTGATAGTTCAATCCACCCTGAATTTTACAGGATTGTATTAAAAGGAAAAGTATGATTCCCTAATACTGATGACCTCCTTCAAAGAGATGAATCAGAACCCCAGGAGAATACCTGATTTCATTCATGAATTCTCATGTATCCAAAGTCCTGCCTAGAACATTGTTTCATTTGGGGGTATCAAATAAAAACATTTTAAAAATTCCTTAGGCATTATAACAGCTTAGTAGTATGGACTTCCAGTTGTTGATCGTCTGCAATTTTAGCAGTTCCCAACCAGCACAGCCAATAGTGAGGAATGCTGGGAGATATAGTTCAGCAACATGCAGAATGCCTATGGTACTCCACTGGGCTCAAGTTAGCTTACTCCTAGAATCATAGAGCTGGAAGGATTGGTGGCTTCAGATCTACTATCAGTGTTGATTTATCTGCTTGTTTATTTTATGATGTAGGAAGTTCTACTTGTTTGTCTTCTTGATATTTGATGGCATAATGTGCTCAAGCTAATATTGACATAGGGTGGTATTAAAGAAATATTTCTGAGAAGTAAAACAAGTCGTACCATGGAAGCCTCAAAATGTTACATATTGTAGTTATATAAAGTGACATACAGGGACGTGGTGGCTCTGTGGCTAAGAGGCTGAGCTTGTCGATCAGAAAGGTCAGCGGTTCAAATCCCTAGTGCCATGTAACGGAATGAGCTGCAGTAAGACTGAGCAGCCAATAAATTAAATAAATAAATAAATTGTACCCAATACGTTCTAAAGAATTGAGAAAGATGACTTAAGCTCTTAAGATTTGGCAGTCAATTCACGAAATCTTTCATTTTTCAAGGCCAATCAGGTTAATAAATGCTTTTTTTTTTCTTTTAAAAAATAAATCCCATACTCTAGATTAAAAAAGAGGCTCAGGGATATACCAGTGTTTCCTAGGGCCCCAAATGACTGTAAATATGGTGATTGTTTTGTAAAGGGACACAGTGGCTCAGTGGCTAAGACGCTGAGCTTGTCGATCATAAAGGTCGGCAATTCGGCAGTTCGAATCCCTAGCTCCGTGTAATGGACTGAGCTCCCATTCCTTATCCCAGCTTCTGCCAACCTACAGTTCAAAAGCATGTGAAAATGCAAGTAGAAAAATAGGGGCCACTTTTGGTGGGAAGGGAGCAGCATTCTGTGCACTTTCGGTGTTTGTCATACCGGCCACATGACCACAGAGACGTCTTCGGACAGCGCTGGCCCTTCGGCTTTGTAACGGAGATGAGTGCTGCCCTCTAGAGCCAGAAATGACTAGCACGTATGTGTCAGGGGAACCTTTACCTTTGTGACATAAATAGTAAGCACAGGCTGGAGTGAATGGGGGCTTTTAAACAAGCAATTATGGAAAGAAAGAAAAATAGTAGACCAAGTTATCACACTGGGTGTGTCACTGAGGGTTCTCAACCAGCATAAGGGGAGAGAGTGGAAAATCTTCCCTTCTTGGCAGGTAAATGCTAGAGTGGGCCAAGGAAGATCAGAGACATGTTGGTGTCCTAGCAAATACAGACACATTTTACCAATGCAGGACACAGTGGTCTAGTATCCTTGATCTCACAATAACAATGTTCTGTAGAAACTTCCCTCTTGGTTTCTCAGAAGTTTTCATCAGTTGTGAAAGAGGTTTCCGTGGTACGACTTGATACTTGGGTATTTGAGGACATCTTCTGGGCTTCTCTTGGAGACATGTTGGAGCTTCCTTCACCGATGGAGGTGATATATTGAGTGTTGCTGTTTTCCATTACATGTTTTTTTCCATCGCTCCAAGGCCTTCCTGGCTGCCCACATCTGAAAACCTACCAAGGCCTTTCTTTTGGACCTCTGCTACCCAGATTGAACAGAACTGTTGGAAGCCAAGGAGGCTATAGGATATTGGAGAGATGGTTGCATGATGAAAGATAAAACACTGGCCGACGTCTCCTGGCCTCTAGCTAACAAAACAAGCATGCAAACACAACGTATCCCTGGAAATTTCTCCACATTCTTTTTCTCCTTGGAAAGTAACATTGAAGGCAATTCTCCTGCCTTAAACTGAAGAGAAACTACAAGAAAGAAAATTCCCCCCTCCCAAACCCTTCGAGAAGTAGAAGAAGACAAGGGGGGGGGTGATGTTTCCCCCTCCCCTCTCTGTTTCTCCTTAGCAGCTGCTCCTTTGTTGCCTCCAAACAGGGGAGTGGTTTGGCCTTTTAATACCCAACTCAGGTGGTGCCAACAGGATTAAAGCTAAAGCAAGACCAGGGAGAAACAGTTGGTTGCTCGGGAAAATCGTTTGGGATTGAGAAGAACAAAACAGACCAATGTGGCCTGAGCCTGCTCAGTATTCACCAGAAGCCACAAACGGTTGAGTAGCAGTTTGAAAAAAAAAAAAAAAGGAATAGAAGTGGAAAACTAGAGAGAACTGGAAAGGGGGTGAAACAGAAAGAGCTGACCAGCTTAATAAGAATGCAGACCAGGAACAACAAAAAAAGGGGCTAGGATCGGAGCAGAGAATGGACTTTTGGCCCGTATTTTCTTCCATGCTTCAGCCGGTGTTTGTGAGTGATCCACGTTGAACTTCAGGCTCATCTTTGGAGATCTCCGTGGTAGAGAAATGGTCTTTCATTCCACACCACCACCACCAGAATTCAGAACAAAGGAAGGTTTCTTTGTTTGCTTTTATGGCGAGTCTTGCAAAGGCTCGGTCTGACTTTTGACCGTTTATTACAGGTTTATGTTTCATTTCCAGAAGTGGTTGATTAGGCTTACAGTTGGGAATGTTACCACTCCTACTGCCATTAACGAGAAGACCTTCCTGCCGGTTGCCACAAACCCGTAGATCCGAACTTGTGCTCCTATCCTACACAAGCTTGTATCTATAGGTATGTGTCTGCTTGGCCAATGCACAAATGATGGATGTACGGGCTGCAAATGTTCCCCAGTTTGCAAAATGGAAACCCTGCCCTCTGAAACCTGATCTGCCCTTGCTCCCTCTGTTTTTGTCTCCTCTATAAATATAGAGCAAAATTTAAAGTGGTCCCACTTGGCCTAAATGTAAGGAGATCAGTGTCAATTCAAGACAGGAACAGAGCAGATATTTTTTAATAGTTTTAATTAATATAGATGAGCTCACTTATCTTAAACCAGAGGGATCAAATTGGTTTCATTGAGGACCGCATCAGAGTTGTCTTTGACCTTGGGGGGGGGAGGGGGGCATGGCCAGGGTAGGTGTTGCCAGCTTGATGTCACTCATTGAGGCTCTGTTTTTGGCTGCAAGGGCTTCCTGCATCCCTCTGCCAGTGAAAATGGAGCCCGGGACGGCCGCTCTGTTTTCACTGGCAAAGGAATGCAGGAGTCCGTTGCAGCCAAAAACAGAGCCTGGGAGGCCCATGCGTGGCCCTCTTGAGTTCCATTTTCACTGGTGGAAGGAGGCAGGAGGCCATCGCGGCTGAAAACAGGGCTTGGGAGGCCCATGCGTGGCCCTCCTGAGATCCACTTTCACTGACAGAGACACTGCAGGCCAGTCCTTCGCTGATTCCAGGGTGTATCTGCAGGCCAGATTTAAATTCCCTGTGGGCTGGATGCAGCCTGCAGGCCTTGAGTTTGACACCCGTGTCCTAAACAGTTGAAAGGTTTATCTAACATAGAATGGCTGCAAGCCAGTGTAGTCCACCCTAAGTTAGATGAACCACACTGACTAGCAGCCATTCTGAGCAGTATCAAACCAGCCTCTTTTGCATCCTTACTTGGGACTGAACCAGATAATTTTGTACAAGTAGTTCTCAATTTAGAACTGTTCATTTAGCAACTGTCAAAGTTACAATGGCAAGGAAAGAAAATGGTTTTATGACTGGTGCTCTCATTTACAGCCGTCGCAGAATTCCCACGGTTACAGGATCAAAAGTTGGGTGCATTGCAATTGGCTTGTGTTTATGATGGTTGCCATGTCCCAAGGTCATCTGATCCCCATTTTGTGACCTTTCCAGCCAGGGGTGGGATTCAAAATTTTTAACAATTGGTTCTGTGGGTGTGGCTTAGGTCATGGGCATGGTTTGGTGATCATGTTATTGGCTGGACGTGGCCAGTTCAACATCACTCACATCGAGGCACGCATCTCCTCGCCTGGCCTCTCATGACTGTGGGGATGCTGCAACAGTCATATGTGTGAAAAATGGACATAAGTCACTTTTTTCAGTGCCATTGTAACTTTGAATGGTCACTCCACACAAGCAAAGTACCAGCAAAGGAGGGGAAAAAAAACTCCAGAGAGGTTCCTGAGACAGGAAGTCTAGTCCTTCCAAGAATGTAATAAGGAATAACAGAGAGGCAGTTTCTGTAAGCAACACCAGAATGTTTCCTTCCTGCCTTCCTTACAAGATTAGCCCAGTAATTTCTTCTAACAACCGGTTCTTCGAACTGCTTAGAATGTGAACAACCGGTTCTAGCAAATAGGTGTGAACTGGTAGAATCCTACCCCTGTTCCCAGCCAACTTCCAAGTAGCAAAGTCAATGGGAGGAGTTGGATACACTTCACCACTGCCGTGATTCGCTTTACAATTGGGGCCAAAAGGTTGTAAAAATAGGGTGAGGCTCAGTTTAACAACTACCTTGCTTAGGAATGGGAATTCTGGCTCCACTTGTGGTTGTAAGACGAGGACTACCAGTATGCCAACACATGCACTATTGCTGAGCTTCTCTTGTCCAAGCATTGGAAGCATCACCATGTTCTTTGAACAAATCAAGAGTGCTCTTCTATCTATTTCAGAGAACTCCTTCTTTTTGTCCAGGCATGTCTTTTCTAAATCCCATACTCTAGATTAAAAAAGAGGCTCAGGGATGGACTTATAGCTATTTGGGATCTCCCTTTACCCTGGACCCGTGATGGCGAACCTATGACACGCGTGACGGAAGTGGCACGCAGAGCAACTTCTGCAGGCATGCGAAAAGTTGCCCAGAAGAGCCCTACTGCGCATGCATGCATGCATGCCACCCACCCAACAGCCGATTGTCTGATATTCTGGTGCACATGCTCAGGGGGCAGGGGTGCGTGGGAGATGAGTGTGCATGCAAAGAGATGCATGGCACATGGGGGATTGCCCATGCATGCGCAGGGGGCATGAGGCCCCCTGCACACATTTCCTTCTGAGCACACGAGCACAAGCACACATGCAATTTTCAGCACGGGAGCCCAAAAAGGTTAGCCACCACTGCCCTAGACAGCAAGGCCAATGGCAAGGGATTTGGGGGGATGCAGTCCAGTTTCCAGAAGCTGCGGGTTCTTAGTCTGCCAAACTTAACTTCCAAGGTTTCCTTACCTGTTCGTTACCTGTGCTGTCCAGCCAGTGTATGAGAACTGGATAGTTAGATAGCAATTGTGAGCTGTCCCCTTGAGGAAATGCATCATGGTAAATGTAGTTAAGCTATCCTGGGAAATGTAGTCCATGTCACGTGACTACATCTGTAATCCTGATTGGTCACTAAATTGACCCTCGATGGGTTGGGGGAGGTTTCCTCACTCTTGGTTGAACTCACGGACTCGTGGTACTGTTCTACTTCTATCGCTACAAGATGGGAGAAAAAGGATAGGAGATAACCATCTTTTTACCTACAAGACTGATATGCAAAGGACTGGTCATTAAAGAAGAACTTCGTCACAAATGTGAGTTATGAGGATACCTGATGAACCAATAAAAATACTTTGTTATGGATGTTTTGTTGAGTTTATCTGGATCTGCATCTGTACAGAAGACAAATCTACCACTGTACAGAATACAGAACATTACTAGTCATCCTACTCAACCTAGTTCAATGGTATCAAACTTGATTTCATTGAGGGCCGCATCAGGATTGAGTATGACCTCAGGGGGCTGGGGTGGGCATGGCCAGGGTGAGTGTGGCCAGCTCAACATCACTTGTGTTGGAGGCTCCTGTGGTGGCCCAAGCCCTCTGCCAGCAGAAACGGGCTCCTGAACTCTGGTTTCGGCTGCCATGGCCTCTTGCAACCCTCTGTCAATGAAAACGGAGCTTGCGAAGGCCGCACCAGCCCTCACGTAGCCCTCCCAAGCTCTGTTTTCACTGGCTAAAGCACTGCAGGCCAGTCTTTCACTGCTTCCAGAGCAGCCCTGCGGGCCAGATCTAAATACAATGTGGGCTGGATCCAGCCCCCAGGCCTTGAGTTTGACATCCTTGGCCTACTCATATTGTGATTTTGAAGATTTCACCAAACATTGATAATATCCTACTCTGAATGGATACAACCACACAGCCCTTCCTCTCCCTTCCCTTCCCTTCCCCTCCCTCCCTCCCTCTTTTGGTAGTCAATTCCAGATTGTGTAGCCTGTAGTTAATGATGGAATATACAAGAGGTTTGAGTACACTGTCTGCAGGAGGCCTCTCCCAGTTTCCCTTCTATATACAGGAAAACACCTAATATTGATTAGAGATCTAAGGCAGAACTGGGGACCCTGCAGTCAGTCAGATGTTATCGGATTGCAACTACTATCATCCATGACATTTGGATATCCTGGGTGCAGCCTCTAAGTTTATTTATTTGTTTGATTTTTCAATTGCTTACAAGAATAAGGATTACAGGAAATAGGTACGAATAAATGGGGACAACAGGACAGGGATGGTAGGCACGATGGTGCACTTATGCATGCCCCTTACAGACCTCTTAGGAATGGGGTGAGGTCAATTGTGGATAGTTTGAGGTTAAAGGAGTGGGGGTTTGAGGATGTAACAACAGAGTCAGGTAGTGCATTCCAGGCATTGACCACTCTGTTGCTGAAGTCGTACTTTCTGCAATCGAGTTTGAAGCAATTTACGTTGAGTTTGTATCTGTTGTGGTTCCACAATAACTAAGACAGTTAGCAATCTGTCGGTTAGCAATCAGGCAGGTCTGGATGGGTTGTCCTGTGTTACATTTTAGGGTAGCATTGGTTAGTATGCCTTCTTGCATGTGTTAGGATTGGCATTGCTCACGGAGGCTTTCTGCTTCCCGAAGACAATGCTTTGCCACAATGCTTTGCTTTGTTTTGTTTTAGGGCAGGACTGTTGTCGCAAGCCAATTCCTGAATCAGAGTTCTGGAAGATGAAGAAACCTAATTGCCACATTGCTTGCTTGCTTTCTGGTTTGCTATTCCCAGAGTAGATAACTGATTATGTCTGCACTCTCCAGGTCCTTAAGTATTGGAAGTAGCAATCTAAAAATGGTAGACTTCAGTGAGGAAAAAGCTTTTCCTTTGTCTGGCATAGACCAAGAAAAGAAAAAGGCTGGATATGTAAAATAGACTTGCGCACAAATACACACACAACTCACAAACCCTGGTGAAAGATAAATTGCTAACTAAAGTATATTAATTCTATCATGAAGACCAATAGCTTTATTAAAAAAAACCACAGTACCCAAGAGAAAAGGTCAGGGAAGGAGGAGGGGCAGAAAAGCTCAGGCACCAATTCTTAAAATGACAGTTCTTATCTCAGCCAGGTGGGATGAAAGGAAACTGGAGGAAGTAGCTGTTGGGCAGGTAACAGTTAAGGCAGCTTGTTCCTCAGCATAAGTGATTAATAGCTCTGCACTCTGAAACGTATGTGTGTATACCAGCTAAATATACACATAAAAAAGATATAATAACCTGCCTTGCATTGGCTCATTTTAACAACAGGTTCACCTCCAATGGCTCTGATTCTTTTAACAAGAGGTAGCTGGGTTAAAGCTGGGATCATCTGTCTACAAATATTTACCGTAGCATTAAGTTGAGGCCTTTTTTTTTTTTTTTTCCAGTGCACATATACCACCTCCATCATGAAGCATCTTTTAGCTTCTTGGTCTTTCCTCCTGAATCACCAACATCCTCCAGAATCTTCCTCATATGTTGGACTTCAACTCCTTATATTCCCGGCAAGTCAAATGCCTCATTGTGAGTAGGACATTACAGGTAGTCCTCAACATATGACCACATTTGAACCCCCCAAAATCAGTTGCTAAGTGAGGCAGTCCCATTTTACAACCTTTTTTGCCGAGAGTTATTCAGTGAGTCACTGCCGTGGTTAAGTTAGTAACATGATTGTTAAATGAACCTGGTTTCCCCCTTGAGGTTGCTTGTCAGAAGATCACAATACTTCACATCATGTGACCCCAGGACACCACAAATGTCATAACTATGAACCAGTGGCCAAGTATCTGAATTTCAATCACATGACCTGCTCCAACAGTCGGAAGTCTGAAAAATGATCGTGCTACTTGTTTTCAGTGCTATTGTAACTTCCAATGGTTATTAAACAGAAGGTTGTAAGTCAAAGACTACCTGTAATTCTAAAGACTGTTTCAAAACATAAGATATGAAAAGGAGGAGGGAAGAATTCACCCCAGGGTGCCCTACACCTCTTAAGGTAGAAGATTTGCAAATAATCTTCAATATGTTGAAAAATGTTTACGGTTTTCCCCACAGTATTGTATTCTTTGGTTCTGAGTTTTCTCCTTGTTCCAAGTTCAACAAACATTGGAGGGCAATCCTGACGCCTCAAAGATGGCCTCAGCCAGCTTCACTTCAGGGTTGACAGTCAGACCCTCTTAACTGACCAGAAGCTCCTGGAAAAGAAAAGAAAAGAAACCACATAGAGCAAGGCTGTCAAACTCCTGGCCTGTGGGCTGGATGCATCATATGTAAGCCATGCCCTGTTTAGCAAAGGAGACAAAAGTCCCAATACGTCACATGCCACAATGTGACGACGTGAGTTTGACACCCCTGACATAGAGGTTAATAAGTGCTTAAATTAACCACTTTCAACTGCCATTGGATATATCTGCCAATCCAACACAAACAGATCAACAATTGTTTCTATTTGTTAAAACATGGCTGGAAACGTTAAAAAAACAAGAGCTCAAGTTAATCAAAAGAAATTTTAAAAAGCCAAAGCATACAAATTTAAGAGAAGCTTTAGGGTCTGAGGCAGACATTACTTCCATTCTGGCTGCATTTAACTCACAAATGCCGTCATGACATCAGCACATGCTGTATTGTCACATTGTTATTAAGTGACTGCACATATTCACACTAATTACATAATTATCTATAATTGCACTAATTGGGTAAAGACATAATTGGTGAAAATCACTTGAAAATCAACAAGGAGATCCTGCCAAATAGGGAAATGTAAGTTAGAGGCAATGGTTAACCTAAAAGAAACATGAAACTTCCTAAAGGAGAGGTAGGAAGGCAGGAGACTGGGAGTTCTAGTCCTGCCTTAGCGATGAAAGCCAGCTGGGTGACTTTGGGCCAATCATTTCCTCTCAGCCTAACCCATCTCGTAGGACTGTTGTGGGGAAAAGAGGAAGAGGAAGCCATGTTGGATATGTTTGTTGCCTTGAGTTATGTAAAAATAATAAAAGGCAGGATACAAATAAATAATAAATACATGAAATGACCCTGGCCAGTGTGTCTCAGTAGTATGAAGCCTGCTTGTAGGCAGATCCTTATCAATGTACGAAGGTGAAGGACAGTCTCTTTGAGTAGCCATCAAATTACACTATGATAAGGATTGGCCAATATCACCCATCTCTCCTTGTTGAGATGACAGGTCTATTGTAAAACCAAACTTGCTTTCATTGCCTCCTAAACGAATGGATCGTCTGCCAATTTTAGCCTGCTTTTTCTTGACTTTGAATTAATTTCAGCAGTTTTTACATCAGTTTGCAAAATTTGTTTCCAGAAGAAAAAATACAACAAATTTTTCCATGATTCGTTTCATATAATGCTGTTTTTTGCATATTACTGCTAGGTTTGTATTTTTTGGAAGCTTTTAGAAAGTATTTTTGTGTGTACGCTTGGGTTTCCTTAATATCTGTACTTCTTTTCCCCCCCCCCCCCAAAAAAGAGTTGAGAATAGAAACACAAAATTCTGAAAAATTCAGGTCAGTAATTAAGGGGAGATGACATAAAATGTTACTGGTGTATAAATGTTTTGTGTGAATTCAGAACCAAATTAGAGCTGTATAATGCAGTTGGATGTTTACAACATTTGGGAATAGTAGCATGTCTTCTATCTAGAACACACTAAAGTAGCCAAATCTGCGTTCAGGATCACACAGCTGTAGTAGAAGCCTTCTCACAGTAGTGATACAATCCTGGAAAAAGACATAGCTACTTTAATGAACCTCAAACTTTTGCTGCATTCCTACAGCAAGGTGTTCTTCTTCCAGATCAAATCCAAAGTGTTTTCCAGCTGTACCCCACAGAAATTATTTATGGGTCAACTCTTCAAACAACCCATTTGCAACTCATTGTAAAGATGGTCCCTTCATTTGAGTGAATTTTCAGGAGTACTTCAATAAAGTTTATCTTGACAGCTTTACATCTTGCTTCCTGAAAAATGTTTTTAAGGCCTGTGCAGATGATAAATCTATTCGGAATTATTTTGGAGTAAGTTCCACCAACATTAGCAGGTGGCATCTTTCATTTAGTAAAAATCAACCAAATAATCTTACAAAATGTTGTTTCTCTTGAATGTAATCATTCCAGTAGAAGAGATGGCAACAATTATAGATTTGGTAGACTTGGTCAGCAGGTGATTTTTGTAATATTTTGCTACCGAGGCACAGTGACTAAAATATGAAGGTCTTTTAACACCATCAAAGTAATCATGTTGATAGAGTTCAATGTCATTTATTAATTGTGATTGGCTGAACCTCTTGATCGCATGTGCTATAATTTCATGATCTTTCTCCCTCAGTTCAGTTGGAATATGTCAGCCTGCTCTTTGAAATGTGGGAAAATATTCCTCTTTTTATTCCAGTTAAATTTCATTTGTGCTTGGATGTGGATTTTCCTTTCATTGCAGCCCAAGTTACATGGTTATGAAAAACATCAACCTGGTATCACTGTTCTTTGCCCTGTAAATTTTTTTGTCTGTTTTTTTTTTAATCCCACTTTACGCTTTTCATTTTGGAAAAATGAGCAGTTTTGCTTATCTGCTGACCAGCCTAAAACAGTTACCTGAATCGTTCCCACTCAAAATTTCATTTATCAATCATCTTTCCTACTAAAAATATAATACCATAGCACAAAGGTTAGCCTCTTCTTTCACATTTGCAATATGGCATGATGTGGAACAACATTAGCTTTCCAGATCATGGCATTTTGATATAAGCTACATTTCAGATAAAACTAACAAGAAAACCAACTTGGAGCCCAGCTGAAGAGATATGTTAGACCAACGTTTCTCAACCTTGGCAATTTGAGGTTGGATGGACTTTCACTCCCAGAATTCCCCATCCAGCGTAGCTGGCTGTAGAATTCTGGAAATTGAAGACTATCCATTTTCAAGGTTGAGAAATATTTTTTTCTTAGTAAGAGCCTTCTTAAAGACACCAATGCTAAAGTACAATGAATCATATTGAACCTTGGCAGAATAATGTTGGATTGGCCAGCTGGATGACACATCTCTAAAGTTGTCCATTAATTAGCCTCTTGCCCAAACCAACTAAATTCTAGTCTGGAGGGATTTTCAGCCAGTGAGTCTCCTTAATGTGCTTTGAGTTCCTTCTGTTTCCCCGCAGATCACTTGTCTCCTTCCATGCTTGTTTGGTATTGTCTGCTCCTGTTGATTTGATATTTAATGGTTCTAGAGCTGGGAATGAAAAGCATTCCCCATTTAATTAATTTGTAGGAGTCAGCTGTATTTCTGGCCAACCCAAAGACTTTTGTGAAAGACTGCTGGGCTCTGGAAGACAATGCTTCCCTTTACTTTTTCTGTCCCTCTACCCCCATCATCATCCTCATTATTATTGTTTTGACTTCTTGCATGTATCCAAGCTGAGGTAGTAGGTTGTATGGTTTAGAATTACACCAAGGGAGATAACTATACAGCCTCCTAGCTTTTCTTGGGTCATGCACAAAGCAGCGAGTTTGATGGAAAGGCTGTAATCCTTTGGGACGCCAGTGGACAGGTAAGGATTCTCTTGCGAATCGCTAAAGGAAAAAAAATTAAAGGAATTTTCTTTAATAAAGACTCGGGTTTTCCGCAAAACCACAAAGTTATAAAGCCAAGCATTGTGGCAATGTAATCACCAGTGACTGGGGTCCATGCAAGCAGGAGTTCTTGGGTGTTTTGTTTTGTTTGTTTTTAAAATATATTCTGGAACTTAATAACATTGAACAGTTCCTTATTTTTCACAATAGAGAGCTTGGGATTATTATATCAAAGATCACACAAAATAGTCTTCTGAGCTTGATTTTCCCCTGCCCAATTAAGTCTGTGAAATTCTGCCTGAGATAGTTCTATTTCTAATAGCAAAGCGCTAGTCCATATGACTAAGTTAATTTTTAAAATAGGTGCTCCTTGAGAGTTGGGAGGAGAACTCCCATCGCTAAGTGATATGGTTGTGAAGTCAGTTGCATCCAATTTAACGACCCGCTTTTTGCCTTGGTTGTTAAGTGAATCATTCTGGTCATTGTGGGAATCGCATAGTAGTTATAAGATCTGTCCTCAGCACCGTCTATGGAGATACCCAATCATCCAAGTCATGATTGTCCCAAAGGTTATTTTCCAAAGGCAACTGGACTTGTTTTGTTTTTTCTTTGAAAATGTTTCACTTCTCATCCAAGAAATATTGAAATATTTTCAAGGAAAATAAGAAAATCCGGCTGCCTTTCGAAAAGCATCTTTGGTTTGTCTCCACACTTATAGTTCAGCAGTAATTGTGATTATGCTGGATGTGAAGTTTCACTTTGTTTCTCAGAGATTTGGAAGCTCTGCCAGATAACCTGAATTCTGGGAACTCAGCAGTAAAATTTCCACCCATTCTTTTGGATTTTTGGAGGTCTGAAGTCCTTCATTTCTTCTCCCAAATGCCCAAATCTTGACCCTCTATTTTGTTAGCCAAAATGACTTACACTCATGTCTAAACGTGTTCATTTTTGAATGTAGCACTGTCAAAATCTGGCTCCTGTTGACTTCAAGGCTGCATTAATTTTGTTTTCTTGGCAGCCATACAAGAAGTGGTTTGCAGATTTCAACTTTCCAAAATAGCCTGGGGTCTCTTCTCAACATATTGAGATGACTTCTGAGCTTAGACTAGGTCAACCAGGTGTAAGGAAATAGTCCAGAGTGGAAAACAAAGAATATGATGATGATGAAGAAGAAGATGAAGACCAAAGGCAAAAATAATGTCCTGCCTTTACTTGCCCATAGCGTTGACAAATGAGATGAGTGATTTGGAGGGTTTAAGTAATGGGTAATTAGACACACTGATTTAAGGTGTTTGGGACATCTTTCTACATCAAATACTGTTTTGCAGAAGTTATTTTAAACTTCTATTCTTTCCTTCCATTTTTGGTGAATATACCTAAACTTCATGTTCTTGAATTGATAAAGGAAGCTATAAATTGATAAGGGAAATCATACACCTTTGACCTGATGCCTTCCCATTTGGAAGTTTCATTTTTCCATTTTATGTATTCCATTCATATGCTGCCTGCCTGGCCTGGAGGCACCTCTTAGGTAGCTTGTAACCAAGTTACGATAACCAGACAAAACATTGAGATATTATAATAATACATATTAATGTTAAAATGGACTTAATTAAAAAAGAGGGAAAGGAAAGGAGCAAGATGCATGCCCACAAGGTGGATATGTTGGATTATTTCAATATCCATATTTTGGCCCTGTTGGAGATGATTGAATAGCAATAACAATAGCACTTAGACTTATATACTGCTTCACGGTGCTTTACCGCCCTCTCTAAGTGGTTTACAGAGTCAGCATATTTGCCCCCAACAATCTGGGTCTTCCTTTAAGTGATCTTGGAAGGATGGCAGGCTGAGTCAACCTTGAGTGAGTCAGGATCGAATTGATGGCAGTTGGCAGAATTAGCCTGCAGTAATGCATTCTAACCGCTGCGCCACCACAAGTTAGATAGCAATAGCATTTAGACTTATATACCGCTTCTCAGTGCTTTACAACCCTCTCTAAGCGGTTTACAGAGTCAGCCTCTTGCCCCCAACAATCTGGATCCTCATTTTACCCATCTCGGAAGGATGGAAGGCTGAGTCAACCTTGAGCTGGTCAAAATCAAATTCCTGGCTGTGGATACAGTTAGCCTTCCATACTGCATTCTAACCACTGTGAAGGAAAGAGAGGGAGGGAATTAGAGAGGGAGGGAAGGAAGGAATACTGCATTCTAATGACTGTGCAACCATAGCTTTTGATGTCTGGCATATGAGGAAGACAGGAAGTTGAAAAAAGGGCTATGCTAAAAGGTATTTATATATATTATATATATAACCAACATTTATGACTCAAGGGAATATTAGCACCTGTAGCAAAAGAGCATTCTTCATCAGAATTTGGTACAATTAATACATTAATATGTCCTTAAGTGCCCTTCGCTAACAGCTCCTCCATATGTCCTTTTGACATATGTTTTCCATATGTCTCGCTGGTAATTAGTATTCCATCATATGTCTTCTAGCATATTAATTAGACTTCCAGAAAATGTGGCGGCGTTATAAGTGGGGACCTTTTGCAGTTGTCGTAGAAGAACCTTCTTGGACTTTTCAGCCCTCTGGCAAGAAATTAAAAAGGAAGGAGAGTAGCAATCCAAATGCACTCAGAAAACCCCTCCTGCTCTTTATCTTCAGGAGCCTGAAAACTCTTCTGTGGAGTTTGACTTTTCTATAGGTTTTTATTTTTAATGAATCTCCATTGCAGAATATGTTCACCCTTGTTAATTTGCTGAGAATTTTAGGACTTGGCGGAAGATGAGAAGAAGGGGGCATTTTGATTCCCACTGCTCTTCCCTCATGAACTGAAGTCAAACTAGATAGATGAGAGAGAGAGAGAGAGAGAAATAGAGCAGTGGATAGATGATAGAGAGAGATAGAAAGAAAGAAATATAGATGAGAGATGAGAGATGAGAGATGAGAGATATAGTTAGATGAGAGAGAGAGATAGAAAGAAATAGAGATAGATAGATAAATCAATAGATAGGTAATAGAGAGAGACAAATAGGTGGATAGGTAGATGAGAGAGAGAGAGAAAGAAATAGAGATATATCGATAGAGATAGATAGATAGATAGATAGATAGATAGATAGATAGATAGATAGATAGATAGATAGATGAGAGAGACTGAGAGATTTCAGCATCAATTCCTCTTTCATTATCTCTCCTGAAGCAATCACATTTTATTTATTTGAAATATTTATGTGGTTGCCTTGTTAGGATATAACTCTGGATGGCTCACAGCAACAGTAAAAATAAGAATCAATACAGACCATAAAAACAAACCCCTGTTGCCTTAGCCATCCTCCTTGGACGCATCCAACAAAACTGAGTTCCCATCCCATCCTGGGGACGAGCCAGCTCTTTGCAATCTTTTAGAAGTCTGAAAGGATAGGGACCTACTGGATCCCCAGGAGTGGCACAGGGAGGGATAGAAATTGTAGAAAGGGATAGAAATTCATGGAATAGCTTTGCCATGAGATATAAAATACATGCAACCTGATCCTGAACCAGAGCATTGTTTCATGGAAAAATCCAAATTTTCCTGGATATGACCTTAGAGACATGTTCATCGTAGCCCAGGAATACTTTATGTTCATAGGAATGCGATTTAGTGAAAGTTGCGCACAAAACAGGGTATTTTAAAGAAAGTAACTGGCTAGAAGAAACACATAAAGGGAAAATTGTGAACACATGTTGTCCTTAGACAAAAGTGTCTGGAGATAATGGGTGATGGAGGGATTTTCTGTTCTGAACATAATAAAAACTGATGCAGAATTGCAGTGATTTGGAACTGTGAGAAAATGAAATTGTCAGAACAGTTCATTTCTCTCCTATTCATTGGTTCATTCCTTTCCAGTGTGCAGCAGCAGCCCAAAAAGCCAATGCAATGCTAAGCTGCATTAACAGAGGGATCAAGGAGAGATCCAACCTGGACATAAGGGGGAAATTTTCTGACAGTGAGAAGCTGTCCAACCCATGGAACAGAAGTTGCCTTCAGAAGTTGTGGGAGCTTCATCACTGGAAGCTTTCAAGAAGAGATTGGACTGCCGTTTGTCAGAAATGGTGTAGGTCTCCTGTTTGGGTGGGGGGTTGGACTAGATGACCTACAAGATCCCTTCCAACTCTGTTATTCTGTATTCAACTTTTGACCTAAGGAAGAGGTGTGTAGCCTAAGGTCATTTTTTGACTGTTAAAGTAGATTTCTCTAGTCGTGATTACCACTCAGCTGGAGGCAAATTCTGAACTCTGACTAACAAAACGGTTGTTGTCATTTTTAGAGCATTGAACTCCTCTTTACCCTTTTGTAAATTACTCATCCGTGGCCCCAAAACTAAGCCATCATTTCCCAGCCAATCGCCAGCATCCCACATGGTCAAATGTGTGAAAACACAGGCCTGAAATAGAATGCAATGTAAAAATGAGGTATTATTTTAACACCTAACATCCTGTGGAATATATCATTTAGGCAATTTATAAATATCAGCATGAAATACATCAGGTTTATGAATCTGAGCGTAATTACGGTAGGTGTTTCCTAGGTGAACATTTCCAAAACAGCAATTTAGCTGGAAGATTGTGTAGACAAGATGTCTAAGATTCTCTCCCTAACTCTAACCCATACCAGGCTTTTAACTGCTCTATTGTTTGGAATTGATCAAGTCCAATGTCTATCTTATAGGGGAGATAAATGGCATAAAAAATAATACATAAATAATAATAAATTAATAAATGTGGTGGCTCCGTTCTTTCCACAAAGATGGCAACTGCCTTCACCTTAATGGACCAATTGTCATTCCTAAAACAAATGTTTTGTTGGCATGTCCAGCAGCTGAGATATTGACAGCGATCTTGGAGGATCAAGATCGCCTGTTGTAGCACCGTGATACCAGCTCCCCCCCCCCCCGAATGTTAATCTTAAACATAATTATTTCTCTCCTTGGAAGAGAAGAGAATTTTGATGATGGACATGAACCAAAAGGTGTTTCCCTCATTTGAAAGAGAAAAACCAAATATGTGGAACAAATTAATCGGTCACCTCAAAAATACAATTTATTCTTTCTGTACACCCTACTCCACTGCCTCCCAAAAAATTACATTCAGCATTGCTAGTGAGAATTGCTGTCTCATTTTCCTTTCCATCCACCAGTTAAGCATATTAATGCTGACAGTTTTACAAATTGTATATAAATGTGCTTTTCTATCTATTGTAGAAATCAGATTATTTTTCTCATGGCAGAAAATTCATAGCAAATGTTATTGTGAGCCTTCCTTCTCTTTCTCTTCTCTTCTCCTCTCCTGTCCTCTCCTCTCTTCTCTCCCCTCCTCCCCTCCTCTCTGCTCCCTCCCTTCTCCTTCCTTCCTTCCTTCCATCCATCCATCCATCCACTCTCTCTTCCTTCCTCTCTTTCTCTTCCTTTCTGACTTCTACTTCTGTTTCCTCATTATACATCAAAGCTGCAAACTTAAAAGAATTGGTTTCCTAGCATAGCGAAAAGCCTATAAGTCCAGAATGGACCTTATTTTTGTCACAGATATAAAAAGCACTTAAGAGTGGATTTATTTTTATCAATGATATAAAAATCCATTTGGAGAATTTCCATTGCAGCCTTGGCACTTTCCTTGTAACGGCAGGGATGCCCATAAACAGAAAATGCTGAGTGTATACTTGCTCAATGGTGAGTTGAAGTTGTTATTCTGATGGCTGCAATAGCCGGAAGAATAATATCAATTTGGACTTAGTATGAAGTTGGAAGATCTCAATTGTTTACTAGATCATCATCTGAAAATTAAGGAAGGTCTGAAAAGAGGGGTGGAAAATCCAAAGGAATTGTTTTACGGGTAGTCCTCAATGTATATCCACCATTGAAGCTGTCAGGCACTGCCCTGTATGAAGCCAACTCTGGCATACATAATTTACAGTCCTCTGTGACCCTGTTTCCCCACTCCCCACCCCGGGTGTGTCATAAATCAGATTCTCCAATTGAGCCAGTTCACGGGCTTGGTGTCATCAATTACATTCTCCAATTACGGGCTGGGTGTTCTCATTCACGTTCTCCAATTAAATATATTCATGGGCAAAAGCTCTGGTATTCTAGTTACAATCTTTTAATGATAAGAGTTGGGATGTACTTCTGCTTTCAAACTGCTGCACTGCTCTTCCAGATTTCCTTCCTCCTGCCCCCTTTTTAATGGCAACTACTAAAACAGGCATAGGAATGTTTGATGAGTCAACACCAACGTTTCTTCTGTAAGGGAATCCCTGCAGTTATTAAGTCAGTAACATGGTTTTTATCTGGCTTCCTCATTGACTTGGCTGGTGTCAGAAGTTCACCAAAAGGGATCACATGACTCTGGAACAGTGCAACATCCTAAATATGAGTCAGTTGCTAAGCGCCTGAATTTTGATCAACGGTTGCAAGTGTGAAAAATGGTCCCAAGTCAGCTCTTTTGGTGGTGGTGTATCTTTGAACGGTCATTAAAGAACTATTGTAATTCAAGGGTTACTTATGTTTTATTTACCACATTTATAATCCCTCAGGGAAGGATTATCTCATTTATGGTAGGCCTTCCAAACATTCCTTATCCCTGAGCTGCACAGTGAATCAGTTGCTCATCTTTAACCACTTGGTATCTTAGAACAGGAGTCGCCAACCTTTTGCACCTCAGGGACCACGAAACTCATAGTTTTAAATCCTGTGGACCACTGATATTAATTTTGACTGATGGTAGCTTGCTGACATTGGTGGGAAAGTCGGCACTATATTCCAGAGCTGCAGGAGTCCCAGGACTGGCCCTTTGGTCATCCCAGAACAGCTGCTCCTCCACCCGGGTGCACTAGCCTGCCATGGACTGGAGGAGCTGCTCCAGGATGACCAAAGGGCCAATTTTGTGATTACTGCACCTCTGGAATATGGGACCAACTTTCCCACCAACGTCAGCAAGCCACCCTGGGATGGATTTCCCTCCTCCAATGTTAGTCTTACCTTCCAGTTCCAGCTCATGTGGGTCTACTCAAGGGAAGGTTTGCGCTCGGCCGAAGGATGGGAGCCAGTGGATGGGCAGGCCATGTGGGTGGTGCAGCCTTGTGTCCCCATGCAGCCTGGATTAATTGTTTTGGGGGAGTGTGTCGTGTCTGCAAAAAGATGCTCAGAGTCGGTGACTTTCATTCAAAGCTCTTTATTTACAATGGGAGAACCGAACCGGCGAAAGGCAAAAAGCCCGCGGCTTTTATACCTTTCGCAGCGGCGGCCGCGGCCAATGGCAGCGATTCAAGTCTCCCGGTCTTGGTTTGAACCAATCGCGGGAGACTTCAATCGGGCCAATCAGTGCGGCTCGCCTGGCCAATCAGAAATCCCCGCGCCTTAGCCAATCAAGGCTCGGGGATTTCGAGTATTCAAATTCAGGACATAACACCCCTCCCCTCTTGGTATGGTCCATCACGTGGTGTAGTCACGCAGGTAGGCGGGGCTCCGTCGAGTCCTAGTTGACCTGCGCAACTCACTTGCATGCTGTAACTCGGCCGGAGCGGTCATCTTTTTGGCTGCTCCTACCTCTGTGCGAACCGGCTGGATGATCGGGCCGGTTCTTTCGCCGTGGCTCCCGCCTGGGCCTACCGGGTCGGTTGAGCTACGGATTTCGCCGCTCCCGCTTGGCTTCTCCGAGTCGGTAGAGCTGGCCAGGTGGTTCTTCTCCGGAGGGGACTCGCGATGGCTGTGTTCCGGTGAGTATTTTTGGTTTATTTTTTCCTGCGATTGTCTCTCCGGGTATTCCCTCCCCCCTTGGTTCGTGTCTTGGGGGTTGAGGTCAGTCGCTGTTCGTGACCTGAGCTGGTCGATATGTCGTTTCCAGGCTCGCCCATCGATGGTTTGGAGCCGGTACGACCGTGGACCAGTGACTTGAGTTATGACGGCTGGGATCCATAGGGGGTCCCCCGTCATGTTCTTTGCATAGACTAAGTCACCTGGGTCAAATGTCCGGTACCTGGAGCTGGAGTCTGGGGGCCGCTCCGGGTTATAGGTCGGGTGTAATCTGTCGAGTGGGGACCTCAGCTTTCTGCCCATTAGAAGTTCTGCAGGGCTCTTGTTAGTTGTGGTATTGGGAGTGATGTGCTGTATGAAGAGCAGTTTGTTGATTTTGTCGCTGATCTCCCCGTGGTCCATTTTCCGGAGGGTCTTTTTTGTAAACTGGACCATCCGTTCCGCCCTACCGTTCGCCGCCGGATGCGCCGGTGCTGTTAATGCGTGGCGGATACCCCTCTCCGCCAGGAATCGTTCGAAATCGATGGACGTGAACTGGGGCCCGTTGTCTGAGACGACGACATCTGGGAGGCCGTGTGTGGAAAATAGTTTACACAGTTCTTTAACGACGGCCTCTGTGGTAGTGGATTTCATGTCGCATACCTCCAACCAATTGGAGTACGCGTCAACTGTGATTAGAAAAGTATGCCCATTTGTGGGGCCAGCAAAGTCTAGATGGATTCTGGACCAGGGCCCCCGTGGTGTTTCCCAGTCCCGGATAGGTGCTGCGGGTGGGCTGGATCTGGTCTCCTGGCACCGGTGGCATTTGGCGACCCATGTTTCAATTTGCTTGTCCATCCCTGGCCACCAAGCGTAACTCCTGGCCAGGGCTTTAGTCCTGACGATGCCAGGATGACCCTCATGTAGCATCTCTAATACCCTCTCTTGCAATCTGTCCGGAATTACCACCCGGTCACCCCACAGAATACATCCTCTCAATAGTGAAAGTTCAGTCTGGCGCTGACGGAATGTTTTAAAAGTCTCGTCATTGTCTTTCTCCGGCCAGCCTTTTTCTAACCCGTGTAAGATTCGTGCCAGACGCCTGTCCTTAATGGTTTCTCTGGCAATGTCTGATGCGGTAATAGGTAAACTCTCGATACTTAGGGTGTTTGTTGTTGGTGCTGGGTCAGGTTCAGAGACAGGTAAAGGCGAGCGGCTTAAAGCGTCCGCGTGCGAAATTTTCTTACCTGGCTTGTGTAGCAGTTCGTAACTGTAGGCTGCCAGGAATTCGGACCATCTTGTCATCCGGGGTGACAAGATGTTCGGCGTGGCTCGGTTTCCAGCGAGGATGCCCAGCAATGGCTTATGATCCGTCACGATGGTGAACGGGCGGCCGTACAGGTATTCGTGGAAACGCTTAACGGCGGCAACTATATCCAAAGCTTCTTTGTCCAGCTGGCTATAGTTCCGTTCCGGTTTAGTCAGAGTCCTGGAGAAAAAAGCGATGGGTGCTTCTCTCTGGTCTGGGAGGGTGTGGCTGAGGACAGCGCCGACGCCGAAAGGTGATGCGTCGCAAGTGACAGCTAAGGGCAAGGTTTCGCTGAATTGCATCAGGACGGCGTCGGAGGTGAGGAGGTCTTTGGTTTTTTGAAAGGCGGCTTGCTCTCGTCTCCCCCAAGTCCAGGCTGCCTTCTTGTCTAGGAGTCTATGTAAAGGTTCCGCCGCCGTTGCCTTTTGAGGTAGGAAAACATTATAAAAATTTAGTAAGCCTAGGAACGCTTGTAGTTCCGTTTTGGACTTTGGGGTGGGGGCTTCCTTGATGGCTTTCACTTTTTTAGTCATAGGGTGAATGCCATGCCGGTCTAGGAGATAGCCCAAAAACTCTACTTGCTTTGTACATAGTTGGCATTTTTCTCGTTTGACTTTAAGTCCTGTTTCTTTAAATTTTGTTAAGACTTGTCTGAGTCGGTTTTCTAATTCGGCTTTGTTTGGCGCCGCCACTAATACGTCATCGAAATAGGGCACCACCCCCTTGATGCCCTGTAGCAAACGTTCCATCAGGCTCTGAAAGATGCCTGGTGCCACGCTGACTCCAAATTGGAGTCGGTTACACTTGAAGGCCCCCCGATGGGTCACGATTGTTTGGGCTTCCGCCGTTTTCTCGTCCACAGGTAGCTGCTGATATGCCTGGGCGAGGTCGAGCTTGGCAAAGACTTTGCCCCCTCCCAGTGAGTGCAGTAAATGTTGCACTATTGGGACTGGGTAGGCGCTTTGTTGCAACGCGCCATTTAGGGTAGCCTTATAGTCCCCGCAGATTCTCACGGACCCGTCTGGCTTTACTGGGGTCACTATAGGGGTCTCCCATCTGGCATGGTCTATCGGTTGCAATACCCCTTGTTTGACGAGCTTGTCGATCTGCTCGTCAATTTTAGGCTTTAAGGCGAATGGTACCCTTCTAGGTTTAAGCCGCTTAGGGGGAACCCTTGGGTCTAGGTCAAACGAGATAAGGGGCCCCTGGTACTTGCCCAAGCCTCCATCGAAGACCTCCTGGAACTCCTGGGCTAGCCGCTGTTCCCAAGCTTCGATGGTGACGTGGTTGACACCTGTCAGCGCGATGTTAAGCGGGGCGAACCATTGTAAGCCCAGTAGGCTTGGGCGGTCGCGATCGACGATCGTGAGTGGCAGTTGTTCGGTGTGGCCTTTGTAAGTTATATTAAAGTTCTTGGTGCCCACTACCGGGACGCGATTCCCTTGGTAGTCTTTTATGATGATCTTTTGGGCATGCACGTTTCTTTTTTGTAGTGTAGGCACTAGTCTTTTGATTTCGCGCCATGCAATCATGGAAAGGTAGGACCCGGAGTCCACTTCCATTTTGCATGGCTGGCCTTCGATATGGACTTCTACGTGTACCTTTCTGGCGCCGTCGGAGATGGCGTGGCCGATGGTCACCGTCTGGTGGGTCTCTTCTTTTCGCCGACCGTCGCCGCTTCTTTGAGATCGTTGAGTACGGTCCCACCGACCGTCTGGCTGGCGCTCTCTGGCTTTGGGCGGGGAGCTTTCTCTCCTTCTGTCGTGCTGTTCCCATTTGGGCGGGCTGCGGGTCTTCTTTTGGCGGCAAACTCGAGCGATGTGGCCCCGTCGTTCACAATGCCTACAGATAGAGTCAAAGAATCGGCATTCTGACCTGGGGTGGTCGCCGCTGCACCCGGCGCAGTTGGTCCTTGACCTACGACCTTTTCGACTTCGTTGGTCGCCGCGTCCCGTCTGCACGCGATGTATGTCCTCCTCGTCTTCCGACGTGCTGGAGGTTGACTGGTATTCACCGTAGTGTGCGGTTGCTTCGTTTCTTGTGTCGGCCGACCTTGCCGGGTTGTTGTTTCCGCCCTTCGCGTCAGATCTTCGCATGCTGTCCGCTGACGTGCAGGTTGCTTCTGCGGCTGCGGCTGCGGTAAGGGCATCGGCTAGGCTGATGTCGCCCTTGGCCATAAGTCGGCTCTGGAGTGTAGGATCCCATAAGCCGAGTACAAAGCGGTCTCTTATGAGACTGTTCAGACCTTCAAACTCGCAGAGTCTTCCTAGGCGCCGTAGCTCTGCGACGAAGTCGCTCAATTTTTCATCTGGTTTCTGGTTTCGGCGGTAGAACTCGTTGCGCCGTATCAGGATGGGGACTTCGGGGGCGTAATGGCGCCGCAGTATAGGTTCGAGGACGTCCCAGTCCATGGCGGTTGCGTCTGCCGGCTTGGCCAATGCTTTGGTCATCTGGAAGACCTCTGGTCCGCAGTGAGTAAGGAAGACGGCGCGTTTTAGCGGGCCCGGGGCGTCCTTCATTCCGGCGCATTCCAGGTACATACGGAACCGATCCGAGTACGATTCCCAGTCCTCGGCGGCGGGGTTGAAAGGGGCGGGCGGTGCTATCTTCGCCATCTCTGCGCTGGAGCTGGTACTTGGGTGGACACGGGGTTCGGTTCAGGGGCGAGATCCCACCCTCGTCGCCAGTGTCGTGTCCGCAAAAAGATGCTCAGAGTCGGTGACTTTCATTCAAAGCTCTTTATTTACAATGGGAGAACCGAACCGGCGAAAGGCAAAAAGCCCGCGGCTTTTATACCTTTCGCAGCGGCAGCCGCGGCCAATGGCAGCGATTCAAGTCTCCCGCTCTTGGTTTGAACCAATCGCGGGAGACTTCAATCGGGCCAATCAGCGCGGCTCGCCTGGCCAATCAGAAATCCCCGCGCCTTAGCCAATCAAGGCTCGGGGATTTCGAGTATTCAAATTCAGGACATAACAGAGTGCTTTGGGGAAACATTTCTCTGTGGACCACCAAAATGTTCTTGTGGACCACCAGTGGTCCCCAGCCCACCAGTTGGCAACCACTGTCTTAGAAAGCACCATGCCAGTTACCTAGTCAAAACCTTAACTCAGTCATTACTTAGCAAGAATAGGAGACAAACAAGTGGCCAAATCTGTTATCTTCCAATACTGTTCTGGATTTTGGAATACACTTATTCCTGAGTGTTGCAATACATGTGTCTAGAAAAAACATATCTGTGAAAATGTTTATGCTGGTGAAAATGTTGAGAGCTTGATTCATTTTGTGACAGGTACTGAGGCCAGCTGGTGGCCAGGGAGATTATTGATAGAAAAGAATATTTGTAGCTCAGGGTTGAACTGTGAGTCCTTGGTGTACTTTGAGCTTGGCTGTTTTCTTGCAGACATTTCATGACCCAATTAGGTAACATCAACAGTGTTAGAAGCAGAGGTGGTATTCAGCAGGTTCTGACTAGTTCTGGAGAACCTGCAGTGGAAATTTTGAATAGTTCGGAGAACTGACAAATCCTGCCTCTGACTGGCCCCGCCCCCATCTATTCTCTGCCTCCCATTGAGTCCCAGCTGATTGGCTGGGTCTTCTTTTACACAGGAGAACGGAGCTGGAAAGCAGGTTCGTGGGGTGGGGAGGGAATGGAGATTTCCGGCAGTAAAATTTTTTGAATCCCACCACTGGTTAGAAGGGAGCATGGTTTGCTCTCTTTATATACTTGCAGATCACTAGTGTATATAAAATGAGAGCAAACCTCACACCCTTCTAGCACTGATGATGCTACCTAGTTAGGTAATGAGATGTTTTCCAAAAAACAACCAATTTGGGAGATTATTTAATGACATTTATTGGATTAGGGATTGGGAAGAATGCAAGAATCCCCCTCCCGCAGTCTGAAGACACTTGACTCAGTAGTACAGCTGGCAGTGAGTCCAAAAAATAAAATAAAATTGAAACCCCTTAGAGAAAACCTGGGATGAAATTAAAGAGTTATTTCTGCCTCTCTTCCTTATTCAATGTCTCCTGGACAGAAGGCAACTGTTCATTTCAGAGCGTGACTCATTCAGCTCTGAAGCCTTGATGAATTTTCCAAGTTCATCTTAGCCTCAGGTAAAGAACACAAAAGCTCAGAGGGTTTCATTATCACTATCATAATGTTTGGGCTGAAAGTCACCTGAGAGCAATTTATAATTCACTGCAGTTCTTTGGTATCAAGGTTGACAATCGATATCCTACTCAAACAAGACTGAACTGACCCAAATTTTCACAAACTGGTTTGGGGTGGTGTGGCTTCTTTTGAGAAATGGTATTGGCAAACTTTCCTGTACTTCATAAGAATATTTTGTCTAAAAGCTTTGTTGGTAGGTATGTTTTGTGATTTCATAGTGGTGCGTATCATCCTTCGTTTTAGCCAACTGGGATTGTTGCTACGAGTTGCTTTTCTGAATTGTTGCTCAAGTGGTATTTCTCAGTCTGTGTTGGGAAGGGCGTGGGGGGGGGGTGAGAGGTGTTTGACCAGCTGTTGGCTGGCTGTAGGTTCTCAAGCGAAGCGGTAAGACTGGAATGGAGGTGGAGAGAAACATGAATTCAGAGACCGGTTGTAAAGGCGAATGCTTCTAGAAATACCGTTAAGGAAGACCCACAAATGAATAAGGATTCCTATTGAAATGCATTCAGCGTGTATTTATTTGGCCAAGCAGTGCTGGTTTTGGCATAGCCCTGGAGCCAAAACATCATGAGGAATCCAACTTTTTTGGAAGTTGCTGCTTCTTTTCGGAAAATGTGACTCAAACGCAGGTCTGCCTTCCAGACTGGCTTGAACAGTGACCTCTGTCTTCTTAGGACCAAGGGTGCTTTCAAAAGCCACCACAAGATGATTTCTCCTTGGGTTTTTGAGCTTAGTCTGTCTTTGAAGTGGGGCTGTTGCATTGGGAATTCTTCTCTCTGTTTCATTCCTCAGCTATGCACAGAATGCTCTACAGGTGCCCTTGGCTCCAGTGCTTCCCCTCTCTTCTGTCTGCTGGTTTTATCTCACTTTAAAGGCATGACCCCAGGAGGCCAAATGAGCCAGGTTCACCGCTACAAGGACAAAGACTTGATTCATGCTCGGTGGACATGAATATCATGGAATTGCAAGGGAAAAGAGCAATGGAGAGTGCAACAAAGATGAGCAGCTAGCCTGTTCTACCTTCTCGCTGATCTTTGGAGTCCATCCTGTCTGTCTGTGTCACTTGGGGTGCATGTCTGCATTGATGTGACTGTAGTGTTCAGTGGTCATAGATGTAAATGAAGACTGCTTTTAGGCTACGTTGTCCAAAGCAGGGGAAGAGAGGGAAAATAAATATGAGCTGAAGGCAGCAGAGATGGTGTTGAACTGTGTAGCTATCCATCTGAAATTTGTTCATTCGTTCATTCATTCATATATTCATTCATTCATACATTCATTCATTCTCTCAGGTGTAGCTCCATTCAAAATCCAAGAAAGAAAATCTTAAGACTCCGTTATTATAGAGAAAAGGGCTTTTACTGAATCTGAAGTGATAGCATCAGAAGAAATACAAGATCTGAGGCAATAGGTGCGAAAATCACATATAGAAAGTTATCCCATGTCCCCACCCCCAACAGTTCAAACTGACCATCAAACCTGAGGTCAATATAATGTCATATGGGTGCATCGTCAGGTGATTTTTCACACATCTGGTATGCCAAGACAGTTGACCTTGGCCTAGAGCAGGGGTCTCCAACCTTGGCTCCTGGAAGCCTGGCGGACTTCAACTCCCAGAATTCCACAGCCAGCTGTGGAATTCTGGGAGTTGAAGTCCGCCAGGCTTCCAGGAGCCAAGGTTGGAGACCCCTGGCCTAGAGAGATAAGAGGCTACATCTGTACAGTAAGCAAGTAAGCATATTCAAGGAAACACGCCAACTTTTACATTTCACTAACTTAAACCTCCAGCACTCTTCCCCCCACAAAGCCTAATTATTCTTCCCTCCCCCCCCCCATTTCTATGGCAGCCAGAAGGACAAGCAGAAGAAAGATTCTTGGAGGCTGACACATTCATTCATGCAAATTTATATGGCTTCCCAACTCTCAATGACTCTAGGCAGCTTACAAAGATAATATAAAATATAAAACAATGAAAAAAAAAACCAATACCCCCCATCCTCGATGTCAACAATCAAATGAGCCATTCGATGGGCTACATCCTACTCAGGGGTCCCTAGGCCCATTGACAAAAATAGGCCTTTGGGGCCTTGTGAAAGAGTGTCAAAGTAAGAGCCAATTTATCTCCACAGGGATCATGTTCCACAAGAAGGGAGCCACCATGGAGAAGATCCTTCTTCCTGGTCTCACCAGATGGGTTTCCTTAAGAGAGGGGACCCATAATTTCCCCTTGCCTCCCCACTCTGGTGGGTTGAGTAGATGTGACCAGGAAAAGATGGTCCTTCAAATAACCTAGTCCCAAGCCACGCGGGGCTTTGAAAAGGAAAACCAGTACCATAAATTAGACCTAGAAGCCAATCATTCACACAAGTATACACACATATCCTCATCTGATGGGGGAAAACTTGCTTTAAATTGTCCTTAGATGTCTTTCCCACATTTGAATCCCACTCTTGGGATAGGATAAGTGCCCAGTTCAACTTTATCTTTAAGAAACGCAGATTGGCTTTTCTCCCCACAAAAATCCCACCAGAAGCTGTTGACATCTTCCACACCAGCTTCATGAAGCATCTTGAAGCCACTTAAGACCACTTGGAGAAATACAGTTGGGTCCAAAATGATAAAACACAAAAGAACATTGAGAGGCATTCAATATTTTAATGCCATAATTTTACACACACCCCTGCTTTAAAAAAAAAAAAAAAAAAGCTGTCACTAAGATTTATGTCTGCCTACTCATGAATTTGTACTGATCCGGTTTGAGCTAAAGTTATTTTACGTAACTTTGTTGGCTCGGATGGCATTGCTTTGGAACTGTTTTATAAATAAATTGTCTCTGTAGGCAGACACTCAAACATAAACAGATAAAAAAGTCTTTGCTTATGACAAAGCTGGCTAAATTAAATATTACTGTCACCCTTACAGTGTGTTCAGGAATAACAGCTGTGGTGCTGAAGCTCACACTTTTTTTTAAACTAGCAATGATTTGTGCAGGCAGTCAATGTGTTGACACCCCAGAACTTCTTAGGAAAACAATTCCCTACCACTGAAAATAAGGACAGAAGGGGAGAGTTTTGGACTTGGAATTTTCCATCTCTAGAAATTTTTGCTTTCCAAAGATCTGGAAAAGATTAAGAACGGTTCCTATTTTAGAGCACACATTTCTGCTACCAACAGATGGGCAATTTTCAAACTCGAGAAGCATTTCCTTAAGTGTCTTTTGTAAAATAACCATCCCAGCCTCCAACTTGCCCTCCTTTTCCAACTTTCTAAGAGTATTTTCCGTTCTCTTCCAGGCTGCTTCCTCTACCCAGTAATTTTAGAGAAACTCTATAGTTGTTCTTTAGATCTTTTAGCATTCTCAAACAACTGCTTATTCTTCTTGCTAGATAAAACATCTGGAGCTTCATCTTCACAAAGCATATATTGTTATCCAATCCTCTTTAAACCAATGATGGAGTGCAGGACAACATAAAAAAGGCCAACTATTTTCATAAATGCCTTCAATACCTTTCATGAAAACAGAAAGTGTAGGAAGGGGCTGGTGTCTTTAAATCTTCCCTACATGCTGAAGTTTGATGTGGAACTTGGTTATTCAGAGCAGGGGTCTCCAACCTTGGCAATTTATGACTTCTGGACTTCAACTCCCAGAATTCTTCAGCCAACCAACTCCTGGGAGTTGAAGTCCACAAGTCATGAATTTGTCGGGGTTGGTGGTCCCTCATTTAGTGGGTATGTTTCTGCTTTCCTCCAGCCCATTTCAAGACTCTTGTTCAATGTCCAAATAAAGATTTCCAGGCAGTTGAACTTCCATTGCATGTCTTCACTTTTACATATGAAGATTGAACATCAATTGAAGGGCCTTCTCATCCAAAGGAAAAATGAAACTCAAGACTGCTTTACTTCTCCAGCTCATCAGAGAAACCTAACTCTTGACTATATCTTGTTTTGTTCTCTTATTAATAGGAAACTTTGAAATCAGAGGTTGGTGGCTTCTTCCTTCCAAACGAGCAAGAAGATTTTTCTCAGTCCTGCTGAGATTTCCCTGCAGCATGCAAACATTTTTGTGAATTGTGATCTCACAACCCCTTCCCAGTTTGGGGCTTTTGCTTTTTCTCCATTGCTTGAGGATATGTCCACACTGTGTGTCTCTCTTATATACCAGAGAAAGGACCCACCGCCAGCTTGTACGATTGTCTGTGCTAGTTGAGGTCACGTTAAGATCGGAAGGGTTGAGTTCAACTGCAAAACTCCTTGAGTTCAAATCTTGGGTGTTTCTTGATGAGCTGTAATCTTTCTATCAATCTCGGGAGCTGCAGTCATATGAGTCTTCTGAAGCAAGACATTAGATGTGGCATCTTAGTTAATAGATTAGGTGTCATCTAGTCCAGTGTTGGGATTCAAAATTACTTACTGCCAGTTCTGTGGGCATGGCTTGGTGGGCATAGTTTGGTGGGCGTGGCAGGGGAAGGATACTGTCAAATCCCCATTCCCTCCCCACTCCAGGGGGAAGGTTGTTGCACAATCCCATTCCCTCACCACCCCACTAGCCTGCTTTCCAGCTCTGTTCTCCTGTGGAGGGCAACCAAAAAAGACCCATCTGATTAGCTGAGACTCGGGAGGCAGAGAATTCTACCTCCTTCTATTCTCTGCCTCCCGAGTCCCAGCTCATTGGCTGGGTCTTCTTTGGTTGCCCTGCACAGGAGAACAGAGCTGGAAAGCAGGTTAGTGGGGTGGGAAGGGAAGGGAGATTTTGCAGTATCCTTCCCCTGCCACGCCCACCAAGCCATGCCCACAGAACCAGGAGTAAATTTTTTTTTGAATCCCACTACTGATCTGTGCCAATTGTTTTTGCTATCTTCCTCCTGGGTTGCAAAAGGACCTTCCTAGGGTAGAATTCACAAAAGGGAAGATAGAACATTAGGCTGAAATCTCCCTTGATTCTTTGAGCCAGTCTTGTGGTCCTTTTCATCTGCCTAATATAACAAGTGGCAAAAAGGGGCCCCTTTTGTAAACTGTGAATTCTTTTCTGATCCTCCTTCATTTCTTAAAATAGGTTGGGTGAAGAGTTTCTTCGCCACTCCCCAAATTAAAACAGCAAAAACTGTAAAGTTTTTTTCTAGTAGCCTGCACTTAAAAACTTGGGATATATAACTCGATTTTTAAATTAGACACAGTCAAGTTGTTATGACAGGGATCCTTTGAGAGGCCCTCCTAACATATTCTGTAAATATTCCATATTTTCCTGGAACTGACAAGTGACGCCTGCCAAATGGTCTTGGTATGTTTGCAATGTGCTCGGCCAACTTCGATGCAATTGAAAGCCTTTGGTGGGTTGATCCGATCTCTATTTGCAACCTCATTCACACATAGAAAATGGCCTGGCTTTATTTAAATGATCTTGCCCACAGGGAGGAATTAAGGATTGGCATTTACCTTGCTTTTCAAGAATGTAAAGGTGGCTTAGAACAAAGTGTCGGTCTGTTTAGTTTACTTTACTTTACTGTCATTGCATCTCATACAGCGAAATTAAATGCCATCTTCGGTGTACATTGTAACTGTAAAAATAAAAACACAAACACATCCTTCTCATTCTATGCAATAGAATTGAAAACCCCTGATGTTGCATTAATATTGCACTATATAGTAGAATTAAATATAGTTACTACCCTGGGATTTGTTTTTGTTTATTATCCTGTACCATCTGCCAGATGATAATAGTTCAAAAAAAAAAAAAGGGTGCTCTGGATGACATGGATCTTTGAGGATGTTTTGAACTTTCTTAAGGCAGTGGGAGCTATAAGGCTCTTCCAAAGAGGGGAGAGGGCAGCCAATGATCCTCTGGGCAATGACGTTAACTCTGGAGTGCTTTCCTATCTGCCACTGTACAATTGGCAAACCATACAGAGGTGCAGTAAGTTAAGATACTCGCTATGGTGCAGCGGTAGAAGATCACCAGCAGTTTTCCATTCCATTGTTTTCTGAGAAGCCTTAGGTAGTATAATCTCTGCTGGGTCCAGGGCTGCAATGTGAGCACCTCAGGTCAGGTCCTCTTTGATGGTAACACCCAGAAACTTAAAACTGGCCACTTGTTCCACTCGGTCTCCATTGATAAGCAAGGACTGGATGTCTGATCTGTTCCTTCTATATTCATTCCCCTCTTGTGCGAGCTTTAACAATCCTGTGCAAGTTTTCTCTTCCTTTTTCAACCCGATCCTCTCAAGTTAGGTTCAACCTCTCTGACAGCCTGGTTGAGAATTATGGGAGCTGAAAGTCATCCCAGCTGAAGTCTACAGATAATCCTTGACTTATGACCGCAACAGAGCCCTTCTGTTGCGAAACACAACATTTGCGAAGTGAATTTTGCCCCATTTTACGACCCTTTGGGAGCGCAATTGTTAAGTGAATCCCTGTAGTTGTTAATTCAGTGACACGGTTGTTGAGTGAATCTGGCTTTCCCATTGACTTTGCTTGTCAGCAGGTTGCAAAAATGTGACCCTGGGATGCTGCAACCATCATCTATCTGAGTGAGTTGCCAAGCGTCTGAATTTTGATCATGAAACCATGAGGATGTTGCAATGGGAAAAATGGCCTTAAGTCGCTCTTTCACCACCATTGTAACTTTGAATGCTTACTAAATGAACTGTTGTACACTGAGAACTAGGTGGTGGTAGCTGTCTTTACATATTTATGCAATCTTTGAGATTTTTCCAATGTGTGTTGTGGCCTGTCGCCAGCAAGCGGAGCTGGCAGCAGAGTCGGACAGTAGTGAGGAGGCTGGGGAGGAACCTGGGCCATTCCTGGAGGCTGAGGAAGGCTAGGATGAGGGCTCTGCAACAGAGGCAGAGATGGGGCCAGGGCAGGCTGGCATTCCTTCAGAGTCGGACAGCAGTGAGGCGAGGGAGCAGCTGGAGCCAGTTCCCAGCCTGCGCATGCACAGAGCTGCCAAAAGAAAAGAAGAATTATGAACTAAGGATCCATGTGGGAGTAAGGCCACAGGTGAACAGTAAATGGCCCCTCTCATAGGGATTAAAAGAGGAGCAAAAGGGGAGAGGGCTTTTGCAGGAAACAATTCATTCATTGCAGCGGTGTGAAGATCTGCCTGTGCATCTCAGAGACACTGTGCCAAGCCCTTCCTGGTCAGCACTGCATTTGAAAATATTCACTCCAAGCTAGATCAGGTCTGTGCTCCTAATTAGACCCTTGAAAGACTGTTTGCCAGGCCTTTGGCTGAGGGTGAATGCAAAAAATTCACCTTCGTTTAATAAAAGGGGTTTTGCCGGGACGAAAAGTCTGTTTTGTGCTTTTGGGGGAAGCCTAGGTCAGAACAGTGTGTGTTGTCTGTATTGTATGTTTGTGTGATGGACATCAACTGTAACAGCACAACCTTATGGATGTTTGTCTGTCCCGTTGGGATACATAGGCCTCACTCCTCCAGCACCAGCATTTTGGTATTGCAGCTTCTAAGACATTTCCAATACTTTTGTGCCGGAAGGAAGATCATCAATATTCAAAACCAGAATGAGAACTCCTTGGATCTGATTGGACAGTAGCCTTGTCCTGTTGAATGTCCTCCTCGCTCAACCTGTGGGGCAGAACCAATTTCCTAATCAGCAGGTGCAGGAGGAATAAAATTGTCCCCTTGGAAGGTGCTAAGAGATTAAACAGGTTATAATTGAGGCTTTTCGGAGAGTCAAGTTTTAAGTGAGGTCACAACCCCTTCTAGGTGTTTAATTAATATGTAGTCAATAAGGAGATGGAATATTTCAAAGTACGAAATACAGAAAGCTACTGTGAAATTGTCAGTTGTGAAAAAAAGGAGGGAGGGAGGGAGGGAAGGAATGATGATGGAAGGGAAGAAGAAAGGAAGAAGTGAGTGAGTGATGGATGGATGGACGGGAGAGAGGGAAGGGAGGAACTGGAGGAGGAAGGGAGGGAGGGAGGAGTGATGATGGAAGGGAAGGAGAGAAGAAGAAAGAAGGACTGAGTGATGGAATTGGATCGGAGGGAGGGAGGGAGGAAGGAAGGAATGAGGAAGGAGTGATGATAAAGAAGGGAAGGGGGAAGAAGAAAGGAAGGACGGGAGGGAGGGAGGAGTGATGGAAGGGAGGGAGGTTGTACCAAAGAAAACACATTGGATTTTATGTTATCCTTGAGGGTTTCATTTTGGTTTGCCTGAATTGATCAACCCTTGTTACAAGATTCATTTTCCCAAAAGTTGCAATTCACAGTTGTTTAACTTAAACATCTGGGTGTGATTCAGTCTGGATTATAATATCAGCATAATTCAGAATTATGGACAGGTACCCGGTGTTGACAGCCTCCCTCCTGCCTTGTTACTATGATGGCATCTCTGGGCAGGGGGAAAAAAAATAAATCCTTGGAGGTCATCTCCTCCTTCCTCCTTCCAGCATTTCATCCTCATCTCTTGGCCTTCTTTTGAACTTGTGCATCCCTGCTTTGATTTCTCTGCTACCAAAGGAAAACAGAAAGAAAGAAAGAAAGAAAGGGTGCAGGAAGAGGAAGAGACTCAAATAATGATTCTTTCATACTGCTCTCACTGCAGTTAGATAATGAACAGTTGGAATGATAGCCAGTGGAGACATGAAGAGTCAAACGTTCATTGATCTCAGCCAGATAACAAAGGAAGCCTCAGCGTGATCAGGTGACACTGATGGAGAAGCTTCTGGATGAGAAGTAATTCAACAGCGGTTGCACCCAATGGGATAGTGTGAAGGGTTTGCAGTCTTCACTTTCTAGTTCAGGGGTGTCAAAACTCACCTTGTCACGTCATTGTCATGTGATGTAGTCTGACTTTCTCCCCCTTCACTGAGGGTGGGCATGGCCAGCGCATGATGCATTTGGCCCATGGGTCACGCGTTTGACACCCCTGTTTTAGTTTGATCAGAAGAAACCTCTCCCTTATCTGCCCTATTGTGGATCTATAGATTGGTTGATCTCTTCAATCTGTGCAGAGAGGGATTTGCTGCAATACAAGAAATCTGTTTGTCTATGGAGAGTCTCACTCATCTAGTTTAATGGGAAGAAGGACGAGGTGAGACAGGATAGCAGTCTTCCAATATCTCAAGGGCTGCCCCAAAGAAGAGGGAATCAAGTTATTTTCCAAAACACCAGAAGGCAGGGCAAGAAACAATGGATAAGATGGAACCTAATTAAGGAGTGAAACAACTTAGAACTAAGAAGGAATTTCGTGATGATGAGAACAATTAAACAGTTGAACAACTTGCCTCCAGCAATTGTGGATGCTTTAAGATTGGACATTTTTAAGAAGAGATTGGACAACCATTTGTCTGAAGTTGGATAGGGTTTCCTGCCTGAGCAGGGGGTTGGACTAGAAGACCTCCAAGATCCCTTCCATCTCTGTTATTCAGTTCTCTTCTTCAGGACTGAAGAAGTTTCTTGAATGAAAAGTGAACCATCTTGATTTTGCATGCAAAAAAGATCTGAGGGACGATATTAATGTGCTCTTTTTTAAAAAAAAAAAAATATGGTGCTTATTTTAATAGGAGCTTGGTCCTAAATGGGGAGGGGAGTGGCTTTGGGCCCATGATTTTATGACTTACTCAGTTTCCTTTCCAAATTGCTTGCAAACTGCCCCAAGAATGCCTTTATGAGCTGGAAGGAAGATTAGACTTTTAAAATAAATCAATATTATATTTCCTGTTCTCTGAATCACTTCCTAGATTCAGACCGATCCTTGGCAAGGAGGCTGAACAAATAATCATAGCCAATTTAGCAAAACAGTAAAACAACTGTCACATCTGAAAAATTCACCCAGGAAGATCTACTCCCATATGACTTGGAATGGGTTATGCAGTCACATTGATAGCATAAACTTCGTTAAACCGCAGTCTCGGCTGGGATTATTATGCCATTTTGCCATCACTTTTTTCTCATTTCCACTGGTAGCAATATTACTAATGCATCAAGGAGGTATCAGCCTTACCAAAAGTAATAGAAAGGAAGCTTGACTCAGCAATGGTATTCATCCCAAGATATCAGATGGTTATTCCCTTGTTTAACTTCTCTCGTTTAAATATGATGGATTTTAAAAAAAAAAAAATGGCACAAGTGTTTTCTGAGTAATCTTTTTTTCCAAAGAGAAATGGCCCATGGTAGTTTAGGGTAGCTATGGTAGAGAAGACATCCTTACGATATAATAATAATAATAATAATAATAATAATAATAATAATAATAATAATAATAATAATAATAATAATAATAATAATAATAATAATAATAATAATCTGGAGATATTGTTATCCCTCATAGCAGATTTTGTTGCAGCCAAGGAGGAAGAAATAATTTACACCATGGCTGTTCCTTGTTCACAACTGAAAATGTATGTGTAAAATCAGGGCGCATTCAAGAAATATGCATTAAATAAATAAATGCAAACTGAAGAAAGTTTGCAATAAAACTATAATGATGCTAAGTTAGAGGAAGTGATGTTTAGGATTGCAAAAGGGTGGGGGGGAAATCTGTAGGAAACCAACCTTAGGGGCTGTTTTTAAAACTAATGATTCGTTGGGGATCTAGTGCTACTTAATGGTATATGAATACTGGCAACTGTCAAAATTTCCAGGAAACTATTGCTCTCCAAACTTGAGTTGGTTTTTCTGCAGTTATAAAGACTTGAAGTTTGGGTGATTTGAGAATTAGGTCAGCGTGACTGTATTCTCATAGCTCTGCAGCAAGGGAAAGCATTTGAAGATCACTTTTTTAAAAGTTTAAGATATGGGGATGTGATTGTGGCTAGGTTAATAAATGTGTATTCCTAGTTTTTTTTTTTTAAAAAAAGATGCTTGCTCCTGGGGAGGAAAGCTATGGCAAATTTAGACAGCATACTAAAAAGCAGAGACATCACTCTGCCAACAAAAGTGTGTACAGTCAAGGCTATGGTTTCCCAGTTACAACGTACGGCTATGAGGAAGGCTGAGTGCCAAAGAATGGAGACTTTTGAACTCTGGTGCTGGAGAAGACTCCTGCAAGTGCCTTGGACTGCAAGGCGATCCAACAGGTCAGTCCTAGAGGAGATCCACCCTCTGACTGATCTTTAGAGGGCTAGATCCTGAAGGTGAAACTCCAAGGCTTTGGCCACCTCATGAGAAAGAAGGAAGCATTTACTGGAGAAGAGCCTAATGCTGGGAACGATGGAGGGCAAAAGAAGGAGAAAGGGACGGCAGAGAAGGAGGGGGCTGAATGGAGTCACTGAAGCAGTCGGTGTGAGCTTAAATGGACTCCAGAAGATGGTAGAGGACAGGAAGGCCTGGAGAAATGTTGTTCATGGGGTTGCAGTGGGTTGGACACAACTTTGTAACTAACAACAACAATTTCTAGTTTGGAAAAGTGACTGTGTTTCAAGGAATAATTCATTAATTGCCTACACACAGACATTTGGCTATAATGGGCACAGTGGACCACAATCTGTTGGGTTTGCAAGCAGACCTACGTCTCTATGTTGCTTTTTCCTCTTCAGTTTGCAACTTCTGGACTGGAAATTGCATTGGAGACCAAGAGTGGGGTCAAAAAAGGAAGGGTAGGAGATATTAATAGAAGAGAGCATACGTTGAGAAGAGAATATTTCTTGAACCACGAAGTCCTTGGTGCTCTCTGAGGTTGGTTATGTTCTCACAGACGTTTCATGATCCAGGAAGATCATCAGTGCTTGAAGGGAGTGGGATTTGTGGAGAGGAGAAGGATGACTGTGGGGTTCATAGTGCTCTCTGAGCTTGGTCATTTTCTTGCAGATGTTTCATTACCCAACTAGGTAACATCATCAGTGCTAGAAGAGTTGAGGAGGAGGAGGAGAGCTGTAGGGTCCTTGATGCTTTCTGAATTTGGATATTTTCTTGCAGACGTTTCATCACCAAACTAGGGAACATCATCAGACGATGTTCCTTAATTTGGTGATGAAATGTCTGCAGGTAATAAATGCTCAGAGAGCACCGAGGATCTCCCTTGGGGAAGCTGTCCAGGCAGGCGCATATTCTTGTTCAGGCAAAAGTGCCTTGTTAGGGTTCAATCTCTTCTAACTCTTTGGGACTCTACAGACATCGCATCAGCCAGACTGCTTTTCCGTAACTGCTTCTTTGAATAACGTGCAAATTTCTGCCTGTTTCACCAGCGCCTAGCCGTCCTGCTTTCTGTTGGTCTTTTGAACAACTCCCCTTCTGCTGTTTTAAGTCTCAGTCTATGACGATGACTCTTCAGTTTGCATTATGTCTGCAGAATCGTTGCATGTTAGCTTAGTTGCTAACGCTTTCAGTGGATTGATTTTTTTTCCCCACCATCTAGCACTGAAGGAGTCATTTCTCTTGAAGGCCAAGGTCTTCTCACCCTTTCTTCATCCCCTCCGTTGAAAGGCATTGATTCTATTTCATTCAGCTTTTTCTGACAGTCCAGCTTTCTTCTACCACTGGGGGGGAAAAATGTGTCCTTCAGAGGACATAGCTTCGTTGTCAGTGTTGTGTCTTGCATTCTGAGTTGATAGGGACTGCTCAGCCTATTGGCAAAGAAATAGTATGTCTAAAAACCTACCAAGCCACTCATTCTTGAGGTTAGACAGTCCAGGTGTGCGATAGACCGCATTGTTGGTC
The DNA here is from genome assembly GCA_033807585.1 of Hydrophis major. Lineage (NCBI taxonomy): Eukaryota > Metazoa > Chordata > Lepidosauria > Squamata > Elapidae > Hydrophis > Hydrophis major. The sequence continues at coordinate 37,882,705 of CM066334.1, forward strand.
CTAGTTTTTGTCCAGTCTTGGCATTGTTGATACTGTATAGTACAGGTGCAAAGTGGCTATCTTACAACACATAGCCTATGAAGGATTTTGGGTTTTTTTTTTCCTTAAATAGAACAGAATAGAATAGAACAGAACAGAACAGAACAGAACAGAATGAAAATAGGAAAGTAAAATGGGATGGGATGGGGTGGGGTAGGATAGGATAGGATAGGAGAGAATAAAATAGAATAGAATAGAATAGAATAGAATAGAATAGAATAGAATAGAATAGAATAGAATAACAGAGTTGGAAGGAATCTTGGTGGTCTTCTAGTTCAACCCCCTACTCAGGCAGGAAACCCTAGATCCATGATGGTGAACCTATGGCATGTGTGCAACAAGTGGTACACAGAGTCATTTGTGCCGACATGCCAGCCACAGGGAAGCTTACCTCACTGCGCATGCATGCGCCTCACAGCTGACTTTTTGCTGGCTTGAAGCCTTTTCTGGCCTCCCAGAGGCTTGAAAAAAAAGGCTTTGCAGACTTTGCAGGCCGAATAATAGGCCTATTTCATCATTTCCTGTCATACAAATGTAATACCAGAAGTGATTAAACAGGCCTATTATTCATCCTGCAAAGCCTGCAGAGGCTTTTTTCAAGCCTCTGGGAGGCTGAAAAGGGCCTCATAGCGACTGAAAATCAGCTGTGAGGCTCAGTGCGGGTCAGGGGGTGGCGGGTGGCAGGCAGGGGGATTACGCGTGCATGCACAGGGGGTATGGGGGACCATGCATTGCCTTCTGGGTGCTGGCATGCAAGTGCGTGAGTGCCAGCGTGCGCACAATTTTTGGCACAGGAGCTCAAAATGTTTAGCCACCACTGCCCTAGACCATTTCAGACAAATGGTTCAGACCAATGAATATGAATCAGTTGTCAAATGTCTGTATTTTGATCATCTGACCATAACTGCAGCAGTTGTAAGTGTGAAAAAGGATCACGAGTCCCTTTTTATAGTACCCTTGTAACTTCAAACAGTCACTAAATGAGCTGTTGTGAGTTGAGGACTGCCTGTATATATACCTGAGGTAGAAAGGTTTAGAAGTGCCTTTCTGTACCACTAAGGGGTAAATAAATGGAACCATAATAACCATTAACTATTTTCTTCCGCCATGTGACGGCAAAACTCTGCTGGCTGAGTTGGCTTCCTGTATTTGCTTAATGGTAGAATTTAATGCCTGTGTGTACATTGAATAATTACTTAACCCAGTTAAGAATAGTAACTTTCTTAGGCTATCTCCTGTGATCTCCCAGCTAGCCCATTGAAGTTTTTATTTATTTTATTTATTTTATTTGTACTCTGCCTGACTTTCTCATGGCCCTGGGCCAGTGGTGGTACTCTACTGGTTCAGCCCGGTTCTACCGAGCTGGTAGCGGCAATGAGCAGCAGAAACCAAACTGGTTCTCTCCACCACTATGCTGTTCAGCCCATCTGCCCTCTCGGGGCTCCCAAACTCATGTTTATTCCCTGCTTTTGAAGTGCAACCGCTTTGTGTGGCATGGCAGATTGCCACACGGCAGCTGCTGAAGCCATTGGGAGAACACAGGCTTGCAGGAGGTGAGATGAAATGCCTCTGTGCCCGTGCAAAGTGCACCTTTGGTGCGTGTGGGCCCACAAAGTCTGTGGATGTGTGCAAAGCACGCCCACCAAGCCATGCCCACCGAACTGGTGGTAGACAATTTTGAAACACACCATTGCCCTGGGCAGTTCCCAAATAAAAGCAAACAGAACAATAACAATAAACTAACTCAATGATAACCTTAACCCTCCCATAAAGTGTAAAACAATAGAGTCTTTTATAATATGGAGAAAAGATTATGCTGTTGTTTTATGCTTGGCTTTGTTCCTTGTTCTCGTGTATATTCCTGGGAAGCCCCTGCTATTCCAGCTTTGCTGCACCCTTAAAATAACCATCCTGCAGAACAGAGAATACCTACCAGGTTTCGCCAGCATCAATTGACAGAGAAGCAACCAGAGGATAGAATGAAACAACCATGTTGTGATAAACTAGGAAGTTTTCACTGTGTTTCGTGGGTGAAATCAGCCTCAGATAGTTGGATAGTCAAACCTTCCTTCTTTTGTGTAAAAACTCAAAAGCATTTTTCTGGTGCCTGTTGACCCACCAAAAGCCAACTGCCAGCAGCAGTAATCCATCTTCTTCTATAAGGAGATGCTCAGTTAGTTAGTTAGTTATACAGTTTACTTTATTGTCATTGCAGCTCATATAAGGAAATCAAACATCATTTTCAATGCACGTCATGACCATGAAAATAAACACAAACACACATCCTTCACCCTTCACACATTGAACCGAAAACTCCCGACACCACACCAACATTGCACTATACAGCAGAATTCAACACAGCTACTGCCCTGCGATAGAAGCTGTTTTTCAGCCTATTTTCCTTGTTTTTATTGTCCTGTACCATCTGCCAGATGATAACAGTTAAAAAAAAAAAAGGGGTGCCCAGGATGAGATGGATCTTTGAGAATGTTTTGAACTTTCTTAAGGCAGTGGGAGCTATGAAGCTCTTCCAAAGAGGGGAGAGGGCAACCCATGATCCTCTGGGCAATGATGTTCACCCTCTGGAGTGCTGTCCTATCTGCCCCTGTGCAATTGGCAAACCAGACACGGGTGCAGTAAGTTAAGATACTCTCTGTGGTGCAGTGATAGAAGGTCACCAGCGGTTTTTCATTCGGTTGTTGTTTTGCTCAGTTGAATACCAGAGGTGATATTCAGCTGGTTCAGACCAGTTCTGGTGTACCGGTAGTGGAAATTTCGGACAGTTTGGAGAACCAGCAAATATCACCTCTGGCTGGCCCCTGCTTTTTCCTGTCCTGTATTCCACTGATTTTTAGCTCAGCTGATTTGCATGGATTGTGCAGAACCAGTAGTACACAATTTGGAAATCTTCACCACTGGAGACGTTTACAAGGTAAGTGCATATAATTTCTAATTGCTTTCCAGCCTTTCTTGGGTGTATCTTGGGCTACCAAAAAAAACCCCAAAGTTTCCTGGTTCCCTTCAACCCTTACAAGAAAGAACAACTGTGTTTCTAAAACACGTCCAGCACAAAAAATGGAATAATTAGAGATGTTCATTGCCAGCCACCAGCCACTTGTAATGGGCCCTTGGGTACTAAATAATTACCCACTTGGTGTGGGTATCAAGTTCACTAATTACCCACAGAAATTGGGATCAGGTGTTAACTGCCTGAGATGTATCCCCCAAAGAGCTGGCAAAGCTGAATAGAGATGTGGTTTTAAGCCAAACTTAGGGAAATATGTCCAATATGTATCAGTGTTTTTCTCTCTAGAGCAAGGTTCCCTCAGCCTTGGCCAACTGAAGATGTAGGGACTTCAACTCTCAGAATTCCACAACCACATCTTCATTCCGGGAGTTGAAGTCCATAAGTCTTAAAAGTTGCCAAGGTTGGACATCCCTGATATAAAAGCTCATTTAACTCAAGCTCAGCAAGTTTGCGGAGTTTTCTTGTCAGTGATACAGAAGCGTTCAGCCCTTGTTTTGTTCCCATATCTTTTCAACTCTGGGTTTCCTGGTGGTCTCACATGCGAAGATCAAACAGGTCCTCCTTAGCTTTTGAAGACCAACCAAAGTCAGTGAGATGCTGCCACCTAGCTGGTCCATCTGAGCTAACGAGGCTCAAAGGAACCCGATGATGATGTCTAGATGGGGAAAGTCTTTCTGAGTAGATGACAATTTGTGGTGGGTTTGATAGCCAAGAAGTCTGGAGTAAGTGACCTGGCATAACCTGATTGCATTAAAACAGAGAGACAAGAGACAACCAGCTACGTAAATTTGCTTAATTGTGGGCTATCACATCTCAACGTAGCTGAGGCAGTTTTTTTATACCCACTGGAGACCAAGAGATTCGAAGCTATAGCTTGTCATGGGTTTGAATAATCACCAATTCTTGAGTTCAAGGGACACTCTCTAATGACTCAAATTTCATATTTTCTCCAGAATCTCTGGCTTGACTCAGTCCTCCTTATCCTGACCTTAACCCAGGGATGTTTAGTTGTATGGATGGATGTGTACAGGGGAAACTCACTATTATATCCCGTGCCAACGCCTACCTCTCTTGGTAATGTTTGTCCTAATTTATCATTGTGCAGCTCAAGCAATGCCCCGTTCTACAACCTCATCCTGTTGTAGGTCCAGGGTTGATAAACTCTAGCCCTCATCAAGAACCAGACTTTGATAGGTCGATGGGTTCTTTAGATGGGCTTTCTCAACCCTACCCTTCAGGGGTATCCTAAGGTCTACCATAACTTCTCTCCACATCCTCTTGTTTCTCTATCAATAACTTATTAGGTTCGCTATGACTATTAACCACCACCTGGAAAACAGGTCTGGAATAAGGCACTTTATACCCCCCCCCCCCCAGTTCCACAAATTCCTCTTGAGGTTTGCCAAGGGGAATGTTGTTGTCTAATTGCTGTGCCTGTACAAGGCACGACACACACACAATATACATGGGCTGTAGACAAATGTCAACTTCTTATCCGAACATCTTAACTGCTTTGATTGGAAGATCAGGGAAGAATCAATGGGGCTGAACCAGATATATGGGTGGGTACGGGGAATTATTTAAAAAATTAAAAAATTAAATTAAAAATAATTTTAAAAATTGTAAAATTAGCAATTTGATCTGCCTTTGAAGAGAGAAAGCAGTTTGTTTATTTATATATGTATTGATTGATTGATACCACATACATTTTTGAACCGCTCATCTCCCTCAAAAGGCAGTGTTAAAAAAACATCAAAACATAAAACAGCCTATACAAATGGAAGTGCTTAAAGTTAAATTAAAAAATGGGGGGAAAAGATAAAAAATGTTTAAGGCGTCCAGCATACTTTTGATAACCGATTCAAAATTCAGAATTCTTTGGATGGCTCATAATTGCCCCACCCTTCACCTTCCCATTTGACTTACCAAGGTTCTTTAAAGTCAAGTCCTATTCTGGATGGATGAATTTACTCAATATTGCAAATCTAGTGGGTACCAGGCACAAGGAAAAGGGATGGAGAGAATATGAGGTGGCCAAGTGGTGTGTTTTGTGTATGTGTGTGTCTCAATATTGGTGCTCATTCTGTAGCTTCTAACCACGCAATCCAGGAGGGAGGGGGGAGAAGAGATGGGTGAGGTCGGTGGAGCCGAAAGGGAAGGGAAACGCAAGAGGAATGTATTCAATAAAAATTGGTTGCTTTCCAACTTTTATCTGGCAACAGTCCACATTCATTGACTGAATTCCCTCCCTTTTTATGATTCATTTTTTTGGAAAGGGAAGCAGAAGTTGGACTACTTGGTATGTGCCAAATCAGAGAGGGGTTGTAGGTCCAGGATGATATTATCATTAGTATTAGTATTGGTGTTGTTGTTGTTGTTGTTGTACACAAAAATGACAGTATACACAGCAGACGAGATAACCATGCTGGGTTTTGTATCACAAATCACTAGTCCAACCCTTCCCAAGTGTTTAGGACTGTGTGATGTATCTGCGGATTATGCGAGCAGGTCCCAGTAAGGTGGCCTTCTGAAGCTGACCAATGGTGATCTTGTCAGCGCCAATTGTTTTTAAGTGCTTGCCTAGGTCTTTAGGCACAGCACTTATTATTATTATTATTATTATTATTATTATTATTATTGTTGTTGTTGTTGTTGTTGTTGTTATTATTTATTGTTATTATTTATTGTTATTATTATTATTATATCTTTAGTGAGATTCACAGTCTTGGGGCTGGTTGGTAGCTCAAGAACTCGAGTCCTAACCAAGGACCTAGGAACTGTTCAGGTAGCATTGGAGGATATAAGCTGTTTCAAATAGAGTGGTTTTTTTGGAGAATCAGGGTATTCAAGTCTGATAAATTCAGGATTTTCAAATAGTGAGGCAGCCCTTTCAGTATTGCTCCAAGGGCTCCAATTACAATTGGGATAACACACGATTTCTTTTTCCAAAGTCACTCAACTTCAATTTGTAAGTCCCGATACTTTGTGATTTTTTTTCTTGCTGTGTCTCTACAATTCATGCATCACTCCGTATTGCAATGTCATTATTATTATTATTATTATTATTATTATTATTATTATTATTATTATTATTATTATTATTATTATTATTTATTGATGGTCACGCAGTCAAGCCAGATGTTCAAGCTGGATTTGGCATATTTTTATCCAAGCATGGAAGGACCTGGGCTAGGCAGATGTTGTATAATGCATTAGGGTTTGTTGTCGCCCAATCAGCCTCAATTTGCTGAGGCTGCCTTTGGCATCTTTTATTCACCTACCCAGTCCTTACAGGGCTCTAGGCAGATGTTGCCTATTATACCTTAGTGTTTGTCACCCCCTCAGCCAGATGTTTAGCAAGGATTTGGCATTTCTGCCCGCCTCTCAAGCCCTTGCCAAGGATTTGGGGGAAAGGGGAGTAGGCTGATGTGGTTTGCCGGCGCGTTAAAAACAGCGGTATCTCAGGATGCAACCAAGTCTATATAATAATAAATTAGCATTATTAGCACCGGCGATCTAGGCAGTCTGCTCCTCGTTGTCGCGGCGTCACTCGCCGTCTTGGCTTCAACCCTCGCCGCCGGCTCCACTGAGTAGATCCGCCCCCCTCCTTCAGAAACCCGAGGAAAAAACTCTTCCAAGTATCCGACAGGAAGATGTAGCTGCAACCTGCTCAGCGAGACAGCCAGAGGGAAGGGAAGGGAAGGGAAAGGCGCAGCGCAGCCTCGCCAGAGGAAGTCGGACGCGGCGGCGGCGGCGGCGGCGGGCGAAAGGTGCCGCGGCCATCCCCGGGAGATGTGAGAACGCGGGGCGAGCTGGGGACGGGGTACGGGGTGCGTGTGAAGCGTCGCAGGGAAGCCAGAGGGCTGCACGGGAGGTGCGAGCGCGTCTTTTCCTGGGCTGCTTTTGCAGGAGGCGCGGGGGTGCCGCGGGCGCGCGGGGCAGGGAGCGCGCGAGAGCCGCCGCTCTGAAGTGGGTGAAAGGGTGTGGGCACCCAAGTGCCCGCCTTGGTTGTCGGGACGCGGACACGGACGGCTGGCGCGCGCTCCCGCCCGCCTGTTTATGTGGCAGGGGAGGTAGGTTGCCGGGGGGGGGGGTCGAGTGGTGGAAGTAGGAAGAGAGGGAGAGAGAGAGAGAGAGAGAAGGAGGAGGAAATGGACGGGAGAGAAAGAAAGGAGGCGGTGTAAGACTGGGGCATTTCCAAGCGCCGAGCCGAGTTCCTCGCGCGCTGCCTTCCTCCGGGTGGGTTGCATTTACAGCGCACGGACGCTCTCTCTCTCTCTCTCTTACACACACACACACACACACACACGCCGCGATGCATTAGAGACCTATTATATCCGATAGACGCGCCTCCGGAATGGGTGGGTGGCCCACTCCTACCCGCAAACGGACAGCCCCGCTTCCAAGATTCTCCAGGCCTCAGCTCGGCTGAGCCCCTTCTTTGAGCCCCGCCGCCCTTCCCTCTTTCTCAAAAAAGAAAAGAAAAGAAAAGAAAAAAAGAAAAAACCGAAAGCGTGGGGAGGTGTGGAAGGGAGGAACTGAACGAGCTGGGAGAGGGGAGAGGAGAGCCGAGCCTTGTAAATTAACGGGGTGTGTGTGTGCAGCTGATCCAGGAAGAAAGAAGGCGGCGGAGGTGGGAAGAGGAGGAAAGCGGGGAAGAAAAGAATGGGAAAGCTAAGCGGGGAGGAATAAGCCTGGCGGGGTGGGGGGGAGGGAGGCAAGGGCGGGGGGCGTCTCGAGGGGCCGGGGGGGGGCGACCTGCGAAAGGTGAGCGAAAGGAGGAGTTTTCCCCACCCACCCACCCACCCAATTCTTCTTCTTCTCCTCCTTCTCCTTTATTTCTTCTTCCTCCCAGGCGTTCTTCCCACGCCTTTGATGTTTATTCAGAACATTGACAGGGAAAGTGAGAGTGGGGGGGGGAGGGAGGAAAGGGGGGGGGGCAAGACGGCTGTAAAGTTTGGCCCGCCGAGAGAGCCTCGCGCCTGCTGCTAAACGAAACCGGGTTTGTGTGTGTGTGTGTGTGTGTCAGAGAGAGATGGAGGGAGAGAGAGAGAGAGAGAGAGAGAGAGAGAGAAGTAGGCAGAGATTTCTGGGGTGGGGGAAACCTCCGCAACTCTCCCCCCGCCCCCACCTTTTCCAGCTTCCAAGTTCACCGCCTTATGAATTTTCACCTCCTCCTCCTCCTCCTCCTCCGCGGGTGGCGTGGCTCCCTAGGTGCCCTAAATTATTTTTAATTTAATTTGATTTTTTTGGGGGGGAAGAGGGGGGGCGGTCAGAGAGAAAAAGGAGGGAAGAGGAGTGTAAATAGAAGGAAAGCCTCTTCGGTTCGGATCCGGGGGTCGCGGGAAAAGGGGGTCGGCAGGGAGAAAGGACCGTGTTTGCTCCCAGAGTAGCGGCGGCGGCGATGCCTGTAAGATCAAAGTGATGTGCGGGTCGGTTTGGCGGAGCGAGAAATCTTTACTTTCTTTCCTGGGGAGGGAGAGTGGGGGAGTGGGGGGGGTGGCCGTTTTGCAGAATTGTCCAAAAGGCGAGACATCAAAAGCGGCCGCTTTAAGGAATGATTGCAGTTCTCCATTTATACCAGTTCGATGTGACGGGGGATTTTGGATTGGGGGGGGGGCGAAAGAAAGATCACCCTTCTCCCTTCTGCCCCTCCCCCTTCCCCCTCCCCTCCCCTCCGCAGCAGCAGCAGCAGCAGCCTGTTGCCAGCTCGCCGCCTTGCAGACTTACAAGGTGGGCGTCCGTTTCGCTCTTTCTCTTCCTCTTCTATCCTTCCCCCCCCTCTCGAAATGGACGCGAGCTTTGGGAGGGGGGGAGGAAGAGAGAGAGAGAGATCTGGAGGGGGGGGCTGCACCAGCTCTCTCCCACCCTGCGACTCTGCAATTTCCTTCTCCCCCCCTCCCCCCCCTCCCCATCCTCAGTCTACTGGAGTTGCTGCAAAAGTGGCCTTGATTTTCAACTACGGAGGGCCGAGGATGGGAAAGGAAAGGAATTGGAGGGTGGGAAAGGCGGGGGGGGGGCGGATTTTATATGTGTGTGCGCGCGCGCGCGTGGATAGCGTTAAGGGGTCCTTTTTTTATTATTATTATTATTATTACTGTTATTTTTTTAAATAGCCAAGGCGGCCCTTTGCAACTCCAGCTGGCAGGCGAGTTAAGCTTTTTTTTTTTCTTCTTCTTCTTCCTGCCCTCGAAATAGAAGCGGGTAGGCAAGAGAGGGTTTTTGAAAAACCCGGGGCAGGGGTCTCGGGTCTCGCCCGAAGCAAGGAAAAGCCAACCGCTCTTCCTTCCTTACCACCACGCAGCCTGTCCTCCCGCGTCCCTCGCTTTCCAAAATTGTGTCCTGCTTTGGGGAGAAGACTGGACTTTTCGCCACCGCTGGTGGAGGGTGAGTTCCAAACTCTTTTTTTTTTTCCTCAACCCCCCCCCCTTCCGACTATTTCGAGGTGCCTTTAATTCCTCCCCCGGCGCCCCCCCCCAGATATAACGTTCCAAAAAAAAAGAGGGAATGAAGGGGACTATATCCCTTTGACTAGACGGGGCTGCGTTCGGTTTAAGTTTCTCCCAGGTATTAAAAAAAAAGAGAGAGAAAGAAAGAAGTTGGGCTGTAGAAGAGGTTCTGCTTTGGTCCCAGGGAACTGTTGCAAATTGGTCCCTCCCTCTGGCTAAATTAAATATTGTATATGTCGAGGCATTGAATGGCATTGAAAGATCTTTCATGGCGAGCAACAGAAATCTGGGTTCTCTTCAGTTCCCACCCACCTGCGCCAGAAGCTTTTTTTTTGCCTTACCATTTTTCTAATCCTCCTTCCTGGGGATTTTTGTAAAATTTTCTTTCCTTCCTGTCTTCCCCTCCAGCCTTTGGGTGGGTGGATGGATGGATGGATGGATGGCTTGGAGACAGAAGTATTAGGCACAGGAATAACAACAATGGCAATAACTCTGGATCTATTGTAAGTCTTACTGACATAGGAGAGATTATGGACTTGCGCCCCTCTCTGTCCCTGAGACCCTAACTTGTGATGTTTTGGTTTCAAGTCCACGGGTTAGGCTCTTGGGAGCTGTGAGTTGTGCCCTTGCCTCCTTTCTCCACTGCGTAGGGATTTGGGGAGGAAAAGGGGGGCTTTAAAGGGGGGAAAAGGTGAAATGGTTTAATCAGAAGCCATTCTGAGCCTTTGTGTTCCTGAGGCTCTTCAACTCCCACCCACCACCCACCCCTCCAAAGATCTACAAGTATGTTTTTAAATGATGCTCACAAAGGCTCAACTCAACATTAAAAATAAATCCCACGTATTTCAAGAGTAATTTAGCATTTCAGTTCCAGGCATTTGTTTGCTGCATTCTTTTAAGGCGAGGCATCCCTTTTGTTATGTATGCTCCAGAGCTCATGCCTGTAAATTTTATTTATAAGAGGGCTGGGGGTCCATTTGGAGAAACCCCTGCAAAAGTAGAAACCGGAAAAACCTTGGACTGTAGCAAAAGTCTCCTGCTATCCTGATTTCCATGGAAGGTTTTAAACAGAGCCCTGGATGGCAAGCTTCTGGCATATTTTTTAATCCCAACTCAGGCTGTCTAGCTGGGTCTTTTAATATTCTAGACCTTTTCCCCCTCTACCTCTTCACGCCCAACATTCAGAAGCCCTCCTGCAAATTAATACTGATAATAAATGGGGAGCTCAACACTTGGTGATAACCTAGAGTTTGGGCCTATGGATAAAAGTAAGTCCTTATTTCTCCTGTATATCACCAACCCCTCTTAATCCCCTGCCCCACAAACTCTTGAGAGCAACACACAGTACCTTCAGAGCGTAATAGCAACAGCTCAGTACCTTGGTGCTTGACCTCAATCTATCTTTCAGCTTAAAATCCCAGCATGCTTCCTACTTCCAGGTTTCAAAACGGAACTATATATCATAGGCAGATGTGTACGGCCGTACAGAGAAGATGGTAGGTAGCTAGGCAGTTATGTGTGCAACTGTTTTTACCCAACCCCCTTTCCGGCTCTCACTGTGCCTGCCTTTAATTTTTCATATTTATATTTATATTCATATTTATAATCCATATATATTTTATGGAATATATAGAGATACAGATATATTCCAGCATTGCAGTCAAGATAAACGGCTTATTAAAAACAGGCGTAAGGGAACAGCTGAGGTTTTCTTCCCTGGGTTTGGTTCTCTTTAGTCTGGTGTATTTTTTTTTTTTTTTTGGCTTTGTTTGTTTTTGGCAAAGGGTCCATGAAACCTGTTGGAAATAACCTATCACTTGGGGGAAGGGAGGGGGGAGGGAAAGACGGGTGTAATTACAGTACTATGCTTCGGAGGTGTGATGTGCCTTCTGCTGTGGTGCCATTCCTTGAGCCTTTTTGCTCCATCCTTGATAATGAGGTTAGAATCTGCCCTATCAAAAAAGGGATGCACTATTGTTTGTGTGTGTGTGTGAGGGGTTTTGTTGCATTTGTCCAGAATATGCCATCAGTATGAAATCAGAAATGAAGGGGGGGGGTCCCTGGTTTCATTTATTTTTTTAAAAAAGATGAATTCTGGGGATGTGCCCCACTGAACTTAACTGGCAGTGCCTTGGGGATGTATGCTTGTGGTCATTGGCCATAGGATGCCGTCTGATGCATGGTGACCTACACATTAATCCCACCAAAATTAGTCAGGCTCATGTTTGGGTAAAAGCAAGCATAGATTCCCGTAAGGCATCAAGTTGGAGAAAGCCACAGGAGTGGAGAAGCTGATTGCAAAATGTGGGGGGGGGGGGAACCTTTATGAATTTCACTGCGTTCGCACCGCCTCAAAAATTCAAACAGATCCATTAAATAGAAAATGGTAAAATTTGGATTGACGGTCAGTTAGATCAGCCATCTTTCGATTTACAATACAATATCTGGCATGATTTATTTTTATTTTTTTACAAAATTTAATACCAATCTGAGGTGAAGTCTCTCAACCCTGACTCTTTCCCTTAACATTATACCCTTAAAAATAATCAGAGGAAAAGTTTAGGTTGTGCCCAAGACTTTCTATAGATTTAAATTCCTTCGAAAACCAAGGCTGGTTTGGCATTCTTTCCTGATACGATGATATTTACATTCATGAAATTATCATTCTGAGGCTCACGAAAACAATCTCAACCTGGGCATTAGCTATGGGCAAAGGGAGAATTAAAAAAAAATTAAAGTGAAAGAAGGAACCTTTTAAAATATATATATATATATTAATCTGCAGCCGTGCCACCCCTCGCCAGATTCCCAAATCAAGTGAGGCTGAATCATATAATAATTAGCCTGCCTTTGGGGGAAAGCAAAAACAGCAAAGGTGTCCATGTATCTAGAAAGGTGGCTGTGGGTACTAGATTCGGGGAGGGAAGAGCGTGGAGGTGTAGTAAAATAACAATGCCTTTTTTTAAAAAAAATCCCACTCTTTTATGCCATGCTTTGTAACAATGCAGAACCATGCCTTTCTTGTCTCTTCCTATGGCAGACGGATTTGGCTGCCTCCTCCCCTCCCTCAGTTCCTCCTCTAGGAGCACACCAGTGAAGTTCAGTGACTGACATAATTGGGAGTTGGTTCAATCCCTACCAGTCTCGTCTAGACTAGTTCAGACCCATCAATTAAGTAAGGGTGGGGGGGTTGGTGGGGGGTTTCCTCCCCTACTTTAAAGAGAAACCATACTCAACTCAAGTAGGCTGCTACCATTGATAGGGAACGCTTTTTCTCCAATGTGCAAAGTTTCTAGCCGGATCTCCCCACCCCCACCCCAGACAGGGGGGAAGGAGGGAATGAGAGGAATTTGACAAGGAGGGAAAGAGGGGGAAGAAATAAGACCTTTTTTTTTTTTTTTTGGCAAGGAGAGATCATCTTGGCGATGCAGTATACACCCCAGAGATATCCTTCCCTGCTTCTCTTCCATACTGTCTAGGTTGGCATTTATGTCATCTTTGAGGTGGGGCCGCAGTTTAATTGCACTATAAATGTCTCCAGTTAGAAGAAATTTTAGATAATCAAACAGGAATTTATTCATGTGAATAAATGAGAAGCATGTTTTCTTTTGCTGCTTAAAAAATTATTCTACCTCTCTGGAATCCTTTCCTTTCCTCCCTCTTTTCTTCCTTTCCTTTCCTCTCTTTTCTTCCTCTCCTTTCTTCCCTCCTTTCTTCCTTTCCTTTCCTCCTTCTTCTCTTCCTTTCCTTTCTTCTCTTTTCTTCTTTTCCTTTCTTCCTTCCTTCCTTCCCTTTTTTCTTCCTTTCCTTTCCTCTCTTTTCTTCCTTTCCTTTCCTCTCTTTTCCTTTCCTCACTCTTTTCTTCCTTTCCTTTCCTTTCCTTTCCTTTCCTTTCCTTTCCTTTCCTTTCCTTTCCTTCCCTCCCCATTTCAATAGAGCGTTAACCTTATAAAATCAAGCCATGTTATTTAGAGTACTTTAAAATTGTTCGATGTTTGTCTAATTCTGCTTGTGTAAAATGGGGGGAGGCAGTATTCACACACATAGCAGAAAAAATAGCTGGCCAATTCTGACTTCATTTTTTTTAATGCATCCTTTTTTTATTTCCATTCTTGTTACAGTATATTGGATTGCTTGCACTTAAATGTACCTTTACGGGGTTTTTTTTTTTTTCCTTTTTTGCTTTCGTCTTTGGAAATGAGAATATTTTGAAATTTTCACCTGGTTCTGTTGGTGGATTTTGTGCATTTTAGTCTTGCAAGGCTACAATTTGTCTACCAGGATGAATTGTGCTAGTTTAAAGGTTAAAAAGAATAATGGGCTTTTGGTCTTGTGCTCTCTAGCTTTTTCCTTTTTCCTTTTTTAAAAAAATATTTTGAGATTTATTTATTTTTTTGTCTGCGCTGGGTCAGGCCTGGTCTCAGCAACCGTCTTTGTTTCTCTTGATTTTCAAGAGCTTTTGAAACGCAGGTGGTATAACTTGAGAGCTAAAATGGAGTCCAATTTCTTTATCTTTCTTTTAGTAATTCCTTCCAGGGCCTTAAGTTGTTTTTTTTTTTTTTTCGTGAACCTGTAACCAATTAGACCATCAGCTTACAATTAAAGACTTGGTCCTGATGAGATGATTGATTTCTTTTTAATTGATTAATTTTAAGCTCCTTCCCCCTTATGGAAAAAAACACACACACAAAAACCGTCCAAAAAAAAGAACCTCTCCAGCATACCAAAAATTCAGTTCTGGGAGCAGATCCATCAAGTGTGATTTAGTTACTTGGAGATTTTTTGTTTTTTGTTTCATCCCAGGCTGACTTTATTTTTTAAAACCTTTTCCATGCTGCCTCTCACGGAGAAAAATATATTATCTGATGCACGTGCCTCTGGGGATGGGGGGTGGGTTTCCCCTCAAACGGTTACAACTCCTTAAATTCTCATGATTACCCCCATGAGGTCTTTCCAAACAAACCATCCTAGGGTCCATGTAAGGAAGCCCACCCACCCATCCAACCTCAGAATGAAAATAAAAAGATGATACAACTCTTTTTCTTCCCTTCGAGTTTATTGTCTTATCCCTTTGGGAAGTGAGGGCCACAGTCCATGGCCCAAATATCCCCCTCCCTTCCCGTTGTGGTTCAGGTATTTTTTTAAGGTGCCATTTATTTATCTGTCTGTCTGTCTGTCTGCCTGCCTATCTATCTATCTATCTATCTATCTATCTATCTATCTATCTATCTATCTATCTATCTATCTATCATCTATCATCTATCATCTATCATCTATCATCTATCATCTATCTATCATCTATCTATCATCTATCTATCTATCTATCTATCTATCTATCTATCTATCTATCTGTCTATCATCTATCTGTCTATCTGTCTGTCTGTCTGTCTATCTATCTATCTATCCATCCATCCATCCATCTTATTAACTGCCCATCTTTTTCCCTCCCAGAGGGCTATATTGGCCATCCTTCCCTCTGGCACACACACACCCCAAAAAAGGGGTGTGTGGGGGAAAATCTTTGTGTGTGTGTGTGTGTTTAACTCCAGGAGAACACACACATTGTTTCAATAATCCGGTGCAATAAATGCTTAATTAGTAATGCTTCAGGACCCTATCAGTCAGAGTAATTATCATAATTTACCCCTTTCTTGTTAAAACGCATTCCTGGCTAATTTACATTTGGAGAAGAACAATTGGAGAGAGATCTTCTCTTTTTTCTTCCCCCCCCCCCCATGGTGGGTTGGGTTTCTTTATGCCTTTTTGCCACTTCCACCCCTCACCCCCAACCCCAAGTCAAGGTTGCCTTTTGCAAATCCTTTGCTCCGGATCTCCAAAGGCTGGTCTGTAGATGACATTTGATTTTTGAGGGGAGGGGGTTGTGTGTTTTTCCCCCCCAAAACCAAGAATTTTTCTCATTACCCCACCGGGCCTGGTGACTTCTTCTTCTTCTTCCCAAAGAAGATCTTTGGTGAGAGGAACAAAGGAAAACTGTCTTCATAGAGACACCGTTAAGGAGAGAAGCTAGAGCAACAGTATAGAATGTGTGGGATATGGCAACCTATCTCAGGCCACCGAAACGGAAATAATGCAATCATGGGTTTGTAGTTGTAGCTAATGAGGGTCTTTCTTTCTTTCTTTCTTTCTTTCTTTCTTTCTTTCTTTCTTTCTTTCTTTCTTTCTTTCTTTCTTTCTTTCTTGTAGCTAATTAGGGTCTTTCTTTCTTTCTTTCTTTCTTTCTTTCTTTCTTTCTTTCTTTCTTTCTTTCTTTCTTTCTTTCTTTCTTTCTTTCTTTCTTTCTTTCTTTCTTCATCCATTCTTGTGCTTCTTTGGAAACCAGGAGCAAAATAGACCTCCAAACTCTTCCCCCGGTCTAAGCTGAGTCCCTCAGAGGGCCACGTTCTTTTATTTTACTCTTGCTCTTCTTCCCTTGTTCATTTCCAGCTGATAAAAATCAGCTGGAGGTTATTAGGATTTGTGCATTTATCAATTAGGCCTCTCTTGTGATGGCTCTTTCATTCTCCACAAGGTGATTATAGCGATTTGCAGCCGAGACACAGAGTATTTTCCATCTCAGATACTCAAACTGAGAGCTGGCATTCTCTGTGTGAAGCGATGGTGGCCATCAACAAAACCCAGATTAAGAAAATTCAGCTCCTTTGGCTATTGATCTCATTCCCTTTGCTTTGTTACCAAAGGGACGAGAGATCAGTCTGGATTTATTAGCATGCAGATGATTGGAAAGCTAAATTGCTTTGATTTCTACGCACACCGCACACCGGGCTGTTTCCTTTCTCATCTTTCTAGCCTGCTTCACTGAGAAACTACTGCTAATCCCACTTCCTGGCCCTCTCCTCTTCTACGTTTAAAACCACATTGCCCACCGCTCCTTCCACGAACAGCCTGGGTGACTCCCCATCTCCTCTCTCTTCGCAACTTTGTGGTGAACCCAGAGGTGTTTTTTTTCAAACTTGGCAACTGGACTTTTGTTTTTCCTTGAAGAGGTTTCATTTTTAATCCAAGGAGCTTCTTTAGTTCTGGGGGTCAGTTCTTCAGAACTGAAGAAGCTTCTTGGATAGGAAGCGAAACCTCTTCAAGGAAAAACAAAGTCCAGTTAGCTTTTGAAAAAAACACTTTTGGGACAACCATGATTTGGATGACTGAAATCCCCATAGACAACTTTCGATGGAACTCATGTCTAGCTATTAATTGCTATTTCTGATCACCGATACATTTTGGACTGTACCATGCCAGTCCTTAAACTCCTAGGTAATCACTCTCTGGGGAACTGTGTGAGATCTGGAGTCATGCTTGGGGGTACATGATTTCAAGGACATCTGTCTTAAACAAGCTCTATGGTTTGTGATTACAGACTAGAGCACAATAGGGCCCAGTTTGTTGGTTTGAGCTTCAAACTTGGCCATTTGGTTGCAAATGTCATCTATGCACTTTGAATTATGCTCGTCTGTCAGAACAAGCCTCAGTAACAACAGCCAGTCAATCAAACAGTCCAAAATCAGACTATGACTCAGAAGTATCCGAACAAACAACATCCACACTAATTTGCATCACATAAAAAGGTATTTAAAGGTCAGTGTTCTGATAATGAGCACAATTCAAAGCACACTGAAGACGTCTCCTCAAATGGTGATGAAATGTTTGCAAACCAAATGGCCAAGCTCGGAGCTCAAACCAACAGCCCAACTACCCACCTGAGCTACTTATATTCAAACACATTTTCAACAATAGGGAACCTTCAACATGAGTCTCGGTGGTGCAGTGGTTAGAGTGCAGTACTGCAGGCTACTTCTGCTGACTGCCAGCTGACTGCAATTTGGCAGTTCAAATCTCACCAGGCTCAAGGTTGACTCAGCTTTCCCTCCTTCTGCGATCAGTAAAATGAGGGCCAAGATTATGGGGGGCAAGAGGCTGACTCGCTTAGAGAGGGCTGGAAAGCACTGTGAATCAGTATATAAGAGCTATTGCTATTCTGCTTTTGGTTCCTCCTGGAAGTGAAGTCAGAAGAAGTATCTCCAAACCTTGGATGCTCTTCTTGGAAACCATATCTTGAGATATAAGTTGTAGCAACGTTTTGGCAACTTTAAAAGTACAACTATAATGACGTGGGAAAATACCCGAACAAAGCTGAATACCATGCATATAAATACCTGCGAAAACTTAAGAAAACAAATGTGTGTGTGTGTGTGTATGTAATGTATATGTATATGTATATATAGAGAGATCAAATAAATGAATACATAAAATTACAGTGCTTCACACACACACACACACACACAGAAAGTTACAGTGCTTGATTCATTAATAGAAGTGTTACCATATGCTGACTCACCTCCATGATATTCCACTTGCACTGAAAGTGATTTAAGTGTGACTCACCCCAACACAAAATTTAACAAGGTCAGGAATAGCAATCTGCTTTCTCATCATTCAAGGGCTGGTCAGTCAAATCTGTCATGGTTTTGTTCCATTTTGTTTTTTAACCAAGGTAGTCTTGATTTCTGCTCGTTCCAAAACATTGAACAGCCACTCCGAAGAAATTTGATAGCACTTCTTTTTTCAATAGTAATTTTATTAAACATTATAATTAAAAAAATACTGATGAATACAAACTAAAAAAGAAAAGCTGCAAGAAAGAAAAGAAAGAAAGAAAAATATTGTAGGAAAAAAGAAAAACATATTGGAAAGAAATGAAAAAAATATAAAGAAATGACTTCCCCCTTCATCAGAAATATAAGCAATTTCAACAATATCACTTCTTAAAATACAACCAACAATCTCACTCACCTCAGGTCTACAAAACTCCCTTTTTCAAACCTCATCAGCAAGAAATCCATTAACATCTCTATTTTAAACTTGCTCAAATAAACCAACTTTATATTCCTCCCTTTTAGAAATCTTGATCTTTAATCAAATAATGTCCTAAAATTGATGTCTTTTCACTTTTAATTTGCCTCTACTCACAAAATTCTTCAAAACTTTAACAAGTCTCTTTTGTGAATCTCATATAGGAAAGTGATCCAGGTCACTCTTTTAATTTGTTATTTGTCTATCCCTTTAAATTATTAAGGAATTAGTTGGTTTCATATGTATATCCAGTGTGGCATCTTTTTCCATTGCATTTTTATAGCGTGTCATTTTTAAATCCACTTTCAGATCAGTCTCAATCTTATGTGATAAAACTTATTTCTCTTCTATTATTTATTTAAAACACAGTCTGTCTATAAGGCCAGACTTCCTTAGAATTAACTTCTGGGCCTGTTATTCAAAAATTATTGTCTAATGCTAAAGTATTTTGCTCCATTCTGTATCAATAAATCCTTTTTAAGTATTATTCTCCTTTAATTTTAATCTGTAGTTCCTTCTGGTTCTCTCTAGTGTTCAAGCTTTAAAGTCCCATATTATCACTTTTTTAAAAAAAAAAATCAAAACAAAAGCATTTTCCCATGGGAAAGGTTCTTATAATTAACTTCAAAATCTTATTACAAATCCAACTGGGCCCTCAGCCTGTTTGTAACTTTCCAGAATCAACATTCTAATCACTCTCTTGCTGTTTTTCTTTTAAGTCCTTGTATTTGAAACATTTTTCACTAAGGCTTGAAGGAAACTCACCCAGTGCTTAAAATCTCTTGATCCAAAGTTTCCAAGGAGCAGAAAAGCAATTTTTATTTTAAAAAATTATTTTAAAAGATAGTATGTGAACCCAGGATCCTTCCAGGTGCCGACCATGGTTTGAGCAAAATAGCAATAGCAATAACACTTAGAATTATATACCACTTCACAATGCTTTTACAGCCCTCTCTAAGTGGTTTACAAAGTCAGCCTCTTGCCCCCAACAATCTGGCTCCTCATTTTACTAACCTTGGAAGGATGGAAGCTGAGTCAACTTTAAGCAGTCAATATTGAACTCCTGGCAATTGGCAGAATTAGCCTGCAATACTGCACTCTAACCACTGGAGGGAGGGAGGGAGGAAGGAAGGAAGGAAGGAAGGAAGATGGAAATGAAAAGGAGGGAAGGAAGGAAAATAGCAATTGCACTTAGACTTATATACCGCTTTGCAGTGCTTTACAGCCCTCTCTAAGTGGTTTACAGAGTCAACTTATTGTCCCCAACAATCTGGGTCCTCATTTTACTCACCTTGGAAGGACAGAAGGCTGAGTCAACCTTGAGCCTGGTGGGATTTGAACTGCCAAATTGCAGGCAGCCGGCAGTCAGCAGAAGTACCCTGCAGTACTGCAGTCTAACCACTGTGCCACCATGGCTCATATTGGTGATTCCCTCATCTCCCAGAGTTCATTGGAGACCATTACCTTGCAATTTTCTCATGAGGAACAATTGACTGGAGCACTTATGGGTAATCTCAAGTCCTTTCCAGTCTGGAGGGGAATGATGAAAAGTCAGTCTACTAGCCAGCAATTCATTCCATCAAGGTCATCAGCTCCATTTTTAGCAGAGCCATCTTCCATTCGTCATTTCTTTCCCAGAAGTTTGAAATTGGATAGTGCTCCTGCAGACAGTAGATTCTGAAGGCTGTGTAATTCTATTTGCAGTTGTTGGTGTCTAAACACAAGCAAAAACTTGGCTTTTGATGCTGCCTTTGTAGCACAGACCTATGGATTGTTTTATATATCATAATTTGATTGCTGAACTCATGTATTTAGTGTTGCACTTCCTCAAAAGTTTTCTTCCTCTCTAAAAAAAGGTTGTGTCCCATTTTTCTTATACTTGCCCGGCTTGAGAAAAATACTTCCAATTTCTTTCTTGGTGATGGTTTTTGTGATTCTTCATCATTCAATGAGACAGGGGAAACAGTGGCTGACATTGTTGCTTACTATTTTGAAGTTATCCTGGCTACTCGGCTTTTCCAACCAAAAATGGCTCCCTTGTAGGAGAATGTTGGTCAGGACACTGACCATCATAATTTAGGTGATGCATCAGAAGGCAAGGAGAGTGCCACTTGATGGAGTGATAGTTGTCCAAGGCAAAGCTGCATATTTGCACAAATTCTTTGGACACTTGTCACTGAATAAATGCAAGGTTGTCATCCATCCATAAGATGTTTTCCCCAAAAACTGCTTTCTTCCCTTTGAGAGAAAAGTGATAAAAAAATATTTGGGAAAAGAATGTTCTGCCTAGTTGTGCCATGAAGCAATATTCTACTCTTTTTTTTTCCTGGAATTTGCATTTAACCAGAGAAAACTCCAGAAATCTATTTGTCTATATCAAGGGCCTTCAAACTTGGCAAGTTTAATACTTGTGGACTTAAACTTCCAGAATTCCTGAGCTAACATGACTGGAGGAGGAATTCTGGTAGTTGAAGTCCACAAGTCCTAAAGCTGTCAAGTTTGAAGAGCCTTGGTCTATATATACTAGTAGGTAGGTAGGTTAGTAGACAGTCCAGTGTTTCTCAACTTTGGCAACTAAGATGTGTGGACTTCAGCTCCCAGAATTCCCTTGTCATCCCCTACAACAGAGGTCCCCCAACCTTTTCGTCATCAAGAACTGGTTTCGTGGAGATAGGTTTTTCCATGGTTCAGAGAGGGAGGAGTGGTTTCATCTACTGCGTGCATCCGGAACATGCATAGAAGGGGCCTCACTCATTTGTATGGCTCAGTTTTTGGCAATGATGGTCCATGGCCCCGGGGGTTGGGCCCCCTGCCCTACAGTAGAAGTGAATAGGAAGGAAGGAAGAAAAGTCCAGGTAGTCAAAGTTCAACTACTGGTGAATGAAAGGGTTGGGTCATTCATAAATTTAGAAAGAGACATACATTACAGGTAGAGAACCCATAATTATACCCCATAATTATATGTAAGGCATAAATAGAAACATAAATAACCACATTTAAGATGTACTGCCAGAATATCCCATTAGCCTCTCTGAATTCAACCATTGTCAGTGGTGTCCTTGTGTAGATGTCCCCAAAGACAGATAATATGCTTTTTTCCAGTCATGACCATGTCAGGTAAACAAAGGATGATTATGCTGTCCCTCCCCCCTTTTTAGCAAACCTGTCACCTTCTAGTGCAAAACCCAAATTGAGTGTGTATACCTATAGAGCCACTTTGGTGAAGTGGTTAAGATCCTGGTCTAGAAACCAGGAGACAGTGAGTTTTAAACTTCTGTCAGTCATAGAAAGCTAGGCTGGTTGTTTTGAGGCCAATCACCAGAAGATGGTGAGTTGTAGTCCTGCCTTAGCTATGAAAATCAGCAGGGTGACTTTGGGCCAATCACCAAGAGACTGTGAGTTCTAGTCCTGCCTCTAGGTATGAAAGCCAACTGAGTGATGTTGTAGGTCAACCAACAGGATTGTGACATCTAATGGCACCTTAGGCATAACTTTGAAGGTCTTCTCGTCTAACTCCCTGCTCAAACAATATCATTTCAAATAACTGGCTGTCCAATCTCTTCTTGAAAACCTCCAGTGTTGGAGCACCCACAATTTTTGAAGGCAAGCTATTCCATGGGTTGGTTATTCTCACTGTCAGAAAATTAATTTCTTAGTTCTAGATTGGTTTTCTCCCTGATCAGTTTCCATCCATTGTTCCATCCTTTCTGTGCTTTGGAGAATAGATGGACCCCTTCTTCTTTGTGGCAGCCCCTCAAATATTGGAATATCATGTCTCCCCTAGTTGTCGTCGTCCTCCTCCTCCTCCTCCTCCTCCTCATTATGATGTTCAGACTGGGTTTGGCATGTTTGTCTACCTATTGAGTCCTTATCAAGGACCTGGAATAGGCAGATCTGGATGTTTGATGGTTACAGATATTGCTGCAGGATGGAAGCTGTTCCAAGTCAAACTACCTTCTGCAATTGACTGATGGCAAATCTGTCAATGCTTATGTTGTTCAATTGGTGCTCCAGTTGTTTTGGGATTGCTGCCAAGGTACCTATTGGTATAATCATTGATTCCTTCCTCCATAGTTGCTCAACTTCAATTTGCAAATCCCAATATTTATTTTTTAGCTGTTTCTCTTCAATTCGTGCCTCACCTGGTGAACCAGATTTTTCTCTTTTCCACAATTGTGATGTCAGGTCAGATGCCTGTCTGGATCCAAAAGACCCACAGGATTTTGACTTGCTCATTTTCAAGAACTTCGATCCATTTGGTTTTCCCAGTCATTTTTGCTTCATTCAAACCCAAACTTCTGTCAAAGCTTCCAGTGTATAATTTTGGCCAACTCAATCATGACGGTTTCAGATAATCAGTCTGTGAGGTTTTACTGCAGCCACCAATAAGGTGATCCACTGTTTCTATCTTTTCTTGCTGCGTAAGCGACATTTGCTGTTGTTGCTGACCTGTTGAATTTTTGCTTTCATGGAATTGATCTGCAAGGCTTGTTCTTGGACAGCCAAAATGAAGCCTTCACTTTCTTCAGCACTCCTGCTTGAGTGTTGAAGAAAGAAGCTGAGTGCTACATGTTAGCTGCATGTTAGCTTCTTACTGTTGTTATTGTTATATGATGTAATCATTGATTGGATCAACAATGCTTTGTCCTACCGATAGTGAAAGTGGGAACCAACAAGTATGTTGAATGAGAGTGCGGCAAATGATGTACAACTTATCCTGAATTCCAATTGCTTTTTATTCCATGTCCATGTTGAAGATGGATTTCTTAGCCAGCCTACTTGGCATTCATGTATGCAATGAAAGAAGGGAGCCACTTTGTCCCTTGCTTCAGGTAGCAAAATGCCTTGAGCTGAAGCATCAATTTAAGCCAACGGGATCTTCTTTATATTCTCCCTGGAGCACAGAACTCCTGTGGTAGATTGTTTCAGGGGGATCAGTGGTGCTAGAGCTTCCCTTACAGATCCAGTAAAATTGGTCCAAGGGTCCAAAATTGGTCCCTACCCTTCTACTGTCCTAGAGCAGGAACCTGTTCTCAGGTGGTTTCCATAGAGAAGCCACTTTGCCAATTCCAATTGCTTATCAAAATCACAATAACAATGGAAGAGATTATTTGTAGTTTAGGATTGAACTGTGGGTCCTTGGTGCTTTCTGAACTTGGCTGTTCTCTTGCAGATGTTTCATGACCCAACGAGGTAATATCATTAGTGGTTGAAGGACTTCTAGTACTTTGATTACCTTGTTGGGTCATGAAACAACCAAGTTCCGAAAGCATCAAGGACCCACAAATCACAATAAGGTTTTACATTCCAACGATGTTTCTTGCTGAGTTGAAGGTCTTCTTAATCCCTTCACCTTTCTGGTTTTCTCTTTACTCCTAGCTGCCCGCTCTGCCACCCATCCTCCTTTGCTCCTATGAGTTAATCTGTTGGCTCTACTCGCATCTTTCTCTTCCTTTCTCTCTCTGTCTCTCTCTCTCCACCCCTTCTCCTGCCTTTAGCTTCTGGTTTCATTTTTAGATGACAAAATTCAAGGCACACAGCTTGGCTGTCTGGTTACCATGGCAACCTGAGCCCTATTATCGTACCTTGTCATTCATCAAGAGAGAATTGTGCTTGACAGACACAGACTACAGATGCCTGCAGTCTGGGTGTGAGTGTGTTTGGTGTGTATATGTATACACACCAAACATACATGCATGCAGGTGCACACATACACACGAATAGACAAACGCACACACACACACACACAATTTGCAAAAAAGTCCTTAGCATTTTGTGCAATTCATTCATTTGGTTGCCAGGGCATCCTCTTTTCAAGTTGAATATAAAAATTTTGGCCATGCCTGCAAGCTTTGCAGAGATTGTGTCTGTCTTTCTCCCCCCTCCTCTCCACCACCAACTGTAAGGAAATTTATGATGCATAATCCAGAGGAAATGGTAAACCATTGATTTTTATTCTTTTTGTTCGCGGTGGATTCATTAAACCGCAGAACGCTGCGTGACCATGTTCCTGTATTGTGTTGCATTATATTATCCTTAACACCATCTCAGGCAATAATGCTATGCCGCTCATCAATAACGGTTTTTACTAATAAGAGAAATCATAAAGCAACTTTTAAATCCGTGTCTGTTTTGGCCAAGGATTCTCATCGCATTCCGGATCACCCTGGGAAAGAGGTTGGGGAGCAGAGCGAGCGAAATGCGAGATACAAAATGAACTGACATTTTTCAGCCAATCACTGGCAGGTTTTATTTTATTTTTTTTCCAGATGCTGGACCAGACCCAAATGTTCCTGAAATGAGAGAGAGAGAGGGAGAGAGAGATAATTGCTTGTCATAGCTCAGAAATCCAAATTAATTCCCAAAGTGCACAGGCAAAAAACATTTGCAAGGCTGCAGCTAAATCTCTCCTCTATCATTGCCATCACCTTTTTTTATTGGCTTTAGGAAGTGAACTGTCTGCTTGGGTAGGTATTGGTTTTCTAGGCCCCTGGCCAAGGGATATTTCCCCTCTCCAACATATAAATCGAGATCTTTGCAGGGGTGGGCTTCAAAAAATTTAGCAAAGGGTTCTTTGCTTGGTTGCTGGATGGGCGTGGCTGTGGTAGGCATGGCCTAATCGGCCTCCTGCACCATGACTGGGGAGGGACATTTTTGCCTTCCTTAGGCTCTGGAGGCTCCGGGAGCATGAAAACGGCCTCCCTGGACTCCGAGCCTCTCTGGAAACAGGCCCATTTCCGGCCTTTCCAAACTTCCAGCAGGCCCATTTTTCACTCTACCTGAGCCTCTGTGCACGCCCAAAACGGGGCTGTGTGGGGACTCCGGGGAGGGGTGTGGAGGGCTGGGCGGGTCCAGCCAAGAGTGGGATTTGAGGTTTCTCCAAACTGCATAGAACCTTAGCTAGGGGCTCTCCCGAACCCCCTGCGAACCCCCAGCATCCCAGCCCTGGATCTTTGCAACTGAATGTACAGAAGAGGGAATGGTTGTCCCATCTCTTCTTAAAAACTTCCAGTGTTGGAGCATTTACAACTTCTGGAGGCAAATTGTTCCACTGATTAATTGTTCTAACTGTCAAGAAATTTCTCCTTAGTTCTAGGTTGCTTCTCTCTTTAATTAATTTCCATCCATTGCTTCTTTCCTGCCCTTGGGTGCTTTGGAGAATAGCTTGACTCCCTCTTCTTTGGGGCAGCCCCTGAGATATTGGAAGACTGTTATCATGTTTCCCCTGGTCCTTCTTTTCCTTAAACTAGACACACTCAGTTCCTGCAACCGTTCTTCATATGGTTTAGCCTCCAGTCCCCTAATCCTCTTGGTTGCTCTTCTCTGCACTCTTTCTGCAGTCTCAACATCTTTTTTTACATCGTGGTGTCCATGAGTGGCAATGAATAATTCCAGGCCAAGGGAGATGCCATATTTACAATCTCCATCCCAAACTTACTCAGCATTTACCCTTTCCGCCACTGGCAGAGTTAATTTCCTATATTAACTCCCAACCTACCTTTTCATCCCCTCCCTCCCTCCCTCCCTCCCTCTAACATTTCCCCAGGCTAGCATTTGCAATAAAGAAATGAACAGGCAGAAAGAATTAAATGAAACCAATACTGCTGCCCTCGCAGAGAGAAAATCTTGCAGCGCCAGAATGGATTCTGTCCTGCACTTTATCTCTCAGCAGCTTTCTTTTTCTTTTTCTTTTAATTTTTTTCCTTCCCTGATCACTCGTTCAGCCTCTCCTCTGTGGGCTGGAGGAATGTTGTCTTCCCAGAGGATCTCATAAATACAGGCATGCACTGAAAATATTTTCTCTGTGTATTAATATTACATGGCCAGTGTCTCCAAGAAGGCAGGCGCTTCCTCCTCCTTCCCTCCCTCCCGCCGACTTCAGATCTCGATTGCAAAATGGCTTCTGAAAACACACACACCCCTTTCTTTTTCTTTTCAGCATTCACATCTGTCTAGAATAAAAATTGGAATTTTTGAGGGCAGCCCTGTCGGAGAGCAGATTGGAGCGAGAGAGGGAGGAAGTCGGCGATGGGCTTGCAATGGAAGGTGGGGTGGAATGGAAGGAAAAGAGAAAAAAAAAAAAGGAAGAAAAAAAAAGGGGAAGGAATGAAAGCTTTTCCCTCCGCTGGCATTATTTTCTCCAGTTAGCAAAGCAGTCGAATTTATGTTTGGTGTCTGAAGCTCCCTGCCCTTGAGATGGAGTGGCAGCCAAGCACGGTGGTTAGAAAAGCACTTCCACAAGAGACAGCTCGGCTGAACATTGCAGAAATATTTCACTCCCTTGCAGCCTGCCTGATCGGAGACCACTGTGGCTGGGAAGGCCTTCTGAATTTCAATGCATTTCCTAGAGATTTACCCACAAGTTTCTCCTAAGTGACGTTTGTGGGCTTCGTTGCAGTTACACGGGGCTAAACGTGATTCTTAGCCAGCATAATAATATATGTATCCAGATAGTTCTTGACTTACAGCCAATGGTTGAGGGACCTGTTGAAGTCACAATATGATGAAAAAGGTGACTTCCAAATGGCCTTTGCACCTGTCCATCACAGCGTTCCCCCTTAATGCCATGGGGGTCAAAATTTGGAGTGCTTCGCATGTATTTAGAAGATTTTAAAAAAAGACTGTGGTTGATGGAGTTTGTTGAGATCCTCAGAAGGATATGGGTGACAAGTTAAAAGGGAAAACAAGGTGTAAAGCAGTAGATCAGGGGTCTCCAACCTTGGCTCCTGGAAGCCTGGCGGACTTCAACTCCCAGAGTTCCACAGGCTGTGGAATTCTGGGAGTTGAAGTCCGCCAGGCTTCCAGGAGCCAAGGTTGGAGACCCCTGCAGTAGATGGATAGGATAGGATAGAGTAGAACAGAAAAGAACAGAACAGGAATAGAATAGGAATAGAATAGGAATAGAACAGATTACAGAATAGAATAGATGTTGGAATTTAGGATAGGATAGGATAGGATAGGATATTGGAATGTAAAATAGAATAGGAATAGAATAAAATAGAACAGAACGTAGAATAGATTCCTCCAGTGATCGAGCACACACAAAAATAGAGGGAGAGGTAAATTGTGTTTTGTTCATGTTTTATGTTTTCTTGGCTGACTCTTTCTTCACCTTTTCTGCACGCTGCACAACGTCGCTTAACCTGAGAAGGAACAGTGTGATGGATATGTCTGGGGGTTTTTCTTCTTCTTCTTCTTTACTTTTAAATCACCTCAGTTTTTCTAACAGAATCCAGGAGGAACCCCATTAATTTCCCTATTGTGACAATAATGAAAAGCCAGAGAATCTATCTTGGTAAAGTCAGAGTAGGACATCATTAACATAACTTCAGCTTTAGTTATTCAAAGCATTTCCCCCATCCCTCTGTTTGCATTCATGAATAGGCCTATGATTTCACCTAATTATTGCAGGTTTCTCAAACATATTTCAGGTTTTATTTTATTTCCTCA
The DNA here is from genome assembly GCA_033807585.1 of Hydrophis major. Lineage (NCBI taxonomy): Eukaryota > Metazoa > Chordata > Lepidosauria > Squamata > Elapidae > Hydrophis > Hydrophis major. Next base: position 37,910,536 of record CM066334.1, read on the forward strand.
AGCCCAGGACCCCTATACATTTGTGTGTGTGTGTGTGTGGCATTCCTTTTATTAACTGAAAAGCCTGAGACAATTGCAAGCATATTTACTTACAACCTCTTGCACACGGCAAACTGTTGACCATCGTTACTATATCCGAGCTCCTATTTATGGTAGGGATAGGAATAGGGTGCACAATGCTTGTTTCAAAAATTGAAAATGTTAGAGAAATCATCATGGACAGAGAGAAAGAGAAAGGGAGAGAGAGAAAAAAATCCAGTCCAGAAATGCTTTTAAACAGAAGCCTGGGAGATAATGAAAACCAGCCTCCTCCCAAGATAACCATATATTTATTGAGTTTGTAATGTATCAAATGTAACAAAAGTAGAGTGTCTGAAGTACTCCATGTGTGGCTCTTTCACACTCTTTGATCACAACCATTCTTTTAATTCAGAGGCAGTAGAGCTTAAGTGGGTTCATTGATGTGTTAAGTGTGGAATGTTTTGTTTTTTTTTTGTATTAAATTTTTAAAAAAAAGGAGAGGGAGGGGGAGTCTCTATTATGTGTCCAGAAAAAAAAAACTTCCATGTACTTGTTTATTGAGACAGGAAGTGGGTTTCCCACACAGACAAATGTCCCTGAGCTGCCAAAGAATTGTGTATGAGGGGGAATAGAAATGCAAAGGAAACTCAATTTTCTACCTGGCATCAAATCAGCCTCTTGAAGGAAGATGGAGACAATAAACTTGGGTTTAGGCTGAATGATAGCATCTGATTGATTTTTAAGCGGAGGGAGGGAACGAAATCCCCCTGCTCTTTACCCCCTGCACAAAGAGGAGGGATGTGTGTGTGTGTGTGTGTGTTGTGAACTGCAAAGCTTTGCAATAAATCTCTTTTGTAGTTTTGGCTTGGGGCTTTGAGGTTTCATCTATTGTTACACACTCTGAAATATGGAACTATTGCAGTTCTCTTTCCTAGTGAGACCTAGATTTCCTTCTCTCCTCTCCTCTCCTCTCCTCTCCCCTTCCTTCCTTTCTTCCTCCCTCCCTCCTCCTTCCTTCTTTCAATCATTCCCCTCCTTCCCCTCTCATTACTCTCTTTCCTTCCTTCCTTCCTTCCATCCATCCTTCTCCCATCCTTCCTTCCCTCAACCCCTCATTTCCCTCCTTCCCTCAATCTCTCACTCCCTCATTTCCTCCCTCCCTCCTCCTTCCTTCTTTCAATCATTCCCCTCCTTCCCCTCTCATTACTCTCTTTTCTTCCTTCCTTCCTTCCATCCATCCTTCTCCCATCCATCCTTCCCTCAACCCCTCATTTCCCTCCTTCCCTCAATCTCTCACTCCCTCATTTCCTCCCTCCCTCCTCCTTCCTTCTTTCAATCATTCCCCTCCTTCCCCTCTCATTACTCTCTTTTCTTCCTTCCTTCCTTCCATCCATCCTTCTCCTATCCTTCCTTCCTTCAATCTCTCATTTCCTTCCTTCCCTCATTTCCTTCCTTCACACAATCTCTCTCTCCCACATTTCCTTATTTCCTTCCTTCCCTCAATCTCTCACTCCATTTCCTTCCTTCCTTCCTTCCTTCCTTCCTTCCTTCCTTCCTTCCTTCCTTCCTTCCTTCCTTCCTTCCTTCCTTCCTTCCTTCCTTCCTTCCTTCCTTCCCCACCTCTTCTTTCTCTCCTCTTGGCCTGAAATCCCTCTTCTCCTAACCATACAGTACAGCTTTTCCCTGAGCAAGTTGCAATGAAGATGCCCTTGGCTCTTCCAACTCATAAGCCCGTGATGAAAAACCAGATACCAATATCTTTTATCATCTTAGCCTTACATCTCATCTTTCCCAGACTGAAATAAGGTGAAATTGGATTAATATCCTTCAATGAAGCAAGAAGAAGCTAATTCCTATCATATTTCCACCAGGTGAAGGTCAGTTCTACAAGGTATCAAGGTGACATCTTTCATGGAAAGAGGAGAGGGAGAGAGAGAGAGGGAGAGGGAGAAAAAAAAAAACTCTGGATGATTTGAGTATGTTAATCAGAGAAGAGCCCAAAAAATGCTTTTGTCTGTAGATGGAGATTTGAATGATACATTTGATTCAAGAAAGCTTAGTTGGTTCATCCCCTAATCAGGACCTGACAAGGTCTGATTCAGGCAAGTGAAAATCATCCCTGCTCTGTTCTGTATTCTGTCCCCAATGGCATTGTGATTCTGGAGTCTCCGTCGACTCCGATAGCATCTCCAAGGCTGCTGTTGATATTTCAAAATGATTCTAATCCCATTTCAATAATAGCTTCTGTCTCTTTTATTGACATGTATGCCATAACATTCAGGGCTAAATTGACAGTGCTAATAACATCCTCTCTCTCTCCCTTTCCTCTCTCTCTCTCTGACTCTTTCTCTTCGGACAAATCTGCATGTCTATTTCCTTTTTTTTTCCCCTGGCATTCCTATTGATTGCAAACGTGAAGGGCTTTCATCTTCTTTGAAAGCATGAGATAATTGGGTACTATAAGCAGTTACTGACATAACTAAGTCGGGCTAGAGTTAGCACTCTGTGTGTGTGTGTGTGTGTGTGTGTCTCCCCGTCTCCTGTCTCTCTCACACACACTGTCTGTCTGTCTGTCTCTCTCTGTCTCTCTCTCTATCTCTTTCTGTCTCTGTCTGTCTCTCTTTCTCTGTTTCTCTTTCTCTGTCTTTCTCTCCTTCTCTGTCTCTCTCTGTGTATGTGTGTGTCTCTCTCTCTCTCTCCTGTCTCCTCTCCCTCACACACACACACTGTCTCTGTCTGTCTGTCTCTGTCTCTCTTTCTGTCTCTCTCTCTTTCTCTGTTTCTCTTTCTCTGTCTTTCTCTCCTTCTCTGTCTCTCTCTCTCTCTGTGTGTGTGTATGTGTGTGTCTCTCTCTCCCCGTCTCCTGTCTCTCTCACACACACTGTCTGTCTGTCTGTCTCTCTCTGTCTCTGTCTCTATCTCTTTCTGTCTCTGTCTGTCTCTCTTTCTCTGTTTCTCTTTCTCTGTCTTTCTCTCCTTCTCTGTCTCTCTCTGTGTATGTGTGTGTGTCTCTCTCTCTCTCTCCTGTCTCCTCTCTCTCTCACACACACACTGTCTCTGTCTGTCTGTCTCTGTCTCTCTTTCTGTCTCTCTCTCTTTCTCTGTTTCTCTTTCTCTGTCTTTCTCTCCTTCTCTGTCTCTCTCTGTGTATGTGTGTGTGTATGTGTGTGTCTCTCTCTCCCCGTCTCCTGTCTCTCTCACACACACTGTCTGTCTGTCTGTCTCTCTCTGTCTCTCTCTCTATCTCTTTCTGTCTCTGTCTGTCTCTCTTTCTCTGTTTCTCTTTCTCTGTCTTTCTCTCCTTCTCTGTCTCTCTCTGTGTATGTGTGTGTGTCTCTCTCTCTCTCCTGTCTCCTCTCTCTCACACACACACACTGTCTCTGTCTGTCTGTCTCTGTCTCTCTTTCTGTCTCTCTCTCTTTCTCTGTTTCTCTTTCTCTGTCTTTCTCTCCTTCTCTGTCTCTCTCTGTGTATGTGTGTGTGTGTGTCTCTCTCTCTCCCCTGTCTCCTCTCTCTCACACACACACACTGTCTCTGTCTGTCTGTCTCTGTCTCTCTTTCTGTCTCTCTCTCTTTCTCTGTTTCTGTTTCTCTGTCTTTCTCTCCTTCTCTGTCTCTGTCTCTCTCTCTCTCTGTGTGTGTGTGTGTGTCTCCTTGCAATATAAACACATTCATAAGACGCAAGTGCATTCCTCAAAGGAGGAAAATCAAGGCAGCTTGGCCTCAGGGAGAAGCCACAATGTTTTCACATGTGCCATGACGTCATTGTGCAAATGAAGAGGGGTGATGCAATTTGGGCCAGATTGCCATGCATTACATTTATCAAATTTAGAGACTATCCATCTCTCTCTGAAAGTGACTCTGGGAGATGTAGGTTAAAAGCCAATCAGACAGAATATTTGTAGCTCAGGGTTGAAACTATGGGTCCTCGGTGCTCTCTGAGTTTGGCAGTTTTGTTGCAGATTTTCATGACCTGAACTTGGGAACATCAGTGATACTAGAACGGGTGATGTTACCTAGTTAGGTTATTGAAATGTCTGCAAGAAAAAAGCAAATTCAGGGAGCACCAAGGACCACTTGTTAAAACCATACCAAAACACTATATTTCCATAATATAGTGAAGACAGGTCTAGAATAATTAAAGTTAGCAAGGCAGAGTGAGAGCAAACCCCGCACAAGTTGGCGGTTCTCAATCTGTTTGGAAAGGTGAAAGTGGAGCCTGCCTCACCTCTGTGGGGAGGATATTCCAAAGAGTGGGGTGGGGGCAAGACCGATGTCAGATGAGGCTTCTTCCTGGATCCCACCAGTCAAAACTCTTTCACTGATGGGGGTCTATAACACCTCAACCCTGCCTGACTAAGAACAAGTGGATGTCACTCAGAGTTATGTAGGTAACCTGGCCCCCATGCCATGGAGGCCTTTGAAGGTTATAATCACCACCGTGAAATGGACCCAGAAGTAGACCAACACCCAATGCAACTCACGCTGTAGGTAACACCTGTGCCACCATTGGGCCGTGCAAAATTGCACACATGGCCGCATTCTGCATTAGCTGAAGCTTCCAGGTACTCTTCAAGGGCAGTTCCATGTAGAACCCATTGCAATAGTCCAAGTGGGAGATGACCAGGGTGTAAGTGACTGAGAGAAGGACGTCTCAATCTAGGAAGGGGTGTATCTGGCACACAACTCCAAGTTATCTTTGTCCTAGATGGTCTAAGAGATTTTACCTTTGTCCTAAATGATCTAAGAGGTCCTATCTTTGTCCTAGATGGTCTAAGAGATCTTACCTTTGTCCTAGATGGTCTAAGAGGTCTTACCTTTGTCCTAGATGGTCTAAGAGGTCTTACCTTTGTCCTAGATGGTCTAAGAGGTCTTACCTTTGTCCTAGATGGTCTAAGAGATCTTACCTTTGTCCTAGATGGTCTAAGAGATCTTACCTTTGTCCTAGATGGTCTAAGAGGTCTTATCTTTGTCCTAGATGGTCTAAGAGGTCTTACCTTTGTCCTAGATGGTCTAAGAGGTCTTACCTTTGTCCTAGATGGTCTAAGAGGTCTTACCTTTGTCCTAGATGGTCTAAGAGGTCTTACCTTTGTCCTAGATGGTCTAAGAGGTCTTACCTTTGTCCTAGATGGTCTAAGAGGTCTTACCTTTGTCCTAGATGGTCTAAGAGATCTTACCTTTGTCCTAGATGGTCTAAGAGATCTTACCTTTGTCCTAGATGGTCTAAGAGGTCTTATCTTTGTCCTAGATGGTCTAAGAGGTCTTACCTTTGTCCTAGATGGTCTAAGAGGTCTTACCTTTGTCCTAGATGGTCCAAGAGATCTTACCTTTGTCCTAGATGGTCTAAGAGGTCTTATCTTTGTCCTAGATGGTCTAAGAGGTCTTACCTTTGTCCTAGATGGTCTAAGAGGTCTTATCTTTGTCCCAGATGGTCTAAGAGGTCTTATCTTTGTCCTAGATGGTCTAAGAGGTCTTACCTTTGTCCTAGATGGTCTAAGAGGTCTTACCTTTGTCCTAGATGGTCCAAGAGATCTTACCTTTGTCCTAGATGGTCTAAGAGGTCTTACCTTTGGCAGGCAGTTAGACTAACAAACCTCCAAGTTTTCTTCCAGCTCTAGGACTCTATGATCTGAAGTCTGCTGGACATCCTTTAGTTTGGCATGGGGTATAAAACCACAAGTTCCATTGTTTGTGTAAACAAACGGCATTTATATAATTGCATCACACAACATTAATGCAACTGTGCAATAACAGAAAAGACAAAGACATATATAAGAAGGCCTACAATTTCATGGAAGACTCCACCCATAAGTGGTCTGTAAAACCCAAGGGCTCCTGAAAGATTGCTGTGGCTCCCCAGTGGTGGAATTCAAACATTTTTACTACCGGTTCTGTGGGCATAGCTTGGTGGGTGTGGCAGGGGAAGATCCTGCAAAATCCCATTTCCTCCCCACCCCACTAACCTGCTTTCCAGCTCCGTTCTCCTGTGCAGGGCAATGAAAGAAGACCTAGCCAATCAGCTGGGACTCCATGGGAGGAGGAGTATAGATGGGGTTGGCGGGGCCAGTCAGAGGTGGGATTGGCCGGTTCTCTGAACTACTCAAAATTTCCGCTACTGGTTCTCCAGAACTGGTCAGAATCTGCTGAATATACCACCTCTGCTCCCCACCCTCTTTAACAAATCTTTATATATATATATATATATATATATATATATATATATATATATATATATATATATATAGAGAGAGAGAGAGAGAGAGAGAGAGAGAGAGAGAGAGAGAGAGAGAGAGAGAGAGAGAGAGAGAGAGAGAGAGAAATTTGCAACTAGAAATGTGCTCCTGCGTCTCCTTCCCGAGTGTGGGAGCCGTTCTACCTGCTTCCCTCCCTCCTGGCAGCCTTGAGGATAAGAAGGAGCTGGTTTTCCACTGCTCAAAATGCAGCAGCAGATAGCACGGCCTTGACCCTTTGGGCATTTGGCTTAATGATGGGTGAGTTAGCCTTTTCCTGGTCTGGGTTGGCAGGGCTGTGAAGACTTCAATTAGCATCCAGGAGGTCAGAAGGGTCTCCAACATCCTTATCTATGAAAACAAATCAGTCCCTTAAGGAGCAAAACCTGCCAACTGTGGAGGAGAGAGTGATGATGTAAGCCGTAAAAGAGCCCAGCTAGGATGGAGCTCCACCAAAAGGAGAAGAATCTGTGAATGGAGGGGGTTTGTTACCACGCCTCTCTTTTTTAAAAAAAAAGAAAAGAAAAGAAAAATGGTAGAAACACAATGAGTCCTCTGAAGTAGGTATCATTTGCAGGAAGTTGAGCCCTCTTCAAAATATTAAAATCTAGATCCCGTGTTTCTTGACCTTATCAACTCTAAAATGAGTGGACTTCAACTCCAGGAATGTGGAATTTTGGGAGTTGAAGTCCACACACCTTAAAGTTAAGGTTGAGAAAGATTAATCTGGATGAAAGAAATTAAAGGGTGTGGGACCCATAGAAGAAACATGGAAGCTTTTCACGCAAAGCTGAGGACTCCCCTCCAACTGGACAAAAATGATTGGCACCAGCGTGATCATATGAAAAAAGTGGTCAAATATCTCTCTCCTCTCCCTCCCTCCCTACCCCTCTCCCTTCCTCTCTCTCTCTCCCTCCCTCCCCCTCCCTTCCTCTCTCTCTCCTCCCCTCTCTCTCCCTCTCTCTCTCTCCCTCCCTCCCTCTCTCCCCCTCCTTCTCCCTCCCTCTCCCTCCCTCCCTCCCTCCCGCTCCCTCCCTCTCTCCCCTCCCTCTCCCTTCCTCTCCCACTCTATCCCTCCCTCCCTCCCTCCCTCCCCCTCTCCCTTCCTCTCTCCCCTTCCCTCTCCCTCCCTTCCTCTCTCTCTCCCTCTCTCTCTCTCCCTCCCTCCCTCTCTCCCCCTCCTTCTCCCTCCCGCTCCCTCCCTCTCTCCCTCCTGCTCCCTCCCTCTCTCCCCCTCCCTCTCCCTTCCTCTCCCACTCTATCCTTCCCTCCCTCTCTCTCTCTCCCTCCCCCCTCTCTCTTTCTCCCTCTCTCCCACACTGAACATTGGTGGCATAGTTTCCTGCCATTTTGAGGCAGGAAAGAGATGGGAAGTCATGGAAACTCTAAAGCAGACTAAACATAGCTTTTAAAAACTAATAGAGTCTTTCTCGGAAAACAAGGAAATCCTTCTTTTGACCATAAGAGTGATACAGGCCCATTCTCCGTATGTCTACTGACTGCATCCCCTTGGTGTAGAAGAGTACGCAGACGGTAGTGAAGACGGTATTCAACAGCTCTTCCGTGAACTCCGGCTTCACCCAGGAAAGGAGGAGAGAGTGAGAAAGAAACCCAGGGTCGAGCCAGCTTGATTTCCTTGGGTATAAGAGGGAGAAGAGAGACAGCTCAGCGTTCAAGTGTCTGTTAGTGTATCTTGCTATAATGAGATGTTCCAGTCAACCTTCCTTACGGAGTCTGTTTCTTGACTTGGCCTATCATAGATCAAGATCATAGAATTGTGGGCCTAGAAGGGACCTCGGAGGTCTTCCGCTTAAACCCACTTCCTAAGGCAGGAGTGCTTATAAAATCCCAGACATGTGGTCGTTCAATCTTTTCTTGAAAATTCCAGTGATCAAGCACCCACCATTCCACTCTGGGAGCCAAGCTCTTCCATTGATTAATCATTCTCACTTATCAAGAAGTTCCTCCTTGGGTCTCTCTTTATCTAATGAGATTCCACCCTTTGTTTCTTATCCAGCCCTCCAGTGCTATGAAGAATAAATTCACACACACACACACACACAAACCTTCTCTTCCCTGTGACAACTCTTCAAGATGACTTCTTTTTTTTTTTTTACAGATTAGCAGAGTCCAATCCCCCGCCCAAGCAGGAGACCCTACGCCATTTCTGACAAATGACAGTCCAATCTCTTCTTGAAAGTCTCCAATGATGAAGCTCCCACAACTTCCGAAGGCAACTTCTGCTCCATCGGTTGATTGTTCTCACTGTCAGAAAATTTCTCCTTATTTCTTGGTTGAATCTCTCCTTGTTCAGTTTCCATCCATTGTTCCTTGTCTGGCCTTCAAGTTCTTTGGAGAATAGCTTGACCCCTTCCTCCTCTCTGGGGCAGCCCCTCAAATATTGGAAGACTGGTCTCCTGTCTCCCCTGATCCTTCTCTTCCCTAGACTAGCTGGGCCCAGTTTCTGTAACCATTCTTCATATGTTTTAGCCTCCAGTCCCCTAATCATCCTGGTTAGTCTTCTCTGCCCTCTTTATAAAGCCTCAACCTCCTTTTTATAGTGTGGTGACCAAAACTGGATGCAAAGGCTTTATACAGTAGTATAATACAGCTTAGCATTGTATTGGCTTTTTTGACTGCTGCTGCACACTGCTGGCTCCTATTTAGCTGGTTGTCCACTGAGACTCCAAGATCCCTCTCACATTAACCAAGAGACTTAACAATTGGCTCTCCTGCTTAAAAGTAGTGCAGCATCTTTATGGTTATGGGATCAAAATTCAGGTGCTTGGCAACTGGCATGATGGTTGCAGCATCCTGGAGTTATATGATTGCCATGTGCAACCTTTCCAGCCAGCTTCTCACAAGCAGAGTCAAAGGGGATTCGCTTAATGGCCACATTATTCACTGAACTGCAGTGACTTGCTTAATAAACAGGGCCAAAAAGAAAAGTCATCGGATGCGTTTCACTTAACAACTAAACTTACTGGTCCCAATCTTGATCATGCCTGCCTTCTCTTACCTGCCTCCTTGTCTCCCAGGGAGCAAATTTAATCAGAATGAAGGCTAATTGACCCAACCCCTAATTCCTAAGACGGAAGGGCTAATTAAATCCCCAGTTCCTGTTTTAGTAGAATGAGAATCAAAATCTACATTCTCGGGTCTGAAGGTTGCAGCTTATTTACTGTCCGATTATATTCTGTTGTCTCTGAGAAACCAATTACAAGGCACCAGAGCGAAAGTTTCAGCACTTGGAGGGGAAAAAAATGTTTAATAATTCTTTTTTTTTTTTTTTTCCTGTGTTCAAGTCAGGTACCAGGCGTTCCAAGGCCAAACCATAATTGGGAGGATGTATCAGGACCTTTTGCAAAACAGCAGAGAATGTACTGACTGGCGAAGAAAATTAGGTGCCTTGGAATTAGTACAAGAGTCCAGCAATGGAAAATTGTTTCTGATGACATCAATTCTTTTTCAGTTGTGTGAGACTCCCAAATGTTACATCACATGTGGTCACTCCAGTGTTCTGCAACTTAATGAGAGCCAGTTTGGTCTAGTGGTAAAGGCACCAAACTAGATAAACCATGAGTTCTAGTCCTGCCTTAGCCATGAAAGCCAGTTGGGTCACCAGAAATTGGTGAATTCTATTCCCACCTTAGGCACAAAAACGGGCTGGGTGGTTGGTGAGTTCTAGTCCTGCCTTAGGCACAAAAAATTGGCTGGGTGACTTTGAGCCAATCACCAGGAGACTGGGAATTCTAGTTCCGCCTTAGCCAAGTAAACTTAGCCAATTCTAGTTCCGCCTTAGCCAAGTAAACTTAGCCAATTCTAGTTCCGCCTTAGCCAAGTAAACTTAGCCAAGTAAACATTGTATTGGCTTTTTTGACTGCTGCTGCACACTGCTGGCTCATTTTGGACCAATCCCCAGGTGACTGGGAATTCTAGACCTGCCTTAGCCATGTAAGCTGGCTGGGTGATTTTGGACCAATCACCAGGTGACTGGGAATTCTAGCCCTACCTTAGGCATAAAAGCAGGCTGGGTGACTTCAGGCCAACCACCAGGAGGTTGGGAATTCTAGTCCCGTCTTAGCCATGTAAGTGGACTTGGTGACTTGGTGGTCCAGTCCCGAGAAAAGTCATGGCAGGCTTGGTGAAAGTTCTATATGAAATTCTGAGATTTCACACAGAACCAAATGAGAAAACCATGCTTGAAATGAACCAATGAACTTGCTATCGACACCTAGCCAATCAGCCCTGCCAATGAAATGATGTCAGAGAGGCTTTTAAATGAATATCCTCTTCCTTCCTCCTCCTCCTCCTCCCCCTCCTCCTGCCCACCATTTATTTCCTTGCACAGCATATATAATTATGAGAAAATCATTGCGTACTAGAAAAAAACTTTTTTTATGAATCAGCTGGAAGGGACCCTGGAGGTCTTCTAGTCCAGCTCAAGCAGGAGAAACTATACCATTTCAGATAAGTGATTGTCTAGACCAGGGTTGTCCAACCTTGGCAACTTTAAGACTTGTGGACTTCAACTCCCAGAAGTCCACAAGTCTTAAAGTTGCCAAGGTTGGACAACCCTGGTCTAGAATCTTAAAAACCTCCAGTGATGGAGCGTCCATGACTTCTGGTGGCCAGCTTTTCCAATGGTTAAGCATCCTCACTGTTAGAATGTTTCTTCTTAATTCCAGGTTGCTTCTCTCCTTGATTAGTTTCCAACCATTGTTTCCTGTCCTGCCCCCTGGAGCTTTGGAGAATAATTTGATCCCCTCTTCTTTGTAGCAACCCCACAAGTACTGAAGCACTATCATGTCTCCCCTCTAGCCCTCCTTTTCTCTAGACTGGCCAAACCCAAATTCTGCAGCCATTCTTCATATGATTTAGTCTCCAGGCCTTTGGTCATCTTTGTTGCTCTTCTCTGAACTTACTTGTTCACTCTGTTCCCCTTACTCCTCTACCCCCAAAATGGTATTTTAGGTTAGTAAAAGTAAAGGTTTCCCCTCGCACATACATGCTAGTCATTTCCAGCTCTAGGGGGTGCTGCTCATCTCCGTTACAAAGCCGAAGAGCCAGCACTGTCCGAAGACGTCTCCGTGGTCATGTGTCCGGCATGACTAAATGCCGAAGGCGCACGGAACGCTGTTCCCTTCCCACCAAAGGTGATCCCTATTTTTCTACTTGCATTTTTTACGTGCTTCCGAACTGCTAGGTTGGCAGAAGCTGGGACAATTAGGAACGGGAAGTCACTCCGAAACCCGGCGCTGGGGATTCGAACTGCCGAACTGCCAACCTTTTTGATTGACAAGCTCAGCATCTTAACCCCTGAGCCGCTGCGTCTTAGGTTAGCATGTACCTTATTCATTTCTCTTGCATCCACAAGGAAAACTCAGACTGAAAACTGCTTTGGAGGGTTGAAATGCATTGTATTTATCAAGGGAGAAACACTGTTCAGCCAGGAAGGGGTTTAATCTCAGATATTTGAGAAGAATCAGAAAATAGAAAATCCTGCAGTAGAATTGCATAGGGTGAAAAGTTTAAAGGTGTGGTTCTTGTCTTCCAAAGAGCTCTTTGTCCATCAGTCCTGCACTGGCGTTTGGGAACTGGTGACCTTAATCAAGGCAGCGAGGTATGAGTTTATTGTACCATGAAATTAAAATTTTAATCTGAATTGATGAACAAAAATGCCAAAGCGTCCTTTTCTATTGGGTTTTTTTATTTTTTTTGGGGGGGGGGGGATCTCATTCCCTACATTCAGGAGTTTAATCATTATTTCAGTTCCAGAAAAACAGGAAACCCTCTGCGTGATCGGGTTGATTTATTTATTTATAATAGGCAAAGGGTCTCCAAGAAACAAATAGGATGTGTATGTGTGTTTGTGCTTGCTGGGTGTCGACTTTACACAGATATAACTAGAACAGGGTGATTAAAAAAAATCACCTGTCCGGGTTGCCTAGATGTTGCCAGGAAAGGAGGCCGTTATAAAAGTCTTGCTATGGGCAGTTACTACGTCAATATTTAATTACCTGTCTTTTTCAATTTGGGAAGCTCAGAAGCTTACTTCCTTGATTGGTAGATACATCTCATCCCATCTTTCTTTAAAAAAAAAAAAAAAAATCTCTCTCTACGATAGCAGTGGGGAAATAATCTTATTTTTGGTCCTGGCACTTTCTCCCCCAATGCAGACAATTTGGAAGGTGAGTTCAGAAAATGAGCTGGCTAATGCGGATCTAAGCCACGATGGGATGCACTTGCTTGGAGCCAATGGTGGGATTCAATTTTTTTTTTTACCACCGGTTCTGTGGGTGTGGCTTGGTGGGCGTGGCAGGGAAAGGAGACTGTAAAATCTCAATTCCCACCCACTCAAAGGGAAGGTTAGTGCAAAATCCCCATTCCTTCCCCACCCCACTAACCTGCTTTGCAGCTCCGTTTTCCTGTGCAGAGCAACCAAAGGAGACCCAGCCAATCAGCTGGGACTCAATGGGAGGCAGAGAATAGATTGGGGTGGGGCCTGTCAGAGGCGGGATTTCCCGGTTCTCCGAACTACTCAACATTTCCGCTACCGGTTCTCCAAAACCTGTCAGAACCTGTTGAATATCACCTCTGCTTGGAGCTTAACATACAGTGTGCGCCCAGACTTTGTGGCTGATTCCACAAATTGTGCTGAGCAAATCATGGTTGTGTTCCAAGTAATACACCCATAGCAAACAGAACTCCAAGGCAGGTAGGTTCCTCAAAAAATAGTTTTATTGAATATATCATACTGGCACAGTTCTGGTGAAAACCAACTCTGAATATTCCCACGGTTTTCACCTAATTGAACATAAACTTTTTTTCCCCTTTCCCCAAACAATCAGTCACATGGTCCAATCAAAATGCAACCCGGTTGCTTGGTAACATTGCTCCTCCTTCCTTCAATCACCTGTGGAAATGTCCTTGGTTCATGGGGGAAACTATTTTGTTTCGGCTACAAAAACCCAGCTATCACCCCTCTCTAGCTTTCATCTGGCAAATAGATGGGGAGGAAATGGAGGCAGTGACAGATTTTATTTTCTTGGGCTCCAAGATCAACCCAGATGGGGAGCACAGCCAAGAAATTAAAAGATACTTGCTCCTGGAGACGATAGCTATGGCAAATCTAGACAGCATACTAAAAAGCAGAGACATCACCCTGCCAACAAAAGCGTGTATAGTTGAGGCTATAGTTTTCCCAGTTGCAATGGTTTCCTGCCTAAGCAGGGGGTTGGACTAGAAGACCTCCAAGGTCCCTTTCAACTGTTCTTCTCTTCCCTTCCCCTCCATTCCCTTCCATTCCATTTCATTTCATTTCATTTCATTCCGTTCTATTCTATTCTATTCTTATCTTCTCTCCCTGCCAATTAAAAAAAACATCTCTGGCGTGGAAAGGTAACCTCAATTCTTTTTAAGAAGTATGAAATTTAAATAAATAAATTCTGTTTAACCCTGTGAACTGAACATCCGTGCCCTGATGGTTATAGCCAGTCTTCCTACCTCGGAGTGGTACAGTCCTGCACTAAGAGTATCACACACCAGAGTTGCCATCCAGACCACCGAACCTGCTTCAAACTTGTGTATCTCTATTCAAAAGAGTGAATAGAGAGCAAGACCTGACGGGCAGCCTTTTTTTTCTAAAAATACAAACAGCTTTCAAAAACGGTCTATTTATATCGCAGACACCGAGGTCTAAAAATAATGAAGCGCCTTAGTTCCTCGCTAAATATCTCTAGAGCTTCGCTGCTTTATACAACCTCTTCCTTTGTTCTGCAAGCTTCTAGGCACCACCGTTCATTTATCTTTGTGAATATGACTCCAGGTGTCAATTAAAACAGGATTTAACTAGGGTAAAGAGGTAATTGGGAGAAAATGAAATTTTCCACTCTGGAGTAATAGCTTCCAAGAAAGAAGTCTTGGATATAGAGATTTTCCTGCCTGAGATGAGAGCAGGAAGGGACTTTGGTTAAAAGAAAGTATTATAGTCTAGAAGTAATTTAATCAGAATAGAATTGGAAGGGATCTTGGAGGTCGTCTAATCCAGCCCCCTGCTCAAACGAGAACCTATACCATTTCAGACAAGTGGCTGTCCAGTCTCTTCTTAAAAATCTCCAGTGATGAAGCACCCATAACTTTCGGTGGCAAGCAGTTCCACTGGTTAATTGTTATGTTAGGAAGTTTCTCCTTAATTCTCTACTCTTTGGCTAGCTTCCATTCATTGTTTCTTGTCCTGCCCTTTGTTGAAATGTGAGGATCCATTTCACTGGCCCATTTAATCCAGCCATTTTAAATACTTTTTTTAAAAAATAAACAGACAACTTGCTTTTTTTAAAAAAAAATATGTACATGGAAGGGATAAAAGAAATTTAAAAATCTGAATTTTATTTCTGTTTATTGGAGAGCCGTCACAATGTTTCGACAGCCCCATAAATTCAACTTCAGGTGATACTGCATTTGTTGCTAAAGTTGCTGGAATTAGCAGAGATAGCAAAATTGATTGCTTTGATTAAAGACCAAAAAAAATAACATCACAATTACTTTCATTTTACTTGGAAATCACTTCTGGACTTTGATTTTGGATTTTACTGAGTAGATAGTTTTTTGGTTTTTTTTGTTATAAAAATGGCTGTTATACTATTGTGGAAAAGTAAAAAAGTTGAAGTTTGATGCTGTTATCTTATTCTACTGCACCAAAGTCATTGCCTTTTCTTTCTTTTCCCTTTCTTTCCCTACATTTTTCCCTTCCCTTCTTCCTCCCTTATTTTCATATTATTTAAATTAATTTTAAAAAAACTTGAAAAAAGGATAATTGCATTTGTAAAGTGGGTGACTGGCAGGTTGGAATGAATCCCATCCGTTCATGGAATGTTGGTCTACTTCCATTCCTTAAAGGAATAGCCTGTTGCTAAGCTAATTTTCTTTTTCATGCTCTGATGTGCTGAGCATGAACCTTCCCCAAAATGCCCCGAAGGTCATTTCTGCATTGCTCATCCTAGGAGCCACTGGTTGATGTATTGACACTGCTGTGTGAAACCAATTAACATGGTCTTGAAATGCTTCCTGAGGCTTTGAGAGGAGCTTCTAATGAGGGATAATAGTAACAAGTATGGAAAGATCTCTCGTTATCTTGGACAAATGATGCACCAAAGAGAAAAGTCAATAAGTATTTAGCCAATTCATTGATAGCCATTTCATTCCCATCAATTCTCTGCCTCTTCAGCTGGATGGGTCTGGAGGCCAAGATACCTTGAGGCTTTCAGAAGTCATCAGCTACCTCACTGTAGCTTCCTTCCCTGACTTTAGAGGAGAGGTGGGGAACCATGGATGGCCCTTTTATGACTTGTGGACTTCAAATCCCAGAATTCCTGAGCTAGGCAAGCTTCTGGAAGTTGAAGTCCACAAGTCATAAAAGGACCATCCTTCCCCACCTCTGCTTTAGAGAACGAGACCAGGGCAGCCAATGATGATATTTTCCAAGTAAGAATCATCAATTCGTGGTGAATACCCATCATGGGGTTGGGGAAACAATTCTATTGGTTTGTTTCCGAGTCCTCAACTTATGACTATGGGGACCAGAGTTTCTGCTGCTAAGCAAGGCAGTTCTTAAGCAAGCTGTACTAGATTTCCACAGTTGATAGGCAAATCACTACTTTTATGAAATGAATCACACTATTTTTAAGCACATCCCGATTCCATCAATGTTCATTCCTTTGGAATGAAGACAATATTTCAGTATTTGTATATTATATTGGAATTATATAATAGAATAAATGTATATTAGTTTATACATTTATTCTATTATATGCAATGCAATAAATACAATGCAATGCAATAATATAATACATTGACCATTTCCTTTAGCTTCAGTTGTCTGTCTCTCTTAGTTTTCTTCCATTCAAAGAAAAACAAGCCAGTTCAGAATTTATATTTTAATGAACATCAATCCCTTTTCCAGCCCTTTTTTTTTGTGTGGCTCAGCAAGCTACCTTGTTCCTCTCATGTCATTGCCCCCCCCCCCCCCCCGCAGCTCTCTGGGGTGCCCTCCCCCCAATGCTCATTTTCCTCACCACCTCTTTCTTAAGAAGACTTTCCCAGGTCTTTCTGGCTGCAGTTGAACAGTGTTGGCTCACAGCCATCTTGCAACAAAGAACTGGCATTCCAGCTGTCTGCTTCTAATCTTCAGTGTCAGCCCTTGTTAATGTTTCAGTGTGAAATCAGAGGGGGCAATACTGTATGGAATATTAAAAGAAAAAAGGGGGAAACACACACACACACACACACACACACACACATATACAAAGCCATAATCAGAATTCCAGCAAAGTGTTGATAGACCTGCAAGAAAAGATATGTGAGCATCTTCTCTTCTCCCTCTGTCAAAGCCACCAAAAACTGTATTAAACAAGTGAGGGAAAGAGCTGCATTCTGACCTCCAAAGACCTATAGGAAGTGCAGCAGCCGAGGAAATTAGCATGCTAATTTTCAGTTTGGAGATCAAAGTGAATTTCTGATCCTGCATGAATGGCGGGTGCTTTTCAATCTGTGTTGCCCATCTCACTCTTGACTGAAACTTTTTGCAGATGAAATACCTTTCAGACCTGATAGTGTGATTTAAGTGAAAACTCAACCTCCTAAATGTTCCTCCTTTCCTTCCCTTCCTTCCCTTCCTTTCCTTTCCTTTCCTTTCCTTTCCTTTCCTTTCCTTTCCTTTCCTTTCCTTTCCTTTCCTTTCCTTTCCTTTCCTTTCCTTTCCTTTCCTTTCCTTTCCTTTCCCTTCCTTTCCTTTCCTTTCCTTTCCCTTCCCTTCAAAAATGAATAGTGACTGAAGGTTAAAACTTCTGTAAAATGGTTACAAAAATTGGGTATGTCTAGTTTAATGAAAAGAAGGACTAGGGGTGACATGATAACAGTCTTCCAATATCTCAAGGGCTGCCCCAAAGAAGAGGGAGTCAAGCTATTCTCCAAAACACAAGAAGCCATGGGTGGAAAATAATCAAGGAGAGAAGCAACTTAGAATTAAGGAGGAATTTCCTGACAGTTGGAACAATCAACCAGTAGGAACAATCAACCATCCAGAAGTTGTGGTTACCCTGTCTCAAATCCAATAGAGAGAATATTTGTAGCTCAAGTTTGAAATGAGGGGTCCTTGGTGATCTTTGAGCTTGGTTGTTTTCTTGCCGACATTTCATGACCCAGCTAAGTAACATAATCAGTGCTAGGATGGGGTGCGGTTTGCTCTCTGAGAGTTGATGATATTCCCCAGTTGGGTCATGAAACATCTGCAAGAACACAAGAAAGCTCAGAGAGCACTAAGGACCCCATAGTCATTCTCCTCCTCCTCCTCCTCCTCTTTCCTCTTCCTCCTCCTCCCATTCTTCTTCTTCTTCTTCTTCTTCTTCTTCTTCTTCTTCTTCTTCTTCTTCTTCTTCTTCTTCTTCTTCTTCTTCTTCTTCTTCTTCTTCTTCTTCTTCTTCTTCTTCTCCTCCTCCTCCTCCTCCTCCTCCCTCCTCCTTCTCCCTCCTCCTCCTCCTCTCCTCCTCCTCCTCCTCCTCCTCCTCCTCCTCCTCCTCTTCTTCTCCTCCTCCTCCTCCTCCTCCTCCTCCTCCTCCTCCTCCTCCTCCTCCTCTTTCCTCTTCCTCCTCCTCCCATTCTTCTTCTTCTTCTTCTTCTTCTTCTTCTTCTTCTTCTTCTTCTTCTTCTTCTTCTTCTTCTTCTTCTTCTTCTTCTTCTCCTCCTCCTCCTCCTCCTCCTCCTCCTCCCTCCTCCTCCTCCCTCCTCCTCTTCCTCCTCCCATTCTTCTTATCCTCCTCCTCCTCCTCCTCCTCCTCCTCCTCCTCCTCCTCCTCCTCCTCCTCCTCCTCCTCCTCCCCCCTTCTACCAATGATGATGTTACCTAGTTTGGGTCATGAACATCTGCAAGAAAATCGCCAAGCTCAGAGAGCACTGAGTGCCCTTTATGACGAAAGGCCCTGGTCCCGTGTCCTCTCCCTGATCTTATTTCCTTCCTGGATTTCACCCTCGAGATAAACTCCTTTCACCAGCCATGGTGGAATATGGAAAGTTAACCCTTCAAGAAGGAAGCTGTGCTCATCTCCTCTTTTACTAGACTGCCATGAGCAAAAAGAGAAAGTTTCCCTCCATCTCCCAGCCCTTCCCCAGCCACTGGAAGTCTCTTCATATGCAAAATTTCCCCATCTGCAGTCTGAAGATGTCCAAGACTCCCGTGATAACTTGGATTTAAGCAGACTTCCTTCCTTCCTTCCTTTTTTTCTTGAAAGCAGCAGATCTACAGTAATGCAGACAATCCCAGCTTGGGGGTGGGGGGGAAGCCTTGGACAATTTGACAATCTTTTTCCAACGACAAAGCAAGAACACCCAAGCGCCACATTGCTTGCCTACCAAGTGGAGATAATATATATGTCCAATTAGTTTTCCACAAATTCCGGTCAGGTTCTCTCGGACTGCCTAACTATCTTTGTTTTGCTAAAAGAAAAAAAAAAAAAAAAAAAACACCCACTCATCCGTCATTAAATGAAATCTTTCAATTCTACTAATCCTGGGCACAATGTTGCTTTTCTCCACCAAGCCCCTCTCCCCCCCCAACTTAAAACTACAGTTACACACAGCTCGGTTCTGCCTTTAAGATTTTTTGGGGGTTGCTTCCTTTTCATTTATGTACCTGTTAGTAGCCCAGGGAAAGTTGGACACCAGCTGGATGTAATTCTCTCTCCACTTCCAGCAATTTGCTCCTGGCTATTTCACCAACAACCTCCCTCTGCTAAAAGAAAAATAATTTATTAACTTATTCAAAATATAGTCCAGAATATTGTCCATATTCTTTTCCTCCTCCTTCCTCCCTCCTTCTCCTCCTCTTCTTCCTCCCTCCTCCCTCCTCCTCTGTATTTTGTGTTTACTCCATGCAGTCCTTTTCAATGGAAATATTGGAAATTTAATGCAAGCATTTTGGGAATGCCAGATATGGTCTTAAACACTGCTTGATGGATTCTCCTTTGCATTCTCCTTTTTTTCAATGGTTCTCTTTCCAGGAATAATTATTTCTACCCTTTACCTAGTCGTTCTGATTTGTTTTAGGCTCCATTAGTCTTATTATCACATCAATCTAATTTTATTTCCTTGATCACAGCCAAGAACCACCTCGCAAGTTTGTACAATATATGACAGTATTCACATCTAACCCCTTTTAGATCGTTTAAAACACTGGACTTTTTTTTTTCCTTTTGTCTTAATTAATTAATCGTGACTTTTGTCTTTTATTTGCTGGTCTACAACCAAATAAAAAAATTATTTTATTTGATTCCGATGGTCTTATGTGAGCTGGGTTACAAAACTTGGCCCTCTTATGAATCCATCAAAAAAATATCCATTTCATTTGTCCGGGTCAGGAGTAGAAGCAGAACAAGGGAAACGAGTATAAGATTTCTCCTGCCATTAGCATTTTGATTAATTCTTTTCCATTAAGAAATGTAACTTTATGTTACTTTAAAAAAAAAAATTATATGCAGCCTCTTAATCTGCTAATCCTTTCTCCCGACAAACAAGTTCTTTTTTAAATCAACGGCTATTCTATCAAGCCAATGGAGCAGAGTTCCGGATTCAACGCAACAATGCATTCTTTTCACAAGAGGCTGCTTGGGCTAATATGATACCAGAACGATGCCAAGAAGCTACACACACACACACACACACACACACAACCTCCAGCTGGTTGAATTAAACATGTAATAATTGGAGGCAAGTAATTTTGTTCTGAAGGATTGGCATAGTTGTTTAGTGAAATCACTCCTGTTTGAACTTCTCCGAACAAGAAGAAAAATTTAGTCTTTCATTTTCTTTTCCCTCAAGAAGGCATATTAATATCACATTTCCAACTGGCCAGAAAGTCAGAAAAAGGAATATGTCCAACGAAGCATCTGAGATATTTCCCTTGATTCTCTGGTGTGTTATTCCCACCCACTGAGATAATGAGTTGTTGTTGTTTTTTGAGTTTCAATATCAAACAATCCTTCACTCTTGCCCCATCTTCTTATCCTCTCCTTAGTTTTTTTTTTTTCATGCATGATATCACATAGGGGAAGCTGCGTTTATTTCAATGATGTGCAGATTTTCCCAATCAGAAATTGCTAGGAACTTGGGGAATAAACCAACATCAGGTAAAGATAAAGGTTCCCTCGCACATACGTGCTAGTCGTTCCCGACTCTAGTGGGCGGTGCTCATCTTTGTTTCAAAGCCGAAGAGCCAGCACTGTCCAAAGACGTCTCCGTGGTCATGTGGCCAGCATGACTAAATGCCGAAGGCGCATGGAACGCTGTTACCTTCCCACCAAAGGGGTCCCTATTTTTCTACTTGCAATTTTTGGTGTGCTTTTGAAACTGTTAGGTTGGCAGAAGCTGGGACAAGTCACAGGAGCTCATTCCGTTACACGGCGCTAGGAATTCAAACTGCCGAACTGCTGACCTTTCTGATTGATAAGCTCGGCCACTGAGCCACCATGACCCAAACCAACATTATGATCCAGTTAAAAGTTATTCACTAGTTTGAAACTACAAACGCCCTGTGAATATTTATGCATACTTATCAAGGAGAATATGGGTAGCTCAGGGTTGACTTGAGGGATCCTTGGTGCTCTCTGAGCTTACTTGTTTTCTTGCAGATGTTTCATTACCAAACTAGGTAACATTATCAGCAATAACATCAGTTGCTCAATTTGGGTAATGAAACGCCCGCAAGAAAACAAGTAAGCCCCAGAGAGCACCAAGAGCCACTTACACATATTTATCATAAAGTGCCTTTAATGCAATGAAATATCATTTTAATGTATGATGATTAGTGTATGTTCAAAGTGACAATAAAGTTATTCTAAGTTCTAAGAATGTTAAGCCTTTTTAATGTTCTTCATGCTGACACCAGACATCCAACGCTAAACTTTCTCCTTCCCAAAGAAGGATTGGAAATAGATTATTTCCATTATTTTCTAAGCATCTTTTCTCCATATCTAGTGAAAAAGAGGATCTCCAGACTTGACCATTTTGATTGATCTTCTCTGAACATCTTAACTTCTTACAGTGCAGTACTAAAAGTAGCACTGATTCAAGAGTTCTTTCCCCATCTCTCATATATAAGAAAAGAAAAAACCTTTCGCAAACCAGAAGTTGAGAAGTTATTGATGCATTGTTGCAAGGTAGTTTTTCTGCAAAAATATATTGCTTTGTGTGCAAACTTAACGAATGAATTGATCGGTGAAACCTCTGAAGCCTTAATGAATGAAGTCAAGATAAATCTATCTGCTAAATCTCACTGGATGAGTTGATGAATATTGCTTAAATCAGCTTTCAGTGATATTCTGCAGGTCAGCCCAAGATTTGCAAGGCAAATTTATAACTAACTTGAGGCAGTGTGGACATAACTTATATGTCCTACCTAATGTCTAATGTTCTAGTTTCCCCACCCTGTGAGGAGCATTGGCCTGAGAAAGAAGGACTGGATTAAACACACCTCGATGGCTTTCAGGACTAAGGTGGAACTAGAACTTACCATCTCCTGGTAATAGTCCCAAAGTGACCAACCAGCTTTCATGCCTAAAGTGGGACTAGAATTCACCTTCTCCCAGTGATTACTCTGAAGTCACCCAGCTGATTTTGATAGGACTAGAACTCTCAGTCTCCAAGTCTGTAGATCCACACCTTAACCACTACACCAAGCTGTCTCTCCTTCCCCAAATGCCATGTCCAGGGACAAGGAGTGGTGCTGAGGGAATGTTTGCTTGCACAAACTTCCAAAGAAGCCGCGAAATGACCTAACAAATGTTGAGAAATGCTGAGACACTGGAAGAACACAATCCTTATTGTGTGTTGTAGCAAGTGGGTGCTGCTCCATGTGAGAATGCAACAATGTCGGGGTAGGCGCCAAAGTGTGGAGGACAGACGATGGAAGGAAGTTGCAGACACATTGCTGACATGGTTGGGAAAACACAGTCATAATATGAAAAGGCAGATGCTGGAATGAAAAGAAATTAAACTAGTGTTTTGCTCTGTTTCTGGGATCAGTATCCTACTGTTTCCCTCTTTTGTCATCGTTTGATGTTAATAATCCCATACTTTAATGAGAAATACAGAATGTTTGCAAGCAGAAATCAGCAATGGAATGCTGAGCCAGAATGTATTGTGTCCCAGTCGCAACTCACTGGAGGTGGTACAAGCTCTGCATTCTTTCTCTTCTTTCCTATCCCACTTCTGTAGTTGGACTTTATAAAGTTGGAAGGACCAATTTAGCAGATTAGCAGAGCTGGAAAGGGACCTTGTAGGTCATCTAGTTCAACCCCCCACCAAGCAGGAGACCCTACACTGTTTCTGACAGATAGCAGTCCAGTCTCTTCTTGAAAGCTTCCAGGGATGAAGCTCCCACAACTTCTGAAGGCAAGCAAGAACATTTTGGATCTCAGGGCCTACCCATTGCTCCAAATGAAAGTGGCTCCAACCAGGGTCATTCTTGCCCTTGTTTTATCACATACACCACAAAAGGAAGACCACAACTTTTCCTAGATAATTGGCCTCATGATCAAACTCTTCTTTAGTTTAACTATTTTTCCTTCAATGGACATCTTCTGATCTTCTGGCATCTTAACTCTGAAAAGAAAGACAACAGATTTTATCCATCTTCTGTTATAATAGACTTTCAGATCTATGAAGGTCCATCCAGCCCACCAGGAGAAGGGAGTCAGTAGGTATTGCAAGTTTCATCTTTTAGGGATGTAGAGCTGGTGGAAACATGAAAAAGGACCTTCTCCATGGTGGCCTCTTCCCTATGGAATATCATTCCAGCTCCAGATACAATTGGCCCCTACTTTGTTGCTTTTCCAAAAGGCCCTCAAGACATGGTTTGGTCAGCAGGTCTGGAGATGGACCACAATGGAGATGCAGTCAATCAAGTGGCTGGTTTCATTGTGTTGCTCCTGCCAAGGGAGTGAGGGTGAAGCTGTGGCTTAAGAGAAGATTATAACACTGAATCATCTACATACATTCAGAATTTGGTGTGGTTTTTCTGTGGGGCAGAAACACATTGACTCCAATGCATGACCGGTTCTGTGGGCGTGACTTGGTGGATGTGGTGTGGCTTGGTGGGCGTGGCAGGGGAAGGATACTGCAAAATCCCCAATCCCTCCCCACTCCACTAACCTGCTTTCCAGCTCTGTTCTCCTGTGCAGGGCAACCAAAGAAGACCCAGCCGGTCAACTGGGACTCAATGGGAGGCAGAGAAGAGATGGGGTTCGTGGGGCCAATCAGAGGTGGGATTGGCTGGTTCTCTGAACTACTCAAAAATTCCGCTACCTGTTCTCCAGAACTGGTCAGAACCTGCTGAGTACCACATCTGAGTACACCTGAGTTTGACCTGATTATGTTGTCCAGTAAAATCACATGATGATCTCTGTTTCTACATTCTCTCTTCCTCCCCCTCCTCCTCTCCCCCTCCTCTTCCTCCTCCTCCTTTTCTCAATTTACTGTGTGAGCCCTTCACAACAAAACCCAAAGAAAAGGCAGGCTCTGACTGCTTGTTCTTTGTGTATGTAACAGAGATAGAGAGAGGAAAGGAGGAGGGAGAAGAAAAGAGTCGTTACAACTTCAAAATTCAAAACAGCTTTTTCGAAAAGATCAAGGATCAGCCTTGAGCCTATGAGGACTGGTTTCCATTTTCTTTCTGGAAAGTTTCACATTCTTTAGACGTGAAATCAGGTGATGCTTGGGTGTTCTAATACCGTGTTCTATTGCAAGATCTCCCCTCAAATCTGCCTTATGGTAGTGGAACAATTTTGTTGCACTTAAGATGGAGGTATTGGGCATGGATGCAGCTGGTTCATATCACAAAGTCAAGTTTCTTAGAGGGTTGGATGGTAGAATCAGACTTGTTCCATGGATAGATGAGCTGTAAAATGTGGCAACAGAACAATGTCAGGTTTTGGAAGAGTTGTGCATATCGTTTGCTCTTCTTGCATTATTAAAAGTTATTTTAAAAATGCATAGGAGCATTGATTATAGTAATTTTAGTGCAATGGAGAACTTGAAATGGGCGATTCAAAATACCTCAATCGAGGAACTACCAATTCAGACAAATAAACATTAATCAATAGCCTAATCAAGGAAGCACCAAGACTATACCCACCAACACTGATAGGGTAAGCCATTACTATATAAACAGGCAGGAAACCCCACTCTCATCTAGCACTGATGATGTTACCTAGTTGGGTCATGAAACATCTGCAAGAAAACAACCAAGCTCAGAGAACACCAAGAATCCCACAGGATGCTTCATTCTATGGGAGATCTGGAAAAACAGTCCTTTGAAACAAAGTTCTTCTGAGCAGCTCCACCTTGGAACCACACCACGGTAGTCATCTTCTGCACAAGAGCATACGCAGAGAATAGTCAGACGAATGAAGATGGGTTTTTGAGGTCATTTCCAACATACGAAGAAGCACTTTATTTCTTTCTACAACAGACCTGGTCAATAAAATCAGTTGCTCTTTCTGCTGTAGACCGTGAGATGCCACCAGGAAATCTGCAAGGACAATCTATAAAGCCTTAGTAAGACCACACCTTGAATCCTGCATCCAGTTTTGGTCACCATGTTATAAAAAAAATGTGGAGACTCTATAAAAAGTGCAGAGAAGACTAACCAGGATGATTAGGGGACTGGATGCTAAAACATATGAAGAATGGTTACAGGAACTGGGCCTGGCTAGTCTAGGGAAGAGAAGGACCAGGGGAGACATGATAGTAGTCTTCCAATATTTGAGGGGCTGCCACAGAGTGGAAGGAGTCAAGCTATTTTCCAAGGCACCCAAAGGCCAGACAAGAAATCATGGATGGAAACTGAACTAGGGGAGATTCAAATAAGGAGGAATTTTCTGACAGTGAGAGCATTCAACCTATAGAACAGAAATTGCCTTCAGAAGTTGTGGCAGCTTCATCACTTGAGACTTTCAAGAAGAGCTTGGACTGCCATTTGTCAGAAATGGGTTAGGTCTCCTTCTTTGGCAAGGGGTTGAACTGGATGACCTCCAAGGTCCCTTCCAACTCTGTTAATCTATAAATACGCAAACCTCCTGCCATTGTCCTCATCAGGGTGGGATTCTACCAGTTCGCACCTATTCGCTAGAACTGTTTGTTAACATTCTAAGCAGTTTGGAGAACCGGTTGTTAGAAGAAATTACTGGCCTAATCCTGTAAGGAAGGCAGGAAGGAAACATTCTGGTGTTGCTTACAGAAACTGCCTCTCCGTTAACCTTTATTACATTCTTGGCAGGACTAGACTCCCTGTCTCTGGAACTTCTCTGGAGTTTTTTTCCCTTCTTTTGCTGGTATTTGCTTGTGTGGAGTGACCATTCAAAGTTACAATGGCACTAAAAAAAGTGACTTATGACCATTTTTCACACTTACGACTGTTGCAGAATCCCCACAGTCATGAGTGGCCAGGCAAGGAGATGCGTCCCTCAATGTGAGTGATATTGACTTGGCCACATGCAGCCAATATATCATGACCACCAAGCCACACCCACCAACTAAGCTATGCCCACAGAACCAGTTATTAAAAAATGTGAATCCCACCCCTGGTCCTCATGTATTGTGCTTTATTGAAGCATTTTGTAGCATCGCTGTACCCCAGACACGATGCCCATTGTGGCATGTGTGAATTTGTCTTTTTTCTTCCAGTACCAGTACCACATTTGTTCTTCAGTCTGCAACGGACGGCCTCCAAAATGTAGTCAGAGCCAAGATAAACATGTGAATGGACCAGCGGGAAAAAATCCATTAAATATATTTAATTGCGTTTACTAAGATGAAACTCAATGTTATCCTCTTTAAGTTCCCTCGAAGAATGAGGGTGGCCATCAGATTTGGGTGGCAACGTTGGAGGAATTATGGAGAATATCCCCCCCCTCCCATCCTGGGTGGCCAGAGGCAGCCTGGGGATAGTTTCAGCCTGGGCACAGATTAAAATAGTAAGATTAACGAAGGGCCCATTCAGTCTGATTCAATGAACTCACAAAGGTTCCTAAAGGCTGCCATGTTCTCCTAAAAAATAGGATGTGAAACACCATCTAATTATACATAACATATGGGAAAGAGAATAAGGGGGGAAAGATGGGAGCTGATACCACCCAGGCATGCTCTGAATAGGTTACTGCTGTCCGTTGTAATTCCATTAAAAACAGAGTGCACGGTAACACTATGCAGTTTCTAAATGCAGATAAATTTGGGGAAAAGTTAAGTGCAAACTATATGATTGCTCTTGACAAAACTCCTCATTCAGACTCGAAATGTAGGCAGCGTTGCAGAAACGGAGGGGCAGATTATAACTCTTTGGACTTGGCTAAAATTATAAATTGGGTGAGTAAATCATCCATTAAATGGCAATCTAATTTGAAAGGTATACATTGAATCAAATTAACAAGGGCACCTAATTAGGCACAGGAGTTAACATAATGAAACTTCTCATGATTAGCGCATATTACGCATTTCCATTCGGTCTGATCAAGTCAATGTTCTTTATTAGTGGAGCTAGCCTGGCCCATGTAGGATAAGGTTGTCAGAGGTCATGGGAACAGGTCCTACAGCTTGAGGGCATGAGGTAGACTGGAGAGCCATCAGCAACCAAACAGGCATAGAATAAGCATTGGGAAACCTAACAACCAGTGGTGGGTTTCAAACTTGTTTACCACTGGTTCTGTGGGTGTGGCATGGTGGGCACACTTTACCCGCGCACACGTGTTTTGTACACACATGTGCCAAATACATGCTTTGTACGCGCACAGAGCAGGGGTGGGATTCTACCTGGTTGGACCAATTCTATAGAACCGGTTGTTGTGATTCTGCCCAGCTTGGAGAACCAGTAAATCGTGCCACTGGCTGGTTTCGTCCCTCCCCTCCTCACCCACTCACTCTTTACCTGGCATGCGTGCCATCAAACTTGCCTGCATTTGGTAAATTGCTATTTTTCCTTTCCCCCTCCCCCGCAAGTATCAGCTGTTCTGCTGTGCTGGGAGATTTAGATTAGCTAGAAAGCAGGAAATCATTGGATTTCCTGCTTTCTGGCTAATCTAAAAGCAGAGCTGAACCTTCCTTTGGACTGAAGCTTCTATTATTCAGTGCAGACTCAGACAGCAGATTGCAGAAAAGTAGCTCTCTGAATGAATCTGTGATTCTGTGAGCAACTCAATCTGCCTGCCTGCTTTGCCTGACTTTGGGTAAAAGTTGCTCTTTTTTATTAAAAGAAAAAACAATATTTACATAAATATTTATAATATTTACATACAAGCCATGCCCGGCCAGTCACACGGCCACCAAGCCATACCCACAAATTAGGCCATGCCCATAGAACCGGTTGTTAAGAAATTTTAATCCCACCCCTGGCGCGGAGGGTTTCCTACTAACCTCCTCCTGCAATCCTGTACTCTTCCTATGTCTTCAACAGCTGTTGTGTTCATTGGAACAACTGGTTTAGCCAAACCAGGCTGAACCGGTAGAATACCACCACTGCTAACAACCATTCTAGGGTTGGTTTCATGAGGCTAAAGAACCATTGCTATAAATTGAGAACCAAAGACATTACAGCAGTTGTGGGTCTTTTACCTTGGAACAAGAGACATGATAGAGTTTTATGAACTCATGCATGGTGGAGATCATGGACTATATTATCTCTCTAGGTCATTCCCCCTGAAAAATAAAACAGGATATGGGGAAATTCAGGGAATGCCCATTAAAAGGGACTTTTGGGGTATGGAATTTCTACTCACCAATGATGGTTTGGAGTAGGAATTTTATGAAGGGTCAAATATCTTGGCTGGTAGAGATGGCTGTGATGCTACTCCAGAATTACAGACAAGAAGCCTGAAACACTAACTGCAGTGTGATGTCTATGGAGATTCACAATCTTCCAGGTCATGGATGTCCCAAAGGTATTTTTTCCAAAAGGCAACTGAACTTTCTTGTTTTTAATTCTTCTTCCCAGAACTGAAGAAGCTTCTTGGTCAAGAAGCAAAATGTTTTTGAAGAAAAAAACTCAAGAAAGTCCAATTGTCTTTTGGAAAAAGTGCCTTCAGAACAACTGCAATGGGGCAACCATTGGAGATGATTCCCTTCCTGTTATATTGCTTGTGAACATCTCAAATACTCCTGGATGACCACTAGATAACACAGAAGACAGGTCTACATGAAGTACATGGACACAGGACTTTCAACCTGGTTCTTACAACTCAATTCAACCTCAAGGGTTTTATGTTCTATATGAAGAACCAATCTATAAGCTCCGATTTGCCATTTCCATAATACCCAACCAGATGGCCATGGAAACTTCACAGGTTGAATAATTAAAGTTTTATTACCTTCCACTTGAGTTTGGTGCTACCTCATGAGACTGCTGGACATATTTAATCTGTGCAAACACACACACACACACACACACAGCCTTAGGAAATCTAATGCTGGGAAGAAATTACCTTATTTATTTCCAGCTTCAAGGTCTGTAAACACTTCATCTTTGAGAATGAACTTTTGGACAGTGAATTTATTTAGTACTCTCTCCGTAATATTCTAGGTGAAAAGAATCAAACTGTAGATATCATACCCATTGGCATAATCTGATTTTCATCTATTTCTCATGCCAAGATGAAACCCGATGAATACTTCCCAGATATATCAACTTAAATCATTGTCCTTTCTCATCCCTATGATTTAGTTAGTCCTATCTTGAAATCTCAATATAGTTGGTTTCAACTTCAACTGTCCAGACTTTAATTCTTTTGAGTCTCAGGCACCATTATTTTCTCACTGATTATTATTTTTTGGTTTTTAACACAATGGGAGAATGGGCTGTTACTTAAGCACACACACACAAACGCATTGTTAAAAATAAAATAATATTTGGATAACTCTTCTATACCTCTTGGGTGAAAAGCGACACAAGAAAAACAATAGCAATATCAACAATTCTATTCATAAGGTGGTATTGAGCAGATACAGAAATGAACATTCAACACCTGTCTTGAGGTTTTCTGGGCAGGTGAAATGAACTGCTCCAAAACAAACTAACAAACATTAAAAGTGAAGGCCAGAATATGCAATCTCCTTTGTCTGTGGCTACTTTTAAGAGCTCGAAAAGTCCTCGGCAAGAGAAAGAAATGGAAAAAAAACTTACTGACATTATTTTGACACAGCAGGGGAAAGCGAGATGAAAGACTGACAAATGAATTCACTGTGACAACCTTTGTGAAGTGTCTGAACACTTGATCTTAAAAGATTTCATAATTCTTTTGATAGACTGAAGATTAAGTGAGCAGGGAGGCCACCGAAGTTAACTTATCCTCTTCCCTGAATTCCACAAAACACAGTAAATAAAATTAAAGCAAGCATGAATTCTGACAAATGCACCCAACAGGGGCTTGGGAGCTAGTGCTGAGCCATCATTCAGACTGAAAACAATCTTAATTGATATTTGGAGCCCTTTGGGGAACAGTGGGAAATGATCTAGTGAAGTTTCCTTCCCAGACACCCATGCCTACACCCAAACAACTTCCAAAAACTTTCTATTTGCTTCTTAGCTGACAGCGAAGGCAATATATGTACCCTCACTGAAGCCATGTAAGCTATAAATAAGTATCCTGGTTTACAAACATGTACAGAGCCACTTTAGTGTAGTGGTGAAGGCACTAGGCTAGAAACCTAGTCTCCACAAGTTCTAGTCCCACCTTAGGCATGAAATCTATCACCTTTTCTTCCAGGGGGGAAAACACAGCAGTGAAAACTTCCAAAGAAGCTCTGCATGCTACACAAGTTAATGAAGCTTTAACCTGCACACATATGAATGACAGAATAACAGAGTTGGAAGGGACTTTGGTGGTCTTCTAGTCCCACACTATGTTATTTCAGATAAATTATTTCAACACCACTGACAACACTGCTACCCTCCAAAAGGACCTCAACTATGTATCAGAATGGTCAAACAAATGGCAACTTCAAATCTCAACAAATAAATGCTCTGTCTTACATATTGGCAAAAAAATATATCAGAAAATAAAATACAGGCTGAATAGTCAAGACCTTGTTGATGATCCAAACTCTGTCAAGGATCTTGGAGTACTCATCTCTAATGATCTAAGTGCTAAAGCCCACTGTAACTACATAGCCAAAAAGGAGTTAAGAATTGTTAACCTAATCCTACGTAGCTTTTTCTCTGGTAATATCACACTACTAACTAGAGCATACAAAACATTTGCTAGACCAATACTTGAATACAACTCATCAGTCTGGAACCCACATTACATATCCTGATATTAACACAGTTGAGAAAGTCCAGAAATATTTCACAAGAAGAATTCTACACTCCTCTACTTGTTGCAGAAGACCTTATGCCACCAGACTTGAAATTCTAGACCTAGAAAACCTAGAATTACGCTGCCTTCAGTCCGATCTAAGTATAGTATATAAAATCATACATTGCAATGTCCTACCTGTCAATGAATGCTTCAGCTTCAATCATAACAATACAAGACCAAACAATAGATACAAACTCAAGGTTAATCGCAACAAACTTGACTGCAGGAAATACGACTTCAGCAACAGAGTGGTCAATATCTGGAATACTCTACCTGATTCTGTGGTTTCTTCCCCAAACCCCAAAAACTTTAACCTGAGACTGTCTACTATTGACCTCACCCCTTTCCTAAGAGGTCTGTAGGGGGCGTGCATAAATGTACCAATATGCCTACCATCCCTGTCCTATTGTTTCTTTTTATTTTTCTTATATGTATCCATTTTATGTATTCATAACTATGTTTATATTTATACCTGTTATCTTATAATTGCTTGACAAAATAAAATAAATAGAATAAATATATAAAATGTCTGTCTAATCCCTTGGTAAAAGCTATATGTTCTGAAGGCAAGCTGTTTGATTAGTTGACTGTTCTGTTGGAAAATTTCTCCTTATTTCTAGGTTAAATCTCTCCTTGATTAGTGTTATGGTTCACCGGCAGCCAGTGCAGATGGCAGGCAGTGGAATCGGCCAGTGGGGAAGAACAGGGACCAGTCTGGGTGTCTGGAGAGGACTCGGATGAGGGTCCTGCATCCAATGCAGAGATGGGCCCAGGACCTCCTGGGAGTGGGGTACTGACTCCAGAGATTCCAGAGCCTCAGCAGTGAGGCAGATGAACAAGGGGAGCCTGTTCCCAGTGTGTGTATGCACAGAGCTGCTAGAAGGCAAGAACAACTAAGACAAAGACTCCCAGGGCAACTTGGCAGTAAGCCTGGGAGGTGATTGCCCCTCCCATAAGGTATAAAGGAAATGCAAAGGTAGAGAAACCTTTGCTGGAAGCAACATCGTTCACTCTGTTCAGATTAAACCTTGAAGCCCTGTGTGGACTTTGTACTTTAGTTGGTTTTTTATATTTCATTTGGCACTCTAGTTGTTGGCAGCAATTCAAAGGAGAGAAAGGTGGGTGCTTATCTTGAGGGACTGGAGATGGATGGGGCCTTTGGATTTGCAATTCCCAATTAATTGCTGGCCTTTCCCATATTGGCTGCAGCTGCTGAGATCCTTTCCTCTTGTTTGCATTCCAGCCACAGCACTTATCTGTGCCCCAAATCTAATTGCTCTGCTGTTTCCTCCCCTAACTCTAGCAAACAATAGGCAGAGCCAATGACAAGAATCACATCCCTCTGCCTCAAAACAGCACCAGGAAAGTCACCTGATCCAGCCATAATTTTATTTCCAGAATTCTCCGTTTGGCTTGGATGAATCAGGCCTCCTGCAACTGAGCTGGAGCCAAAATATTTTGGGTTTTCCTTTCTACACAGCCAGTGTTTTGGTTTTAACTTTCTAGGAAACCATACGTCAAGCCTAAATGGTATCGAGCGAGGGTAACAGACATTGGCTGCCACCCAGCACCACCGAACATAATTAGTAATGATATTATCTTTCGTATGGCTCATTTACTAAAGCGGGAAGCAAAAGGATGTGATGCAGAAAAGCACATGGCTTCTCTCAGCTTCTAAAAGGGGAAACCAAAACAGATATTTATGGAGGCAGAAAAATCCACACAGGCATAATGGCTGTCCCAAAAAGGACTTGAGGGAATGTTAAACCTGCATAACGATGAAGCAGAATTATTTTTGATAAAGAGCAGGTGGGAGAACCCCAGTAAACAGTACTTTCGTGAGTGCAGAGCATTTTAACTTTTATCCTTTTCATTTTTTGTTTTTATTTGCTTGCAAGCCCCCCAGAGTTGCTCGATTAGTGAAATGGGAGACCCACAGTGATGCAATTCAGCCACTTCGCACCACTTTGGGAGAACCGGTTGTTAACTTTCTGAGCTGTTTGGCGAACTGGTTGTTGGAAGAAATCATTAGGGCAGAGAATCGGTTGTTAAATTATTTAAATCCCATATATGGGGACGTATATATCCTTAGTGGACAGTCACTTAAATATGAGCCAGCGATGTCCAAAAAGCCAATGCAGTCCTAGGCTGCATTAATAGAGGAATAGAATCAAAATCACATGAAATGTAAAGGTAAAGGTTCCCCTTGCACATATATGCTTGTTGTTTCTGGCTCGAGGGAGCAGTGTTCATCTCTATTACAAAGCTGCAGAGCCAGCGCTGTCTGAAGACGTCTCCGTGATCATATGGCCGGCAGGACTAAATGCCAAAGGCACACGGAACACTGTTACCTTCCCACCAAAGGGGTCCCTGTTTTTCTACTTGCATTTTTACATGCTTTCGAACTGCTAGGCTGGCAGAAGCTGGGACAAGGAATGGGAGCTCACTGCATTATGCAGCGCTAGGGATTTGAACCGCCGACCTACCAACCTTTCTTCCTGACAAGCTGTTAGCCACTGAGCCACTGCACCCCCTCGTGAAACATTAGTACCACCTTATAATGCCTTGGTAAGGCCACACTTGGAATACTGCATCCAGCTTTGGTTGCCATAACATAAAGAAAGATGTTGAGCCTCTGGAAACAGTGTAGAGAAAAGCAACAAAGATAACTAGGGGATTAAAGGCTAAGACATATAAAGAACAGTTACTGGAATTGGGTATGCCTGGTTTAATGGAAAGAAGGACTAGGGGTGACATGATAGCCATGTTCCAATATCTCAGGGGCTGCCCCCAAAGAAGGGGGAATCAAGTGATTCTCCAAAGCATCTGAAGGCAGGGCAAGAAGCAATGGATGGATGAGAAGCAAAACATCTTCAAAGAAAAACCAGAAAGTTGCCACGTGAAAAAAGCACCTTTGGAAGAATGGATGGAAACCTAGAAGCACCCTAGAACTAAGGAGAAACTTTCCTGACAGTTAGAACAATTAACCAGTGGAACAGCTTGCCTCTAGAAGTTGTAAATGCTCCAACACTGGAAGTTTTTAAGAAGAGATTGGACAACCATTTGTCTCAAATGGTATAGGGCAGGGGTGTCAAACTCGATTTCATTGAGGGCCACATCAGGGTTGTGTTTGACCTCTGCGGGCCGGGTTGGCCCAAGCACTCTGCCAGAAAAAAATGAATTCTGTTTCCAGAATGTCCCTATGTAGAATGGCCCTATAACTGCTGAAGTTGGGACAGCTCCGAAACAGAAGAGAGCAGAAAGAGAGAGTATGCTGGTTTGGTGAGAACTTTTTTTTTCTAAGGACACCCTAAGGCAGGGGTCTCCAACCTTGGCCCCTGGAAGCCTGGTGGACTTCAACTCCCAGAATTCCACAGCCAGCTGGCTGTGGAACTCTGGGAGTTGAAGTCCGCCAGGCTTCCAGGAGCCAAGGTTGGAGACCCCTGCCCTAAGGAAAAGAAAGAATCTGTAAAAGTTTTGACAGAAGTGATTAAGCAGCGATTTTAAACAGGAATGTCAAAGTAATGTTTTGTTTTGTTTTTTCTCATTGCTGGATTTTCTATATATGATCTTGTATTTTGAAACTGGACTGGTTTTTTCATTTATATCTATTTTTTTTTCTTCTCCTTTTTGATTTTGTAATATTTTAGGCTAGAGGCTCCCTTTTGTTATTTCATTTTTTAAAAATATCTTTTTCTTTTTTTATTAATTCTTATTATATCCTGCTCGGAAAAGGAGGGGGAAAGTGAGAGCAAAAAAACTTTGTAACACTGCCAACTAGAGGCTTGAAAATATTCTATTTCCTTGTGACCAGACAAAGCTGAGAAAGAAAGATATGGATGTCAACAGAATTAATATCTAACATTCAAGAAATAAAATAT
Source organism: Hydrophis major (assembly GCA_033807585.1). Classification (NCBI taxonomy): domain Eukaryota; kingdom Metazoa; phylum Chordata; class Lepidosauria; order Squamata; family Elapidae; genus Hydrophis; species Hydrophis major. The sequence goes on from CM066334.1 coordinate 37,945,060, forward strand.
TGAAACAAGTACTTGGGCAGATCACAATCCAATGACAATTAAATGAAAAGGACAAAAAAGAAGATCTAGATGGACGTTAAATAATACTATTTTAAAGGAAAAAGACTTCACACAGTGGATGGAGAAAGAAGTGGCTTTTTTCTTTAGAGAAAACAAAAAAGAAGATACATCAATTCAGAATGTATGGGATACAATGAAGGCATATGTTAGAGGCTTGATAATAGACTATACAAGGAAAAGGAATACTATGAAAAGATTAGCCTCTAAGGCCCTAGAGGGTGAGCATAAAAGACTTGAAAAAGAGCTACAGAAAATGCCACAGAAAAAGGACATCAAGCTAAAAATGGATATAGTTAAACACAAAAAGGGTCAAATAGAAAAAGAAGAATTAGCACAGAAAATTAGAGGTGCTAAACAGAACTACTTTAAAGGCGCAAACAAACCAGGTAGATGGTTAGCATACAAACTGAGAAAGGAGAAAGAATCAAGGAAAATATTGCAATTAATAGATGACCAAGGCCAAGTTTACCATGGTAGCAAAGAGAAGAAGGAAATCATTCGAAACTTCTATGGGAAATTATATATGCAAGAGAATATTGATGAGGAAAGAGTTAAGCAGTACTTACAGAATGCTAATTTACCTCAGATACCTAAAGAGACTGAAAAAATGTTAGAAAGCAATATAGCGATGATGGAGTTAACTGAAGCACTCAAAAAGCAAAATAATGGAAAAGCACCAGGCTCAGATGGACTTTCGGCAGAATTTTATAAAACATTACAAGAATCATTGAATCTTTCATTGCTAGAAGTTATGAATGAAGTTATGTAAAAGAAGAAGATACCTAAATCATGGTCAGAAGCCTATATTACACTTATTCCAAAAGAGGAGACTGACCCATTACAAATTAAGAACTATAGACCCATTTCTCTACTAAATGCAGATTATAAAATCTTTGCTTCAAGATTGGCAGAAAGACTTAAAAAATATTTCAATAATTTTATCCATCCTGATCAAAAAGGATTTCTGCCAAAGAGACAAATTAAAGACAATATGAGAGTAATCTTGAATACTTTGGAATACTACAAGGCACATCCTGAAAAACAAATGGCTCTGATATTTCTAGATGCACAGAAGGCATTTGATAATGTGAATTGGTAATTCATGTTATTACTGTTGGAACAGATGGGTTTTGCTAGAAAATTTATTCAAGCAATAGAAGCTATATACTATAAGCAAACGGCAAATGTAATGATAGAGGGAGAACTGACAGACTCTATTAATATAAGAAAAGGAACAAGACAAGGGTGCCCACTATCACCTTTGTTGTTTGTTTTAACTTTGGAAGTGTTAAACAAAAATATTAGAGATGAAAAGAATATAAAAGGAATGAAAATCAAAAAGGAAGAATTTAAGCTGCAAGCATTTGCGGATGATCTGGTTTTCATCTTAGAAGACCCTTTAGAAACAGCATCAAAATTGATAGAAAAGATAGAGACATATGGAAAGGTGGCTGGTTTGAAAATAAATAAAGATAAGACAAAGATTTTGACAAAGAATATACTATTAAGACAAAAGGAAGAACTGGCAGATCTATTGAAAATTCAGGTCACAAATAAGATCAAGTGCTTGGGGATATATTTGACAGCAAGATGTAGTACATTAAAAGAAAATAATTATAATAAACTTAAACAGCAGATAGCACTAGATTTGGCAAAATGGGAAAACTTACAACTGTCACTAATAGGGAGAATTTCAACAATCAAGATGAATATATTACCCAGAATGTTATATTTGTTTCAAAATTCCAATTAGGCTTGGAAAAGACTACTTTGAAGATTTAAATAAAATTGTGTTGAAATATATATGGCAAGGTAAGAAAGCGAGAATAAAGTTTAAACTTTTGCAAGATGCTAGAATTAGAGGAGGATTTGGTTTGCCTAATTGGGAGTTGTACTACCAAGCTACAAATCTGATGTGGGTTAAGGAATGGATAACACTAAGAAATACTAGATTGTTGACATTAGAAGGACATGATTTGTTGTTGGGGTGGCATGCTTTTTTATGGTACAAAGGAACTAAAACGCAGAGGTATTTTAGAAGACATTATATACGGGAGTCTCTGTGGTTAAACTGGGAGAAGATTAAAAGACAATGTTATTTGAAAATTCCAGTCTGGTTATTGACTATTGAAGCATTTTCGTATCCTATAATATACAAAAAAGAACAAACAGTTAGATATGGTGAAATATTGAATGAAAAGGGTAAACTTAAATCTATGCAAAAACTAGAGGAACAAGGTATAAAGATGAATTGGCTTTCATATGCGCAAATACATTCAAGGTATGATAAAGATTCTAAAACAGAAGGTTTCTATGATAAACTGACTGACTTAGATAAGATTTTGACAGGTACTGATGAAAAGGTGATTTAAAAATTGTATGGATATTTATTAGAAATTAAACTAGAAGAAGAACAAGTTAAAGAAACTATGATTGCTTGGGGGAAGAATTTTGGATATGGGGTTGATTCAGAGAAATGGCAAAAATTGTGGTCTCAAAATTATAAAATGACAATGTCAACAGCATATAAAGAAAATTTGTATAAGATGTTTAACAGGTGGCATTTTCCCCCAACAAGAATAGCAAGAATGTTCAAGAATAAATCCAAATAATGTTGGAAATGTCATCAGACACCTGGCTCATATTACCATATGTGGTGGACTTGTGCAGATGCTAAAAAATACTGGACTAAAATCCACATGTGGTTGGAAATAAAATCCACATGTGGTTGGACAAAAAAGCATATAGACTTGAAACCAGAGATATTTTTATTGGGAATTTTACCTGAAATATATAGTAAAGACTTGAAATACCTGAACAGCAGCTAGGATTGTATTTGCTAAAAACTGGAAAAATGAGAAAATACCATCACAGGAGGAAATCATTAAGAAAATATTGGAATGTGCTGAAATGAATGTGCTGAAATTGACATTTGAAATTAGAGAACAAGAGGATAAAGAATTTTATAAAATTTGGGATCTTTTCTATCAATGGTTAGACAATAAAGTACAGTAATGAAATATGTAGACTTTTAGAAAATAATAAATATATAAAGATGTACTTCTTTCTTATTATATCTACAAAATGATTTTAGGATAGATTTGGGATGATAATATGGTAAAATAAACTAAGTAAATTATGGTTATCTTGTAAAACATGAATGAATAAAAGTATAGTCAAATGATTGATTAATAATGATACTAAGCTATTTAGTTTTTGATTGACAATATGAGATTATATGTAATGTGATTGTAGTTGAAGACTACGAAATGGAAGCACAAAACAATCTGTAAACCAACCGGCACACTGTATGTACAGCTATGGAAGATAGCGTGAGGTTCTTATGTTTTGTTTGGTTATGTTTGTTTTTAAAAACCAATAAAATTAAAAAAAAAAACTTACTGCACCCGTGTCTGGTTTGCCAATTGCACAGTGGCAGATAGGAAAGCACTCCAGAGGGTGAACATAATTGCCCAGAGGATCACTGGCTGCCCTCTCCCCTCTTTGGAAGAGCTTTCAAGCTCCTGCTGCCCTAAGAAAGTTCAAAACATTCTCAAAGATCCATCTCATCCTGGGCACCCTTTTTTTTTTTTTTTTTGAACTATTATCATCTGGCAAAAGGTACAGGATAATAAAAACAAGGACAAACAGGCTGAAAAACAGCTTCTATCCCAGGGCAATAACTCTCTTGAATTCTGCTCTATAGTGCAGTGTTGGTGCGGTGTCGGGGGTTTTCGGTTCAATGTGTGAAGGGTGAAGGATGTGAGTTTGTGTTTATTTTCATGGTCATGGTCATGATCATGATGTGCACTGAAGATGGTGTTTGATTTCATTGTATGAGGTGCAATGGCAATAAAGTAAACTAAAACTGAACTAAAGTGGGCTTGTATCTTGGTCTGGGTGGGAGAAAAAACTAGTTTTAAAAAGCAAAGTCCCTTTGTTGCTAAGACGTTTCCTTTTCTGACCAGCTGTGGAGGTAACTTGAGGTGGGTTTGTGTGTGTGTGTGTGTGTGTGTGTGTGTGTTGAGGAAACAGTCTCTGGGAGTGGGATTAAGGGATCAAATCATGCCTTGGGTGAAGTAGTCCACAATGTAGGATGAAAAAAGTTATTCCTTCTACTTTATCCAGGCTGTGTGAAGGACACTGATTTTGGATTGCACCCTCCGGCATTTCTATATCTTAGGAGGGTTACACTAAACTTTGTGCTATTGATCTTTGTTTTCAAAAACCAGGCTACCAATAAAAAAGAACCTTTTTTAAACAAGCTCTCAGAGAGAAGGGGGGAAAGAGAAAGAAAGAAAGAGAGAGACGGGAATTAAAGTGATATAATACTTTTATGGAGAGCTTCGAACCAATTCCCTTGGGGTTCTACTTAAAACAATGTATTAACAGAGGCTCAATTGTGTTGTTTTATTAGCAAACAAAATGTTAAACATGCGTTAAGCTGGTTTTCCAGGATGTTCTGTACAAAGATGAAAGCACTGCGCCTCTGAGCACAAAGGACAAGTAAATTAATTTCCAGACTTAAACCCTTTCAGTGCTGTACCAAAGGAGGGTGGCTTTCCTAAATTCCTTTGCTTACTTTTGTCTGTTGTTGCACTAGTAAATTATTTTTTGATTGGCTCCTGTTTTTGTCCTCTTTTATATTTTGTCCAGTGCATTTCCTGAGATTTCTGTGGGATTTAAAGTTTGTTAAAAGAGAAATGGCAATATTACAGACCCAGGATTTTGGACTGGCAAATTGAAAGAAAAAAGGGACAAGTACAAAAAATGGAAAGAAGGACATACAACTAAGGTAGAATATCAGCTGATAGCCAGAATCTGCAAAGACGAAGTCAGGAAAGCAAAGGCTCAGAACAAACAAAGACTTGCAACAAAAGTCAAATTTAAAAAAAGTTTCTTTCAATATATAAATAACAAGAAAAAAAAAATCAAGGAAGCAGTCGGTTCTCTAAGGAGAGAAGATGGCAAGGAAGTGACAGGCAGCAGAGAGAAAAGCAGAGCTGCTTAATTCATTCTTTTCATCAGTCTTCACGCAAAAAGAAACTATAGCTCAACCCATCAAAAACATAACTGTAAAAGACAAACCAGAAATAAAAGTTAAAATAAGAAGAAGAAAAAAGTTGTGTGAGTGTCATCACTTGAGACCTTCAAGAAGAGACTGGACTGCCATTTGTCAGAAATGGTGCAGGGTCTCCTGCTTGGGTGGGGGGCTGGACTAGATGAGCTACAAGGTCCCTTCCAACTCTGATTATCTGTTATCTGACTCTCTAAGCTTTTCACTTTCATGAGTTATTTGGCCACTTCAATACTGCTAGGCATTTTGAAACCTTGGTAAAGGTGTCATCTGGAAGGTTTTAAAAGACAGAAATGGTTGGATTAATTTCATATTGAATATTCCCTATACTACAGCTCTTTAGGTGTCACCTAGTATACATGAAACTCATTTATTTATTATTAACTTCAGCATAGCTATACAGAAACACAAATAATGCAACTAATACAACTGAACAAGGAAAAGGTCTCTCCTGTTAGAAAGAGATGGTAATTTCAGTCCCAAAACATATCCCAGTAGATGGACAACTTAATTCACCAGCTCCATTAAAAGGGAACTTCAACTAGTGATGAATTCATGGTGATGTTCTGATGAAGTTCTTTGCAAACTAGTTATCAGACTTGTTGACCAGTTGGGGATCATTTTAATCTGTAATAAAACTTGCAGTTCATAAATGGCTTCAGCTGATTAAATTATATTATTTGAGTTGTCTCAGTGTCTCACAAAGTTATGAGGGGCATCTAGTTTTGGTCACCACAATTTAAAAATGATGTTGAGACTCTAGAAAGAGTGCAGAGAAGAGCAACAAAGATGATTCGAGGACTGGAGGCTAAAACATACGAAGAACGGTTGCAGGAACTGGGTTTGGCTAGTCTAGGGAAAAGGAGTAGAGGTGACATCATAGCAGTCTTCCAATATCTAAAGGGCTGTCATAAAGAAGAGGAGGTCAACCTATTCTCCAGAGCATCTGAAGGGAGGAGAAGAAGCAGTGAGTGGAAACTAATCAGAGAGAGAACCAACCTAGAATTAAGGAGAAATTTCCTGACTGTGAGAACAATCAACCAATGGAATGGCTTGCCACCAGAAATGGTGGGTGCTCCAACAATGGAGGTTTTTAAGAAGAAATTGAACAACCATTTTTCTGGAATTGTACAGGGTTCCTGCTTGGACTAGAAGACCTCCAAGGTCCCTTCCAACTCTGTCATTCTGTTAACTCCATTGATCATTGCATTCCATGTCCTGCCATCTTTTCTCCAGTTGCTTCCAGTAACCTCAGTATTTATTTAAAACAAAAAATCTATGGAAATTCTCAGTCAGCCTGGTCTCCTGGTTGTCCCAAAGGTGCTTTTTTCAAGAGACAACTGGACTTTCTGGTTTTCCTTTGAAGAGGTTTTGCTTCTTGTCCAAGAAGTTTCTTCAGCTCTGACTGGATGGTGCAGAATGGAAGGATTTAGACTCCTTGCAGACAACTGGTCATTTGCATCCTTTTAGAGAACTGTTGAGGCCACCTAACTAAGTGTCTATGGAGATTCTCAGCCATCCAAGTCCTGGTTGTCCCAAAGATGCTTTCTTCAAGAGTGAACTGGACTTTCTGTTGTTTTTTTTCTTTGAAGACATCTTGCTTCTCATCCATTCTCATCCAACGTCTTCAAAGAGAAACCAGAAAGTACAGTTGCCTCTTGAAAAAAGCCATCTTTGGTTCTGAAAAAAAAAAAAAGTTTCCTTGGATATCAGGATCCCTAGAGAACCTCATCCTCATTTCAAAACTACTTCTCCTCAACTGGCTTTGATCTCTTGGAGTTCAGACCTTAAATGAAAAGTATCCCCTTTTCAACTGACCCCAGAGATGATCTCCCTGCCTCCAAATCCCTTCAGCAATTGGCGGAGTTGAATCAGAGTCGGAGGTATTTCTGTCACCTCAACGAAGTGGTGCCATGTGTGATATGAGAGAGAGAGAGAGAGAGAGAGAAAGAGAAAGAGAAAGAAAGAGAGAGAGAGAGAGAAAGAAAGAGAGAGATGAAGAGAGATATTAGCAGGCTACATTTTGAGGGCTCCACTCATTTCAGCATTCAGCTCAGAGCCCTGGCAAGGTTTATATAAATAGATTTCTAAATTTAAAAACAAAATGTGCGAGCAGGAGGAGAGCTTTGGTCTTTGGGCTGGGGGCGTGGGGGGGGGAAACAAGACGTGTGGAACAAGGATTTTCCTTCAGCTTCCTGCTAGTGGTGGCCTTAGAATATATTATTTAGGGAAGGCTCATAAATCAAAAGAATGGCCCCGGAATATTCTGGAAGCTCGCCTGGACAAAGAGGTCATGGAGAGAAACCCTTTCCTTGTTCCTTAAAAGCAAGGAGAGTTTTTAAAAGAAGGGAGAAGGCGACTCGTCCAGTTTTCTGGCCGATTTAGATTTAAGCTTCCTTTTGTCACTTTTTAAAAAGCATTTGAAGAAGGTGATTGTACTGATGAAGACAGAAGCAAAACTGTACTTTCTCCTCAGAGAACAACCCTTTCCTGGGCCTCCTCCCCATCTGCACACCAGATTTTGTTTCAATACCAGTCCCACAGCTGTCCACAGCTGTATGCCTTCCAGCTTCACACAAGAGCCTTCTTTCTCAGAGTCATGGCATATTCAGGAGCCTCTCTCTCTCTCTCTCTCTCTCTCTCTCTCTCTCTCTCTCTATATATATATATATATATATATATATATATATATATATATATATATATATATATTTATATTTATATTTATATATATATATATATATTTATATATATATATATAAAGTTTTCTATTTATATATATATATATATATATATTATATTATATATTATATTCTATTTATATATATATATATAAAGTTTTCATGGGTGGGTTTGTATGTATGGCATTCAACTTAGTTCAGGTATTTTCCCATGTCATAGTAGTTGTGCTTTTAAAGTTGTAGCAACGTTTCAGCAGAATCTCATCTGCCATCATCAGGCTTTACATATACATATACATATACATATATACATACATACACACACACACATACACACACACATATATATATATATACATACACATACATATATATACACACATACATACATACATACATACATATATATATATATGTTTTCTGAGGTTCTCGCGCGTATTTGTATGTGGATCTTGGGTTATTCGGGTTTTCTCCCGCGTAAAATTGGAAGTATCTAGGTGACGTTTCGATGAAGTCTCATTCATCATCTTCAGGCTTGTGTCTTCAGCTTTGTGCTTCTCTGAGAAGATATATATGTAATTGCTGAATCATCCAGCAATGTGTAAAAACATGATGCTTTCTGGAGGGTTTGTATTTGGTTCTTCGGAGAAGGACCATTTCCTTGCTTTAGGATCAGTTACCTTCCATCTCCCCCCAAATACCACCACCACCCCCAAAAAATCCACCATCCATGAAATATTCATCTTAGCTCCTAGCATTTATTTTAGGAATTCCATCCCGGGAGCCTCCAAGAAGCACATGTACATGTGTGTATTTTCTCTGGAAGAGGCCAGTGGGCCTTGAAGTGTTGTTTGTCATCACTCTAACCATTACTTAGGGGATTGCCCATAAGGTGGTATTCAGCAGGTTCTGACCAGTTCTGAAGAACCATTAGCGGAAATTTTGAGTAGTTTGGAGAACTGGCCAATAACACCTCTGACTGGCCCCACCAATCCCATCTCTTCTCTGCCTCCCAAGTCCCAGCTAATTGGCTGGGTTTCCTTTTGTTGCCCTGCACAGGAGAACGGAGCTGGAAAGCAGGTTAGTGGGATGGAGAGGGAATGGAGATTTTACAGTAACCTTCCCCCAGGAGTGGGGAGGGAATGGGGATTTTGCAGTGTCCTTCCTCTGCCATGCCCACCGAGCCATGCCTCACACACCAAGCCATACCTACAGAACCAGTAGTAAAAAAAATTTGAATCCCATCACTGGGTGGAAAGCACTGTGAAGTGGTTTATAAGTTCAAGTTCAAGTGCTATTGCTATTGCTATTCCTTCCTTCCTTCCTTCCTTCCTTCCTTCCTTCCTTCCTTCCTTCCTTCCTTCCTTCCTTCCTTCCTTCCTTGTGGTTAGAATGCAGTATTGCAGGTTAACTCTGCCCACACCAGGCATGATAAAAATCCATTACAGGGATGGGCATCCATTTAATTCAATGCAGAGCTTCATCCCTGTTTTTCTTCATGTGGAAGATGGATCTATCTCTAGGATAGTCCCATGTCTCTGGTCTTCAAGGTATTATGTCCGTTTCAGAGCTCCCTGGAATGTGGACTGTCACAAGAAGCATTACCCTAATTCAATTATTTCCAAGGGGAAGAGAAAGGAGGTGTTTTATTTTGTTTACAAATAAGCATGGGGCAATCCACACACATGATTGCAAATAATTAGCAAAGTCTTGCTTGTCTCTCTCCTCCAGGACCCCAACTCATTTCTGGAGGACAAAAGAAGACCAGACTTTAAAACTTCTGAACGCCCCACCTGTTATTAATTAGGCTTATTCAATTAGGGCTGGCAACAGATTGCAATGGAGACAGAATCGAGAGGGTAAGAAGGGAAAGCTTGTTCCTGAATCTGAAAAGGGAATTTTGACTGAGCAGCTTTAGAACAGCAGTCTGCTCATCTGCTTACAGATTCTTAAAAAAAAAGAAAGAAAAAAGCAAAATTTCTAGGCACTCCAACAAGGTAGCTGTTCAGGATTATTTGAGGAAAAAAAAATATGTTTGACTTGCAAGCCAACCCACCTCCTAAATCCACCAGGTTTTTTTTTTTTTTCTACCACCAAAAATTAGTCATGATTGAAGCCTTGAGACAGAGAAATCAATTCCCCATCCAAGTTATGTCCATAAATCCATCTCTAAATTAACCCGAACGTGTTGTTTTTAATACACGCAGAGCGCTTTCGAAAATATTTACGTTCGGTTAAGCTCCCTATTTAAATCTGTATTTTCTCTCTCTCCCTGCAAAGTCGCTGAGACATTTGGACAAACCAAGAAACCTTCCTCTGGCGATGGCCTTTCAGAGGTGTTGAAATGAAAAAAAATATCCCAGAATTCCAAGCCAGGATGGAGCCAATGGTCAGATTAAAGGAGTAGAATTGGTAAGAGGTAGGACGGTTTTGTTTTTACATTTGAGGGCAACCACATGGAAATGGGTTTCCTTGAAAATGCATCCCTGTTTCTCCAGAAGCATCAGGGAAGAGATAGAGGTAGTCCTCAATTTACAACCACAATCAAGTCCAAAATTCCTGTTGCTAAACGAGGCAGTTGTGAAGTGAGTTTTGCCCCGTTTTTGTGAGCTTTCTCGCCACAGCCATGGAGTGAGTTGACAAAATTACGATCACATGATCAACAGTCGTAAGTGTGAAAAAAAAGTCGTAAGTCGCTTTTTTCAGTGCTGTTGTAATTTGAAACAGTCACTAAGTGAACTGCTATAAATTGAGGACTATTTGTACTCCAACAAATATTAAAAGGAGTGGAAAGGCCTCCAATGCAACTGCCACACATAGAGAGAATAATTAAACTGAAAAGTCTGCTTCCCCATGAATAGGTGATCCCTGCTAACATAATCCATTGGAAAGATTTTGGAATCTGTTTTATCATCCAATCATTTCTTATATTCTCAATCTTCAGTCGTCATAAACTTGCTTTCCACAGTTAATTTATTTATCTTAGATTTGTTATCCCATCTTTATTATTTTTATAAATAACACCAAGTGATGAGCATATTTAATACACCGTCCTTCTCCAATTTTCCTCACAATAACCCTGTGAGGTGGGTGTGGCTAAGAAAGTGGGAGTGGCTCAAAGTCATCCAATTGGCTTTCTTGCCTAAGATGGGACTAGAACTCACTGTCTCCTGGTGATTGGCCAAAAGTCATCCAGTTGGCTTTCATGCCTAAGGCAGGACTAGAATTCATCATCTCCTGGTGATTGGCCCAGAGTCACCCAGACGGCTTTCCTGCCTAAGGTGAGACTACAACTCACCATCTTCTGTGATTGGCCCAAAGTCACCCAGTCAATTTTCTTGCCTAAGACAGGAGGCTTCTGGTTCCGCGTGGCTTCGGTGGCAGCAGGCATTCACAACTGTCCGCGATTCCTGCTGCACTTGCCGCCGAGGTGCCCCTGATCCCAATGGGACAGGGGGATATGGCTGCCCTGTAGAGGCAGCCGAAGAGAGAGGGGAGCTGGACAGGGGGTTGGTGGTGTCGCAGACCCCCTCCTCGTCTGGAAAAACCCCTTTTTCCCGAGGTGGTGGAGCGGCGGTCAGTAATGGCCACCACAAAGAAGCCTGCAACCAGGTAAGATTGCATTGGAGGAAGCAGGGAAAGTGAAAGTGCTGGCTGAGCCGGGTCTATCAACAAATCTTAAATATTCTGGAATTGAATTGTTTGAACTGCCAGAAGATACATTGCATCCCTAAGAAGATCGTAAAGCGGCAAAGAAAGCTGTTAAAGGGAAGAAACTTTTTTTTTTTTTTCTTTACTCTCCCACCCCATAGAAACAGCAGATGAAGATTCGAAATTTATTTGGGCACTGAAGGTAAATTATTTTGAAAGTTAAAGCCAAGGGACAAAGGATTCTTGGACATTGGATTTAATAATTTAAGAAATCGGAAAACTCTTATTGGAGGTATGGATTTCTGAACATTTAAGAGAAAATTGTTGTTATAAGTGGGAAGGGAGAAGAAAAAAAAATGGAGCAGAAGTTGAAAAAGAAGGAGATTGCCTAGAACTCTAAAGAAAGATGTATTGTAATTGGACCTCTCTGATTAAACAGTAACCCCAGAAAGAGAAGTAGAAGAAAGAGAAAAAAAAGTATTAACTTTGGATCTTTTTTGGAATTATTCTTGATTAAAAATACTTGGGTGGTTGTTTTGGAAAAAGCTTCTCTCTTCATGATGGCATCGTTTGTGGATGAATTAAAAACTGAATATCAAAAATATAAAAAAGAACAAGATGGAAAAGATACTCTGGGCACTCTATTTCAATTTTTAGAAATGGCGGTATGCACTTATGAAAAGTTTATTACGCAGCAGGACGACTGGGACAAAGAAGAAGAAGAAGATGAACAATTGGGGTTTTTTTTGAGGAGGAGGAGAAAGAGGATAAGAAAAAGGGGATTTTAAGGTTTGAAAAAACAACCAAAAAAGAGAAAAATGAGATGAAAGGTGGATGCAAGGTTAGAAAACAACAGAAAGGGAGTAAGAAAAGGGAGGAGGAGAGACAAAGGGGTAAAAAGGGCAAGGAGAAGAATAAGCAAGAGAGAAAGGAGGGGAGGAGAAGCCTTAATGGTGGGAAGCAAGATTTAAAAAAAAAAACTTATTCAGAGACAATGGGTAAATTTAATTGGGAAAAAAAGGGGGGAATTCTAGAAGGTACATAAGATTGTGTTTTTATATGTGTATCTAGAGTAAAATGCTTAAGATATAAATGAGTGTTAATATATATGATTAGTTTTCTTAATGATATGGATAGTGGTTATATAGGATTTTATTTAATTATTGTTGTGTTTTTACCCTTCTTATAAAAGTTATTGTGTAACTTTAGAATGTATTAAACAGAATCTCAATATAAATTAAGTTTTATATTAAGTAATTTTAAGTTAGGGCAATGAGTTAAAGGCGTCACTCCAATCAGTGTACAGGAGAAGTGTATTAAAAGAAAAAAGATGAATGGATAGCTGGAAATAGAACAGACAAAGAATGATAAGTATTATGAACTGAATTGAGATAAGATAAATAAAATAAAATTAAGAGAGATAAAAGAGGGAAGAAGCTATATAGAAAATTGAAAATGGTAATAAGATATGGAATGATATATAAAGTGAATATGATTTTTGAGTTTGTGTCTGTGTGAAGAGTTTTAACCCGGGATCAAGCAGCCTTCAGAAAAGATGTTTTAGGTGTTTTTTTTTTATATGTTTTATGTTTTGTATTGTTTATGAAAGGCAATAAAATTTTAATTAGCAAGAAATATAATTTGGATAATTAGAATGAAAAGGAGAAGTTGGGATAAGATATGAAGTTAAACAGATAACGTAAATATCTATATTACAATTTGGAATTACTTTTTATGTTCTGTTGGGGTTTTTTTTAGAAAAGATTTCTTAAGTTGTTATGCCTTGATTGTTTGTGCATTGTTTTTGTAAAACTAATAAAATTTGTTAAAACAAAAACTTTCTTGCCTAAGACAGGACTAGAACTCACCATCTCCTGGTGATTGGCCGAAAGTCATCCAATTGGCCTTAATGCCTAAGGTGGGACTAGAACTCATCATCTCCTGGTGATTGGCTCAAAGTCACCAAGCTGGCTTTCATGTATAAGACAGGACTAAAACTCACCGTTTCCCAGTTTCTAGCCTGATGTCTTAACCACTAGAGCCAACTGGCTCTTACACAAAGCATGAAAACCCAACTAGCTTTTCATAATCCACTTTGTTTTTCTTAAAAAGTTATCCTCTGCAACCAAGCCAGAAGAGCACATACACGTTGCTCTAGCCTTCTCCACTTCCCAACAGAGAAAATATGTCATATTTCCTTTTTTATATTATTATTTATACAAGGTAGCAGCAGCCGAGATATAAATCTTGCTTCTTTCCTATCCTTTTCGTCACTGCATGAGAGAAGCGAAAAGCAAAGATGAAACACTGTACAAATAAACTGTAAATTCAAGGCAGGTGTCAGTCGGACAGAACGCTATGAGGCTTGAGGTGAAGGATAAACATGTAATGAGGAAAGCATCTGTCAGAGAAGCAAAGATTTGGTGAGTCAGGAATAATTCAAACAATACGTAGGAGCCACAGGAAGCTTTCCCGTCCTCCAGGAACTGATCCAGAGATTCAAGATAAAGTTAGCTGCTAAAGCAGGATACCACACACATGACACAATGGTGTGCATGGTCTATAAGGAATGGCCAGTAAATTCAAGATGAAAGCTGCAACAGTGCCTTGGTCATCTTGACTACAGCAACACACAGTTCATGGGACTGCCGTAGGGGATGATGAGGCTGAGACTGATGGAGGAAACAAATGCGTCACCAGCCTCGAGTCCCTTCATGTCCGGAAGAGATCTAAGTCCAGCCCCACATTGAATTCCGTTGACTCTTATCTACCACCAAAATGCTTTGGCCGTTAGTAGGTCAGATTCCTGTAGAGAGCTTAAGCTTGCAATAAATCCTTATATATGTTTGAACTGCCTGGATTTCCTGATTTCCAAGCTTGATAACTACCCTTGAAAAGTATCCAGAAGTTTCCATTTGGTTCAAATTGTGTGGTCCACATAGTTATGTGCAAGCTTAGATTTGTACCTGTGTCACCTCTCTTATGGGAGCTGCATTGGTTGCTGATTTAATTCTAGCTCCAATTCAAGGTTGTCAGCTTCAAACCCTCCATGGCCTGGAGCCAGGTGAATTGAAGGACCATCTTTTCCCAGGTACATGAGCCACCAGAGCAGGGGGGGGGGAGGGCAGGGGCGGAATTCTGGGAGTTGAAGTCCACGTCTTAAAGTGGCCAAGATTGAACATCTCTGCTCTAACAGCATGTTTGTGACCTCATCATCCTTGTAGGCAAAGTCGCTATGAGAGGAATCTATGAATCAAGAATCAAAATAGGTTTTAAATGGGCCATAACTCCTCCACAGAAGTTGCCATCTTGACTTTTCTGACTTCCCTGCCCCATTCTGTGGACATCCCTGCTGCAGAGATCACACATGCAAAATGTCCTGAAGTAGAAGCATCCTGCAGAAATGCTAAGCTTTATCATTACCCACCTCAACTCCAATTTTTCAGGATGCTTCCGTGGTTCCACAGCTTTTAAGAGAAGGAGAATTTTTTAAAAAAAAAAAACTTCTTCTGGAGTTAGAAGAAGATAAAATAGCTTCCCGTGAGCCAGCTTTGACACCATCCCATAATAAACATCAGCCTGTGGGCAAAGCTGTATTCCTTAGAGTTGAACTTTTTCCACTCTTCTCCTGTTATCTTGAGGTCCATTGTTTTCATTCCCTGCAATTTTGTCCATCATCAGCATTTTTGCTTTCAACCTGGGTGCAAGCAGTACATTTGCCACACTCCATTCTGTGGTGCCAGACGATCTCCCCACATCCCCACACCCCAGTTTCTCATGAGAAGTCCTTCAACTCTCCAGGACCTCATATGGAGAATCTTCTGGGTCTTTTCCTGATTCTCCATTTTGCACATCCCCGAAAGGCAATACCGATGGAGGACAAAGAACTGACGCTCAAACCTGGACATGCTTGGGATGAAATGAATGGATGGGTTTGTTTTTGCTACTTCCCCCTCACAACCCTCCTCTGATCTATTTATTCACTGGGATTGGAAGCAACATTTATTATTGCATCCAGTATTTACCACTGCCACCAGCTGGGCTTTCTGTAAAAACGGTGCTGAGGGCCACCAATGAAATCAGATGATGAATGAATATTCAGCCCAGAGAAGGAGATGCACGGTGCTAAAACAACTTGCACAGTGACAAAGGAACAAAGGGAAGCTGTTTTATTTACAAGCAGTATCCAGGAGGCTGCTGAAATAGAAGAGCCTTAGATGTCAATTGGTGGCTGTGAGGATAGAAAACTCCTGTCTTGGGATAGGATTCTAAAAAGTCCAAATTATTGCATTACATGGAATAAAGGTATCTTTTATCCCACATTGTCTTTCCTTTTAACGAGGCTGTTTCATTTTATTGAGACAGTCAGTTTGGTGTAGAGGTGACGGTATCAGACTGGAAACTGGGCGAATGTGAGTTCTAGTCCTTGCTTTAGGCACAAAAGCCAGATAGGTGATCACCAGGAGAAAATGAGTTCTAGTCCCACATTAGGTCTGAAAGCTGTCAGGGTGACTTTGGGCCGATCGCTAGGAGACTGTGAGTTCCAGTCTTACCTTGGACACAGAAGCAGCTAGATGACCTTGAGCCAGTCACATTATCTCAGCCCAAGGCAGAAGACAATGGCAAACCATTTCTGGAAAACTTAGTGAAGAAAATTGCAGGGTCTTGTCCAAGCACACTCCAAGAATCAGATATGATTGAACGGAATTTTAAAAACAACAAAATTGAAGTGTGTAGTTGAACTTCCACTGGCTAATAATTGAGGAGAGTAGGTAGAGAATTGGAAGTGCAGCAAAGATGTCTTCCAAGTCAAATTATTGGAGACTATTGTACGCAATTTTCTTGTGGCTGTGCAGAAATAGTTTGCCATAGCTGAAAAGAAGACCAATAAGGACAGTGGAAGATAGAGAGACTAAAACCTATTTTTTTAAAATGTAAGTTTGACCTGAAGAAGATAAGAAGTAGCATCATAGCAATCTTCCAAGACTTGAAGGATTATTCCCAAGGAAGAGGAGGTGGATTGATTCACCAGAAAGTAGGGCAAGATCCAAATATGTGGAAGCATTAAAGAGAGAGATCCAATTCAAACCAGGAGGAGTTTCCTGATCAGGAAAGCTACGAAACATTAAAGAGCTTGCTTCCTGGATAATGGGGTATCTATCATTGGAGGCTTCCAATGAAGGTTGGACAACCATTGGTGTGGGAAAGTTTGAAGATTCCTGCCCTGGACTGAGAGGCCCCTTCCAATTATATATATGTGATCTATATATATAAAAACGAAATACCACTCATGAATCATCACAAAATCTCCAGAACGGTAAAGCCTACAAAATTGAAATTGGGCACCTATGTTCCTCTTGGCTTCTAGGTGCTCACTAAGAAAGGATTTTTCAAAATGACCATCAGAGCATTAGTATTTCTTATATTATTATTAGCACGCTCTGATGCTAAGGAGTTCTACTCCCCCTCCCCACCTGAAAAGAAATATCTTCCAAATGCAAAACACAAGCAGAGGAGAGGAGTTTCAGTTTTAGTTTCACAGCACCAAGCAGCTTTAGTATAGAGCAGTTGAGCTAAGCCACACCCAGGCTCCTTGCTGTCTCCTTCTTCCTCACAGAGCAAATATTGCTTCAGTTTCCAAACAGCCCTCAACTCTCTCACATGGAGACAGATGAATACCAGTGGATGCTGGTTGGCATAGGGAGAATTTTTCTCCCCTTAGGACAGTTTTTTCCCAAAAGTCATCCCTCTGCTAAACAAATAATTCCCTCAACACCGTTCAACTATTTACAAAGTGTGCGCTACTATTACTGTAAACCTTCTCATCACTCCTTATCACCCATCCCCTTCCATTTGTGACTTTATGACTGTAACTTTGCCACTTGTATCCTAACCATTTTTATTGACTATTTCCTAGTATGATTTGATTGCTTATTCTACCCTATGACTATTATTAAGTGTTGTTCCTGATGATTCTTGACTCTTGATGAATGTATCTTTTCTTTTATGTACACTGAGAGCATTTGCACCAAGACAAATTCCTTGTGTATCCAATCACACTTGGCCAATAAAGAATTCAATTCCATTCGATTCCATTCCATTCGATTTGATTCCATTCCATTCGATTCCATTCCATTCGATTCCATTCCATTCTATTCTATTATTTTCCTTCTCAAAAATTAAGCCCAACCACTATAGTTTCATAGTGAAGCACAGGTATTGAGCTAGTTCTCTGAAAAGACTGCAATTTTGGAAATTCCTAAGGATTCCTC
Source organism: Hydrophis major (assembly GCA_033807585.1). Classification (NCBI taxonomy): domain Eukaryota; kingdom Metazoa; phylum Chordata; class Lepidosauria; order Squamata; family Elapidae; genus Hydrophis; species Hydrophis major. The sequence goes on from CM066334.1 coordinate 37,962,801, forward strand.
CTCAACTTTCAAGCAGCTTCCTACTTCTTCTGTCCAACCTGAGGTTTTGGAAGTACTTCCTCAGCGGTGGCTCAGAGCATTCATGTTGACGTGGAGGTCACTGGTTATGGAGGAATCCATTCTTGAGACTTCAGAGCCTTCTTTCAGCCTCGATTTGGTCAGGGCAATGAGCATGGTTTTTCTGTGTTTCTTTAACCCCTAGCACAGGAGTTGTCCTATTCTGAAACCCTCCAACTTTCTAAAATGATAAATGATTTGTGTGCCTGCCATGAATCAAAGTAATGCTTTTGTGGAGGTTGGTCCAAAGGTAAACATAGAAGAAACTTTTTCATAATTACCTTTTAATCTATGTATCACCGGGGGTCTCCAGCATTGCAGAATCACATCTGCAAACGGTGGGGCTCATTCAGGAAATAAAAACAGTTTTGACAGCACCCACGTCCTGCCTGTTCAGGGCCGATTGGGTTTAAAATAAATCAGTAGTCTCCAAGGTGCCAATATGCATCTTGAGAGCCTCTGCTCTCCTTGAAGGTATATTATAACTAGAGTTTCTCTGAATTTTCCAATCAGTATGGATGCAGCAGCTTTAGAAAAATATCTGGAGAAAAGGTTTAGCGAGCTGCTGCAGAAAGATTTGCAGAAGACTTCTCTACCCCCCCATCCACACCCACGCCCTGTGGTCTGGTGGGACTGTGGTACTTTGGTTTTATACCATGCTCCCCAACTGTGCAATGACTCAATCCTGAGTCAAGGCAAGAGGGGGAAAGGTGCTACATAGATAGAGCAGTTTACATCATTTAAAACCTATCATTTCGTGGATGTCAAAAAAGGGAAGAATTAAGCAAGACAGTAAGATCAGTGTGGCAGTTAAGATCAAAACATTGGGGAAAAAAGTATCTATCACATGCAAAGAATGACTGTCAAAGAATCACCTGATCTTAATGTGACTTAGGTATTCCATAATCTGATGTATCCATGAAGAAAGGCCTAGTCACTCCTTAAGGTACTTCTTTTTTTTCCCTTCCCAATGATAAGCTGTTCCAATGATCAGCTGTGCCAAGATCCCCCTCACTGTCTTACTGCTTTGCCCAGGAGGCTTCCCTGAGGCCCAGGAGGAAAAAATGGGGGGGGGGGGTGCCGCCAAAGAAGAAGAAGAAAGAAGAAGAAGGAGAAGGAGAAGAAGAAGGAGAAGGAGGAGGAGAAGGAGAAGGAGAAGGAGAAGGAGAAGGAGAAGGAGAAGGAGAAGGAGAAGGAGAAGGAGAAGGAGGAGGAGAAGGAAGAGGAGAAAGAGAAAGAGAAGGAGGAGGAGGAGGAGGAGGAGGAGGAGGAGGAGGAGGAGGAGGAGGAGGAGGAGGAGGAGGAGAAGAAGAAGAAGAAGAAGAAGGAAAAGGAGAAGGAGAAGGAGAAGGAGAAGAAGAAGAAGAAGGAAAAGGAGAAGGAGAAGGAGAAGGAGAAGGAGAAGGAGAAGGAGAAGAAGAAGAAGAAGAAGAAGAAGAAGAAGAAGAAGAAGAAGAAGAAGAAGAAGAAGAAGAAGAAGAAGAAGAAGAAGAAGAAGAAGAAGAAGAAGAAGAAGAAGAAGAAGAAGAAGAAGAAGAAGAAGAAGAAGAAGAAGAAGAAGAAGAAGAAGAAGAAGAAGAAGAATCCCACCCCTGGAAGAGAATATTTATAGCTTGGGGTTGAACTGTGAGATCGTACATGCTCTCTGAGTTGGGTTGTTTTCTTGCACAAATTTCATTGCCAAACTACGTAACATTACCAATACTAGAAGGTTTTGCTCTCTTGATATGTACAAGTGGTTTGTCTGTCAGTGTTGTTGGATGTTTTCTTGGTCATTCCTTGATTAGGCTGTTGTTTGATGTTTGTTTGCTTGAGTTGATAGCTTCTTTATTGGGGTATTGTATTGTGTTAATCTTGGTCTTAATCTCTGCTTATCTGGGTATTGATAGCTGGCAAAGAGGTGTTTCAGGTTTTTTTTATTTCCTTTTGACTTTTTGATTCTTTCTTTTGAATGGCATGTACATATCCTTTATCTTTATGTGCCTGTCGATGGCTGATGCCAGGTTTCTAGGAATTCTCTAGCATTTTTGGACTCAGTTTGATTTAGTGTGCTCCTGGTTTCCCAGTTGAAACTATGGTGAAGTCTGTCCATGTGTAAAGATGCCATTAGGTCTTGCATGTCTGCTCTGGGCCTTTAGACAACATCCTTGTTAGAAATGTATATGGGTAAACTTTAAATGAGATATGGCTTCTTCCATCTGTAATCAGCAATGGAGATGGTTAATCTTGGTGCATTCACAGCCTGGCTCTGGTCTAGGGTGATAATCTCAGGGTCTCCCCTTGTGGGAGAGAGGACAGGAGACCATTGCTTACCAATCTGGCAAATGTCATTAAATGCAGATAATACTTGTGAAGTTGTTAGGGGTGACATCTTGACGTTCTCAGTTCTGCTCTTGGGAGATAGGAAACACTGGGGAGAAAAGAAAACAGATTACGAATTCTACATATCTTTCTAGTTAGTAGTCCGGTAAAAGAAATATATCTCCCTATAAAAACTTATCCAATCTTCCTTTCACAAGGACATCTCCATATTTTCATTTTTTCCCCTCATTTACAGATTAACAGAGTTGGAAGGGACCTTGGAGGTTATCTACTTCCTCCTACTTCCATGTTGTTTTGATCCTAGGCAAATGGTTGAGGATATATGAAATTTCATTATATATGGCATTCAGCTTAGTTCGGGTATTTTCCCACATCATAATAGTGGTGCTTTTAAAGTTGTAGCAACTTTTCAGCAGAATCTCATCTGCCATCATCAGGCTTCTGTATAGTGTTCATCTACGAGTCAGACTTTTACAGTGGTTTCAGATTTAAATTTGGGGCAGCCTATTGCTGTGCCAGAATGGTTTTTTCTTCCTCCTGATTGGTTGGGAGTCTTGGTCTGTGTTTGTTGGTCTTGGAGTTTGCTGTGTTCTGCTTGATTGGTGTTTCTAATACCTTCTGTCTGTTTTTTGGCTCTTTTTGTATCTTGATTGGCTGGCAACATTGTGTTACTTTATTGAAGGCCTTTAGTGCAGCTTGGCTCCAGGTAAATGGACGGCTATTAGTTAGGAAGCTGGGTTTCATCTGGGTGCCTGGTTGGGGTGTGTTTGAGCTGGAGGTATTAGGGGGGATCTGTTTGTGCCCAGGTGTTTGCCTGGCTTGTGGTGTGGAGATTTTTTTGTTTGTGAGTGCAGGCTTCCAAATGATTGACAGCCTGGTGGAATCATCTCTTCTGTTCATGCTTTCTGGTCTTTTTTCAATCTCTATGGCTTCTCTGATGATTCTGTGGCTAGGGTTTTCTATAGTGGCTAGGGTTTTGGTGAAGTTGATGCTATGACCTGTGGCTTCCATGTGTTGGACTAGTGAGGAAGTATGTTCCAGCTTTTTGACTGCATTTTTGTGTTCATCCAGGCGGGTGCTTATTCTTCTATTGGTCTGTCCAATGTATGTGGCTGGGCACGATGCACAGGGGACTTCGTATATATCTTGGTTTTCCAGGTCAATTTTATCTTTGGGGTTTCTTAGGATGGCTGCTATTTTTCTGTCTGTTTTGAAGGCAGTCTTGATGTGATGCCTGTGTAGTATCTTACTGATTTTGTCTATAGTACCTCTTATGTAGGGCAGGACAGCTGTTCCATAGGTCTGTTCATCTTCTAGGTCTCCATTATGTCTCAGTGTGTTTTTATGGATCAAGCCGGTGATTTTGCTTTTGTGGAAGCCATTAGCTGTCAGTACTTTAGTCAGGGTGCATAGTTCAGTCTTTATGTGTGTCTTGTCTGCCAGGCGTTTGGTTCTGGCGATTAGTGTTTTGGTCACGGAGTTTATCTGTGCTGGGTGGTGGTGGGATTGGGTGTTGAGGTAGCAGTTGGTGTGTGTTTTCTTCTGGTATATGGTGTGTCCTAGTGTGCCATCTGTTTTTTTGTAGATTAGTACATCTAGGAATGGTAGTTGTTTGTTTGTTCCATTTCCATGGTGAACTTGATTTTGGGGTGTGTGTTGTTTAAGTGTGTTAGGAAATTGTTTAGGTTTTCTTTTCCATGGGGCCAAATAACAAATGTGTCATCGATGTATCTTAACCATAGTTTGGGTTTGTGGGTGGCATTGGCTAGGGCTCTGGATTCGAATTCTTCCATGAACAGGTTTGCAATGACAGGTGACAGTGGTGATCCCATAGGGGCTCCTTCAATTTGCTTGTATCTTTGTCCTTTGTATATGAAATATGTGTTGGTTAAGCAGTGTTCTGTTAGTTCCATGAGGTGTTTGGATGGTTGGTATTTATTTTTGATGATTTCGAGAGTTTCTTTTATCGGGACTTGAGTGAATAGTGAAACCATGTCGAAACTTATTTATAAAGATAATATATGTATATGTATATACATATACATACATATACATACATATATATACACATACATACATATACATATGTTATCTTTATAAATAACTCAACAGTGAATATACATAACATGCATAAATGGAGGGACCGCACTAAAAACAATTTTGTTCATAAGCTGTGGGAGAATTCATTTAGTTTATGTTTAAATGCAGCAAGTGTTAATTCATATCTGAATTCAACCATTGTTGCTCAGTTTACACATGTGACTTAAAATTCACTTATTCCTTAATTTTACATGCATCTTTCATTGTCTTGCAAAAAAACTCTACATATGCTCGATAAATGTCTGCCAAACATGCATATGCAGTAATAAAAACCATGCACAGATTTAATGGCTTCGGAAGAAACGGATTGTGTTTCTTAGGCAAACATTTTTAAAAAAAAGTAATGGGAGAGATTGCCTCCAAACACATACAAAATTTTTGTTTCATGTGCATTTGTTTGAAAAGAAAATTAGCAGAGGCGTAAGATAAATCAGTTTTAAAAAGGGAAGAAGAAAAGCAGAGGAACTGGAGTTGAGAGAGTCACAAAAACGAGGAAAACTCAAAATAAGTTGATGGAGTCAGTGGTGCCAAAACTGCAGAACCATGTGGCCTCCAAGAACATTTAGCACAATAATGTTACCAATTATCCATCAGATAAAGAATATCTGATGGTTCAGATGGTGTCAGCCTTCAAGATTTCTTTCCTTTGCTTTGCATCTTTCGACTGTCATAAGTAATGGGGGGGAGGAGTGAAATAGTTATGGGAAGCGAGCTAGAGCAGGGGTCTCCAACCTTGGCTCCTGGAAGCCTGGCGGACTTCAACTCCCAGAATTCCACAGCCAGCTAGAGGTTTCAGGGAATAAACTGTATAAATTGGGGGGCTAAGTTTCTTGTTTATGCTTCTTTCTTATGCTCTGCGCAAGCAAATCAAAATATGTCAAGGTCAACAGACAGATGCCACATCACAACCTGAAGATGCCCACATGACATTATATACAACCTTTAATTGGATGGACAGTTTGAATTATTGTGGGTGGGAACGTTGCCATCACTTTGTATATGTGATTTGCGCGCTCATTTTCTCAGATTCAGAATTCCTTTGATGCTACCACTTGATTACCAGTAAAAGATATCTTTTCTCTAATGAATGGAGTCTTAAGTATTTCTTTCTTGGATTTTGAATGGGGCACCAGCTGACAGATGGACAGCAGCAAGGCTGGTTTCTAATATTTGAAGATTTACTTTCATTTCAGGGTGCTTATGAACATTCGGCAACACCACCACGGGCCAACTCTGAGGAGACCCGAAGTATTTTCAACCAGGGATAAAAACTGCCTTACAGAGTGGATTATTCAGAAGTTGTGGGAACTTCATCATTGGAAGTTTTCAAGAAGAGGTGGGACTGCCATTTGTCAGAAATGGTGTAGGGTCTCCGGCTTGGGCAGGGCGGGTTGGACTAGATGACCTACAAGGTCCCTTCCAACTCTGTTATTCTGTATTCTGTATATGAGACTTATGAGAGCATAACTGGGTTACAGATAGGGACATGGATATATACATATCATTTTACAGACTCTCAAAAAGCCAGCCATGGCTGTGTTTCTCTGATCAAACCTTACTCTGCTTTCAATAATTGACAACACGTGTGGAATCTTGATGTTGAAGGCAATCCCTACTGTACAAAGAAAGTCAAAATTGTTTTTAGTACCTCCTCACCAGAGATTTCTTTCCCACATTCCTGAAAAGGGAGGGGATGCCCAGCTTCTAACACTCCCAAGCTGTAAGTATCCCAAGGTCAACAGCGCAAGGCTATTGGGTCTGAAAAATGATAATGATGAAGAACCTATTGGAATACAGAAAGTTGCCTCAGTTCGTTGCCCACAGCTGCTAAACGTTTCTTTCCATAAACAGGGATTTAAAGCATTTGGATTGAGCATACCTCCGAGATTGCTTAGTGGATTAGGGTCATTGTTGTGCAAAATTGCCATAACAATGCCATCCTACAAGAGGCCTAATATCTCCCAAATTAATGCATCTAATAACTAAGGTCAACCAAGTTCTACTACACAGAGACATTTAGTCTCGCTGACATTAAAATGCAACACAATTAATTGTAATCATGCCCTTCCCCCCTCCCTTTTAAATCTTTTCATTGCAAAATAAAAAGATAGGAAATGATTAAAATAGGACCGAATCAGCCAGAAGTTCCCAAATTCAATAAGCTTCTTCTCATAAAGGCCAGTCAGATGCCTACAGAATAATAATCAATAGGACATGAAAATCAACCATTCAGTAACTTCTCTTTACATGCTAGCCATTGTTTTGACCTGGTTTACATAGCCTACTGCCATGAATAAAGCATGCGTAAATGGCAATTTGTACAGCACATTAAACTAGAAACCCTAGTTTGGTTAAGGATGGGTCTCAAAAGTCCACTATTTCAGAAATGAGTAAAGCATTTTAGTGCTTGAGAAAAGAAAGTTTATCTCTTAGCAGGAGATAAAAAATACCTAAAAAGTTCGTATTGCTATTCTTGTTAAGTAAGTATCATCATCATATCTTTATTATCATCAATGTTTGTTAACAGTAGCATTTGTCTGGAGGGAAAAAAAATCACAACTACTCATCAGCAACCATTTTAAAAATGCAGAGTAACTAACCAAACCCATGACACCATAAACTAATAATAGAAATATAAACAAAAACCATATTAGAGTCATTGACATAAGATATATCTGAGATGCCCTAAATCAAATCTCAATTAAAAGCACAAGAAACAGAATTAAGAGGCTGGGGATTATTATTAGCAATTGAAGAGATTGCTCTTTTCTTTCTCTTTATTTGCCAATTGCTTTTTCCAAATCAGCCACAGTTAGTCTAGCGAAATAACCCGGGTTTGAATCCCAGAAGGGTATAGCTAGCTAATGAGAGCTAAATAGGTTGAAATAGATCTATACCAGTCAAAACTATACCACTCAAAATTTCTGCTACTGGTTCTCCAGAACTGGTCAGAACCTGGTGAGTACCACCTCTGCATATATTATGTACATACTTATACCAGTTTATACTTGTATGTTTATATGTTCTGTTCATACTTATACTTGTTTTCTCATACATGCTTGACAAACTAAACTAAATAAATAAAAATAAATAAGAATAAACTTTTCCTTCTTTTAAATGAGTTGGCGGGAAGAGCTACTTTGCTGCTTGATTGGGCTGCCATGCCTAGTCGCCTTTTGCCATAATGAGAAGAAGAAGAAAGAGTTGTGGGTTGTGTGTGTGTGTGTGTGTGTTTTAATGTCACAAAGGCTTTTGAATTTCATTCCTCCGGAATCCGAGACAGATGGTTTTAATTTTCAGCCCAGGGTCTCCTGCCATGGCTAGGAGCACCAGCCTCCTTCTGCTTTGTTCCTTCCAGCCTCTGGCCCTGCAGGCGAAGCACTCCTGGCAGAGGTTTGTTGCTACAGCGGAACTGGCTGGGGGAATTGGGGTAAAAGGTGAATATCAGCAGCAGGAGGGCTGCAACACTCAAAGCCAGACCCAATAGGTTGAGTTTCCTCTCCTCCCTCGTTGGCATCCCGCAGGCATTAAAACCCTCACCTGGTCCCCTAGTCAGAAGCAGTGATACAAAGTTGCTGAAGCATTTAATAACAGAATAACAGAGGTGGAAGGGGCCTTGGAGGTCTTCTAGTCCAGCCCCCTGCTTGGGCAGGAGAATCATTTCAGATGAGAGGATCTCCAGTCTCTTCTTTAAAAACCTCCAGTGATGGAGTACCCATGACTTCTGGAGGCAAGCAGTTCCACTGATTAAATGTTCGAACAGTCAGGAAATTCCTCCTTAGATCTCGGTTGCTTCTCTCCTTAATTAGTTTCCATCCTTTGCTTCTTGTCCTGCCTTCTGGTGCTTTGATCCTCTTTTCTTTGTGGCAGCCCTCAAATATTGGAATATGCTCTCATGTCACCTGTAGTCCTTCTTTTCACTAAATTAGATATACCCAATCCCTACAACCATTGTTCATATGTGTTCGCCTCCAGTCCCCTAATCCTCTTTGTTGCTCTTCTCTGCACTCTTTCCAGAGTCTCAACATCTTTTTTTATAATATGGTGACCAAAACTGAATGCGGTATTCCAAGTGTGGACTTCTTAAGGCTTTATAAAGTGGCACTTTATAAAATGGTACATTGGTTTCCTTCCTGCTTTTGTCCATTTGCCTCCCTTCGCTTTCTCTTCAATTGCTCTGAGGTCTCATTTCCTTTTCAATCCTTGTCTTACAAAGGCCATTGGCACTAGGGCATGGCATAGGTCCACCCACCAACTGCCATAAATCAAGTATAAAGTAAACTTTTTTTTTACAGGATGCAAGTGTTCTGGATCATGGAAGAGTTCAAAATATGGCTCAGGGATGATCTGCTCCTGCAGAGCAATAGAACTCATGAGTCCAAATGGAACTTCAGGAGGGTCTTTTATGTACTTTGGAAGTCATCCTCAGCTTCAAGGGGCACAGAAGAGTAAAGAGTAAAAACATTGCCATAGGTGTTCGAATCAACATTTTGTCCAGCTCCCACCCCAACATGGAAAGGTAAAGTTTAAATGTAAAGTTTAATTGTAAATGAAAAGGAAGGAAGGGGGGATGGAGGAAGGAAGATGGGAAGAAAGGATGGGAGGGAGGGAAGGAGGAAGGTAGGAGGGAAGAAGGAAAGAAAGAAAGAAAGAAAGAAAGAAAGAAAGAAAGAAAGAAAGAAAGAAAGAAAGAAAGAAAGAAAGAAAGAAAGAAAGAAAGAAAGAAAGAAAGAAAGAAAGAAAGAAGTGAGGGAGGGAGGAGAGTTTGAAAGGGAGGGAGGGAGGAAGAAAGGGAGAGAGGGATGAAAAAGAATGATGAATGAATGGAGGGAAGGAGGAGAGTGATGAAAAGAAGGAAGGAAGGAAGGAAGGAAGGAAGGAAGGAAGGAAGGAAGGAAGGAAGGAAGGAAGGAAGGAAGGAAGGAAGGAAGGAAGGAAGGAAAGAAGGAAGGAAGGAAGGAAAGGAGGCAGAAAGAGGGAGGGAGGAGAGTTATGAAAGGAAAAAAGGAGGGAGGAATTGGAATGATCAAAGGAAGGAAGGAGGTAAAGAAATGACAAAGCCACAATATCTGCATTGCAAAAATACTCTTTCCCTCTCACACACACACACAAAAGGGGCAGAGTTTGTGTTGTGTTGCTACAACACTACTTCTGTCATTTTCCCCATCTCATGAGCTTCTAGCCCCACTCACCACTTGGTTCGATTCCACTCATTGTTGAGACCCCCCATAAGTGACGGTGGGAAAATATGACCTTATGTGAAGTTTTCTCCTACGGGGAAAGATAGGAGAGTGTGCATGCACACACCCAGAGAGACTTCCCTGCCCACAGATCAGAAGAGCAGCCAATGACAACGCTGGCTTGCTCTAGGCCCCTGGCCAACTCCATCATGAGGGCTATGCATACCAACCAGTGTCGCTTGCAACACAGTGGAAGCTGTTCCTTCTGGTCACTATCTTGGGATCCAAGAACAGGATTCTAACATGAAGACATTAAAATTAGCATATCAAAGGAGCCCCATCACATGGGCCAGATGGGGAAAAAATCATCCCTTCCTTTTCTATCGTCCTCTGAAATAAAGGCAAGTTTTTTAACGAGGGCTAAACTTTAAAAACCAACACACACATGTGAACACGTACGCACTTTCTTTTTTTGAAAAAAAAGAAGAAGAAGAAGGGGGGGGGGAAAAACCCCAACTCACTCCTTTCTCTCATTATGTCTGGTTTTGCATTTTAATGTGCTTTGCTTTAAAGCAGCCTTCATTGATATTCTGCTTCAGCATGCGTTTGCCTGTATCTCTTGGGGAATTTTGCTTCAGTTATTACTAATTCTACAGCACAGCCTTCCCCTTGCCTCCTGGTAATTTCCTTCTCTGGTAGAAAACGGTGCCGATATTTCAGAGATGGCGGGGAAGTGGGAAGGGGCCCTCGGAGCTTGGGTGGAGGGACTGCACTAGAATGTTGTTTATTTGTTTATTTGTTTCCCTTATTCGGTTTAGAAGCTGCTTGAGTCCTAGACTTTGGGCAGCTTACATAATTAAGGGGAAGGGAGGAAACAATGAAAAAAAGCACATGATTCAAATGAGGAGGAGGAAGAGGAAGAGGAGTGACAAGAAGGAAAAGGGGAAGGCAAGGAGGAGGAGAAAGAAGTAGAAGAAAGAAGAGGAGGAAGAGGAAGAAAGAGAAGGGGGAGAGGATAGAGGAGGGGAGGGGGAGGAGAAAGAGGAAAAGACCCACACTACTCCTCCTTCTCCTCTTCCTCCTCCTCCTCCTCCTCTCTCTTCTTCTTCTTCTTCTTCTTCTTCTTCTTCTTCTTCTTCTTCTTCTTCTTCTTCTTCTTCTTCTTCTTCTTCTTCTTCTTCTTCTTCTTCTTCTTCTTCTTCCTCCTCCTCCTCCTCCTCCTCCTCTCTTCTTCTTCTTCTTCCTCCTCCTCCTCCTCCTCCTCTCTCTTTCTTCTTCTTCTTTCTTCTTCTTCTCTTCTTCTCCTCTCTCTTCTCCTCCTCCTCCTCTCCTCCTCCTCTCTCCTCCTCCTCTCCTCCTCCTCCTCCTCCTCTCTTCTTCTTCTTCTTCTTCTTCTTCTTCTTCTTCTTCTTCTTCTTCTTCTTCTTCTTCTTCTTCTTCTTCTTCTTCTTCTTCTTCTCTCCTCCTCCTCCTCCTCTTCTCTTCCTCTTCCTCTTCCTCTTCTTCTTCTTCTTCTTCTTCTTCCTCCTCCTCCTCCTCCTCCTCCTCCTCCTCCTCCTCCTCCTCCTCCTCCTCCTCCTCCTCCTCCTCCTCCTCCTCCTCCTCCTCTTATTCTCCCTCCTCTTATATAACCCATTTACCTTCTAGCCCATATTACTTTTCAGGTAATCACTAATCTCTTAAGGAAACCATTTTTATTATATTTCGGAACAAATGGGCAGATTTTTAGGACTTCTTCTGCCCTTTTGTAAATTCTATTATTAGAGACACGATGTTTATGTTTTTATTTTAATATGATTGGAACTCTGAGAATGGGAAACATAACAGGCAAGCAATCTTAAAAACAAAACAAACTTTTCTTGTTCACGTATACCACCTTGAGATTCTTAAGCAAACTTCAAGTCCCTCTGATTACCTGGCTTAAGGAAATGTAAATACATGCTTTACATGTTTGGACATGTTTTAAGAAACTTAAAATTAGAATTAGAACTACGTTGAAGCTTTGGGCTTTCAGGTCTATTATTGGTAGATGGTCCCTGCAATTTTTGTAATGCCACACACATTTTGAGGTCTTTGTGGAATCCCTTCATTTGATTCTTCTCATTTAACAAGGGGGGGGGGCACTGCAGAATCACGCCCAGAAGTAGGAATATTTGAGGAGGTGGGCAAATCACTGCACACCTGACATGACATCATCCCACATATGGCACAGGTTATGTAATGGGCATCTGTTATTGAATTCGGCCAGGTGATAGCATGATTCATATGAGGCTATCGTGACCTATACAGAATGTTTAGGTCTTACAGTCAATTCACCCAACTGTTTGTTTTTCAGAAACTGGAATTCTGTAACCGGTTGGATTCACAGGCATCAGATTTCCGTGAGAGAGGTGAAGAGAATCTCTTCCAAGTCTTTGTGATCCAGTGGACACAACTCCACCAGAATTGTCTTTCCATGACAGTCTTTCCACTTGGAGCACAAGACTTGCAAAATTGTTAGTACTTCTGCCATCCATGGCAGGATCTCATCACCTTGTCTTCTGCTCTTCTCTTTTTCAATTGCTTTTGACTCTTCTCAGCATTAAAGACCTTCTCCATTGACTTTGAGATTCACTCAACGTCTCCAAACACGCTTCAGCTTCATTTTGGGAGGGATCTCAGGGAACCTTCTGGTTTGATGTCCTCCAGTTTTGAACAAATTGTTCTTCTTGCAGTCTCCAGTCCCAATTGCCCCACGGCATTCAAAGGTAGACTGCAACCAAAGAAATTATTCTTGACCTGTGTTTTTCCGCAGGCAGAATAAGTAGAATCTATATTGTCTCAAGTCTAAAATGTGTAGCAGTGCCCTGAAGTGATATGAAATGCTGAGGAAATATCTGTTCATCCTTTGTGCTTTTCAATGAGAGGGTAAGATGGAGCATGTCTTGGAAACGATGTCCCCTAAGTTCTCATCACTGATGGCTGCTGAAGGTAATAACCCTGGCAGATATTTGTTTCGGAACAAGGCTAGCCATATGACAATCCACCAAAGGACTCAGTCAAAGTTCTGGCCAATTTGTAATCTAACACAACTATTTAAGTTGTGTTGGATAACAAATATTAAATAGTTAACATAACTATTTAAGCCTTAGTAAGACTACACCTAGAATACTGCATCCAGTTTTGATCACCACACTATAAAAATGATGTTGAGACTCTAGAAAAAGTGCAGAGAAGAGCAACCAAGATGATGAAGGGACTGGAGGCTAAAACATATGAAGAACGGTTGCAGGAACTGGGCATGGCTGGTCTAGGGAAGAGAAGGACCAGGGGAGACAGGGTAGCAGTCTTCCAATATTTGAGGGGCTGCCATAGAGAGGAAGGGGTCAAGTTATTTCCCAAATCACCTGAAGGCCAGACAAGGAACAATGGATGGAGACTGAACAAGGAGAGATTCAACCTGGAAATCAGGAGAAATTTTCTGACAGTGAGAACAATCAACCAATGGAACAGAAGTTGCCTTCGGAGGTTGTGGGAGCTTCATCACTGGAGGTTTTCAAGATGAGACTGGACTGCCATTTGTCAGAAATAGTGTAGTAGGGTCTCCTGTTTGGGCGGGGGGGGGAGGGTGGACTAGATGACCTACAAAGTCCCTTCCAATTCTGTTAATCTGTAAAACTGTAAACTATTTGCCTCTTTAGGGGTGCAAGAAAGGGATGTTGCAACACTCCTCCACTCTTCCTTTCTCTTTTAAGCCTATCTTAAGGGGAAAAACTCTAGTCTTGATGCAGCCTCTGTGTGGATTAATTTTGTTTTGAAACCTGCAAATAGAAACCCATTGCTCTATAGCCTTGTGCTCTTGGGAGGACCCTGGTGGCACCTGATTAATGCAGATTTTATGAACCAATCCTGCATGTAATCTACAGGAGTGTGTATGCCTAGATATATGTTTCTCTCCCTGTGTGCTGTGTGCTTACGTAATTGTTCATGAATAGTTAACAATTGATGGGAGAACAACTGTGCAAGCTTTGGCAAACCAAAATCAGGCCAAGCTTTTATCTTTCTGTGAGAAAAGCTGTCCCTGTCTTCTTCCCCTCCTCTCTCCTTGCCGATCTCCACCTACTGTAGACTCCCACACGCAGGGACTTCCACCAATTCTTAACTCTTACTTAATTTACAGCTTTCCTGGACCAATAAATTCTGACCAAAGAAGTGGGGGTTGGAATGGTCATTTAAACTTATGCGCAGAGGTGGTACGCAGCCAGTTCTGGAGAACCGGTAGTGGAAATTTTGAGTAGTTTAGAGAACCAGCAAATCCCACCTTCGACTGGCCCCGCCAACCCCCATCTCTTCTCTGCCTCCCATGGAGTCCCAACTGATCGTCTGGGTCTTCTTTGGTTGCCCTGGACAGGAGAACAGAGCTGGAAAGCAGGTTAGTGGGGTGGGGAAGAGAATGGGGATTTTGCAGTACCCTTCCCCTGTTACTCCCCCCAAGGCAAGCCCAACAAGCCATGTCCACAGAACGAGTGGTTAAAAAATATTTGAATCCCACCACTGCCGATCCCCCTTTTTGGAGGCTGAGGGCGGAGGCCCTTGACCATGTGGGACCATCGCTACTCATTGTGGAGTGATGAACATGAAGCATCGAGGTGACCGTGTCTGTCAGGTGCAACACTGATGTGTCTTGTGGAAGGTATTTTTCCATCTGATGGGAAGGGATTTGAGCCTTGATTCTGTTCTGTATTGATGACAGCAATATAAGTAACCTGGAGCAAACTGATTCAAATGGTGAGTTGTTAACCATGACTCAACCTCTAGTCTATAAAAGTAAACAAACCTCACATCCTTCTAGCACTGATGAATGAACACTGATGTTACCTACTTTGATAATGAAACATCTGTAAGAAAACAACCAAGCTTAGAGAGCACCAAGGACCTCACAGTTCAATCCTGAACTATAAATATTCTCTTCTATCAATACTTAACCCTAAGCAACTTGGATCCTCAACTATCAGATTGTGCTAAGAAGAGATTTACTATGGACTTACTGGTGGTTAACTTGATCGTGGTTTACTTAACTTGACTTTCTGGATTTACATCACATTCAGAACCACAAGCTAATTGTGCGGAATGATTTTCAAGAAGCTCGAACATATTTCTCTATCTGATGTTTAATGTGTCACAAGAAGATATTTTTAAAGGGAAGGAATAAAGAGCACAGTTCAAGGTGAACAAGCAAAGAAGGATAGAAACCAGGAAGACCACAGATAAGGAAGTGTCATCCAGGCATTTAAAGAACTCAGTTGAATAAAATTCATACGGAATGTTGGCCATACAGTCTGCTAGAAAGTGAGAGTTTTTTAAGTCAAAGCCCTTTCCTTTTAGCAATTCTTACTCCTAAGTAAACCTGGCTTTCTCAAAGATACTTTGAGAAGTTTCAAGAATTTGAGCCTTATCTACCTGCACTTTCTAGGGCCCTCTAGGTGGTGCTGTCTGTGATTCAGTGGTGGGATTCAATTTTTTTTACTACCAGTTCTGTGGGCATGGCTCAGTGGGCGTAGCAGGGGAAGGTTACTGCAAAATCCCATTCCTTCTCCATCTCACTAACCTGCTTTCCAGCTCCATTCTCCTGTGCAGGGCAACTTATTGTACCCTATAACTATCATTAAGTGTCATACCTTATGATTCTTGACTCTTGATGAATGTATCTTTTATGTATACTGAGAATATTTTCACCAAGACAAATTCCTTGTGTGTCCAATGACACTTGGCCAATAAAGAATTCTATTCTATTCTATTCTATTCAGAAAACCCAGTAGATCAGCTGGGACTCAAAAGGCAGAGAATAGATGGGGTTGGCAGGACCAGTCAGAGGTGGTATTTGCTAGTTCTCCCAACTGCTCAACATTTCTGCTACCGGTTCTCCAAAACCAGTCAGAACCTGTGGAATACCACATCTTGTGTGACCCCATCAATCAGGTAGGTGATCTTTCTTAACATGGGACCTTGATTCTAGACTGGAACTTTCCTGTGCTCCAGACCTTTAGCTCCAAGTTGGAGCGTCTGGATGTCAAGTGATCGGATGGACCTTTCAGTAAAAAGTCTTCAGTTGAAGACTTGTTTCTTTCTTCCAGCCCTTCCAGTTCTTATCAGCTAAATCTTTTCGTTCAAAAGCAGAGTGTTATACAAAGGAACCTGCTAATGCTCCTGTGTCACCACTATTAAATTCTTGTGATGATAGTGGGAGCATTTTCTATGCTTGTCCAAACAAAATATCATATCTCAGTGGTAGGCCAAGTGCTTTGCATGCAGAAGATTCCTGAAATCCTGCAGAGAGCTGCTGCTTTGTCTGTATAAATAATCCTGAGCACGGTAGATAAATAATCTGACATAGAATATAACAAATTCTCTTTTCCTTGCAGTGGCAGAGAAGAAAGGATCCATTTATTCCACTTGCTGATTCTGCAGCTATGCTACCCAAGTTGTACAGATCTCTCTTTAGGAAAAAGCAAGAAAAAAGGCTCAACAATGTCAGCCAAGAAGACTTGTTTGCATCTTAGATTCAAGAAATGAAGTTCTGGAAATCAAGAAAGGAGATAAGACTCGTCCCCTAGTTTTATTCTGCCCAGGAACAAAGTCTTTAAGATTAATCTTGAAGGACACAGAGTCCTTCATTCACCATCATTAATTTAATGATGGTTCAAAGTTATGATGGCCTCACAAAAAGGGACTGATGGCTTGTCTTCAAAGTTATGTGTCTGTTGTGACTTGCCGGCGGTCAACAGAGCTGGTGGCAGACTTGGTCAGTGAGGATATTGGGGAGGAACTTGGGCCAGTCCTGGAGTCTGAGGAGGGTGTGACGAGTTTGCCCGCAATAGCACTTAGACTTATATACCACTTCACATTGCTTTACAGTTTCTCTCTAAATGGTTTAAAGCGTCAGCCTCTTTCCCTCAACAATCTGGGTCCTTGTTTTACCCACCTCAGAAGGATGGAAGGCTGAGTCAACTGTAAGCCTGGTGAGACTCAAACTGCTGAATTGCAGGCAGCTGGCAGGCAGCAGAAGTAGCCTGCACTACTGCACTCTAACCACAGGTGATATTCACCAGGTTCTGACCAGTTCTGGAGAACTGGTGGCAGAAATTTTGAGTAGTTTGGAATACCACCTCCGACTGGTCCTGCCCCCATCTATTCTCTGCCTCCCAAGTTCCAGCTGATCAGCTGAGTCTTCTTTTGTTGCCCTGTACAGGAGAACGGAGCTGGAAAGCAGGTTAGTGGGATGGGGAGAGAATGGAGGTTTTATAGTATTCTTCCCCTGCTATGCCCATCAAGCCACACCCACCAAGCCATGCCCACAGAGCTGGTAGTAAAAAAATTTGAATCCCACCACTGACTCTAACCACTGCACCCAGGAGTGGGATTCAATTTTTTTAACAACCGGTTTTGTGGGCATGGCTTAGTTGGTGGGCGTGGCCAACTCAACATCACTCACATCAAGGCACGCATCTCCTCGCCTGGCCTCTCATGACTGTGGGGATGCTGCAACAGTCGTAAGTGTGAAAAATGGTCATGTCACTTTTTTTAGTGCTATTGTAACTTTGAATGGTCACTCCACACAAGCAAAGGACCAGCAAAGGAGGGGAAAAATACTCCAGAGAGGTTCCAGAGACAGGAAGTCTAGTCCTGCCAAGACTGTAATAAGGATTAACGGAGAGGCAGTTTCTGTAAGCAACACCAGAATGTTTCCTTCCTTACAGGATTAGGCCAGTAATTTCTTCTAACAACCGGTTCTCCAAGCTGCTTAGAATGTTAACAACCGGTTCTAGTGAATGGGTGCGAACTGGTAGAATCCCATCCCTGACTGCACCATCATGGCTCAGTTTTTCATTTTGTTTTATTTTTACAATGGGAAAACTATCGACCAAGCCAGTGCCTTCAACCACCTGGTTGGCTTTATGTCCTGAAGGTGACGCACATTTTGGTTCAGACCTACCTTGGTGACATCATTTTTATCATTGGTCACACACACCCTGCAGCTCAGAGACACAAGATGGGTAAACCTGCTTTCTTTCCCCCAAGAAAAGTTGTGCATCAACCCAGATGCATGGTTCCAATCCATCACAACAGACCCTCCTTTAAAAATAGGCCCTCTCCTGGCTACCAATTGCAAAACTCCAGTTGCCCAACGCTACATGTCCTGTTTGCAATCTGACTCACCCTCTCTCCTTTTTTTTTTTCCAGTGTCAGTCTTCTGTCAAACCAATAAATGCGGCATCACATCTTTTATTAAAGAATTAAACCCCCCCCCCCAAAAAAAAAGCTTTTATGGAAACCAGATGGTTGAAGACAACAGCCCTTGTTTATTGCCACATCCACTTGCAGAGAGTTGGTCTGGGGTAATGTAATCTGTCTAGGCCCTTGATCCCAGATCCATTTCAATAACCGCTCCCTTTCTCAATGGAGACTCCTTAGATTCCAACATGTTAAATTAGCAGATGCAAAATATGTTTAGTCTACAGGCAAGCAAAATCTGCTGCTTTCACAACATATGGATTGTGTGTGTGTGTGTGTCTGTGTGTGTGTGTTACAGACAGAATGTATAGGAATTCCATATTGTTGAGTTTCCTTGGATGAAGTTGAGGCATACCAAAATAAATCAATATATTTGACAAACAGTTGTTGTTTATTTTGAAGGCATAACAAGTTTATTCCCCCAAGGATGCCTCTTAGGGTGAAAAATAGATTACTACTGCCTCACATACAGCTAATCTTCCAAAACGGTGTATTTCTGGCCAATCTTGATTTGCATAATTATTTTTACTCTTTATTTTCATTAGCAACCTAGAGAATTGCTACGGTCAAGGTGAGATAAAGGCAGTTAACGATCCCAAATCTTCCCTATTGAATGTTGCTGTCCAAGCAATGAAATGACCTCTAGCAGTCTGATGCCCAAGAGCCATGGTGGCGTAGTGGTCAGAGTGCAGTACTGCAAAATACTTCTGCTGACTGTGGCTGCCTGCAGTTTGCCAGTTCGAATCTCACCAGGCTCAAAGTTGAATCAGCCTTCCATCCTTCTGGGATTGGTAAAATGAGGACCCAGATTGTTGGGGGGCAAGAGGCTGATTCTGTAAACTGCTCAAAGAGGGCTGAAAAGCACTGTGAAGTGGTATATAAGTCCAAGTGCTATTGCTATTGTATTCTCGTTGACAGAAAGAGGATTATTATGGACCTGGTGGGAAATTTTCCAAAGGCCAAACTGCCAGAAGAAGAGAGCAGAGAAGAGCAACATGGATGATCAGGAGATTGGAGGCTAAAACATACGAAGAATGGTTGCAGGAATGGGGTATCAACCAATGAAACAACTTGCCTCCAGAAGCTGTGGGTGTTCCATCACTGGAGGCTTTTAAGAAGAGATTGGGCAGCCATTTGTTTGAAATAAGGTCTTCTGCCTCAGCTGGGGGTTGGACTAGACAACCTCCAAGGTCCCTGCTAACTCTGTTATTCTGTTATTCAGAATTAGTGTATGAAAGAGAAAGGGCAATAAAGTATAATTCTCACTCCCTTCTACCATTGTAGCCTTCCTGAACACTTTTTTAAATTCTCTTGGTCCTCTGCTCTTGGCTCATAAAAAAAGGTTGTAAATAATAATAACACAATCACAGCAATAATTCTAGCAGGGAGCTACTGCTTTTTTTTTTGCCTGTTTTATTTATAGCCTGTGATTTGTAACAAGTTCTTTCAAATCTTTACTCCCTATTTCCCACAGTAATCTTTACCCTAATCCTCAATTAAATCTTGGGCCTGCTAGCTAATTATCCAATATCTCCATTAGGTCAATACTTTTTTCCCAAGGCATAAAGTGCATTTGTGATTTATCACTATCAATACACGATATACATCTTTGCAGATCTTCTCTTTTGGTCCAGTCTGTATCTAGGTGAGAAGATTAATCCAACATTCCTGCAGGTTTATTTCTCTATCCTGAATAAGTCCTAAGAGATACATATGGAATTATACATGGTTTGTGTTGTGAATGCACAGGCCTTAATAAAGATATCTTAAGCTTGAAGTCAAGTGCAGGGTTCTGGCCCTGCACTTCCGATTGGCTGTTAACGGCAGGATCGGATTGGCCCGTTCCGGGGAATCCGATTGGCCATTAACGGAGCGTTCTTATTGGTTAAGGGAGCTAGCGCTCCTAGATTGTTATTGGTTAACAGTTATTGGGTTGCCTATATAAGGAGGGCTATAACTGCCATTGAGTTGGAGCAGCAGTCACTATGTAAATAGAGAGTTGAAGTTCACCGTTCCAGAGGCTCGTCTCCATTCTTTCTCGCCCATGCTCCATACTTAACAGTTTGCATCTTTCTTTTTCTTTAAGCTTGTTCCTTCGGGATTTTTGAGTTCCTTGTGGATTTTTTGCTCTCTTTCTAAAGCCAGTGTTAACTTGCAAGCCTCTGAAGTGAGCTGCACAATAATCCTTCAGCTGGTTCTGACCAGTTCTGGAGAACCGGTAGCAGAAATTTTGAGTAGTTCGGAGAACCTCTGATTGGCCCCGCCCCATCTATGCTCCACCTCCTGAGTCCCCAGCTGATTGGCTGGGTCTTCTTTGGTTGCCCTGCACAGGAGAACGGAGCTGGAAAGCAGGTTAGCGGGGTGGGGAGGAAATGGGATTTTGCAGTATCCTTCCCCTGCCACGCCCACCAAGCCATGCCCACAGAACCAGGAGTAAAAAGATTTGAATCCCACCACTGGGTCGGTTTCAGTTTCAGCCTATGGACTGGTTTGAAACATCTGGGAAAACGGATTGTTTTCTTCTGCTTCATCAACCCATTTCCCCCCCTAAGGTTTATTAAGACATTTCCATAGCGGTTAAAGCTCTCCTTCAAAAGGTTTCTTCTTTCTTGTTTAACAAGACTCCTTCCCTCCAATGCAACACATTTGTTACCCTTACAATAAAATCTTTAATGATCATAATTCCTTCCTGCCTTCAAACCTTACACCACCTCCAAGTTCAGAGGAGGAGAGGGGAAAGGGGAGGAGGAGGAAAAAGAAGGAGAGAGAGAGGGTGAGGGAGAAGAGGAAAAAAGAGGAGGAGGCAAAGAAGGAAGGTGAAGGAGTGGGAAAGGGAGAGGAAAAGGGAGAAGAGGAAAAGGAGGAAAGAGGAGGAGGGGAAGGAAGGAGAAGGAGAGGAAGAGAAAGAAGAGGAAGAGGTGGAAAAGGAGGAAGAGAAGGTAGAAGAAGAGGGGGAGGGGGAGGAGAAAGAGGGAGAAGGAGGAGGAGGAGGAGGAGAAAGAGGGAGAAGGAGGGAGGAGGAGGAGGAGGAGGAGGAGGAGGAGGAGGAGGAGAAGAAGAAGAAGAAGAAGAAGAAGAAGAAGAAGAAGAAGAAGAAGAAGAAGAAGAAGAAGAAGAAGAAGAAGAAGAAGAAGAAGAAGAAGAAGAAAGGAAATAACAAACAAACAAATAAATAACTCACTACATTCTGCCTGCCTGCTGGCAATTCTGCCTTCATTAATTAAAAATGATGCCTGTTAAAGCACAAGAAAGAGTTTGATCTCGGCATTGAAGAAAACAGTGTGCAGTGCATGTTGAAACCACCCAATGTCGGATTTAAGGCCACTGTGCATACTGTGCAACCTTTAATGATCAAGGCCTTCTTGAATGATGGATTACACCGGTGGGGGCAGGGGAGGAATTACAAGGAAAAAGAGGGACACAAAGTCTATTTTTCCCTTTTATTTTAAAAGTGCTCTGAGTATAACGGCAAGGGTTGTTTTTTTTTCTCCTCTGAGTTTTTTTTTTAATTAAGCATGGTTGGCATGTTGGGATTCACCTTTTGCCTTCCCAAATTCTTTGTCTCTATTGCTCTTTCATCAGCCCTGCTGGCACATGTGTGTGTGTGTGTGTCTGTGTGTGTTTTAAATCCAGGAATCTCTGCAGAACAACCTGAAACACAGAAGTGTGAACTGAAGACTCAGCCACTGAGGAAGCGACAAAGATCAGCAAACCATTTCCCTGCCATGTCGCTTTAAGAATCGAGACGGAAACACCTTAAATGAACTCAGCAGCAGACAGATTCCCCCCTTTCTTCCCCCTTTAAATGTCTTGGCCCTCCTTGCTTTGCTGCTCTTTGTGATGTAATTTTTCAGGTGTCCGTTTGCTAGATGAGGATTGGAACAAGGCTTGTTGCTAAGGACATCGGTGGCAAAGTAAGACTTTATTGGCTCTTTGCAAGCCAATGCCCGGGCAGAAGTTGGAACCCAAATGAGCTGAAGAAAGGCTGTCTGGTTCTCAGACTTCAGGCAATTGAAAAGTCAACCCGAACATAAGAAAAGAATAGATGAGAGAGAGAGAGAGAAAGAGAGAGAGAAATGATACATAAATGATACATAGAGATAGATGATGAAGAAGATTGATGAGATAGATAGATAGATAGATAGATAGATAGATAGATAGATAGATAGATATAGATAGATAGATAGATAGATAGATAGATAGATAGATAGATAGATAGATAGATAGAGATAGAGATAGGTGGGTAGATAGATGAGAGAGAAAGAAGAGAGAGAGAGATGAGAGGAAGAGAAATGACACACATGATACATAGAGATAGATGATGAAGAAGATTGATAATGATAAATTGATAATGATAGATAAATAGATAAGAGAGATTATAGAGAAGAGAAAGGATATACAGAAATGAGACATATAGATGATGAAAATAGATTTAGGATAAATGATAGATGATGATGCATAGATAGACATAGACAGATGATAGGCAGATAGATGATAGAAGATAGTGATATATAGATACATAGGTGATTATAGAGAGAGAAAAATGATTCATGAAAGAGATGATAAAGAGAGAGAGAGAGAAAGAGAGAGACAGAAGACAAACATTTAAAAAAATATCACCCAATGCCAAAGAATGATAACAAAAGTCACCGGAAAACTTTCAATATAATCTGTCGAAGTATTGAAGAACAAAAGCAAAGAAAAACTACACAGCATAGAGCTTTGTATATAAAATATTTTTTTAAAAAAAATATTACTTCCTTTAGCTCGGCATTGTAAATTACTTCTCTGCTGTCTGTCCTGTATTTTTCATTCCTTTATCCTCTTTTAATTCTCTTGTTGGGCAAATCATCGAAAGCACCAACAAGTCGCCATGACAGCTGAAATCTCTCAGTTCGCATTTGGAAGGCTTCCCTTTTCTATTTGTTCCTGCAAATCCTTAGTGAGAGGAGAGAGAAGGAATTTGAGGGAGGAGAGACTGGCCCAACGTTGCCATCAATTATGATTTTTTTTTAACAATAGAAAGGGAAGTTATTAAATACTTGGAGAGTTATCATGTTAATTACATTAAAATAGGTCTATATTAAATTAAGTTCCGAAGGGTTGTGTTTTTTGTTTTTTTTTTGCACTCCCCAGTGCTAGGAGTGACTATCCTTGGAATGCCACACCAATGCCAGAAAATAGCCTTTGATCTAAAAAAAAATTGGCATATTCTTTGCTTAAACCACAGCTTTGATGGAGCTATCTGATACATTCCTTTTCTCTCAATTCTGGAACCAGCCCATGCTTTTATTTATCTTGTTTGTTTATTTGTGTGTTCAATTTCAACCCGAGAGATTCTGGGAAGCTTGCGGTTCTAAAATGGTAAAGATACATAAAGCAATATCAAGAATGCATCCCAAAATAAATTTATTCCGTAGCCAAGATAGTTAACCCATGAACACAAATAATGTCTTCCAATGCCCAGATGAATTTTTTAAAGCTTAACAAGGGTAGGACCATTTCAGTGGTGGGATTCAAAAAATATTTTACTATGGTTCTGTGGGTGTGGCTTGGTGGACGTGGCTTGGTGGGCATGATAAGAGGCTATTGCAAAATCTCCATTCCCTCCCCACCCCACTAACCTGCTTTGCAGCTCTGTTCTCCTGTGCAGGGCAACCAAAGAAGACCCAGCCGATCAGCTGGGATTCGATGGGAGGCAGAGAATAGATGGGATTGGCGGGGCCAGTCAGAGGTGGGATTGGCTGGTTCTCCAAAGAACTCAAAATTTCCGCTACCGGTTCTCCAGAACTGGTCAGAACCGGCTGAGTACCACCTCTGCGCCATTCTAATCTCTGAGGAGAGACTATTCCAAAGAGCAGGGGCCACGGTGGAGAAGGCCCCCTTTCTTCTTGTGTCTGTCAGATGAACATTGTTTGGCTGGTGGGATATGAATCTTTTATTTGACTTTTTTGTCTGCTAAATAAGACAAATAATCCCTTCTTTTCTTCCATTCAAAATAGCATACCTAGTACCCTCCTTTCATAAGTCCCCACACACACACACACAAAGACCCTTTGATGGATTGATCCAAAGAGAACTCAGTGGATTTCCAGGTTGAACCTCACCTGGGACTCAGTAATCCAAGTCCAACCTCATATCCATTGCACTTTGGGCCTGGCTAGTCTAGAGAAGAGAAGGACCAGGGGAGACAGGAGAGCAGTCTTCCAATATTTGAGGGGCTGCCACAGAGAGGAGAAGAGGGTCAAGCTGTTTTCCAAGGCACCCGAAGGCCAGACAAGGAACAGTGGATGGAAACTGATCAAGGAGAGATTCAACACAGAAATAAGGAGGAATTTTCTGACAGGGAGAGCAATCAACCGATGGAACAGAAGTTGTCTTCAGAAGCTGTGGGAGCTTCATCACTTGAGACTTTCAAGAAGAGATTGAACTGCCGTTTGTCAGAAATGGTGTCGGATAGGGGTGTCAAACTGGATTTCATTGAGGGCCACATCAGGGTTGTGTTTGACCTCAGGGGGCTAGTGTGGGCGTGGCCTGCTCAACATCACATGTGTAGAGGATGCCTGTGGTACATGAGCTCTCTGCCAGAGAAAACGGGCTCCCGAGCTGAGTTTTCAGCTGCGACGGCCTCCTGCAATCATCCACCAGTGTAAACAGAGTTCAGGGGTCCCGCATGCATCTGGCCCACTGGCCTTGAGTTTGACACCCCTGGTGTAGGGTCAACACCTGCTTGGGTGGGGGTGAGGGTTGGATTAGATGACTTACAAGGTCCCTTCCAACTGTTATTCCGTTATACCTTGTGATTCCTTTAAGAACCGCAATGGTCCGTTCAAGAACTGTCACCAAAAAAAAGCCGTAAAATGGGGCAACCCTCACTTAACACCTGCCTTGCTTAGCAACACAGATTTTGGGCTCACTTGTGGTCATATTTCAAGGACTACCTGTATTCTGGTGGGTTGTTGTCACGCTCAACTCTTTGGCCGAAAGGGGACTGAAAGCCTTTTGTTTCTCAAAGTCCATTCAAGCTGCAATGTAATAGATCTGACTTCCCTTTATTTTTTTTTATTTTTTTTCAGAAACTGACGTACAAAAGTTCCTTTTTGTTGTCTTGCTTTCACAGCAATGAAAGGGGAAATTTTTAGCATCACTTGGCCTACTTAAAAAACAGCCTTGATAGTGACACTGGGATTCATACAAATCCGAGAGTCGGATTACTTGGGTGGATTTTAGCCAAAGGAGTGTGTTCCTTCGTGTAACTGGAGCACAGCCTGAAGCCACAAGCAGTTGAATTATTTTATAACCCCATTCCCTTCTACTAACAGAAGATGCAATGCTCTAGTAGGACATTTATCAGGATTGGTCCAAGATGGGCCTCAAGACTAAGGAAAGTCTTCCTTTCTCAGGGGCTGGAAAGACAATTAAACCTCTTTATATGAACAATGGTTGTGTTGGTCAACTGCCAGCTAGAGAAATCATCACAATGCATCCCTGCGATCATACAATTAACAGAGAATTTGTTTGATGGAGACATAAATGGTTGTTGTATGAGACTAAAGACTCAGAAGACTGGCCTTAACTCCATTGTGTGAGGCGAATATATACACCTTCCAGAGTGGATTCCCACAGATGGCATGATGGAACCATAGAATCAAAGAATTGGAAGGGAACTTGGAGGTCTTTTAGTCTGCCCCCTTGCCCAAGGCAGAAGTCCTTACAAACCTTTGCTTCAAAACCTCCACATGATGGAGCATCCATAAATCCAGGAGGCAAGTTGTTCCATCAATTCGTCCTTATTTCCAGATTGAATCTCCTTTGGATAAGCTTGATTTAACCATAGCTTGTTGACTGGCCAGTTTATGTTTAGATGGGAGATGTTTTGGAAATCCGAGGGAGAAGAGGCTAGAAAGTAAAAAAAAAACTCAACCTTTTTCTAAGTCCAATGGCAAACCACTTTTGATTGTCAAGAAAACCACATGGATGCCTGTATAAAGTTGTCCCCAAAACTGAATTGAACCGCACTTCATTAGTTTATGGACAACGGTTGGACTCACACATACTGTAAACCAAGAATGCACATGGATCAGAGCTCAGTGGGGAAATTTCCTTGGCATGTCAGAATTGGAGATGGTTGCCTGGAATCTCAAAGCTTCACTTCTTCATTTGGGGACAGATTAACCTTGCTTGTTTGTCTGCTGTATTTCCATCCTGTTTTTTCTCCAGCAATTCAAGGTAGCCTCCCTTTTCTGATAAAATCCTTACGCTACAGATTGGACTGACTGAATGTGACTGGGATGTCACAATGGGAGGTAGAGTTAAACCTGGGTCTTTTAGATCAATACTTTCACCATACACCACCCTGGCTAAAATAGACTTTTTCCAAGTCTTCTTTCATCTCCTACTTATCCAGTGTCCACATTCCCCATCAAAGCTCTCTCCATAATGCTGACACTCCTACAACTCAAGGAAAGACCCAGTGGAATAGCTAGTGTGGATCCAGATAGCAGAGATATCTGGGTTCAATCCAGTGGTGGGATTCAACTAGTGTCACAACCAGTTTGGTGAGCATGCACTTTGCTCAGCGCTGGAACTACCGGTTCACCCGAATCAGTCTGTCGTGGCTGAATCCCACCCTGGTCCAATCCTATTAAAGTTTACCCAGAGTTAAGAAATCTAAACTGAAGTGGTGAAGTATCAAGAGAAGCAACCAAGACGTCAATGAGAAACAAAAAATAAATCTTATAATAAGGAGCAAAAAGATGACAGCATTTCAAGCCCTTGAACTAATTAAATAGAATTCACACCTTTTCCTTGCATTTCCAGATGTCTTAAGACCTCTCGCACTATGGAATAGCAATTGCACAGGTGATGAAAAATCATGGCAATATCAAAGCTTACAGGGCTTTAGAAGACCCAAAAATAGGGCATTTAGAGAAACAGATGTTTATTGGCAGCTTTGGAAGAGGGGCGGTCAAAAGACCACAAACTGGGAAATGACCGAGGTCATTGATGACAAACTTGTCTTCCAAGCTGTTATTATAGCTTGTGAAATGGAAGATGATGTGGTTTGGATATGAACTGAGCACCATATGATTCCATTTCTGCTTCTAGAAAGTTGCAGCACTGGGTTTTAACTGAAGCAGAAAATCTTCTACCTGGAGCCTGGAACCAGATTATTTGAAGGACCATCTTTTTCCCAGTCATATCTACCTGAACCATCAGAGTGTGGAGGCAGGGGATGTTTTTTTTGGGGGGGGGGCTCTCCTAAGAAGATCTCCTGGTGGGACCAAGAAGAAGGGCCTTCTCTGTGATGGCCTCCTCCCTGTGGAACATCATCCCTGCAGAGATAGGATTGGCTTGTTTTGGAAGATCCTGAAGACATGGCTTTGCCAGTGGGCCTGAGGACCCCATGGGAACCCATCAAGTGGCTGATTTGATTGTTGTCATGAGGGGGAGTGGGGTTGTGATGACACGGGGCATGGTACAAAGGCCACACAGTTAGATAATCAGTAAGAGTCCCTTTATTAGCTCCAACTTTGCCCCCAATGTCCTGGTTACCTTCTGGCTGGAGAAAAACTCTCCGAGGAACAGAGAATCAAGTCCAAAACATGGTCAACAAAAACTGTAACTATAAGCCCAATCAAGGCAAGATGAGGTAATTAGAATGGCAGAGCAGGAGAAGGAGTTCCAGATGTGAAGGAATGGCCATAATTCAACACAGTTGGGAGGATGCCAGGAACGCAGATAACCACAGTCAACATAAAATAAACTCACGTTTGCTCCCAGAAGCTGCCGCACTCAGCATGCATTTCTTTTAAACTGTCTTCCCAGATGTGGCTAATGAAGGGAATCAGGGCCCTTTCCTCCCCCATAAGCAACGCAACCCATGTTGCTCTCTTCTCTGTTCCTCCCTGCCTGCCCTAGGATGAAGAGGGGGTGGGTCTGGGTCTTCCTCTGAACTCCCTCTCCCTTGTTCTACCTCTTTCCTGCTCTGCCCAGCCAGACTTTGCCCTTCCCCAGTATCCTCCACAACCAACGGAGCCACTCTCCCACTCTCTGTCAGCTGTTTGTCTTCCTCCTCAGATTCAGACTTTGACAGGGCGTGACAGGGGTTCACTGGTTCTTTGGACTGGGGTTTTTATCTTTGTAAGCTGCCCAAGGTCACCATGAGTGAGTTGGGCAGCCATATACATTTTCTTAGCAAATAAATGAATAGTCCATCCACCAGATATTGTTTCTCATTTCTTTAAAGTATATCAGATTTCAAACTCCTACAGGGTCCATCCAGCATCCAGATATTCAGAGCAAAGCCCCAACATCACCACCTTAGAGAAGGTACGTTCCAATGCACACCAGGTTGCTAGGTGGATATACCTGGCTTGGCACTGAAATGTCCTATGTTGAGAATGCATGCTGTTTAATTGCTGAAAAACAGTTAAATCAACTTAACAAAATGCCCTGAATTAATTGGCCAGCAAATTTCTTTGAAACAACAATGTGGGTTGCTTTCTTTTCTTTTGACTTTTTCCGCCCTAAATGCAAATTCTGAGCAGATGGCATCTGCCAGTTTTATTTTAAAACAAAGGCGTTTCCTCCGGATAACTAAATATGAGGAATGCCTCGAACAAAACTGAAACTGCAGCATGCTTGCAGAAGTCAAAAATATTATGATATGTTTTATCGTAATATAAATGTTATTTCAGTCCTAAGTGTTCCATCTTTCACTGACTGTCTTATCCATTCACCCACCCACCCATCTCATCCAATCCATCCCACCCCACCCCACAATTAACATATATCTGTTTACTGTCTTCCAGGTGAGGCCCTGGTTATGATCCTGGGCAGCATACAAAATGCACTGTACAATCTCAGTAAAAAGAAAACCAAAAAAACCCAACCAAATCAGAAGAACCAACAACCACGTAGAAAAACCAAATCATAGGCTCACAATAGGTTCTTCCATCCATTCTAACTCAGACCTGGGGACGGAGCCAGATTTGCATGGCTCCTTTAAACAGAGTCAGAGTGGCAGCTATTTTGAATCTTGGGGAAGGGAGTGAGAAATTATGTGCAAGTCCCCTTTCCTGGGGCCCATCAAATGACACTGTTGAATCATTGAGACCTGGAGCATACCAACTTCATCATATCATATGGACCAGCAATTAGGTATGCTTAGCCTAATGAAGAGAAGGCTTAGGGCAGAAAGTCTTTCAATACTTAATAGATTTACAGATTAACAGAGTTGGAAGGGACTCTGTCCAACCCCCTCCCCAAGCATGAGACCCTACACCATTTCCGACAAATGACAGTCCAGTCTCTTCTTGAAAGCTTCCAGGGATGAAGCTCCCACAGACAACTTCTGTTCCATGGGTTGATGGTTCTCACTGCCAGAAAATGTCTCCTTATTTCCAGGTTGAATCTCTCCTTGATCAGTTTCCATCCATTATTCCTTGTCCGGCCTTCAGGTGCTTTAGAAAATAGCTTGACCCCCTCCTCCTCTCTGGGGCAGCCCCTCAAATATTGGAAGACTGCTCTCCTGTCTCCCCTGGTCCTTCTCTTGCCTAGACTAGCCAGGCCCAGTTCCTGCAACCATTCATCGTATGTTTTAGCCTCCAGTCCCCTCATCTTGGTTGCCCTTGAGTGGCAGACACAGGGAAGAGCGTGTTGATTTATTCTCCAAAGCACCTCAGGGCAGGACAAAAAGCAACTTGTGGAAGCTCATCAGAGTTACTCGCATCCATCTTTAGTTCTCTCTCAGTGGAGAAGAAACCACGAAGAAAAATATTGCAGTGAGTTCAAGCTACAAGGTGTGAAAACACGCTGCTCTAATGCAAGCCTATTTAAGCGTGAGGAGCTGTTCATGTGCCCTTAGGGCCCAGAATGCATTTGTTTTGACAAGGATGCCAAGAAATAAAGAATTTTCTGGGGTCATTTTGCACATGGTTTGCAGAAACCATTTTAAGCACAGATTATAAATCACTGGATTTCCTCCCCTGCTCCAAAGCAATCTTTGGTATTTGATCACTTTGCAGGCAGTGACGCCCGGATCAGAGATCCTTTTGGTTCAATCTACCCTACCTTATATTTTCTGGACACACTCAAACAATCCAGCGATAACCTGTTGATCAGATAAAATGTAAAGGGCTGCAGAAATGGCTCGAAGGATGCCCAATGAAGCCCACTATGTTTAAAAGCTGCTTAGGAGGGATAATAATTGTTTTTTTTTTTTCTGCTGCAATTGTCAATATATCATGAAGACATGTGACGTGGCAAAAACCCAAGTATCTCTTTGTGATTTGAGGTATCATTTCGAGCATCATTGTCCTTCTCCTTTGACTTGGTAATTCTAATCTTCAAAGAGAAATCCAGATTTGGGCATCTCAGTCCAATATATATATTCAGTTCCAGTCTGGTAATATTCCTTCCACAAAAGTTCTATTGTTAATGTCAAGTTGGGAGGCCAAAAGGATAACAGCTGTCAATATGTGAATAGGGGATCTTTGGCTCTTTAAGAACTTGGCCTCTCGTTTTGTCGAGTATCTAATAATAATAATAGTAATAATAATAATAGCTGTATTCTTGTGCTGGCTTCATTCAGATTGGGTTGGGTTAAACAAAATATTACAATAGCAAGAACTCATCTGGAACAAATAATTTTTGGATGTCACCCAAAGTATTATCCAGAGGGAGAGACCAGTGTCTGAATTTATGGAGGGAGCCAATGCTGCCCACTGGTGTATTCTGGTGGTACTAAGTTTCGCGATGGTAATAATCCATATTTTGCTTGCTCTGCACTTTAAGCAAATCCAGGAAGGCTATTTTTCCCCCCAAGAGTTGATATCTCAATATTTTATCGTCCTCAATGCTTTTATTTTTCACAAGCAGCTTTTTAATTTTAAAAAATTGGAAATGCTACGTATGTGAAATGGAAGCCCAACTAAGGCTCTTTCAAAGGATGCCAATTTCCCCCATTTTGCACATTTCAAGAGTTTTTAATCCTTGATAGAAAGCATTGTGAATGTTATGCTGGGTCTCTGTTAGCTGTAAAATGGGTTGTTTGAAACATAGCTTGAGGGGTCTTTGGAAAAACAGAGGTGCTCCTGGCTTTGTTCTCAAGGATGATGTCTCTTTTTTAATTATTATGGCCAAAATGGACTGTATTGAGGTTTTTAAAATAATGAAATGGTCTATGTACATCCATACATCATTTAAACAATTAAATTAAGGTAGATTTCACATCTCAATGATACTTCATTGTTTACATTGCTTGAATGACTTAAACTACATACAAATTAGATTTATTCATATGCATGGAATACTAACTTAATAGCATAATATGCAGCACTAATTTCTGCCTTGAATAGCTCAATTTATTTCATTTTATTTTGCAGTAGAGAAGCAACAGAATTGATGGAAAAGCAGCCAAAGATGGATTAGGGGAGATCTAACCAAAACCAAGAGGCAGAAAAAAAGCAAATTCAATTCAGGTGGGCTGAATGAAGCAGGCAAGCTAGGATTACCACATCTGGGTAGCCAATACTGTAGTGACCTCACCATTTAGCAAACAAGAAAAAAGAAAAAGAAAAAAAAATCCTCCATTTTCTTGTAGCCACCATCCTAACGGTTATCCAGATGTTCATAGCCAAGAGATGGTTGCCTTAAAAGTTAAATACGAGAGACGTTGTGTGTGCTGGGAAGTTGGTGTTCCTGATCTCCAATACCAGGGACTGTTTTGACTTTAATTAGGAAGCACAAAAGCTCAAGGCTATTGGCAAGAGGTGCATCACATCTGCTTTTTGTCATTCCAGATGGATTTTTTTGGGGGGGGGGGGGGGTGGCTTTTCTTCCTTTGCTCTTTAGCACCACCTGCCGGATTTGACTGTCAAACTGGCCCCTGGCCCAAGGAGCACAATACCTCTTGGTCAACTTGAGTTTTTCCCTTTCTAAGGTCAAGCCTTTGTGTATGGACTATTTCATTTTGGCCGTTTTTGTTACCCCAACTGTTACAATGCTATTTGACAGAGACAGGAAGGATAGATGATATACAAATGATAGATACAGACAGATGATTTAGATAGATATAGATAGATAGATATAAACAGACAGATATAGAGGATAGATATAATGATGAGGATTGATGATATAGATGATATAGGTAGATGATAGATATATATGACAGGTGTGTGTGCATATGAGAGAGAGACAGAGACAGAGAATAGTTGATAGACAAATGATAGAGATACACAGACGGATAGATGATTGGGAGATAGATGATATAAACAGACAGGAGAGATGATAGATATAGATGATTGATAATAGGTGAGATAGATGAGTCATCACACTCATCTATCTCACCTATTATCAATGTGTATGTGTGTGAACGAGAGAGAGAGATCAACAACTCAAGATAAATTGTGTATGTGTGTGAAAGAGAGAGAGAGAGAGATCAACAACTCAAGATAATTTTCAAGATGGCTATAACCTTCAAGAGCCACGAGTCAAGAGCATGTTTGATGCTGTAATTGGCAGTATTTCATGTGGGTCTAAGTCTTAAAAAGCATCCTCAGAAGACAAACACAAGATAGAGACATGAGATCTCAAGAGTCTGAAAATGTAATTTTTGCATGCCTTTTGCCGCATTCACGTAACACATTCGACTGGATTATTGAATTCATCCACTTTTGGAGTTCAAGGACACCCCCCCCCCCCAAAAAAAAATCCCATCCCAACAATTTTGGTTCTTACAACAGGAATAATTGGAACAGCAATCAGGTTTTAGACACCCCAACCAAATCTCTGTTCTCAGCAAGGTCATCTTTCCTCCTCCCCACCATAAGGAGGAACAGGGTCTCTAGCTCAGGGATCTCCAAATTTGGTAACTTTAAAACTTGTGGACTTTCAGCTCCCTGAATTCCTCAGCCAGCCATGTTGGGAGTTGAAGTCCACAAGTCTTAAAGTCTGGAGACCTCTAATCTAGATAATTTATGGTCTATCATTTGCGGGAAAGAATATTTAAACTGGTAGATTCTAAAGAGAATGTAGCTTCAACGCTCTGCCCTCACATCCATCCATTGGAAATAGCTCAGAACTGTATAAAACTAAGGGCAAACCAATCAGTGTTGATATAGTTACAACAGACACAATAAAAAACACAAGCTTCAAGCAGTTCTGTGCATAAAACAATCACAAAAATAGAAATTTATTTAAAGCAGAAAGTGCCTCTGCCCCACAACTAATGGCGAGCATTCACTTAGTGGTATAAATGGTTCTTGGAATCTGTTTATCTCCAAATGAAACCCCCTAAATCTGCTGTGACTATGCTATTCTTTTTTTTTTTTTTAATTATTTTTGTATGGGGGAATCCACATTGTAACTGATATTGAACAAATCAAGAATTTTGTATGGGGGAATGCAAGTCAATAGTTTTGTCTGTGGGAAACCACATTCTAACGGATGTTGAAGAAGTCAAGAATTATCAGATATTCTTAGTTGCTGTGGTTTGGCTTTGGAGTCAAATCTGCATAGCTACAAATCCACAGCACCATCCCATTAGGAAATGTAGTGCAATAGCACCACGCTATAAAAAAAAGATGCTGAGGCTCTAGGAAAAAGTACAGAGAAGAGCAACCAGGATGATTGGGGACTGGAGGTTAAAACATACAATGAACGGTTGCAGGAGCTGGGCCTGGCTAGTCTAGTGATGAGAAGGATCAGGGGAAACAGGATAGCAGTCTTGCAATATGTGAGAGGTTGCCATAGAGAGGAGGGGGTCAAGCTATTCTCTAAGCCACCTGAAGACCAGACAAGGAATAATGGATGGAAACTGATCAAGGAGAGATTCAACCTGGAAATAAGAGAATCAACCAATGGAACAGAAGTTGCCTTCAGAAGTTGTGGGAACTTAATCACTGGAAGCTTTCAAGGGACTGGACTGCCACCTGCCAGAAATGGAGTAGGGTCTCCTGCTTTGCAAGGGGGTGGACTAAATGACCTATAAGGTCCCTTTCAACTCTGTTATTCTGTTCTGTATGTAGAGGTTTTACGCATACCTGCTATTGAGAAATGTTCTTAATGAAAATGAGGGCCCGTTTCTGAAAAGCCAAGCTCTTTCATCTCAGCAAATTTTTCTTTAATCTAAACATGTACTTGGAAGGGAAAGTAACAGCAAACACATCATCAACTGAATAGCATTTAAAATGAGTTTAGCTGGACCGCCGAGCAACCTGCAAACCATTTTTTAAAATTTTGTTTTGCTTTTCTGATTGTTGTTCTTCAAAATTAGCAGATGTCAAAGGGGACTCAAGGCATCCCAAGAAGACAACCAATGTGGGAAGTGACCATTCCTGCTCAAGGTATTGAAAATA
This sequence comes from Hydrophis major, assembly GCA_033807585.1. Classification (NCBI taxonomy): domain Eukaryota; kingdom Metazoa; phylum Chordata; class Lepidosauria; order Squamata; family Elapidae; genus Hydrophis; species Hydrophis major. The sequence goes on from CM066334.1 coordinate 37,997,092, forward strand.
ATGGATCAAAACTCCAGGTGGAAATAAATCAATTTGGGGCATCAGATTCCTAAGGCCCACTTTATCCAGGCACTGCTACGAGTTCCTAACCTCCATAGATTTGTGGGTCAACTTCCGAAATCTGAAAATGCAGATATTCCAGGATTCAATCTAGATCGGTCACTGGGAATAGAGGTTTAGTCTTCTGAACTTTCAGACTCATGGTGGAAACCATCCTCAGGGAATTTCTGAGTTATTCTGTCTTTTCTGGCAAGAGGGAAGTTCCCTGTGGATCGGCTCCACGATGAGTCCAAAGGTTTTGGAAGACTAAAACTCTGGTCCCACTAACTGACCCAGATTAGATCCTGCAACATTATCCTGAGACCCAGTGGTGGGTATTCAAAAATTGTTACTACCGGTTCTGTGGACGTGGCTTGGAAGGCGTGGCAGAGGAAGGATATTGCAAAGTCCCCCTTCCCTCCCCACCCCACTAACCTGCTTTCCAGCTCCGTTCTCCTGTGCAGGGCAACCAAAGAAGACCCAGCCAATCAGCTAGGACTCAATGGGAGCCAGAGAAGCGATGGGGTTGGCGGGGCCAGTCAGAGGTGCCAATGGCCACTTCTCTGAACTACTCAAAATTTCTGCTACTGGTGGTTCTCCAGAACTGGCCAGAACCTGCTGAATACCACCTCTGCCTGGACACATTTATTTACCTTCATTCACAGAGTGGTTCTGACATAGATCTGAAGATTGAGGGCAGAAGTAGGCAACTAGGTTTTCCTCCCGCAAATGTTCTGGATTTCAACTGAATCAGCTTCAGCAACCAGAGATGGTGCCAAAGGATTGTAGAGGACGTGACCTCAAGCCTCTGATTTAATATTCCCCACCTCCCGCAAACATCTATTTTCCTCTTTCCACCCTGCCTCAACTTCATCTGCGATTGAGGAAAAGTGGGCCAAAGCACTCAGGAAAACAAGTTTGAAGGACAATCTAAGTGTCCAGGGAGGCCCCCAAAGTATCCTATACCATTTGTGGAGCTTCAAAAGCATGAAAGAGTTTTAATCCCAGTCCAAAGATTCCTTGAGGACATTTGGGGAGCCATTCAGTCTACCAAAGCATCTTCATCATGATGCAAAGCAGTATGTTGTTTGTATTGACGTTTCCATGTCAATAAACGGAAAGTCCCATTTCATAAAGGATTGTTTGCAAAATGGGGCTGTATCCCAACCCCTTGAGGCTGCTTCCGTGTCCACAGACTCCCAACAAAGCAATAAGAAAAAAACAGAACGAAAGAGAATTGTTGTACCTTTTTGTTTTTTGCATCTATGAACACGTGCAAAGTAATCTGCAGAAAACATTTAAGCCCTCGGTGTGACAACTTAAGTCATATTTTTCATTCTACCCGCCTGACCTTTTTTACTTTCTCACAAAGCATGAAAAAGTATCCAGAGATTTAAAAAAATAGGTGGTGTTTTGTGTTTTACTGTGGCAATAATGCCAGATGCAACTTACAAGAGATGGAAAACAAACAGAACCCAAAGTTTTGCACACACACACAAAAAATAGATTAAAGTGACGTGTCGCTAACCAACAATCATGCGCGTGACTGAGAATTTGGAACTCTGATCAAAAGCAGATTTCCTAATAAATTAGTTGAACCAACCAAAAATAATAAAAAATAAATCCAGAAACAAAACCCCACCCGCCTATAAAACATAATACAAATAATTTTCGTCTTTCAGTCAATGTAAAACCTTCAGAACAAACAATTTCTTCTCTCTTTATAGATATAGACATAATTATAGATTTCCTGAACATTTTTTTAAATAACTTTTTTTTTGCTTAGGAAGAAGAAACACACAAATAGAAAGAAAACCTGAAGATGGTTGAGATTGATCCTGAGAGAACAAGGTTATTTTGAAGAAAATTCATGAATTTGGGGGTATAGATTTTGAGCAAATGTCCCTGAAAATTACATGGGTTTGTAGCAGCAATGTTTCAAAAAATGAAGAACAACTCCATCCTGGGAATTAGGAAACTTAAACTGGGTAAGGAGAGGAGGATAAGGAAGTCAGCATTTGTGACTCTACAGTCCCATCCCTAAAGCTATCCATATTGTGTTCTCTGCTTCTATGACCTGGTCTTCATCCAGTAGAAAATGTCCTATCTCATCTCCTTTCTTCTCTTCTTGACTTCAATCTGGCATCAACTTCTCAGAACATTTCTAAGTGACTCAAGTCACGTCCCCCAGTGCTAGGAAGATTATGGTGACCAAAGGCTTACTGCTTTAGGGCAGGGAGTCTTCAAACTTGGACACTTTTAAGACTTGTGGACTTCAACTCCCAGAATCCCTCAGCCAACATGGAATTCTGGGAGTTGAAGTCCACAAGTTTTAAAGTTGCCAAGCTTGGAGACCCTTTCTTTAGGAAACAAAGGTCCATTGAGAGGGAGCAGAGCCTACCACATCCTTGGGATTTTCTTTGAGGCTTTTCCAGGTTGCGATCTGGAACTTTGGTGTCCTCTTTCCAAACTGTGATCATCCTGCTTTAAGGTGGGTAGGACTGTTTCAATTTATTTCCAGGATCCAAACTGCAGAAAATTACCAATGTTTGGTCTGAAATGACTCCAAAGTACCCAGAGAAAAGTAGATCCTTGGTGTTTTCTGAGCTTGCTTGTTTTCTTGCAGATGTTTCCTTACCCAACTAGGTTGATGCTAGCACTGATGTTACCTAGTTTGGGTAAGGAAACATCTGCAAGAAAACAAACAAGCTCAGAGAGCACCAAGGACCCCTCATATCAACCCTGAGCTACAAATATTCTCCTTTATCAGTACCAGAGAAGAGCTTCAGGCAATGTGCAACTTCTGGCTCAGCACAACTTCAGAGCATTTTTTTAGGAATCTTACCTGTGCTTTGTGTTCAAGCAGGCCAAAACTAGAGACGTTATCTCCTACCAAAAGGTGAGAATCCATATCATCACTTAAGGAGCAGAAGAAGAAAATCTACAAATCTCTGAATAATATCTAGTCAACTTGCAGAGGTCAGACTAGGAATAAGGGACTGGCATCCTATGGCTGGCACAGACAACGATTTAACAACGTTCAGTCTCTTGTTGGACTCATTACTTCAACTCAAAAAGTGGAAAGAAATCTGCAGAAGTCTAACCCTGGAAAAAAAGGAAAGTGGAAATACTTCCATCCCACGCAATGCCCAACACAGTCACTAATGTGGAATGCAGGACAATGTACTTTTTCAAGAGGCAACTGGACTTTCTGTTTTTTCTTTGAAGACATTTCGCTTCTCATTCAAAAAGCTTCTTCATCTTTGGAGAAGAAGTGAAGCGTCGTCAAAGAACTGAAGAAGCTTCTTGGATGAAAAGCTAAATGTCCTCAAAAAAAATCCCAGAAAGTCCAGTTGCCTCCTGAAAAAGAAAAGCAGCTTTGGGAGATCCATATCCTGGAGGACTCCATCTAAGAATCTCCAGAGGCCACACAGGGCAACAAAGAACCTCATTGTTGTTAGTTGTAAAGTAGTGTCCGATCCATCGCAATCCCATGGACAACGTTCCTCCAAGCTCTCCTGTCCTCTACCATCCTCCAGAGTCCATTTAAGCTCACTCCGACTGCTTCAGTGAGTCTATCCAGCCACCACCTTCTCTGCCATCCCCTTCTTCTTCTATTGCCCTCCATCATTTGGCCACACCATTAATGCACACCGCAAGGAAGGATTCTCTTAATGATGGACTATCCTTTGGTTTCATCTGACTTCCATCCGACATCAAGCCAGAAGAAGCCTCCCAGGGTTCCAACTGCTCCCAAGTTCTCAGAGGATCAAAGTCATTGCTGATGGGAAAGAATCAAAGGTGTGCTCATGAAGCATGAAGAGGAAATCGAAGTTTGGAAAAGAAGAACAAGGAAAGAAACCCAACCACAGAACTAGCATCAACCTGATTTGAAATTTCACAGCCGTGTGCTACAAAGTTTACTCATTATTTCTTGTTTTGTTTTCTTTTTCAGCCGATACAAAAATAATGTATTGCAACTCAAAAGTGCTTTTTAGTTTTTGTTCTTTTTAAAATAAACAGTTGACTTTTTTTTCTTTATCAAATAAAATATTTACACCATTATTATTATTTTTTTGCTTTCCAGAATCCAAAACGTTCTTCACGCTATTACCATAGGGACGTCGTCTGAGAAACCCGTGATCATGGCGGCTTCGTCATCTTCATCTCCTGGTAAACCAAGTCACAAGGTTTATTGACACACGGTGACAATGAGAGACATTCAAAGCATGAAGAAGTGCAGAGGTGGGCATGAGGGATCACTGGGGAGCATCTCTACCTCCTCATCGTGATCCATAGAATCATCAGTTTGGAAAAGCCCAATAAAAGATGGTTAACGGGGGGATTTGAAGACTAATGCAATGTTTGATCTAACCTGTTGAGTGTTCTTTTATATTATCTTTTACATATATATTATGATCGGATGTTGGATCAATTTGATCATCCTCCCCACCTGGAATATTTGTTTATTTAATATAGTATTCTTGTTAAATAGGGATGGGACAGCTTATAACTATTTGTAGACCCATTATGTAAAGGGAAGGAGAATCTATCTATTATCTCTTTCTCTCTCTCTCTCTCTCTAATCTCTTTCTCTCTCTATCTTTAACTATATCTATCTATATCTATCTCTAACTATATCTATCTCTCTATCTCTAATCTATCATCTATCTATCTCTATCTCTCTAATCTCTATCTCTATCTCTAACTCTATCTATCTATCTATCTATCTATCTATCTATCTATCTATCTATCTATCTATCTATCTATCTATCTATTCTCTCTCTCTCTCTCATCTAATCTATCTATCTATCTTTATGTATGAAAAGTCCAATGAAGCTACTTAATCCACACTCAATAAAGAAACCCAAGTTAAATCACCCATCCATCCATCCATCCATCCATCCATCCATCCATCCATCCATTCATTGACCAAACTCTAATGGACTCTGGAAATGGCTGCAGTGGAAATCTAACAAGCTGATTATGAATACTAAATCTCAGTCCAGGTAGAGTTTACCCCATTTGAAGGCTTGATATAAATCCAGCAGTGCTTCTGAATTCCACCTAAGCATTCCTAAGGCTCGGACCTCACTTACCTAAGTCATCTCCAGAGGAGAATACGGCGGAACCCAGTCGGGAGTTGTAGTGACTGTTGGCAAAGGCTGTGAAGCTATTTTGAAGTCTTCGATGCCTCATGTACAAGACCACAAACCCAACACCCACTGTTACTAGTAAAAGAAACAAGACAGGAACCACGATGGCAGCAACATCCTTAGATTTGCCCAATATAGAGGCCCTGGCATCTCCATCTACAGAAAAAGAGGAAGGACAGGAAAGGGCAAAAGAAAAAAATATGAAAGAATAGAACTCACGAAGATTCACTTGATACCAAGAAGTTTTTTTAAATAAGAAAAACAGGAGTTAGAAATTCAAAGATTACAAGAGAAAGATTAATCTCACGAACAGGGTTGTTTTATTGTAACTTATTAATTTTGATTAGTTTTACTAATTAATATGTATCAATGTTATGAGGGAAAAGCACTGTTACCATGAAATTATCATTTAAGACTATTATTATGATTATGACAAATATTACTTCAAAAAATGTAACCAGGCAACACACTGTATATATGGATTTTGAACACGTGGTTCTTTCTTTTTATTTATATATAAATAATAATAATAATATATATTATTGCGATTGTTGGGCAAAAGATCTGACATTGGCCAACTGGAAAATAAATGAACATGAGGAAAAATCTAAACTCATGTTTTTTTGTCTCTGTCTCCCTCCCTCCCTCCCCCTCTCTCTCCCTCCCTCTTCTCTCTCTCCTCTCTCCCTTCCATCTCTCCTCTGTCCCTCCCTCCATCACCCCCCTCTCTCTTTCTCTCTCCTTCTCTCTCCCTCCCTCCCTCCCTCCCTCTCCTCTCTCCCTTCCTCTTCCATCTCTCCTCTGTCCCTCCCTCCATCACCCCCCTCTCTCTTTCTCTCTCCTTCTCTCTCCCTCCCTCTCTCCCTCTCCTCTCTCCCTTCCTCTTCCATCTCTCCTCTGTCCCTCCCTCCATCACCCCCCTCTCTCTTTCTCTCTCCTTCTCTCTCCCTCCCTCCCTCTCCTCTCTCCCTTCCTCTTCCATCTCTCCTCTGTCCCTCCCTCCATCACCCCCCTCTCTCTTTCTCTCTCCTTCTCTCTCCCTCCCTCCCTCTCTCCTCTTCTGGGGGTCCAAACAGAAACGGTGTGGAGAAGCTGCCCCGAAGTGACAATGAGGAGATAGGGACATTCTTCCTACCTCTTCCCAGCTCACTGTAGAGGAGAGTTGCAGTCTCTCCGCACATCTGCCCACTGTAGAGACATCTTGCTTGCACCGTGAAGGAGTAATTGTGGCCAGCCTTCAGGTGGGAAACCTTGAAGACATTCTCCGTCGTGTTCCCCAGATATGACGTGGTGTTAGTCCCACCGTCAAACATGTGCACCTCATACCCCTGGAAGTGGAAAGAATGAATTCATTTAAGGAAGTATTTAGAATTAAGCTAGTAATTGTCAGAGGAGGAACAGAAAAGGCAGGGAAACTTTACTTTCCAGAACTTTGAATGCCCTATAAAGCACCTGAAGGTAGGACAAGAAGCAACGGGTGGAAACTAATCAAGGAGAGAAGCTACCTAGAACTAAGGAGAAATTCCTGACAGTTAGAACAATTAACCCGTGGAACAACTTGCCTCCAGAAGTTGTGAATGCTCCAACACTGGAAGTTTTTAAGAAGAGATTGGATAACCATTTGTCTGAAGTGGTGTCGGGTTTCCTGCCTAGGCAGGGGGTTGGACTAGAAGATCTCCAAGGTCCCTTCCAACTCTGTTATTCTGTTCTGTTCTGTTCTATTCTACTATTCTATACTATTCTATCCTATCCTATCCTTTATTCTCTATTCCTATTCCTATTCTATTCTATTCTATTCTATTCTTCATTCCAATATCTATTCTATTCTGGTTATGATGTTTGATATTTGTTTGAGGTCCACTATTTGCTTTCATGTTGGTGGTATTTAATTCCATTCTATTTTCCCTTACTCTACATCAATATTTCTCAACCTTGGCGTGATTGACAAGATGTGTGGATTTCAACTCCCGAAAGATGGATGGACTTTGACCTGATGTCTGGACTTCAACTCCCAGAACTGGAGAGAATTCTGGGAATTAAGATCCATACATGTTATAGTTGCCAATGTTGGAAAACATTGGACAATAGCACAAGGCAACAGCACCCCTTCTCCTAGGGCTCCAGAAAACCTGGGCTTGCACCTGGGCGAGGGACTGGAGTTTATAATCATTTGTTCAAAGGCCCCTGTTTTGTTTTCTTCCGTTGATGTTGTTATTCGTTAGATTGTTTTAGCCTGGGCTGAGTAAACTCAAAAAGATGTACTCAGCCCAGTTTTTTAGCTGTTTTTATGGAGGGTTTATCTAGAGTTCATTGGAGTTGGGTGGCCAAGACATTTAAGCAAATAATACTGTATTGTACAAACAGAGCACATTTCTTTGCACTTGTTCTGTTACCCAACCCCTGACAGTATGATTTGCAAATGATGCTTAATATGTGCGGCTTGGCATGTTGTGTGGACGCAGCCAGTTTGCCTGCAACCCTAGGGAAACCATTGAACAGGTCAAATAAAGTGCAATGGAGATGGGAAACAGTATCATTGTAATACAACAGCAACCTACCCGGGTTTCATTAAATTGGCTTTCTTTCAAGGCTAAACTCTTCCAAAACAACAAGATGTGGTCATTTTCTGGTATAATCTTTAAAGCATCAGGTGCAGCCAGGGATACTGTAAAAGACATTGGAGAGACAGGTGGATATATGATAGGTAAATATAATAGCAACTTCTTAATCTCCAGCGAAAGATTGAAGGCCAACGAAGTCCAGGCAGAAAAAAAACATCAGGGGTTCCAAATCTAAGGGCTTGGTTTAGACAAAACTCAACAGTGCTTTTTCGTGCGGCTGTTGATAAAAATAGAATCGCCAACATGATCAGAAATGTCCAGTAACGGATATGTGTCATGCCCCTGGTAGAATCTGATTCCGAGAGGGAGGTCGAACAGCTGACAGAGTGAGAGTGTGACTCCAGTGGCTGTGGAGGAAAGTGGGGAAGGGCACAGGCCAGCTGGGCATTCAGAGGAAGACCCGGGCCCACCCCCTCTTCATCTTAGGGTATGCAGGGAGGAATGGATAAGGGAGCAACGTGGTTTAAGGGGGAGGAAAGGGCCCTGATTCCCTTCATTAGTTGCAGCTGGGAGAACGGGATATAAGAAGGGGGTTTGTGCACAGAACCTTACTGGAAGCAAAGCGTGCATTATCTTTGTTTGTCAAGTCTTATCTGGGTTCTGGCTCCTCCCAACTGTGTGTGTTTCATTATCTTTTGAGTTCTGCAACTCCTTATCCTGCCCTGTCTTGTTAATTGATGCAGCGTGCTTTGTGTTGGTTTTTATTTATAATTTATATGTACTTTGGGATCAGACTGAATTTCTTCCCTTTAAAAATTGTTCTTGGGATAGTTTTTTCTCCAGCCGATGATAACTGGACATTGGGGGCCAAGTTGGAGGAATTAAAGGGACTTTACCTACTTTTCTGACTTTGCTGCTTTTGTGCCACACATGCCATGGGTCATCACAATATGGCACAAGGAGAAGAAGTAAATGCAGAAAAAAAGAGACCAATGGGGTTCGCGCTCTGGATGATGACAAGTTCAGCACTTATACCATACTCTTACCTGTGTTGATTTTCAAACTAGCTTCCTTGCTCATGTTTCCTAGCTGTATAACGATGTGGTATCTTCCACCAGGGTCCAGTTTTTTTATGGTATATTCCACCGTGCTGTTTCGGGTCTTCACCTTATAGTTTCGATCTGTCTTCCTTATTAAATCTTTCACAGCCACTGCATACAACTGGGGAGAAGGTAGACATGAGAGATGCTACGTCCTTCAACGTTCAGCACAAAGTGGGTTATTTTAGTTGGAGCATCTTTTTAGGGCAGTCTCTTTCAACCTTGACAACTGGAAGAGGTATGGACTTCTACTCCCAGAATTCAATTCTGGGAGTTGAAGTCCATGCATCTTACAATTGACAAGGCTGAAGGATACTGCTTTAGGGCAAAAGAGATCCACTGAGAATTTGGCTGAAAAAGGCTAAATCCCACCTAGGACAGTATTGATCTTGGATTAATTAAAGAATTAACCTTGAAATCAAAAACTAGCATCCTATATTGAACCACCTTCTCTGGCACTTGGGTTCCATGTTTATGGATCACCAAGCTTGGTGTGGTGTTCTGCCTTATGAAAATCACAGACAACAAGTGTTGTGGCCCACCAGCAGCTGACAGACCTGGCAGAAGAGTCAGGCAGTGAGGAGGTTGGGGAGGAACATGGGCCATTCCTGGAGGCTGAGGAAGGCTAGGATGAGGGCTCTGCATCAGAAGCAGAGATGGGGCCAAGGCAGGCTGGCATTCATCAGGCTTGGACAACAGGGAGACAGAGGAGCTTCTGGAACCAGTTCCCAGCCTGTGCAGAGCTGCCAAAAGGACGGAACAATTAAGAACATAGGGTCGATGTGGGAATACGGCCACAGGTGGACAATGAATGGCCCCTCCCAGCAGGATTAAAAGAGGAGCAAAAGGGGAGGGGGCTTTTGCAGGAAACAACTTGCTTGTTCGTTCATTCCTGCCTCATGAAGATTTATCTGTGTAACCCAGCCCTTCCCTGTCAGCACTGTGTGTGGAAATATTTACAGGGCAGCTTTCCAATGTAGCAAATTAGTATACCTTTGCCAAGCTGTTGGGTGAATGTGCATGCACTAAATTTACATTCATTTAATAAAAGAGGTTTTGCCGGGACTCAAGAGTTGGCTTAATGCTTTTTGGGGAAGTCTAGGACAGAACACGCAATGAGATGCACACAAATCCAAGCAACAGTGAATGTATCTTCCCTAGATGGGTGATGACATCAATACAATAATTCTGTTTAAACTATCAAGGCTAACCATGCTCCAAAGTCTTCTCATTGGCGCTATCAATGTAGGACATGTTTCCTGTCCTTTCCAAAAGAAGAAAGGTATCAGTGCTCTACCAACCATGGGCATGAGACCTCCAACCCAGGGCTGGGCTGCTGGGGGTTCGCAGGAATTGGGAAGAGCCCCTAAAATTCTGTGCAGTTCGGAGAACCCCCAAATCCCACTCCTGGCTGGCACACGCAGCGGCTAAGGGAGGGTGAAAAACGGGCCTCCCGGAAGTTTGGGAAAACCAGAAATGGGCCCGTTTCCAGCTTCCAGAGAGCGTCCAGAGCCCAGGGAAGCCATTTTTGCCCTCCCAGAGGCTTGAGGAAAGCCCCCGGAGCCTAGGAAGGCAAAAACGCACAAACACACCCCGCCGTGGTGCAGAAGGCCGATTAGTCCACGCCCACCATGCCCACGCCCTTCCAGCAACCAAGCAGAGAACTCTTTGCTGAAATTTTTGAAGCCCACCCCTGCCCCAGCCATGTGTAGAGTCAACGTTGGGCCAAGCTTGGACTGGCGCAACCCTCTTACCATATCTTGATCTGGGGAGTCATAAGGTGACTCCCATTTAATGATGGCAAACGTTTTTGATAGGTGGACAGCATGAAGGTGTCGAGGGGGAAGGCGGTTGTCAGGAATCATCTTCACAACAATATAATCTGAGGGTGGACCTTGGTATGGAGAAATCACTCGCACCTGGAGGAAACAAGATATCAGTAGAGCAATTCATTCTGGAATAACACAAGGTGGATTTTCCAGATCATGAAGCCTAGCCTGAATCTAACCGACAGGGACTACTAGATCTAGTTTAGCTTCTTTGCAAACATGTGGTTTCTATTCTTTCATAACTTACATTCCACCAACCACTCAATCAAAGAACTTGAATTCCGCCACGAAAGGAAGAAAAAAGCTTGCTCTAAGCTAAGAGAGCACGTTGGGCAAATCATGGTTAAACTACAGCACAGTGTATGACTCCACTCAGATATCTGATTAAAGGATACTACAGGAACAACTTTCAAATATCTTCTTTCGTCTGTATTTAATTACTACCAACCTGCCTTCAATCGAGGATCTGTATACTGCATGAGTCAAAAAGAGGGCTGTGAAAATATTTACAGACCCCTCACATCCTGGACATAAACTGTTTCAACTCCTACCCTCAAAACAACGCTCGAGCACTGCACACCAGAACAATTAGACACAAGGACAGTTTTTCCCCAAATACTATCACTCTGCTAAACAAATAATTCCCACAACACTGTCCAACTATTAGCTAAGTCTGCATTTCTATTACTATTAATCCTCTCATCACTCCTTATCACCCATCCCCTCCCACTTGTGACTGTATGACTGTAAATTTGCTGCTTGTATCCTAAGGATTTTTATCAACTGTTTCCTAGTATGATTTGATTGCTTATTGTACCCTATGACTATTATTAAGTGTTGCACCTGATGATTCTTGACTCTTGATGAACATATCTTTTCTTTTATGTACACTGAGAGCATTTGCACCAAGACAAATTCCTTGTGTGTCCAATCACCACTTGGCCAATAAATTTTTTATTTTATTCTATTCTAAAAAGGTAACTTAGTTGGGTTTCTGTAGAAATTGCCCAAAAGGATAATTGAAAGTCTATCCTTACCAGGAATAAGTACTGTTCATCCCGGTTAACAATCACAGTCATGTTGTGGAGAGCTGTAGTTGCATTGGTAGGATTCCGGTAGAGTTCCAGGAAAGACGTGGCGTAAAATACGCCGTATATCTGCCCAGGGTGGAGAGGAAATAAGGGAGAGGAAATAAACGTGCAGATTCTGCCATTCTGTAAATAACGTCGCAAAATCTTTTAGCCCCAGAGTTTTCAAACAGTTACGGCCCATGGGACGAATCAAAAAGAAATTGATGTTTTTACCACATTCCTTGGCCCACTCCAGTTGCATTCGACAGCTGTCTGGTTGACCGCTTTGGCCTTCAAGCTGGGGGCGAACGGCCTCGTGCCCCGGGTCACTATGTGTGCGAAAGAGAGCGGGCTGTCCCCCAGCTCCGTCTTGGCCCAGGCAGAAATTTCATACGGTGTCTGAGCAGTCAAGTTCCTCACTGGGGAAGACAGGAGGAATTTCCTGACAGTTAGAACCATGAATCCGTGAAACAACTCGCCTTCAGAAGCTGGGAATGCTCCAACACTGGAAGTTTTTAGAAGGAGATTGGATGACCATTTGACTGAAGTGGGATAGGATTTCCCACCTGAATAGGGTGGGTCCATTCCAACTATTCTATTCTATTCCATTCCATTCCATTCACTATTCTATTCCATTCCATTCTACTCTATTAGTTATGTTCTATTCTCTTTTCTATTCTCTATTCTATTCTATTCTATTCTATTCTATTCTATTCTATATTCTATTCTATTCCATTCCATTTTACTCTATTAGTTCTGTTCTATTCTCTGTTCTATTCTCTGTTCTATTCTCTGTTCTATTCTCTGTTCTATTCTATCCTATCCTATTCTCTATTCTATTCTATTCTCTCTTCTATTCCATTCCATTCTACTCTATTAGTTCTGTTCTGTTCTATTCTCTTTTCTATTCTATCCTATCCTGCCTTATCCTATTCTCTATTCTATTCTATTCTCTATTCTATTCTATTATCCTATCCTATTCTCTATTCAATTCCATTCCATTCTACTCTATTAGTTCTGTTCTATTCTCTGTTCTATTCCTTCTTTTCTATTCTCTGTTCTATTCCTTCTTTTCTATTCTCTATTCTCTCCTATTCTATATATCCTATCCTATCCTATCCTATCCTATCCTATCCTATCCTATCCTATCCTATCCTATCCTATCCTATCCTGGCTGCTCTAGAGAAAAGAAGGACTAGGGGTGACATGGTAGCAGTCTTCCAGTATCTGAGAGGCTTCCCCAAAGAAGAGGGAGTCAAGCTATTCTCCAAAGCACCGGAAGGCAGGTCAAGAAACAACAGATGAAAACTAATCAAGGAGAGAAGCAACCTGGAATTAAGGATAAACTTCCTAACAGTGAAGACAATTATCCAGTAGAACAGTTTGCTTTCAGACTTTGTGGGTGCTTTATCACTGGAGGTTTTTAAGAAGAAACTAGACAGTCACTTCTCTGAAATAGTATAGGTTCTCCTGCTTGAGTAGGGAGCTGGACTAGAGGACCTCCAAGGACACTTCCAGTTCTATTCCTATTCCTATTCCTATTCCCATTCCCATTCCCATTCCTAATCTAATCTAATCTAATCTAATCTAATCTAATCCCTATTCTAATTCCTATTCTATTCTAATTTAATCTAATTCCTATTCTAATCTAATCTAATCTAATCCCTATTCTAATTCCTATTCTATTCTAATTTAATCTAATTCCTATTCTAATCTAATCTAATCTAATTCCTATTCTAATTCCTATTCTATTCTAATTTAATCTAATTCCTATTCTAATCTAATTCCTATTCTAATTCCTATTCTATTCTAATTTAATCTAATTCCTATTCTAATCTAATCTAATCTAATCCCTATTCTAATTCCTATTCTATTCTAATTTAATCTAATTCCTATTCTATTCTATTCTAATCTAATCTAATTCCTATTCTAATTCCTATTCTATTCTAATTTAATCTAATTCCTATTCTAATCTAATCTAATCTAATCCCTATTCTAATTCCTATTCTATTCTAATTTAATCTAATTCCTATTCTAATCTAATCTAATCTAATCTAATTCCTATTCTAATTCCTATTCTATTCTAATTTAATCTAATTCCTATTCTATTCTAATCTAATCTAATCTAATTCCTATTCTAATTCCTATTCTATTCTAATTTAATCTAATTCCTATTCTAATCTAATCTAATCTAATTCCTATTCTATTCTATTCTAATCTAATCTAATCTAATTCCTATTCTAATTCCTATTCTATGTTCTTTTCTATTCTATTCTATTCTCCTTTGAGCAGAATAAAGGATTCAATTTGATTCAAGAGTCCATGGCTAAGGGTTGAATGGGAACTGGATCTCCCTGTTTTCTATGCTGCAGTTTTGCACAAATAATCTGACCTGTTTGAGCTGATTTTCCTCCATCTACAAAGAATGATCTCTTTTCTTGTCGGTGGGTGTCAAAAGTCCAGAAAATTTTCACGATGTAGCCGTTCACCTGTCAAAACCAACAGTACAAAATGTGCAAGACGGACAGATAAAATACCTGATCAATCATACCTGTATGGTTTTGTTTTACAGGAGTGAATGAAAAGGGCCCATCCCCAAAAGGCCATTTCTTTGAATAAAGGAGAATCTTTTTCAAAACACTGTTTTGAGAAGACAGAAATATTATGATTCTGAAAAAGGGGGAATGAAGTCAAAGAGGTTTGACTTCTTCTGTCTGGCTCAAGGAGTGGGGCTTGACATACATCTGAGAAAAACTCATCCCGGCAAAAGAAAAAGGATCACTGTGAACAGAATTAAAAACTGGGTGAAATCAGGGAAAGAAAGCCTATTTTGGCTAATTTGATTCTGGCCTCAATAATGTATTCATGGAGAATTAGTATAATTAAACATTCTCCTGCCCAGGTTTTGTAAACTGATACAATGAACTCCAAACTGCACAAACACACATGAACACACACTAGATAGTTTCTCCCCTTCCCTTCCCAAAATTATGTTTTATTTTTGAATTTTCATTTGCTCCCTCTTAAGGAAAGCTGTGAAGTGTGCAGCTTTGTGGGGGATTGACCTTATAGTTGGTTAAAAGTGGCAGCAGTTAGAAAGGAAGTATTGTGGACTGTTGGCCAATGGCCCCTCCAGGAACCAAATCAGAGGAGGAGGAGGAGGAGGAGGAAGAAGAGGAAGAGGAGGAGCCGAATCGGAGGAGGAGGTATGGGAGTCAGGATCAGCATCAAGGCAATCTGAGAGCTCCGAGGGGGAAGAGGGAATGGAGCTGGCAGAGAGAGAGAGAGACAGACAGACAGACAGAGAGATGAAGCCTGAGCCGTCCGTCAGCCCTCATATGGAGATCAACAGCCCCCAGGTCTGGAGGTGGCTGATGAGGAAGAGGAGGAACAGCTGGGTCCAGTGCCTGACGCATGAATGTACAGAAAGCAGAGGAGAGGAGAGCAGTGGAAATCTATGGGCCAGTCCTTGGGATGGAAGAGCCACTGCCGCTAGCGGAGCCCCACCCTAGCTCTGGGGATAAAAGGCAGGGAGCGGAGGGGAATAGATGTGGCAGACCACTATTCATTTCCCGGCCAGATGGACTTGTTAGCCGGCATTAGGAAACTTTTTGCCGGAGCTGCTGGTGTTCCTAATAAAGGAATCTTTGAGTTAATTTCAGAGGGTTTGCTGTGTTTGGAGAGCTGGGTCAGAACAATAAGACTATGTCTCACCTGAATATTGGCATCTAGTCTGAGGGTAAAGCTGATGGAGTTTTCATCATAATTATCAATATGGATTGTAGGAGGCGGAATAACTGAATGGGGTCAAAAGAGAGAAAGAAAGAGGCATGAGATTTAACACTGATAGCATTGGATAGCATTTACAGTAGCTAGAAAGGCAGTATTACCATCATTATTCTCATCCTCCCTATTATCTATCTCCTTATAACATTGTTGCTTATACCTAATCATGAATATTGTTTACTTAGGATACTAAGTAAACAATAATATTATGATTAATATTAATCGTAATATTAATGGTATGATTTACGTTGATTATTTATTTAGTAACCATTACTGTCATGAAGTGTTATATCTAATGTTGTATGATGAGTGTATTCTTACAATCATCTTCATTTAATGGCCCCATAATCCCTTGCAGGGTGGAGTCTGGGCAACTGCATGGAGCTAGCACAGTGTTTTAATGGCCGGATGCCCTTCCTATCGCCAACGTGGAGTTTTGTTCAGCAGATATATTCTCAATGTACCCAGAGAGAGAAATATCTGCCCCTCTACCTAGGATCAAACTCACAGCCTCCTGATTGTGAGGCGAGAGCTCCACCTCTAGGCCACCGTACCACTCCTTGAATGTATTCTTACAATGTCTATGATTAATGATCTATCACTATTGTTGTATGTACATTGAGAGCTTATGCACGGGAGACAAATTCCTTGTGTGTCTAATCACACTTGACCAATAAGGAATTCTAATTCTAATCTGGATAAAAAAGATATCAAAACATCATTAACTAACTGTTAAGGACATCACGAGAGTGACCAATGAACTGAACTTAATGTGCTGTTTCATGGATGCCACTCTCATCTGAAATCCTCTAGTTACAGCTAATTGGTCCTAAGTGTTTACTCATACAATATTTCTATGTTCTTTTTAACAGAAAGGGAGGGGGGAGAGGAGTTTGAAAGAGCAGTGCGGCAGCTTGGAAAGCAAAATTGCATTCCAAAGGTAGTCACAAGGTGACTGAAGTTTCTGCCATGCAAAATTCAAACTGGAGAGCATGATCACTCTTAGCTATGGGTGTGTCCCATTGGAGAATATGAATTACGATATACTCAGAGGGGGTGGGAGAAAAACAGGATCAAGGGTGACAATGAATTATGGGTCTCAGAGTCGGCTAAACCCAGGCAGTGCCGGATATGTTAACTCCCAATAAATCCTTTTGAAGTCTTGGTAGAGACTCACAATTTAATTGGGGTAACTGCCGGAATCCTGACACTAAATTTATAATCAGTTACAGCACCCAAAAAAGCTACTTAAAACCAATTTTTAAAGTTAAACAGTTGCGACACAGACATACATGGTCATGCAGTCACATTTGAGACCCCTGGCAACCCGCTGACTTTTACAGCTGTTGCAGTGCCCCTTGGTCAAGGGGATGTGATCCAATTTTCCTCCCCGATTTCTAAGGATTTACTTCTGCTTTGAGTAAGTGGATTTGCTTAACACTGCAGCATTTGCTTTATGACCCACAGTAGAAAAAAAGAAAGAAAGAAATTGGGTCCGATCACCTCAACTTACAACCACAATGACTTATGATCACAATTCTGGGGTTTAATTATGGTCACATGCTGAGGTCTATCTGTAATTTATTTACTGGTATATAACTTAATTGCAGGATATAATTGCCATAGGGTGGGAAGGTATGCTTCCAATTTAAATATATATACATAATATATAATACATACATACATATATGTGTATATGTGTGTGTACGTGTATAAAAATATTGGCAGCACACTTTCTCACCACACATAAACATATAGATATATACATATACATATATGTATGGATGTATATGTGTGATGACTCGTGGTGTGGCACAAAGGCAACTCAGTCAGAAAATAAGTATGGGTCTGTTTATTAGCTCCAACTTTGCCCCAATGTCCCGGTTACCTTCCGGTCTGGAGAAAAAAACTCTCCCACGAACCTGAAACAGCCTTTGGCTGCAGATATTGCAAACAGAAAACTTTAAATTATAAATCCAACAAAGTAAAATAAGGTAATAAATCCATCAGGGCAAGATAGGGAGTTCCAGAAGTGAACTAACATGGCAGTAAATCAAACCAGTTGGGAGGATGCCAGGAACTATGATAACAGCAGCCAACATTAGATAAACTCAGCAATTGTTCCCAACAACCACCCCACCCATCTGCCTCTCCTTTAAACTCCCTCCCCTGGTGTGCCTTGTGAAGGAAATCAGGGCCCTTTCCTCCCCCGTAAGCCATGCAACCCATGTTGCTCTCTTCTCCGTTCTTCCCTGTGTGCCCTAGGATGAAGAGGGGGTAGGCCTTGGTCTTCCTCTGAACCTCATCTCCCTTGTTCTACCCCTTCCCTGCTCTGCCGGACTTTGCTCTTCCCCAGTCTCCTCCACAGCCAACGGAGCTACACTCCCACACCCTGTCAGCTGTTCATCTTCCTCCTTGGATTCAGACTCTAACAGGGGCATAACAATATGTGTATATGTATACAATATGTATATGTGTATAAATTTAAATTGGCAGCACACCTTCCCACCTATGACAGAGATATCCTGCAATGAAGTAAAGCATCCCTTAAGTTTCAGCTCAAAGACAGATAATTTCATGGACACGACAGGCTTTGGGGAACCAACATGGAAATGCTTTCTACTGCAAGGAGGGCCTTCTCCTTGGTCACAGCTCTGGGATTTTTCTCCTCCAAGTCAAAGTCCAGGAAGATCTACTGAGCTTTTGGAGGCCAGCCGGGGTGGACCAGCTGCTGCTATTTAGCTGTCTTTACCCACCTCCGTGTCCAGTCTAATGTGAGCACAGAATTCCAGAAATTAAGTCCTGAAAGATTTTTTTTTACCTTTGCCTTTTATAGTTCGTATGGATTTGGAATCACTCCAGTTGCCCACTCCACGGCTTGTTACCGCAGCAACCTTTTCAAAACAGAAAAGCTAGTTAAAATAGGCAATCCATGGTCCTGGATAAAATAGCTCTTTTTTTGAAACAAACAAACACCAAGGAAGTTTATAAGTGAACGGCCAAGAGGGGAGGGAAGAACAGATGGCATATTCAGTGTAATTCTGAAGGAAACGCTGAGCGATCCAAAAACAGGATCATGCCACCCTCTCCCCGAAGGGGTAGGCACTACAAAACCCAGAATTCCCACCCAGTACAACTAAAAAAGCTTTGGGGAGGCCACTTTCAAAAACCAGAAGACTTCTGCCAAGTGATGGATCCCAACAGACCCTGCTGCTAACCACTGGTGGCCAAATGGACCTTGGACTGAAAGATCTCCACATCCAAAGGAAGTGGATGGAGGAAGGTGGAGGAAGATGCATGCAGAAGATTTCCCCAGACAAGTACGGGTTATTGTCAAAAAAGGAACAACCCAAGACGTGTCCATCAAGGAAATGTTAAAGAGAAGAACAAAGACAGAAAGATTCAGAAAGAAGAACAAAGACAGAAAGATTCTTGCTTGGTGCAAGAAATCTGGAAGACATTTTCAGAAGAACCTTCTGCAAAGACATTCCTCCCCTAGTTAACTGGCTGCCCTAGTTAACTGGCTCCTACCAGTTCAGTGTGGGTGCATGCTTTGCACGCGGATGTGCAGTATTTGCAACTCACCTTCTGCTGCAAAAGGGTGTAAAACAGCTGTCACACGGCAATCGGCTGTGCTGCACGAAGCAGCTGAGGTTGAAAAGCAGGAAATAATACTAAAAACAGGGAATATGCTGATAGAGCCAGGTTGGGTGGGAGGCCCAGCAGCTGATCGTCAGAGCAAACTGGTTTGCTCATATATGATCCTCAGGAGCTACTGGTTCGGTCGAAATGGGCTGAACCGGTAGAATACTACCAATTCCTCCCCTAGTTAACTGGCTCAATCCTGATAGTTGAGGTTCCATCAAAATCTGCCCTTCGATTGGCTGCATTACACTGAATCCATTGCCCTTTTTAACGTCTATCCTTCTTGGGACAACAGAAGAATAGAAATCTCCTAGTTCTACAGGCCAAGATCAGCTGATGCTCATAGAGGGCTAATAAAAGAAAACATCTACTCACTCTGAAAACATATAAGGCGTTGACCTGCAACATCTCCACTTCTGAATAATTGGTGGGCGCCCTTACGGAAGACCATTCCTTTGAACCGGCTCTGCTGTATTCCACCTACCAGGACGGAAAAATAGGGACAACCATCTCCTTGCTAAAGTCACCTTTCAGCAGGCTAAATCTTTAAGATCCTGCCATTGTTGTGTCCCAGAGATTCGGACAGTGAGGTGGTTGGAGAGGAACATGGGCCAGTCCTGGAATCTGGGGAAGGCTCTGATGAGGGCTCTGCATTAAGAGGAAGAGATAGGGCCAGGGCCATGTAACAGTTATCAGCTGCCTTCAGAGTAGGACATCAGCGAGGCAAAAGAACAGCTGGAGCCTGTTCCCAGTGTGTGCATGCGCAGAGCTGCCAGAAGAAGGGAATAGCTAAGGAACAAGGGTTGACTTGGGAGTAAAGCCACAGGTCGACGGTGGACGGCCCCTCCCATAGGGAATAAAAGATGAGAGATAGAGGAGTGGGGTTTTGCAGGTGACAATTAGTTCATTTGGGTAAAGATCTATTCCTGCATTCTTGCTAAGTATTGTCTGCTACAGTGTGGCACCTGAAAGATATCGGCCTGGCAACTCTCCAAGCCTGATAAAAGGTCTGTAATTGTGAAATATCTTGAAAGACTGTTGGCCAGAACTTTACTGGAGAGGAATTCACTGTAAACTAAATAAAAGGGTTTTTATCAGAACAAGAAGTCAGCTTCGTGCTGTTGGGGAAGCCTAGGTCAAAACAGCCATGACCTCCAATGAAAGGTTTGAATCTGCAGGTTTGACCTTGTTTGTGGAGCGAAACCGCAATTGAATAAAATCACCAGAGGGAAAATGGCACCCCTTAAACCCGTCCAATGCCTGTTAAAATCAATTCTCCATCATCGGGGCCAGCGTATCTCCATGTACACTGAGATACTTACAACGTATTCTCTGATTAGACCATGGGCATTTGCTGGAGGGGCCCACTGGCAAACCACGATGCCTTCAGCTTCTTTCTTCAGCTGCAGTTGAAGATGGCGGGGTGGATCTGGGACTGGAGAGAGAGAAAAAGAGAAGGAGGGAAGGAGGAAGGAAGGTGGAGAGATAAGTGGTCCTGTTGGAGCAAACCAGGGACTGATCAATCCCAGATTTCTCTTAGTGGCCAACCAGATGCATGGAATTCAGGAGCTTGGAGAACGGAGCAACTGACTTCTTGCCCGGGTGGTACCCACCTCTAGTGTGTCTAGTTTGTTATGTTTGAGGTCTAGTTGATGGACTTCCCAAAAGCTATCAACACTGCCAGCCATCAAAAGTGCATCTTCTAGGCATCTTTCTTTGGTAAAATGGACAGGACATCCTTGAGTCAAGTACAACTCTCCTAACTGAATGACCTTGTAGTTGTGGAAGTTAAACAGTTCAGCCCACCCTTTGTACATAATGCTACAAATACCTGCACATCAGATGAGGAAGGAAGAAAGAAATGGGATTCATAGCCTTGAGAAGGTTGAGAGGGCCTCCTCCTGCATCTTTCCAGAATGCAGAACGTGGACCAGTGATCTTGACGGACAGATTTGGCTTGAAAATTAGGAAAAAGCTTCCCAATTCCCAACACCAAGAGGGGTTTGGATGGAACCAATGTCCCAGAAGGGTTGATGGTCTCTATGTGGTTGGAGAACCTTGATCAACATCTATAGCAAGGGTCTTCAAACTTGGCAAGTTTAAGACTTGTGGACTTAAACTCCCAGAATTCCTGAGCTAACATGACTGGAGGAGGAATTCTGGGAGTTGAAGTCCACGAGTCTTAAAGCTGTCAAGTTTGAAGACCCCTGATAGGGTAAGGTCATTTGCAGATTCCTGCCCTGATCATCTATCATTTGGGTTTGGGTTTGGGTAATCTAGAAAAAAAGAAAGGCTAAGGGTGACATTTCCGGTATCTGAGAGGCTACCACAATGAGAAGGGGTCAATTTATTTTCCAAAGCACCAGAAAGCAAGACAAGAAACAATGGATAGAAACTAATTAAGGAGGGAAGCAACCCTGGAATTAAGGAGAAACTTCTTAATAATGAGGACAATTGACCAGTGGAACAGCTTTGACTTCAGAAGTTCTGGGTGCTTCATCACTGGAGGTTTTTAAGAAGAGATTGGACAGTCGCTTGTCTGAAATGGTATAGAGTCTCCTATTTGAGCCGGGGGCTGGACTAGAAGACCTCCAAGTCCCTTCTGATTCTGATTCATTGAGAGATCATTTAAAGGTGCACGAGACTTTCTCCTCTGCAACTAAATACTCGGGGCCAAGCAATATGAGTTTTTAACACCACCATTACCCCTATCTGGGCTGTGAAGAAAGGCTTACGTCCTTCTGGAGTCCGTAAGACTATGAAATCGTTGGTGTTGTATACTTTGCTCAGGCACTGGACTTGGACCTTGACTTGGTATGTGCAATCCGGCTTCAGTACTTTCAAGATAGTGTTGGTTTTGCTGCTGTGGGTTTCCACGGATTTCCACATGCTTTCTCCCACCATCCTAGATTTGGGAGTGGACAAAAAAAGCACCACATCACGGCGGTGAAATGATGGACAGGCAGTTTGGAAATTGTTCCATGCATGCATTAATCAGGGGCAGGGCAGGACAAGAAGCCACGAGCGAAAGCTGATCAAGGGGAGAAGCAACTTAGAACAAAGGAGAAATTTCTTGACTGTGAGAAGAATTAGTCAGTGGAACAACTTGCCTCCAGGAGTTGTGGATGCTCCAACAATGGAAGTTTTTAAGAAGAGATTGGATAGGGTGTAGGGTTTCCTACCTATGCAGGGGGTGGGACTAGAAGACCTCCAAGGTCCCTTCCAACTTTGTTATTCTATTCTATTCTATTCTATTCTATTCTATCCTATTCCTAATTCTATTCTATTCTATTCTATCCTATTCCTAATTCTATTCTATTCTATTCCTTATTCTATTCTATTCCTAATTCTATTCTATTCCTTATTCTATTCTATTCCTAATTCTATTCTATTCTATTCCTTATTTTTGGGTTCATGCATGCTAAGCATTAATTGGGTATACACTGTGACTTAGCATGTTGTATGAAACCAGCCACTTGTAGGTTCTTCAGGAAAACACAGTTAAGTATGAGCACTTTGTAATGTGCAAATCAGGTCACTGGAACCATCAACATTAGACAAGAACATGGCTCGATGCTGCCTTCTCCACCCACTGGACCTACACCAAGAAAAGCTAATTGAGGAGCTATACAATTTGCTACATATGCCATGAATGGAACAGCAATTGTACTAATAAGGAGGTTCTGTGTTAGCACGCAGGGCCTCATTTTAAGCCTGCAGCAGCAAGCTCCCTGATGTCAGAGGAGTTACAAAGAACTCTAAACTCAGACCATCTACCTGTAGTAGATGTTGTAGACACAGGAAGCGAGAGGCATCTTCTTCGGCTGAGCCCAGGATAAAGTGATGTTGCCCAGAAAGTCAGCTGTCCACTGCAGGTTCTGAACCTTATAGACAAGAGTATCATCTATGTAAAAGAAAAAGAAAAAAAAAGAAAGAATTCCTGACTTTAATTAAGGACTGGAAAGAAGGAGGTTGAGATTAAAGAACCCTTGGTGGCGTGGTGGTTAGAATGCAGTATTGCAGGCTAACTCACTGCTCACTGTCAGGAGTTCGATTCAGACCTGCTCGAGGTTGACTCAGTTTTCCATCCTTCCGAGATTTGGTAAAATGAGGACCCAGATTGTTGGGGGGCAAGAGGCTGACTCTGTAAACTGCTTAGAGAGGGCTGTAAGGCACTATGAATTAGTATATGTCTAAGCGCTATTGCTATTTTCTTTTCTTCCTTCTCTTTTTTTCCTTCCTCCCTCCCTCCCTTTCCTTCCCTTCACAGTGCTTAGAATGCGGGCTAATTCTGCAGACTGCCAGCAGTTAAATCCTGACTGGCTCAAGGTTGACTCAGCCTTTCAGCCTTCTGAGGTGGGTAAAACGAGACCCAGATAGTTGGGGGCCATAAGCTGACTCTGTAAACTGCTTAGAGTGGGCTGGAAAGCACTGTGAAGCAGTGTATAAGTTTAAATACTATTGCTATAGTTGTTATCCCCAGTTCTATGCAGAAACAGTGTACTGGACTAAAGGTTAACCTACTACCTTCCTTCCTTCCCCTTTCTCTTTCCCATCCAATCATCCAGCCAACCACCCAGTTTATTTACATACTATGCACTCCTAATACACAAGTCAGTCCACAGCACTTAATAGAACCAATCACCTGAACCCAAACTTTTATATTACTCTTATAAATTGTGTCTTGAGGGTTTTTTTTTCCCTAAAGGTTGATTACGGAGAGACTACATTCTAGAGAGATGGATCCACCAACCCAAATGGCTGGGAACCTAGAGTAGGTCAAGTGGGATTTCTGTCCCAGCTACACAGATCAAAAGCTCTGGTTAAGCTCCTCATCTCACTTCCCCCACTGCCCCCTCCCTGCAAATGACCCCAAATAAAAACAGAAGAGTTCGAATAGTCTTTTCTCTGATCCACTCATTTCTCTAAGATCAACTTCCCCGCCCTTGCAAAATGGCTTCAAAGCCATTGAGTGCCACTCTTTAAAATTCCAGCCAGGTGGACATTTTCCACATCATGGTGGGTGAAGAGAATCTGGGCAGACTCCTCCCAATCAATATTTAATTAAAGAAACTAAAAACTGATGGAAGTTCAGTGACCCTTTCCACTCTGGGAGGAAACAGAGCTGCACCGCAACATAGGAAGCCGTGTCAAACGGAAAGGGAGATCGATGGCCATTAATCGGGAAGTTATCTCAGCCATAATGAATTGAGGACCAGAGTTTTTTTGCTGACAAAACAAACAGGGCAAGAAACACTTGGCGGAAAAGCCATCTTGTACTTCACCCCACCAGCCTCATTGACGGAATACAGGCAGTCCTTGACTTTGGAGCACAATTTGGGGCTGGAATTCCAGTCGCAAGTCATCAGGAAGGCTGGTCATGATTCCAGGAAATGACAATAAGGGTAACTACATATTTGGTTCGACACATCCTAACAGCAGCTAGGATTGCATAGGCACAATTGTTGGAAAAACCCAGAAACCCCTGCAGACGATGATATAATTTTTAAAAAATCTGGAACCTGCAGAGATGGATAGGCTTACCCTAAAAATTAAAGGAAAAGTAGATTCTGACTATTACATAAGATAGGAATTAGTCTATAAATGATTAAATGACAGATATTGAGGTTAGAGGAATGGAATTAGGTGAAATATGGTTTATAGGAGAAAGAAAAACAGATGAGAAAATATTGCTGACGGTTATATCATCAATACTATAATGGAAGAATATATGTTATAATATGATTGATGTTATCACAGATGATTGATATTACCACATATTTGTTTTTATTTATTTATATGTGTGTGTGTGTGTGTGTGATCATGACAATGATGTCCATGAACTCATAAAACATTTTGTATACACATTTTATAGTTGACAACAGAAAGAAGGGGGGAGTTTCAAAGAGCAGGTGGCAGTGTAGAATCGAAAGGACATTCCATTCATATTTTCTTCAGAAACTGATTAGATGACTGAAGCTTCTGCTGTGCAAAAATCTAATTGGAGAGCATGATTGATGACTCTTGGCTATGGATGTGCTTCGTTGGATGATACACCGGGGGGGGGAGCAGGATCAAGGGTGATAATGAATTATATATCTCAGAGTCAGCTACGCCCAGGTAAATGTCGGAATGTTAACTTCTAATAAATCTTTTCATTTTAGGAGTGTGGCTCAAGGCTCATGATTTAATTGGAGTAACTGCCAGAATCCTGACAGTTTGTAAGTTTGTACGTTCACACTTTGAATACCTAGAGAGCACACTGCTCAACATAGAAAAGAAATGTATGATATAAAACAATAAAAAGTATTTCAACAAAAAAGGAAAAAGAAAAAAGAAAGGCTGGTCAGAGACCTGAATAAAGATATTGTCAGGTTCCAAGGAATGCAAGCATCGTAAAATGAAATTTTATTTCCATCTGATTTTGATTCCATCAACTTAATTGTTTTTGAATTTCTGTTTAGAGGTCATGTCTTACCAGTACAGTTCTTTTCATCGCTGCTATCCGGACAATCCAGAAAACCGTCGCATCGTTCCATCTTCATGATGCAGGCCTCCCCATCTTCACATCTGAATCCACTAGGGCATAACAAGGTGCTGTGAGTGGCTGGAAGACAGAAGAACATACAACACTGCCATCTTACAACAAGTAGACGAGGCGGATCTACTTAGTTGCCTCGCACTAAGTAATCTGTTGCCGTATTTTGAATAGTAGAAGCATCCCTGGATTTGGGTGCCAATTCTTTTCCTGAAAGTCAAGTAGATCTTTATAGTCATCACAATTGTTGGGTTTGTCCAATCATGATCAACCAATACTATGATTTTGTATGAGCTACTTGAATCAGATTAATGGAGAAATAAGCTACCATGATTTACTCATCACAATTCGGTTTGTCCATTCATGATCAACCAAAGGTTTCTACCATCTAATTCAGGGGTGAGGAACTACGGCCCTGTTATGACTTTTGGACTTCAACTCCCAGAATTCCTGAGCCAGTCATGCTAGCTTAGGAACTCTGAGAGTCGAAGTCCACAAGTCATAAAAAAAATCATCTTCTGATCTAATTGAATCAAATTAATGGAGAAATGAGCTTACCATAGTTTATTCATACAACTGTTGGATTTGTTCATTCATGACCAACCAACATTATGGTTTTGTAGAACTAATTGATTCAGATTAATAAAGAAACGAGCTACCTTGGTGAACTCGTCAAAATTGTTGGGTTTGTTCATTCATGATCAACCAACGTTAAACGTTTGTAACATCTAATTGAATCAAATTAATGGAGAAATGAGCTTACCATGGTTTATTCATACAATTGTTCAGTTGTTTCAATCGTGACCAACCAACATTACAGTTTTGTACACCTAACTGATTCAAGTTAATAAAGAAATGAGCTACTTTGGTGAACTCATCACAATTGTTGGGTTTGTTCATTCATGATCAACCAACTTTAAAGTTTTATAACATCTAATTGAATCAAATTAATGGTGAAATTAGCTTACCATGGTTTATTCATACCACTGTTGGGTTCCTTCAAACCAGTTAACTTGGTTTTGTACAATGAATTTGGTCGCAATTGATGGTGAAATGAGCTACCATGGTTTACACATCACAACTGTAGGGTTTGTTCATTCATGACCAACCAATATTATAGATTTGTATGATCTGTTTGAACCCAAATAATGGCAAAATGATACACCAGTTGGGAGCCTTAAAGATCTGCCACCATTTTTTTTTTTAGGAATGCAAAACCAGGGATACAGATCAGAAGCCATTCGGAGGGTCTCCAGCATTGTCTGGCAAGAGAGAAGCTAAAGAGACCTCCTGAGACAGCAGGGATCTTTCAGGAGCTCCCCATAAAGCCAACAAAGACTTACGGCAGTTCAGTTCATCTGTGCTGTCCTGACAATCTTTCAAGCCATCACATCGTTTCCAATTTGGAACACACTTCTTGGTCTGCTGGCACTCAAATTCAAACCGGCTGCACCGTCCATGAACACTGGCAGATGTGGAACTGGCACCAATGGCTGGGTGGGCAGAAGGTGGAAAGTGTGCATTATCACATAGGGATGCTATTACTCTGCTTCTGAACCTTGGCTGTTGGCTGGAGAATTCTGGGCATTGAAGTCCACACATCTTACAACGACCAAAGTTCAGACATACTGCATTAGAGAATAGCTTTGTTGGGCTACAATTTATGTTCATATGGAAGGCTGATTTCTTTGCCTCCTGTGTCGCCAGATGGTAGCCTGAATCTCTTCAGACAGGAGAAGACTTGACTGCAGCTTCCAAACCATGAGCTGAGCCTTCCTAGTCCTACACCTGAGCCATCAGAAACTGGGGCACTCAGTCACATCTGCAGAAACAATGCCTTCCCCATCCAATCAAAGCAGAATTGTTCCCGTACCATTCCTTTAAGGGTGCTGCAAAAGAACCTTGGCATATTTGAAAATGTTCAACTACTTGACATGGCACCTTAGCCAGGTTGTCTTCTATGAATTAACCCATAACAGTTTTTCCAAACTTGGTGTCCTTGAGATATCCTAAATTTGGTCTCCTCTTCCTCCTTCTCCCCCCACAAATCCACCCTCTTTCTAGCACTGAAGATGTTCCCTAGTTGGGTAATGAAACTTCTGCAAGAAAAGTAAAGTCTCCACAGTTCTACTCTTCCTCCTTCTCTTTCCTCCTCCTCCCAGTATAATGTGCAAATTGATTCACATGAAATGAATGCACAAACCAGGACTTGCGGTTGGTTGCCTGCACAAGCCAAGCCATTAATGCTTGTTCCTCAACCCTCTTGCTAAAAAAAATCCTGTTTTATTTTTGTAAGTGAATGTGGCTTCAGGTTGCTAACTGATGGGACTGGAAAGCAAATTAATCATCTCCTGGGAGTTGGCATTGCTGTGATTCCTTCCTATTGTTGGAACATCTGGCAGCTCTTAGGCCCATGATGGCAAACCTATAGCAGGCGTGCCACAGGTGGCACACAGAACCATTTGGGCAAATTTACCTCACTGTGTATGCGCGTGCTTCACAGCTGATTTTCAGTGGGTTTGAGGCCTTTTTCGGCCTCCCAGAGGCTTGAGGAAGGCTTCTGCAGACTTCTGCAAGCTTTGTAGGCTGAAAACTAGCCCCATTTCATCACTTCCTATTTTTCCGAAAATACTGGAAGTTACAAAACGGGGCTAGTTTTTGGCCTACAAAGCCTGCAGAAGCCTTCCTCAAGCTTCTGGGAGGCCGAAAAAGGCCTCAAACCAGCCGAAAATCAGTTGCGAGGCGCAGTGCAGATAAGAGGGCAGTGGTGGGTGGGAAGGATTACGTGTGCATGTGTAGGGGAGGTGGCCTTCTGGGTGCTGGCACGCGAGTGCGAGCATGGAAGCGCGTGCTCAATTTTTGGCACAGGAGCCCAAAAAGGTTAGCCACCACTGTCTTGGGCCTTCTCCATCTGGCACTCATGTCACATGTCGTGTTGTGCAATGCAAGGCACACGAATGATGCAATCTGTGTCATTTGCACAGCGGTGTGAGGTCATTTCACCTCCTTTTCTTGCCCTGCCCACCAAAACTGATGTCTAGAAATCGGTGAAAGGGTCAAGCATTAAAAAGCAGGGTGCCTTACGTGCGGTGGGGCAGGCCTCCTCGTCAGATCCATCGGCACAGTCTCGATATCCATCACAAACCCAGCTGTTCATGATGCACGTCCCGCTATTACACCGGAAGTGATTTGGGCCACATGTGGCAGGAGTTGTAGTAGTGACAGGGATCACTGCAGAGCCTAGATTCCAACCAGAACCACTTCAGAGTAGAACCGCAAAGTGAGCCAGTCAAGAAAAAGAGACTATGGGGATTCCAAGAATGCTGATTCATTGTTGTAGAGTCAGGGTCTCTAAACTTCACAACTTTAAGACTTGTGGACTTTAACACCCAGAATTCCCCAGCCTTCATGGCTGCTTCGGGAATTCTGGGATTTCAAGTCCGTAGATTGTAAAGGGGCCATAACTGCCCATCCCTGACTTAAACCATCTGGATTAGTGTCCCTTTCCCCAAAAGCTGTCCAGTCAAAGCAAGAACACTGGGATTCATCATAATATTATTTCCCAAATATTGTTCCCAAAGTACGGTTGAGAAGACTGTCCACTTTGGAAGCCATATTGAGACCAGATGCTCCCACACTGCCACATTTTGAGTCTGGGAAAAGGGGAGAGGGGAATTTCTTGGCGTATATGTAGTTAGACACAACATTCTTTTTCTAATTCAAGGTCATGTTATTTTGTGCATAAGTGAGAGGAAGTCTTAACTTGGGACGGATGGTGATTGGGCCATGTGATGCGATGATGGGTGCAGCGGGTGGATTTGTAGTTTTTACTTATTGCAAGGAAGCCCGGAACTTTCAGATTCGGGATTCCACAGATGTGCCAGTTTACTATCCAATTAAAACAGAACTTTAGAGAAGATTCTTGTCTCTGAGTTATTGGTTGGAGTGGAAGTTTTCTGGAACACTAACAAAGATTGCTTCTGCTGGGGTCTTTGCACAGACTGCTGTTCCCAAAAAATAAGGCTACAGCCAAACAGCAGATAATTACTTCACCTGTCTGGGATAGCAAATAGGATGGCACAAGTTTTGGTCCTGATCCTGTCGGCTTCCAATTAATTCAAAACTTAGCTCAAGGGGCACAAATTTGGCAGCCTGTGGCTTTTATCTCCCAGAATTTTTCATGCTGGTGGACAAGTTTGGAGGTGAGAGAGAAGGATTTTTTTTTTTTTATCAAACTTGCAATGAAACAAAGCCAATATTACAAAGCAGAGAAATAAAATCCAAAAGGATCCCGACAGATTGCCAGTGGAATGCAATGGTTTTGCAACAGTCATTCACACGAACCAAAATATAAGTGAATCACGTGATGCTGCAGCCAAAAAGACAAATGCGATTTTAGTCTGTATCTGCACAAAAATAGTGTTGTGGCCTGTCAGCTGCCGACCCTTCCAGCAGCCAAATCAGAGGAGGGAATGGAAGTGGGAGGGAGGGAGGGGGAGAGGGAGAGGAAGGGAGGGAGAGAAAGAGGTCTGGAGGTGGCTGATGAGGAAGAGGAGAAGCAGCCGGGCCCAGTGCCTGACACAGAATTGTGCAGAAGGCAGAGGAGAGGAGAGCAGTGGAAATCTATGGGCCGGTCCTTGGGATGGAAGGGCCACCACTGTCAATGAAACTCCACCCTAGCTCTGGGGATAAAAGGCAGGAGCTGGAGATGAATAGTTATGGCAGACAACTTTTTTGCCAGGGTTGCTGGCATTCCTAATAAAGGAATCTTTTGAGTTAACTTCAGAGGGTTTGTCGTGTTTGGGGAACTGGCTGGGTCAGAACACACAGTTCCTGATTCCGGGGCCTCAGAGAACCAACTGTGAGTTTAACTGGAAAAAAACGGGACTTGCTCTCACCTCCACACGACTTCTCATCCGACCAATCTCCGCAGTCATTTTCTTGATCACATTTCCATCGGTTCGGGATGCAATGCCCGTTATCACACTGGAACTGGTAATACCGAGAACAGCTGGGGGCTTCGGTTGGGTTTTCTAGCCAGGACAAAAGAAGCCAGTTAGTTTTCATCCCCTTCAACGCTGAAGATATACAAGCCAGCTTTTTTTTTTTTTTTTAAGGTAAGAATGTACAGGTGGTCTTGAACGTAACCACGATCGGGACCAGAATTCCTGCCGCTAAGCAGGATGGAGGTTAAGGGAGCCACACCAACTTTTACAACCTTTTCACCACAGTTGTTAAGCGAATCGCTATGGCTGTTCAATGACTCGCCAGCTAACATTATTCCCCTTCTGAGAAGTTGCGTGTAACTTTCCTAAGTGAGACGAGAGAAAGGAAAGGGCATTTTCCTTGCAAGACTAAACTAAAACCAAACTAAAATGGGAGGGGAAAGCATTGGCTGGTAACCCCAGTGACACCAGAATGGTATCTTCCATGAAACTGGTGTCATTATAGGTAGTCCTTGACTTACGACCACAATTGAGCCCAAAATTTCTGTTGTTAAGTGAGACACATATTGAGTTTTGCCCCATTTCATGGCCTTTCTTGCCTCAGTGGTTACATAAATCACCGCAGTGGATAAGTCAGTAACCCGGAATCTGGCTTCCCCATTGACTTGGCTTGTCAGAAGTTTGCAAAAGGGAATCATGTGACTCCAGGACACTGCAATTGTCATAAATATGAAACAGTGGCCAAACATCTGAATTTTGATCGCATGACCATGGGGATGCTGCTAGGTTGTAACTGTGAAAAACAGTCATAAATCCCTTTTTTCAATTCCATTGTAATTTTGAATGGTCACTAATAAACTGTTACAAGTCGAAGACGATCAGTATATAGATTATATCACTTGGACAATCATCATTATCTTCTTTTAATACTCCATAATCCCTTGTGGGGTGGAGTCTGGGCAACCAAATGTAGCAGAATGTTTTCTGGCCGGATGCCTTTCCTATTGCTGATGCGGAGGTTCTTTTCAGCAGATACATTCTCATCATACCCAGAAAGAAAAATATCTGCCTCTATCTAGGATCGAACTCACGGCTTCCTGTGAGCTCAAGCTCCACCTCCAAGGCCACCACATCACTCCTGCTTGGACAATAAAGTCATGATATTTTGGCATCACTCATTCCCCACTCCTACAACGTCTCCTTTCCTTCGAGTGGAACATTCTCCACTCACCACAGTTTGCCTCATCCGAGTAATCTCCGCAATCATCAGTGCCGTCACATTTCCACACCAAGCTGACACACACGCCATTCTGACACTGGAAGCTGAACTGGTCACAAGTACGATGGAACTCCGCATCCTGGGCTGCAAGCAAGCCAGCTCTTGTTAGGGAAGGGAAATGCCACCATCCTGGAGATCCAATTTTCCTAGCCACTTTTACTTACAACACCCGGCATAGGCAGGATCTTCGTCCGAACCGTCGCGGCAGTGCAAGGTGCCATCGCACACCATGGAGCGTAGGAGACACTGTTGCCGGTTCTTGCACATAAAATCCATGTAGTGTGTGCAGAGGGATTCTCCAGAGTGGCAAAACAAAGCAAGGTTGGTGGGTTAGGAGGAAGGAGAGAAAGAAGGATAAGCATTGGGAAAGAAAGTTGTACAACTAACTCACAATCACAGCTGAGCCCCCAATTTCAGGTGCCCAATTGGCTAAGCGCCCAAAGATTGATCGTGGGATCACGGGAATGCTGCAACCATCCTAAATGTGATATGAGTTCTTTTTTTTTTTTTCTCTCAGTACTATTGTGATTTCAGAACGGTCCCTAAATTAATGCATTGTAAGTTGTAGGACGAGGGTGTCAAACTCAAGGCCTGTGGGGCAGTGGTGGGATTCTCAGGTGTGGCTTGGTGGGCATGGCAGGGGAAGGATACTGCAAAATCCCCCTTCCCTCCCCTCCCCACTGACCTGCTTTCCAGCTCTATTCTCCTGGGCAGGCCAACCAAAGAAGACCCAGCCGATCAGCTGGGACTCAAAGGGAGGCAGAGAATAGATGGGATTGGCGGGGCCAGTCAGAGGTGGGATCTGCCGGTTCTCCGAACTACCCAAACTTTCCACTACTGGTTCTCGAGAACCGGTCAGAGCCGGCTGAATATCACCCATGGAGCCATCCTGGCCTACCCAATGCGAAGAGGAAAGATCGGGCCAGCGTGGCTTTGACCCGGTCTACCCAGTGCGAACAGGAAACATGTCAGCAGTTTGGGAAGTGGCATCAAGCTGGCCACACCCACCCAGTCAGCCACACCCACCCAGCTGGCTACATCCACCCAGTCAGCCACACCCACCCAGCTGGCCACACCCAACCCACCCAGCTGGCTACATCCACCCAGTCAGCCACACCCACCCAGCTGGCTACATCCACCCTGTCAGCCACATCCACCAAGTTGGCCACGTCCCCCCCCCCCGAGGTCAACCACAGCTCCAATGCATCCCTCAATGAAATTGAGTTTGACACCCCTCTTGAAGGACTACCTGTAAATGCAGAGCGAAATAATCGATTGCAAATGCTAATTATAAGTTGTTCTCTGGGGCAGTTCTGTGACTTTGTGGTTTCCTTCTTGGCTACCTAGCACCCGCACTGTCACCCTGGCTGTAACTTTCACACTCCAGTTACACTCACCACAGTGTTGTTCATCCGAGCCATCGGAGCAGTCCTGCGCTCCATTGCACCGCTTACTAGAAGGGATGCATGTCCCCATGGAGCACTGGAATCCATTGCATTTCTTCTCTGCCAAACGAAGGAAGAGAAACCAAGAGAGCAAACTTAAGTTTTAAATACACAAGACTTCCAGCAAACCTAGGATGATGTCTTTGGTTTACCAAAGTGTGAGGAACTGGGTAGAAGGTGAGGAAGAGGAGGCTCTGAAAATTAGTTCTCACATGGTCAATGAAGACTCAGCCATCCAGGCCAAAAATATCTTAAATCATGGCAACCGGACCAAAATTTGTTAATCTGAGATTTTTCGTTGCTCATCCAAGCAACTTCTTAAGCCAAAATAAATTTAGATAGGCAGAGATCAGAGAGATGTTGGAATGGACCGATTTTGATCCAGTTGCCATGATTTAATCTTTTTAGGTATTTTTGGCCTGGATGATTGAATCTTTATTGACATGCTGCCATACGTTTTGGGGAGAAATCCTTGAAGTTCATATGGTAAGAGTTGGAGCGTTCCAACGACTCTCTGCCTATCTGCCTCTCTTTTATTTTGATGTGAAGCTGCTTGGAGGAGCAACAAAACATCTCAGATTAACACATTTTGGTCCAGTTGCTGTGATTTAACCTTTTAGATATTCTCACATGGTCAAAAGTTTGGAATACCAGATCTGGCTACCACCAAAGAGATGCAAACTGCTTCTCTCCACCTACTCACCTATCTATCTAAAAGAGAAATGTCTTTAGCCATTGACACAGAAGAGGCACCATAGATTTGAACACTGATTGTGTAAATAGTGCTCCCGTTCCATACACTGGAATTCTTGTAACCACATCTTAGCCTTGCTATATATAATAAAGCATCTTATTAAAAGTTCATCAGACTTTTTGATGAATTGATCTAGTTTGCTAGGAGATATTTGACCACGGTCCATGTTAAAAAAAAAAAGAAGATAAAAGTCAGAGCGAATGAGAGTTTGCCTGTATCTAGAAAGTCCATTACCACAATTGATGGGGTCTTCATCCGTTCCGTCTTGACAATCAGTGTCTCCATCACAAGCCCATCTTTGGGGGATGCAGTGCCCGTTTTGGCAGCGGAAACTGGAGGCTTCACAAGTGTGATGAACAGCTAAAAAACAACACAATGCAGACTGTTGACACTGCAGGATTCTTGGTGCTCTGTGAGCTTGGTTGTTTTCTTGCAGATGTTTCATTATCCAACTAGGTAACATCATGAGCCGTGGTGGCGCACTGGTCAGAGTGCAGTACTGCAGGCTACTTCTGCTGACTGCCGGCTGACTGCAATTTGGCAGTTTGAATCTCACCAGGCTGAAGGTTGACTCAGCCTTCCATCCTTCCAAGGTGGGTAAAATGAGGACCCAAATTGTTGGCGGCAAGAGGCCGACTCTGTAAACCACTTAGAGAGGGCTGTAAAAAGCATTATAAAGCGGTATATGTCTAAATGCTATTTCTATCTATCTATCTATCTATCTATCTATCTATCTATCTATCTATCTATCTATCTCAATCATCAGGGTTAGAATTAGGGTTAGGGTTAGAGCTACTTCTGCAGGCTACTTCTGCAGACTGCTGGCTGACTGCAATTTGGCAGTTCGAATCTCACCAGGCTCAAGGTTGGCTCAGCCTTCCATCCGTCCGAGGTCGGTAAAATGAGGACCCAGATGGTTGGGGGGGACAATATGCTAACTCTGTAAACCGCTTAGGGAGGGCTGGAAAGCACTGTGGTATGCAAGTCTAAGCGCGATTGCTATTTACCAGTGTTGACTTACCAGCATGGAGGGACCAAAGTGGGGGGAAAGGAAGGAAGGGGGAGGAGAGAATGTGGAAATCAAGATGACATCCCCTTTCAGGCTACACACAGTCTCCAGTGACCCTGCCAAGCCAGAGATCAGTCGTCCAACCCAGACTTCAAAGAGGAGTTAATTCAGTCACCCAGAGTAATCTGTTGTGTGAATGCAACCAAGCTAAAGATAACTCTAGGCCACCAGCAGTCTGGAAAAAGAATATTGAACGGGCATTGCTGAGCTATCTTAAATGCTTGAAATGACCGTCTTTCACGTTGTTGGGTAACAATACACACACACACACACAGCTGTATTGGATCAGGTCAAGCTGACCGTCTCAGCCTGTCAGGCAGGATCAACCTTAGGAAAATTCACAAGAAAAGCTGGGAAGTGACATCGCCCTGCGGTGTTTCCCAAGACTTAGGAAGCTGGCTTTGATCTTCGCTTAAAAGTGCAAACAGCCCCTGGCAAACCCTTCTTCCTCCGCTTGTCCAAACCTTCTCCTCAAACCAGCAGTCAAAACATATTTGTGGCTATAAATTCCACCACTAACTGATGCCTTTTGCAAAGAAAAGAAGGGGTTTTTTTTCTCTCTGCCCTGCATCAATTGATGGGGTTTAAAATTTTCACATTACGCAATTCTGATCAGTGATATATATTGCTGTGCTTTTTCACAACCCCCTGCATTTTTCTGAACCCCTGTTTTGTCCAAAACATGATGCTAAAGAGTCATAATGCTGCTTCTTTCTCTCTCTCTCTTTTTAATAGGAGTTATGGAATGCAGCCCCACAAACCTTAAAGCAAGGCTGTCCAATCTTGGCAACTTTAAGATGGGGAGATTCTGGGATTTGAAGTCCATAAGTCTGAAAAATGCCAAGGTTGGACACCATTGCCTTAAAGAACCTTTGGTTTTGCTGGCAGTACAAACTTGGGAGTACAAAATAATCAATAGTTCGCAATAGTTTTTTTAGGCGGCTCTGGCATTTCCATCTTACCTTCATTATATATTTGAGTTCTGTTTATATCAAGAAGGAAAATCAAGTTCACCATCCTAGCTAAGTTCTCTGTTCCTTGTGCCAGCAGGAGAGATTGACATGTTTCTATCACATTCTAATCTATTATGCGCTTCTGAAGTGGATATTCTATTAAGTATTCACTGTGAAAACTAATTATTTTTCAGGAAGTGTCATACCTGAGCTGAGAGAGGAACCCTTTTGAAAATAACTCCAGAGTCATTTCAGGCCAGATCTTAAGAACATAAGATTAAACCAAGCTGGCTTTTTTTTTTTTTTTTGAAGGGTTTCTTATCCAGGCACCAAGAAAAATCAGCACAGGAATGTTCATGCTACTTGACTACCAATTGCTCTATTTTAGAAACTGGCAGAGTTGGCAGGCAAACAAGGGGTGGGCCATAAAGTGGGACATTACAGGAGTCTAATTGGCAAGTCAGTTAGAGACAGCCCATCAGTTTGCCATTCCAGAAGGTATGAGTTACAACCCCAGGCATCTTCCTTACTCCAATAAAAGTATCTTAGCCTCAGAGGTGGTATTCAGCCGGTTCTGACCAGTTCTGGAGAACCGATAGCGGAAATTTTGAGTAGTTTGGAGAACCGGCAAATCCCACCTCTGACTGGCCCCACCAACCCCATCTCTTCTTCTCTGCCTCCCATCGAGTCCCAGCTGATTGGCTGGGTCTTCTTGAGTTGCCCTGCACAGGAGAACGGAGCTGGAAAGCAGGTTAGTGGGGTAAGGAGGGAATGGGATTTTGCAGTAACCTTTCCCCAGGAGCGGGAGGGAATGGGGATTTTACAGTATCCTTCCCCTGCCATGCCCACCAAGCCACTGTCATGCCCCTGGTGGAGCCTGACTCTGAGGAAGAGGAGGAACAGCCAACAGGGAGTGGAAGTGTGGCTCCAGAGGTGGTAGAGGAGGCTGGGGAAGGGCGGAGGCCGGCTGAGCAGTCAGAGGAGGATCCAGGCTCATCCCCTCTCCATCCTAGGGCACGCAGGGAGGAGAGGATCAGGGAAAAGCGAGGTCTACTCAAGAGGAGACTACCATGATCCTCTTCGTGGCTTGCAGGTGGGAGCTATGTATATAAGTTTGCAACTGCGCAGTTAGAATTGCTGGAGTCAATTAGTGTTTACCTTGAAAGAGATTTATTTAGCTTTGCTGGCATTCTTCCCATGGACTTTTCTCAGTTACTTGCCTGGAATTTATGATTAGTTATCTTGGCTTGCTTTGGAACTCTCATCAATGCAGTTTGTTTTGGTTTTCTGTTAGCCTCATTATTTACTTTTGTGACTTTAAACTGTGTCTAATAAAATAGTGAAGTTAAGTTGAAGGCCTTACCGAACTTTAATATATGTTTTGGGTTGGGGTTTATTTTGAGAGACTATGGGTCATCACAGCCACGCCCATAGAACCAGTAGTAACATTTTTTGAATCCCACCACTGCTTAGCCCCCATCCAAAGGAGGGGATGAGGAGAATCAACCTCTCTGGGAGGTAATTAAATGAATAAGCCAGCATTAAAAGATTGGTTTAAAGCTGGCAGAAATGGCGAGGTGAGCTGTTTTAGTGGGGGAAACGAAGAGACCAGCTCAAACTCTTTGTTTTCATCCCTAAAAAAGCACCAGACCCAATAGCTATACATAGAGAGAGAGCCAGTTTGGTCTAGTGGTTAAGGCACCAAGGTAGAAACCAGGAGATGGTAAGCTCTAGTCCTGCCTTAGGCATGAAAACCAGCTGGATGCCTTTGGGCCAATCATCAAAAGACTATGAGTTCTAGTCCCATCTTAAGCACGAATGCCAGTCAGATGACTTTAGGCCAATCACCAGGAGACGAAGTGTTCTCGTCCTGCCTCGGGTGTTAAAACCAGCTGGGTGATTTTGGGCCATTCATTCTTTCTCACCCAACCCACCAGACAGGATTATTCTTGGGGTGGAGAAACAGAAGGCGGAAGGTGTGTTGGGTATGTTCACTGCCTTCCATTCGTTTTAAAAAATAATAAAGGCAGTATACCAATAAAGAAATAAATTATGTAAACCAAGCCAGGATGTCATTTTTGATGTTCTGCAGTCCTGCTATCAAATGGATAATGAAGTAGTAGGAAAGCACATCTTTGTGTCTCACATTATAAAACTAGCTGCACAATGTATCATAAGATGAGATGCATCCCACACTCACCAGGTATATCCTGTTATAAAGCAAATTCCAAGAAAGCTATTTATATTTGCACCAGATGTTATCTACTGAAGAACAACTACTAACAGCTTAATCCTTTCATTGAGTGAGAGAGAGAGAGAGAGGAGGAGGAGGAAGAGGAGGAGGAGGAGGAAGAGGAGGGGAGAGAGAGAAAGAGAGAGAGAGGAAGAGAGAGACAGAGAGAGATTGCTCACCTGTGCAGTTCGCTTCGTCAGACCAATCCCGACAGTCGTTGTCACCGTCGCATTTCCATGAGAGACGGATACACATCCCCGAATTGCAGCTGAACTCGTCATTCTGACATTGGTGGGCTTCTGAAAATCGCAGAACAAAATGGTGCAGGTGGAAACTCAAATTATATCTCACTATCCAATAGGCTGACCCTAACTGAGCCTTGCACAATGCACAATGGTTTGTATAATCATGATTGACTGAATTAAACCATAGATTAACTTGTGTGCAACTGCCTCAGTCTGAAGGAAGGACCCAATCAATTCCTCTTCAATCCCTCATCCTATTCCATCCCATCCCATCCCAACAGGCTTTCTAGAACAACCTCCTTTCTGCAAAAAAGAAAGAAAGAAAGAAAGAAAGAAAGAAAGAAAGAAAGAAAGAAAGAAAGAAAGAAAGAAAGAAAGAAAGAAAGAAAGAAAGAAAGAAAGAAAGAAAGAAAGACACGGTTGTGCTTAGACAACATGTCACAACTCCTCACTGGAGTCAACTGGTGGAAAAAAATGCCAGATGA
Source organism: Hydrophis major (assembly GCA_033807585.1). Classification (NCBI taxonomy): domain Eukaryota; kingdom Metazoa; phylum Chordata; class Lepidosauria; order Squamata; family Elapidae; genus Hydrophis; species Hydrophis major. The sequence continues at coordinate 38,036,225 of CM066334.1, forward strand.
GGTGGCTCTCTCCGCAATGAGGTGGCTCTCCTTTCTTCACCTTGTACAAGCCTTCCTCCTCCAGATGTTTGGTGTCCACCCAGATAACACTATCACAAAATCTAGCAGCAGATATAAAATCCACCATGGTAGGAATTTCATCTGGAGCTTACAAATGGGTCACGTTTTGGACATCGTTCTTCTTGGCTGTTTCCTATGGGGGCACCAACTGCCAAACTATAAATCCCCAGCATGCTAGGCTCAACCATCTAGTCCAGTGGTCGCCAACCAGTGGGCTGGGGACCACTGGTGGTCCATGAGAAAATTTTGATGGTTGGCAAAGAAATGTCACCCCCAAAGCAATTAATCCAGGCTGCGCGGGAACACAAGGCTTGCATTGTGAACAACACGAGGTAGTGAGGGGAAGGGGGAAAGGGCGGGGGGAAACTTGCCCCACTAGCCCAAAGTGCCTGGACTGGCCACTGGGCTGCTTCTTTCCGCTTCTTTCTTCTTCTGCTTTTGGCTGCATGCAAGGAAAGCAGCCAAAGTCTTTCTTTCTCTCCCCCAAACTCTGCCAGAAATGAGCCTTTGGGACCCTGCAAGGCCTCCTGCTCCAAGACTCATTTCTGGTGGAGTTTGGGGGAGAGAAAGAAAGACTTCTGCTGCTTTCCTTGCATGAAGCCAAAAGTCTCTCTTTCTCCCTCCCTCTCCCCCCCCCCCCGCCGCCCAAATGGAGTTGGAGACAGTATCCTGCAATCCCAAATAAAGAATGGTCAATTGGTAGGAAAACGGGGAGGGGAATTTTCCTGCAGACTTTTTTTGGGATTTTCCCAAGGTCATTGGTCTGCAGGATTTAAAATAATGAGTTTGGTGGTCCCTGAGGTCCAAAAGGTTGGCGACCCCTGCTCTAGGCAAAGCTCCTTCTGTATCCAGGGCAACAGAGAGTCATTTGAGACATGTCCAAAGGCCCAGAGATTTTCTCCTGAGCTTACCACAGTGGCTCTCGTCACTACTGTCTCCACAATCATCCTCCAGATCACACTTATAGGACAGAGGGATGCAGGTCCCAGATTCATGGCAACGGAATTGGGTGTCAGGATCACACACAGTTGTTGCTGTTGTAACACAAAGAAAAAAAGAGACCTTCTAACATCATCAATATCTCATTGGGAGACATCAACAGGACCATCAATATTAAAGCTGTCCCATCAGGACTCATTTCAGAGCCCTTAGGGAGGTTTGGTAAGACCAGCACGCAGTCTAATAATGGAGGAAAGGGTTGAAGGACAAAATGTGAAGCTCCACCTTTGAAGGAGCTTCAGGGCCTCACTTCATTACAGGGCTGGAAGGGACCTTGGAGATATTCTAGTCCAACTCCCTCTTGCTCAAGGCAAGAGTCCTTTTATCATCCTGGACATATAATTGTCCAATCTCCAAACTTTTCCTGAAAACCTCCAGCAATTGAGCACCTACAACTCTGGGAGGAAATCTATTCCATTAATTGTTCTCCCTATCAGGAAATTCCACCTTATTCCACCCAAATCAAAGGGAACCTTAGCTCTTTCTTTGCTGTTGATGTGATGTTTGTCAAGATTTATCTAAGATTCTTTGAAGAGGGGCTTCTTTTGATCATCCACTGAAGCAAATTCTTCCTTGCCTGACCCCTCTAAGTATCTGCATGACTTACGGCAGTTCTTTTCATCGCTCATATCCCCACAATCGTTGTCATTGTCACATTTCCAAATGTTATTAATGCAATTCCCATTTGAGCATCTGTACTGGTTGGAGAGGCAGGTGTTTTCTGGATGCCGATGGCATTGGAGAGAGGTAGAGGAGGAAAGCAGCACAAATAATCAACTCAACAACCATTAAAAAGAAGAAGAAAAAGACAACCTGGATTTAATGAACCCAACATCTAGTCAACCATCCCAGCTCCCAATGAGAAAGCTTCCAGAAAAACAGCCTTTGTGTGATGACCCAAAGGGGCATGTCACAAAGGCAGCACAGTCAGATAATCAGTAGGAGTCCCTTTATTAACTCCAACTTTGTCCCCAATGTCCTGGTTACCTTCTGGCTGGAGAAAAACTCTCCCAGAAACAGCCTTTGGCTGCAGAGAGTCAAGTCCAAAATGTTGTCAACAAAAACTGTAACTATAAGTCCAATCAAGGCAAAATGAGGTAATTAGTCCGGCAGGGTAAGAGAAGGAATTCCAGATATGAAGGAATGGCAGCAAATCAACCCGGTTGGGAGGATTTCAGGAATGCAGATAACCAAAGTCAACACAAGATAAATTCACGTTTGTTCCCAACAGATGTCGCACTCAGCATGCATTTCTTTTAAACTCTCTCCCCAGGTGATAAGATAAATTCACATTTGCTCCCAACAACTTGCTGTGCGCAACTTCCTTTTTTATAAACCGTGTTCCCAGCTGCAGCTAATGAAGGGAATCAGGGCCCTTTCCTCCCCCGTAAGCCATGTAATTCATGTTGCTCCCTTCTTCGTTCCTCCCTGCATGCCCCAGGATGAAGAGGGCCACCCCCTGGGTCTTCCTCTGAACTCCCTCTCCCTTGTCCTACCTCTCCCCTGCTCTGCCCAGCCTGACTTTGCCCTTCCCCAGTTTCCTCCACAGCCAATGGAGCCACACCCCCATTCCCTGTCAGCTGTTCATCTTCCTCCTCCGATTCAGACTCTGACAGGGGCATGACACTTTGTGTTGAAGAAGCTTCATAGCAGTTCCCAAAGATGATGTGTTCAGAACAATGTTTCTCAACCTCAGGCATTTTAAGATGGGTGGACTGCCACTTCCAGAATTCTCCAGCCAGCTAAAATTGGCCAGGTTGAAAAATTACAGGCCCAACATTTGTGGATTCTGCCATTTTTCTCTCCCCAAATATTTCTGCCAAGAACAACGGTATTTCAGTCTCTATCCAGGACCAAACAGCCCCAATTCATTCCATAACTAACCCAATTCACGTTTTGGTCCAGGAATTAATCATCAAGAATCAACATGAATGGTTGTACATCAGGGGTGTCAAACTCATGTCATCATGTTGTCATCATGTGATGTATCATGACTTTTTTTTCCTCTTCACTAAACCAGGGGTGAGCGTGGTCAGCGCATGACGCATCCGACCCGTAGGCCACGAGTTTGACACCTCTGTTATATATCAACAATTTTGCACTTCTCTGGAAGACCCTAAAGTACATTAAGGCTGTGCAACCATCCAGAAATTCTTTGGAAAGGGTTATTTGGCCCAGGCAGAAACACAAGGCTACTCTTTAAAGCAGCTGCATCACTTCCCGGGCTCCTGAACTGTCTTGTGATTCTACAGAAAAAATGTAGATGCTTTACAACAAGGGTCTTCAAACTTGGCAACTTTAAGACTTGTGGACTTCAACTCCCAGAATTCCTGAGCTAACATGACTGGAGGAGAAATTCTGGGAGTTGAAGTCCACAAGTCTTAAAATTGTCAAGTGTGAAGACCCTTGCTTTCAAGGGTTACATTTACATTCCTACACATTGAAGCATTTTTCTGGCATCCGTATAATTCAGGTAATACATGGTGGATTGTTTTAAATGTTGTAAGCCACCTGGGGTCATCTATGTGCGAATTGGGTGGCTACATAAATTTGTGTAGTAAATAAAATAAAAGAATGCAATTTGAGATGTTATCTAACACTCTAGCAACCAGGTATATCTTTTACCTTCTTTTACGCAGGTGCCATTCTTCAAGTGATAGTTGGGTGGGCAACTGCATTGCATCTCCCCCGTTGGGAGCACGTGGCTGGAGACTCCATCGGGGCATCGACAAGTATAGTTATTGTTAGCCCTGAGTAAACACAGGAGGTTGCATGGCTTGTCTGCACATGCATTCTTTCCTGTCCAGAGGAGAGAAGAAGGAAGAAAGTACTTTGTGAAGCAGAAATGTACATCATGAAACTTCAGGAGAAGATGTTGCCTTCCAGATGTCCCAAAGATGTTTTTCCAAAAGACAACTGGGTTTTCTTGGGTTTTTTTAATTTGAAAATGCTCCGCTTCTCATCCAAGGAGCTTCTCAGATGAGTATTGAAAGGTTTTCAATGAAAAAAACCCAGAAAGTCCTTGTCATGTGTCTGAATCCGAGGAGGAAGATGAATAGCTGACAGGGGGTGGGAGTGTGGCTCCGTTGGCTGTGGAGCAGGCTGGGGAAGGGCAAAGTCTGGCTCGGCAGAGCAGGGGAGAGATAGAACAAGGGAGAGGGAATTCAGAGGAAGACCCAGGCCCACCCCCTCTTCATCCTAGGGCATGCAGGAAGCAATGGAGAAGAGAGCAATGTGGGTTGCCTGGCTTACGGGGGAGGAAAGGGCCCTGATTCCTTTCATTAGTGGACCAATAAATACCTGTAGTCTTTCCATGGTAGAAGATTTTCATGTCCATCACGCTATTGAGATGGTCAACCAAGGTCTCCATTCTGGCTCCATTGTGCTTGGAGGCTCTAAAAATGCTCAGCTGAGACCAATCATTCCAATAGATATCATTCTGGGGAAAAACAAAGCAAACCTTTTCATTTTTAAACGTCCACTGGAGAGGTAGATATGAAAGACATAACCATACAAGCAAGTCCCAAACCATGCTAATTGTGCAAATACTTTGCAACATTTAGCCTCTACCACATTTATATTACACACATAAAAGTTAACTTCACATGCAACACTAAGCCAAGGACCATACCTTATAAAGCATAACATAAATAATTATGGTAGGGCACACAATAACCCTTCTTTGATCTGTACAAGCAAGCAACAACCCAGGATGGCTAGCTGTGCTCTGTATCACATTCATAGCGGTTCCGAGAACTAATAACAAGCTGCCTGGATATTATGGGTATTGAAGTCTAATATGTTTGGTCAAATTTGTCTGAGCTGGGAAGCTAAGTAAGGTAAGGTTGGTTAGGACTTGGATGAAAAAAAAATTAGAAATCCAAGGACTGTAGATTAAATTAGGAAATTTTAAAAAATCATAGAAAGAGGACCAAGATTTTCATCCTACTGGATTTGTCCATAAAGCCCCTGGGAGTTAAACACAGTTCTTTTTAACACCTAGAGGGTTCTAGATTGATTGGGTCTATTCTATTATAGATTGTGCCCGCTCTATCATAGAAGGTTCCAGATAGATAATGCCCATGCTATCATAGAGGGTTCTAGATTGATAACACCCCCTCTATCACAGAGGGTTCTAGATTGATAATGCCCACTCTATCATAGGGGGTTCTAGATGGATGATTCCTGCTCTATCAGGGAAGGTTCCAGATGGATGATGCCCAATCTATCATGGAGGGTTCTAGATTGACAATATCTGCTCTATCGTAGAGGATTCTAGATGGATGGTGTCTGCTTTACATAGAGGAATCTAGCTTAATAATGCCTACTCTTATCATAGATGTTCCATCCAGAAGAGTACCTTAAACACAGCAATGGCATAGGGATGAGGAAGACTATCCAAGATCACTGTTCTCTGCATGCCGTTGAAGTCGACCCGCTCGATCCTGTCCATGTAGGCCTCCGTCCAGTAGATCCAACGATCATCTGCCGAAATTCCATTTGGCCACTTGACGCCCTCGGAGACAATGCAAGTAGCAGAGGAGCCATCCATTTCACTTCGATAAATACCAGGCCGGGAATCCCCCCAATCTGTCCAGAACATCAATCTGGGAATAGAAGTCATAACCAACAAAAGGTAAAGAAAAACATGAAGCCAGAGTCAAGCCTGAGTCAAGGATTTAATGTCATTCTCTTGATTAGTTCATGGAATGTTTCAACCCAGAGCAGGGGTGGGATTCAAAAATCCCAGCAACCAATTCATTGCCCAGTTGCTGGTGGGCGTGGCCATGGTGAGCATGGCCTACTGGAACTTCTGGGAGGGCCGTTTTTCGCCTTCCCAAGGGTCCAGAGGCTTCCCTCAGGCCTCTGGGAGGGTGAAAATGGCCTCCCCGGGCTCTGGAGGCCTTCCAGAAACAGGAAACAGGCCTGTTTCTGGACTTCTAGAAGGCCCATTTTCCCCCCTCCTAGAGCCTCTGCACAGATCCTGTATTTACCTGCATTAAAAGTGGGCCGCATGGAGATTCCTGGGGGGCAGGCAGGGCGGGCCAGCCGGTCAGTTCAAATACCGGTTCAGCGAACCAGCTGCAAATTTAACATCTAGTTCACGCAAACCAGTCCAAACCGGTAGAATCCCACCCCTGACTCAGAGGCATCTCAAGGTGTGAGATTCAGCTTTCTGGATGGTTGCTTTGGGGTCCAGGTTGCAAGTCCTTTGACTCCAGAGAGAACATAAACAAAATCAAGCGAAAGGAGACTTCCAACTTACCCTTCTTTGGGCACCAGAGTTAGGGCTCGGGGACGCTCAAGCACTGAGGCATTTAAAATGGTAAGACGCAAGTCCCCATCTGGGTTGGCGACCTGTGTGAAGACCACAAATGGGAGAACAATGATTCCACCAGGCTGCTCTTGCTACTGAACTAGCAGGAAGCACTTGAGTGATAGGCCTCCTTCTGGAGATGTTGGGCTTCTGTCCTACAAGCAGAAGGCGACGTACCTCGATTTTGGGGATGCCAGCGTTCACCCAGTAAAGCAGTTGACTGATGGGCTCAAAGACCAATGCTTCGACTGTCTCCAGGCCAGTGCCGATGATAACTTCCTGCCCAGAACTTCCGTTGAGACAGAGACGCTGAAAATAATGGATCAAAGCCATTAGGGAAGCTAAGGAGAGCAGTACAAGAAGAAACGATGGAGGACATTCACTGGCATGGTAGCCTGAAGACTGCATTGCATAGAACAGGTGTTGGCTGGGGAATTCTGGAAGATGAAGCCCATAAATCCACAAGTCTTAAAGTTGCTAAGTTTGGACACACCTGGCCTAGAACTTCCAGCCATTACTGGTGGTCATCTTAGAAGAGGGAACACCTAGGTTAATGCTGGCTAACCTTTTTGGGCTCCTGTGCCAAAAACTGTGCATGTGCTTGCATGCGCTCATGCTCAAGTGCCAGCAGCCAGAAGGGAATGTGCATGCTATCCCTCCCCCACCATCCCCTTACCTGCACTGCACCTCCCAGCTGATTTTTGGCCGATTTGAGGCCTTTTTCGCCCTCCCAGAGGCTTGAGGAAAGCTTCTGCAGCCTTTGCAGGCCAAAAAATAGGCCTGTTTTGTCACTTCTGTTATTTCCGGAAAAACAGGAAGTGATGAAATGGGCCTATTTTTCAGCCTCCAAAGGCTGCAGAAGTTTTCCTCAAGCCTTTGGGAGGCCGAAAAAGGCCTCAAATCGGCCAAAAATCAGCGGGGAGATGTGCGCATGTGCAGTGAGGTAAGTTTGCCTGCAGCTTGCATGTCGGCACAAATGGCTCTGCGTGCCACTTGTGGCACGTGTGCCATAGGTATGCCATCACAGACCTTCCTTCTGGGTCAACTTCAACAAGTAACAAACACCCACATTATACTTTATATTCCACTTTTTCTCTATCACCCCATTCAAAGAGGATACGATACACAAGATCTTTGGAGGAAGTATCTAAATGGGAGGTACAGATGTTGGCAAAGCTGAGACCTGATGGGTTTATTTCAGCTGGAGAAACAAGCTAAAGCAATGCATTCCCAAGATTCCCCCAAAACGTTTTTTTTCTCTCACTGGAACCTGAGTAAATGACTTTGAGCTGCTCCCCAACCCAACGGGACTCAAACCCCATCAACATTGAAGCCATGTCCTGAAAACAGAAGGCTTAATTTCCTGCTCCATCAATCTTCTTTTCTTTCTGTCATTTGATCAGCCCCAAGCTGCCACAACTAACCATGATCTCCACTCTCTTAAAAAGGCAGGTGCACCAATTTTCCCCTTGGCACAGAATTTCCTTGCTTCAGGGAAAAAAAAATCAAAAATCTTGAACCAAACAGCCCTTTAGAGTCACAGCCTTCCTCAGTTACACCGCAACAAGCCACAAAAAGGCCTTGAGAATTTTGTTCTGACCTCAGAAAGACGTGTCCTGTCTTGTTTCAAACTTAAAAGGTTCAAAATAGATTGTTCCAAAAAAAAACCCAACCCAACCCCAAAATAGACTGTTCCAGAGGTGGTATTCAACCAGTTCTAGATGACCTATAAGGTCCCTTCCAACTCCGATTATCTGTTATCTGGCTCGCATCAATGGAGAGCATAAAGAAGTCACTAACCTGGATAATTTCAAGAGTCACATCAGCCCAGTAGAGGCAGTTGTGAGTGTAATCAAAGTCGAGGGCCACCGCCCCACGCAGCCCCGTCAAAGGCAAATCTTCAGTCAGTCCAGAGGAGAGATCGTACCGATGGATGGAATACCTTGTTGAATACAAGATGAACTCATTTTCCTCTGCAAAGAAATCAGCCAAGGAATGAAGTAGGGATTTTACATTTGGCAAGGAGCTAAGCTCAAACATCAGAAAGGGATGACTGTAAACACTCTGGTTCTATAGCATCTTTCCTAGCTGATGTCAAGACTGAAATGTCTTGATTTTCCTCCAAAGAAGGCTCAGATTTAAGCATAATCCAATGAACTTTTTAAAAAATGCAAAGTCCCCGTTTTTCACTGCCAACTATGTATTTTTATTTAGACAAATGGTTATCCAATCTCTTCTTAAAAACTTCCATTGTTGGAGCATTTACAACAAGTTGTTCCACTGATTAATTGTTCTAACACTCCAGGCATTTTTTCTTAGTTCTAGGTTGCTTCTCTCCTGGATTAATTTCCATCTGTTGCTTCTTGTCCTGCCTGCAGGTGCTTTGGAGAATAGCTTGACTCCCTCTTCTTTGGGGCAACCTCTGAGATACTTGAAGACTGCTATCATATCACCCCCTAGTCCTTCTTTTCATCAAACTAGGCATATCCAATTCCAGCAATGGTTCTTTATATGTTTTAGCCTCCAGTCCCTTAATCATCTTAGTTGCTCTTCTCTGCACTCTCATTAGAATCTCAACATCTTTTTTACATAGTGGTGAATTTAAAGAAAAGATGGAAACTTCCCATCCTCCCCAGTGTTGGCCAATTTTAAGTCCCCTTTATTTCAAATAATTTTATTTTTTTAAATATTGCCTGAACAATGCTGTAGTAGAATAGAATAGAATAAAGAATAGAATAGAATAAAGAATAGAATAGAATTCTTTATTGGCCAAGTGTGATTGGACACACAAGGGATTTGTCTTGGTGCAAATGCTCTCAGTGTACATAAAAGAAAAGAGACATTCGTCAAGAGTCAAGAATCACCAGGTATAACACTTAATAATAGTCATAGGGTACAATAAGCCATCAAATCATACTAGGAATGGAAGTAGGATATTTTCCAATAATTTCATCAAAGCTGCTGTTTTACCAAGCAGCAAAACCTGATCCATTTGGGCTGCTCTCAAAATAATTAAGCATGCATTCATTAGTTACCAGGAGTCAAGATTAACACAAGGCAGTCTTTATCTTCCTGATCTATAAACCTCACAACTTTGACTGTAACGTTTTTGCAACAACTTCCTCTACCCCTCCTTGGCTTACCTGCTAATGGACAGGGAACAGTTTCCCCTTCTAACCGGGCCTCTACGTCACCTCCAGAACACGTGTCGCCGGATATCTTGCGGTAACTAACATCAATAAAACAAGAGTGTTTTGTCAGAGACACACACAGTTGTAACCCAAGTGCCCCTATCAAGTTAACAGCACTGGGAACATGCTACTTTAACCTACCCAGAAGACAAATTATTTTCGGCAAGTGTTTGGATTTTGGAGGGCAATGCATTTGAAATACTACCAAAAAAATTTTCAGGTAATATATTAATTGATTGCATCGGAGTGATACAGTGGCTTTGAGGTGGAATTCTTGCCTCACAATCAGGAGGCTGTGAGTTTGATCCTGGGTAGAGGCAGATATTTCTCTCTCTGGACACACTGAATAACAGATAATTGCAAATTTAATCGCTGCTTTTCTGAGAAGTTTAAGTAAAGCCTAAAATCCTTCTACTCCCCCAACCTTATCCTTTCCTCTACAGAAGCTCTTTTAATCAGCTATCTAGATTGTTGGATGTTCTATATACTGTTTCGACTTCAATTCTCATCTTGGTTTTGACTGCACTATCAGGAAACGGTTTATTGTTTTATAGTGTTTTTTAATTCTTTTACGATGTTTAATTTATTTAATTGTCTGTGATGATTGCCTACTCCTCAGTAGGATTGCCTACTCCTCAGATAAAACTATGCAAACAGTTTGTAACATCCAGTTCTCTTTATCTCAGTCAATCGTTCCTCTTTTAGAACACAACCATATATTTAAAATTCTATTTCCGCCTCCCTCCAAAAAGCTTTGCAAACGAGCTTGATAAATCTTGTAGTCGGTAAATAGGGTAGGTCGCGACCTACCCTCGTGTTTTTTTGTAGGTTGATCCAACAGGGCACAACACAGGAGGCGAGAAAAGTTTGCCAGCAAACTCGGGATCCGGAATGCAAACTTCTAATGACAGGTCCTCACTTAGCTTGAAACCAAAATCGCTAAATGGGGGAAGTTTAAAGAAAAAGAGCAAAGCAAAATATAATATTTCTTCCAGTTGTTGTTCTTGTTGTGGAGAATTTGGTTTCAAATCTTAGAAAATCAAGAATTCAGAAATTGCAACCGGTTAAATTGGATTATCATACAGAGAACTTCCAAGGTAGAGTTTCTCAACTTTTGGCAATTTTAACAAGTATGGACTTCAACTCCCAGAATTCCTCAGCCAGCATCTCCAGCCAGCCAAGTCAGGCTGTAGACAAGGCAGCGTGATAGACAAAAGTTGGTAATCATTAAGATTGCCACCTTGGTAATCATTAACTTCTTGACCTAAGGTTTATAGCAGTGTTTGTCAATGTCAGCAATTTGTAGGTGTATGGACTTGACTCCCAGGATGCTGCTGGCTGGGGAATTCTGGGATTTGAATTCTACACCTTTTTAAAGTTGGAGAGGTTGAGAATCATTGACCTAGGCACATAAGGAATTCATTTTCCTCATATCCCTGTGGCCTCACAAAGTTTTCCCTTGATTTCACCCTGTACGTAGTCCAGGAATTATGGTGTCAAGTTCCAAGCCCACTTATGCTGTTGCAACTATTATCGCTTCTCAGCTTGCCAAAGAAACAGGGGTGGAGGGAAGGATGAGATGGAATGTAGGCTCCAGACATCGAGATGATCTGTGAGAGCCAAGGACACTTCATCAGGTATTTGCTGAACCCAAAGACTTTTTCTCATAATAATACAATGACACTTTGGACAATGCAACCTGCACTAATAAGGGAGAGGTTGAATTCTATACTTTAATTATGGAGGTTTGTGTCGTGCCCCTGTTGGAATCTGATTTGGAGGAAGAGGCTGAGCAGCTGACAGGGAGTGGGAGTGTGGCTCCATTGGCTGTGAAAGAAACTGGGGAAGGCAAAGTCCAGCTGGGCAGAACAGAGCAGGGGAGAGATAGAGCCAAGAGAGGGAATTCGGAGGAAGACCCAGGCCCACCCCCTCTTCATCCTAGGGCACGCAGGGAGGAACGGAGAAGGGAGCAACATGAGTTGCATGGCTTAGTGGGGAGGAAAGGGCCCTGATTCCCTGCATTAGCTGCAGCTCAGAACACATGTATAAAAGAGGAAACTGTGCACAACAAGTTGTTGGGAGCAAATGTGAATTTATCTGGCATCGTCATGGTTTATCTGTGTTCCTGACGTCTTCCCAATTGTGTGAGTTTTGCCATGCTTTCAAGTCTGAAATTCCTTCTCCTGCCCTGTCAAGTTAATTACTTCAGCTTGGTTTGTTTGGATTTTTAATTACAGTTTGTATGTACCTTGTTTTGGACTGAATTTTCCACAGTTAAATGCTGTTTCTGGGAGAGTTTTTCTCAAGCCAAAGGTAACCTGGACATTGGGGGCAAAGTTGGAGATAATAAAGAGACTCTTATTTCTTATTTGACTGTGTTGTCTTTGTGCCATGCCTCGGGTCATCAGTTTGTGCGGGAATTAACTAGATCTGGTTTTGCCCTCCGCAGTGCTGAAATGATGCACTCAGTAAAGTTTTGCATTTGGAGATTGAATCATCACTACTGTGCTTGCTTTGGTTGGGTTTATCAGTTGGAATGTTGACAAACGGTTGAGGCAAATCCACATTTCCAGAGGTGCCCAACAAAAGAAGGTGCCCTCTACCTTGAAAGTCCCCATCCTCCAATATTCATCGCAACTGTCGCTCACCAGAGACCTCGACTTACCACTCATAGTCTTCCCTGGTGCAGGAACAATTGGAGACCAGGAATGGTCGATCGAAATCCTCCCCATTGAAACAAGTGGCATGAGGTGTTCGCCTTTTGAAGACTGTCTTGTGTCCCAAGAGACACTCATTCCCGCGTTCATCAGAGGGAGACCACAGTTTATAATCATTTTCCGTGCAAGGCACCCCTAGGAAATCATCAGGGGGTTAAGTTTTAAGTTGCAGGGAATGGGCAGGGAGAGGACAACCCTGCCATGCTACAAAGACAAGCTTCGGCCTACAATGAAGGTCAAAGAAAGCCATCGGAGGCCAACTCCTTCCTTCCCTTACCGAGGACATCCGTGGTGTTGATCTGCAGAATCAGCCAACTGTGTCCGTTTTCTTTGTAAGACCCAAAAATGGTGAAGATGGTGCTTTTCTCGCCCGGTTCTGTCAGCAGGCCATACACAAAGACTGGCTTTTCGGAGAACGTGAAGGTTTTCCAGGTCTCCCCTTCATTCGTGCTATACCTACATGGAAAGAATGGCAAGGAGATGCCTGCCATACCTTGGTTTTGGTCCTTCTCCCTTCCAGCATCTTTTGTTTCAGATAGCCCCCGTTTCTTGCTACTTGCCTCTAAGTTTAGGGTATAGTCTCTTGATGAATGTATCCTTTCTTTTATGTATACTGAGAGCATTTGCAGCAAGACAAATTCCTTTGTGTCCAATCACACTTGGCCAATAAGGAATTCTATCCATGCTGATTTGGTCTTCTTCTTACAAATGCTGGGTTTTTCCCCCCCAAATCCAAGATGCAAACTAAATTTCTCACTGGGATGGAACACAATCTGTTGGAATCTTTGGCTATAAAGATTAGGTGATGATTAGGGAACTGGAGACTAAAACATATGCAGAACAGTTGCAGGAACTGGGCCTGGCTGGTCTAGTGAAGTGAAGGACCAGGGGTGACAGGAGAGCAAGGTTCCAATATTTGAGGGGCTGCCACAGAAGGGAGGGGATCAATCTATTTTCCAGGGCACCTGAAGGCCAGACAAGGAAGAATGGATGGAAACTGAACAAGGAGAGATTCAACCTGGAAATAAGGAGAAACTTTCTGACAGTGAGAACAATCAATCCATGGAACAGAAGTTGCCTTCGGAAGTTGTGGGAGCTTCATCACTGGAAGCTTTCAAGAAGAGACTAGACTTCCCTCTGTCAGAAATGTGTGGGGTCTCCTGCTTGGGTGGGGGGATTGGACTAGATGACCTCCAAGGTCCCTTCCAACTCTGATTATCTGCTTACCTGTTTAACCTGTGTGAAATTATCCCTCTAAGTTTTAAGATTTAGTTCATGGCTATCGAGACTCCTTTTCCATTCTCCCAGGTGGTCAAAAGCACCTGGGAAGTTGGAAGGTAAATTTATCCTAATTTACGGACTCAGCCTACCAGGATAAGCAGACGTATGGGTGCTTTGCTTACTTCAGCTGGTTTGTTTCTGACCCCTGTGTCACGGCCATGAGGATGCCCCCGTGGTCTCCCCAGGAGTAATAATGGGGTCCAGACAGGACCTGAGAGAGGAAGCAAACAAAGTCACTGGACTAAGATGGACATGGATCAATATCAGGCAGCAAAAGAGAAATATAACCACGTATGCATAGAAAAATTCATTCGGCATTCTGAAAAATGGATGTTCGTGTCCCTGCTTGCTCTAAGAAATACATCCAAGGCTGATCTCATCATTTTCCCCATTGAGGAATCACATTACTGGAACTGCCTCTCCCTGAAAACTTCAGCAAAATTGCTGACGTTCATTTGAAACACCTTTATGCATTCTCGACAACTTATCTGGCGTTAAATACCAACGATGCATCATCCTATAAAAATGTTCTTTTAAGGACCCTTTGATTCCCACAATGGAGGAATGACTGCAGAAGTTTGTGGGGGGTTTTAAGCGTTATTACATATAAAAATTCCATTTCTAAGTAAACAGTGTGTTGTCTGGATATAAATAAATTTGAGAAATAACAATCATAATGTTTACAATAATGTTCATTACATTGGTATATAATAATAATAATAATAATAATAATAATAATAATAATAATAATAATAATAATAATAATAATAATAATAATAATAATAATAATAATAATAATAATAGTTGGAGCCCTTGGAGCAATACCTAAAGGGCTGCCTTGCTATTTGGAAATCCTGAATTTACCTGGAACAGCTTATATCCTCCAACGCTATCTGAACAGTTCCTAGGTCCTTGATTAGGACTCAAGCTGTTGAGCCACAGCCAGCCCCAAAGGCTGTGAATCTCACTAAATATTAATCAAGGCTTGGTTCCCCTTCATGGAGGTGGTGCCCTTGGCTTTTTGGATGGGCTGCTCAGCCCTGGGCTTTGCAGCTGAGCTCATCTGACAAGGTGACTTTCGGCCTGCATTCGAACATCCGCAAAGGGCTTATGAACACAGCCACTTCCCCTTCCTCTTTGGGGACGGGGTGGGCTTGGTTTGGCTCCTGTCCAGCCTGAGAAGAAGAAGACAGCAGCAGAAGAAGCAAAAAGGGGTTTTAATTTTTCTTGCTTGGCCTCTGGCCTCACAAGATGCAAAGATTTTTGGGAGCATCTGATTAGTAAAACCCAAAATCAAATTTTCATTTTTTCCCCTCCTCAAGCCCAAAGTCCAGAAGCGATTTCCAAGGAGAAACAAAAAAACAAAAGTAGTTGTATTTTTTTATCCTTTGATCAAAGCAGTCTGTTTAGCCATCTCTGCTAACTCCATCAACTTCTGCAGCTGTGCAAGTGAAAAATATAATTTCCCAATTTTAGGATATTCCAAAAGTTTGTTATGTTTTTTGTTTTGTTTTGATGTGGACCTCTTGAAGACAGATTAAATCTAACTTTAATTTTCCTAATTTAGTAAAAGCCCATTTCCTTTTCATAGGGTAATTCAGTTCATTTATATTCACTGACAGTAATTTTATTTCTTCGCTTTACTTATAAATAGGTTGTTCTAGTTGCTCTTATTTCTCTCTGTTCTCCTTCTCATTCTCACCCTGCGGTCTCCCCTCCTTGCCACGATCAGATCATCTCAACACCTTCAAACGAGGCATTTGCGGAAGAAAAGACGGGGGCACAGAGGTAGGCAGGTGAAAGACAAATGTCGTTCACCATAAATGGGCAGCCACTTTTCTCTGCAGAGACTGGGGTTAGCTTTAAAGCCTCCTCCTCCTCCTCCTCCTCCTCCTCCCTTCCAAAAGGCAACCGGAATTTTCTTCTTTTTTCTTTGAAAACATTTTGCTTCTCATCCAAGAAGCTTCTTCCGTTCTGGTGTGGAATGGAGTTCAACCAGTTAGAACTGAAAAATCTTCCTGAATGAGAAGTGAAACATTGTCCAAGAAAAAAAAAACTCCAAGAAAGTTGCCTTTTGTGGGGGTGCGGGGAAATACCTTTGGGGCCACCAGGGCCTGAATGATTGAGAACCTCCATAGACACTAAACCTAGCTTTGGTTCTTTACATTCGTTTGGCCAAACTAAGAAAAACGATGTAGCTTCTGCAACCCTTAGTCAATATGGTTCAGATTATGCTGGCTGGGGATGATGGGAGCTGGGAGAGAGAGGTCAAAGCATCAGGAAAGGACAAGGAAGCAGATAGTTAACCCAAATCAGTATTTCTTGGAAATTAAATGAAACTAAAGTCCGAACTCCCCTCATCATCATCTCTGGATGAGATGGGGAGCATATAAATCGAATGAATGAATGAATCAATCAATCAATCAATCAACCAATTATGGAAGCTGTTCAGCCAGAGAAGCCCAGGGTGGTGCATGGTCAGCTGTGGCACAATCCTTCCTCCAGTATTGAAATGCCTCTAGAGCCATGATGGCAAACCAATGACACACCTGCCGCAGGTGGCATGCAGAGCCATTTGTGCAGGCATGCGAGCCCCAGCCAAACTTACCTGCACTGTGCATGCATGCGCCTCCCAGCTGATTTTTGGCCCATTGGAGGCCTTTTTCGCCCTCCCTGGGACTCGAGGGAGGCTGAAAAACGGGCCGAAACTGGAAGTGCTGAAACTAGACGTGCCGAGACGAGCCCGTTTTTTTGGCCTCCAAAGGCTGTAGAGGCTTCCCTCGAGCCCCAGGGAGGGCAAAAAAGGCCTCAAATGGGCCGATAATCAGCTGGGAGGCGCATGCATGCACTGCAGACCACAACAAAAAGGTTCCCCATCACTGCTGCAGGGGTTCAGGGATGCCTCGCACCCCACCTGCCCCCCTCCAAAGGCCTGGCATTTCCTTACCTCCTGCCATCTGACGCCAGCACTGCTGGAAATGTAGACATTCATTTTGCTTGCCATGTTTTTCCCCACAGAACCTACAAAGAGAAGGACGTCAACCTCGGGGTAATTCTTCAGACCTTTCAGTGCCTTAAGACCAGGGGTGTCCAACTCGATTTAATTGAGGGCCACATCAGGGTTGGGTTTGACCTTGAGGGGGGGAGCTTGGCCATGGGGGCATGACCAGTCCAATGTTACTTGTGTCGGGCTGCCTATGGTGGCCCAAGCACTCTGCCAGCGAAAACAGGCTCCCGAGCTCAGTTTTTGCCTGCGCCAGCCTCCTGTAACCCCCTGCCAGCGAAAACGGAGCTTAGGAGAACCGCGGGCGACCCTTCTAAGCTCCGTTTTCATTGGCAGATGCATCGCGGGCCAGTCCCTCGCTGTTTTCAGGACGGCCCCACAGGCTAGATCCAAGCACCCCTTGGGTCGGATCTGGACCCCAGTGTCAACTCCTAAAGTATTTCTCTGGTCTTTTTAGAGTTGCCAACAGAAAGGGAGGGGGAAGCAGTGCAGCAGCTTGCAAACCGAAAGTGCATTCCATAAATGTTTTCAAAAGATAGTAACTAGGTGACTGAAGTTTCTGCCGAGCAAAATTCTAACTGGAGAGCCTGATTGATGACTCTGGGCTATGGAGGTGTCCCAGTGGAGAATATGAATTACGATACACCCAGAGAGTGGGGTGAGGGGAAAACCAGGGTCAAGGGTGACAATGAATGATATGTCTCGGAGTTGGCTACACCCAGACAATGCCGGCATGTTTACTCCTAATAAATCTTCTTTAAGTTTTGGAAGTTTGGCTCGAGACTCCTGATTTCATTGGGGGTTAACTGCTGGAATTATCATTCATTGGGTTTTAACCATCAACCAACCAGAATTTAAAGAGAGCAGAGTGAGAGGATGGAAAATAACATGATCTACCTGTTGCAATGATCAATCCGGGAGCGGATTCCTTGGATAGGATGGGCATTCGGCGCAACTGGAAGCTGAGCAGCTGGCTGAGCCTTTGGGCCAAGTGAAGAGAACAGCCCAAAGAAAGCTAGTGAAGAGGAAACACACAAACGTCACTTGCCTGGTCCTACCAAAAGCCAGAGGCATTTAATATTCTGGAATCTCTGTCGCAACAAGAACCCTCTTCAAAAATCACACGACAGTGTCAAAAATCTGCAGCTAATTCTTATTCAGAGGTATGTGTTTATGCACATGTCGTTTCAGTTGCATGCTAAAAAAAAAAAAACACCTCTAAGAGGCAAAAGCACCTCTGGGACAACCATGACCTGGGTGACTGAGAAGCTCTACAAATTTTTAGCTACACAATTTGGGACGGACAGCCTTGGAATAGTGTGGAAATAGGAATGGATTTCCAGAGGAAAAAAATGCAGACTGCAGGAACCAGGAGCAACACTCAGGTGACTCCGAGGACACAGATAAACCTCCAAGTGGCCTCAACGACCCTCTAAAAGGATGCAAACGGCCAGCTGTCTGCAAGGAGTATAAATCCTTCCATTCCCCACCATCCAGTCAGAGTTGAAGAAGCTTCTTGGATGAGAAGCAAAACGTCTTCAAAAGAAAAAAAACAAGAAAGTCCAGTTGCTTCCTGAAAAAGCGCCTTTGGAACAAGCACAAGTTTAGCGAGAGAAAATCATTTGTTCAAAAAACATGGACGTGAGTAGGAGAATGTGCACACGATCCAGAACCTCTGCTGTCCACGGCTGCTCGCGCACCACCAACGATGACCAACAAAGGAAGATAAGCTCACCATGACTTGACATTCCTCCAATTTCACCTACTTTTACAACCTGCGTGAAGCCTAACTGGGACCCTGGAATGCAACAAGCGATCCAAAAGCCTTCAGAGAGGCAGCACCATTTCGTCAATCGTTGGCATCATTACCTCACAATTTATCTTTTCGCCATAGTGAGTATACTCTGGAGGCTGGAGAAATTCCCAAGTCCCACCTTTGTCGAAGGTGATGACCGAACGCATATTCTCGTCGCTGAACGAGCCGTTGATCAGGGTGGTGATATAGACCCCCGGAATGCCCTCAACGCGGTGGAAGTCTGCAAAAGGCTCGCTTGCAAAGTATCTGCCGAAAGAAGATACTCACTCACCTACCAGTCCTTCGAGGAAAGCTGAGACAACAAAACCAACACGGCAAGAAACATCAGATTCAACTTTATGGATATACAGCACTCTGCAAGAGTCTTAGGCCACCAACCAAAGTTTTAATTTCGTCTTATAATGACTCCGTAATCCCTTACATCGGGGTGGAGTCAGGGAAACTGCATGGAGCAGAGTGTTTACTGGCCGAATGCCCTTCCTGTTCCCATTGTGGAGTTCGCAGTAGATAATTATATTCATCATTCCCAGAGAGAGAAATATCTGCCGTTACCTAGGATCAAACTCACGGCCTCCTGATCGTGAGGTGAGAGCTCCACCTCTAGGCACCGCACCACATTTTAGCAAAGTTTTAATGATCATCCATAATTATCTTTCCGTTTTAGATACCACATTTTGGATACCACATCTAGGTTGTGTCAACTCATAAAATAATTCTCCGGTCTTTTTTGAGTTGCCAGCAGAAAGGAGGAGGGAGCAGTACAGCAGCTTGCAAAACCAAAACTGCATTCCATAAATGTTTTCAAAGATAGTTTCCAGGTGACCGAAGTTTCTGCCATGCAAAATTCTAACTGGAGAGCATGATTGATGAGTCTTGGCTATGGATGTGTCCCATTGGAGAATATGAATTATGATACACCCAGGAGGTGGGGCGAAAATCAGGGTCAAGGTTGATAATGAATGACGTGTCTCAGAGTCGGCTACACCCAGGCAGTGCTGGCATGTTAGCTCCCAATAAATCTTTTTTAAGTTTTGGAAGTTTGGCTCGAGACTCATGATTTAAATGGGGGTAACTGCCGGAATCCTAACAGGTTGCCTAAGACTTTTTGCACTGTACTGTCAGTTGTCATGCAGAATCTTGAACTGTTCCCTCCATTTTATCTTTTCTGCCAGATGAAGGCAAGCGTTACCTATTCATCTCTCTCCAGGAAGTCGTCTACCTTCTTACCTTACTAAGGTGTCGCTACCTGCTCCACCAGGACTGTAATACAGGATGTTTTCCAAAGTCAACGAAAAATGAAGGCCTTCAGCTTCGGAGATATAGAGGCTGGTGCTGTTGTTACTATAAGTGACGCACACAAACACCTGGTCTTCAGAAGTGTCCGCAATATAATATTCCTTCAAGACAAAATTTTGGAATGGAAAAATGTTTTTGTTTTATATGGGTGATAAAAAGCATTCAATGATGATTTCCTAGGGGTGGGATACAATGAAGGCATACGCTAGAGGTTTGATAATAGATTATACAAGGAAAAAGAATATTAGGAAAAGGCAAGCTTCTAAGGCCTTGGAAGATGAGTATAAAACTCTTGAAAAAGAATTACAGAAAATGCCACAGAAAAAGGATATTAAATTGAAGCTGGATGTAATCAAACATAAAATGGAATTAATAGAGAAAGAAGAACTGGCACAGAAAATTAGAAACTCTAAACAGAATTATTTTGAAGATGCAAATAAACCAGGTAGATGGCTAGCATATAAATTGAGAAAAGAGAAGGAATCAAGAAAAATATTGAAGTTAATAGACGAACAAGGCCAAGTTTGTTATGGGAATAAGGAGAAAAAAGAAATTATTCGAGATTTTTATGGACAACTATATAAACAAGAGAATATTGATGAAGAAAAAGTTAAACAGTATTTACAGGAAGCTAATTTACCAAAGGTACCTAAAGAGACTGAAGAAATGCTAGAAAGCAATATAACAATGATGGAACTAAATGAAGCATTTAAGAGACAAAATAATGGGAAAGCACCGGGTCCAGATGGGCTTCCAGCAGAATTCTATAAAACATTTCAAGAATCATTGAGCATTCCATTGTTAGAAGTTATGAATGAAGTTATGTTAAAAAAGATGATACCTAAAACATGGTCAGAGGCTTATATTACACTTATACCGAAGGAAGAGACTGACCCATTGCAAATTAAGAATTATAGACCTATTTCTTTATTGAATGCAGACTATAAAATTTTTGCTTCAATTTTAGCAGAAAGACTTAAAAAATATTTAAATAATTTTATCCATCCAGATCAAAATGGATTTCTGCCAAAGAGACAAATTAGAGACAATATGAGAGTAATCTTGGACACTTTGGAATACTATGAGGCTCATCCTGAAAAACAAATGGCTTTGATATTCCTAGATGCTCAAAAAGCATTTGACAACGTGAACTGGAGATTCATGTTATTATTATTGGAGCAGATGGGTTTTGCTAAAAAATTTATTCAAGCAATAGAAGCCATATATAATAAACAGACAGCAAGGGTAATGATGGAGGGGGAACTTACAGATTTTATTAATATAAGGAAAGGCACAAGACAAGGATGCCCCCTATCTCCTTTGTTATTTGTATTGACCTTGGAAGTGTTGAATAGAAATATTAGGGATGATAAAAGCATAAAAGGAATGAAAATTAAGAAGGAAGAATTTAAGCTACAAGCTTTTGCTGATGATTTAGCTTTTATTTTGGAAGATCCGCTAGAAACAGCTCCAAAGTTATTGGAAAGGATAGAGGCATATGGAGAGGTGGCTGGTTTGAAAATAAATAAAGACAAAACAAAGATCTTGACAAAGAATATGCTATCGAGACAGAGAGAAGAACTGGCAGACCTTTTGAAAATTCAAGTTACAAATAAGGTTAAGTATCTGGGGATATATTTGACAACAAGATGTAGCACATTAAAGGAGAATAATTATATTAAACTTAAACAACAGATAACTACAGATTTGAAGAAGTGGGAAAACTTGCAATTGTCATTAATAGGGAGAATTTCAACAATTAAGATGAATATCTTACCTAGAATTTTATTTTTGTTTCAAACAATACCAATTAGGCTTGGAAAAGACTATTTTGAAGATTTAAATAAAATCATGTTGAAGTTTATATGGCAAGGTAAAAAAGCGAGAATAAAGCTAAAGCTTCTGCAAGATGCTAGAATTAGAGGAGGTTTTGGCCTGCCTAATTGGGAATTGTATTATCAAGCTGCAAGTTTGATGTGGGTGAAAGAATGGATAACATTAAGGAAACATAGGTTGCTGACATTAGAAGGGCATGACTTGCTGCTGGGCTGGCATGCTTTTTTATGGTATAAGGGAACTAAAACACAGGGTTATTTTAGAAGACATTATGTACGGGAGTCTTTGTGGTTGAATTGGGAGAAGATAAAAAGACAATGTTATTTGAAAATTCCAGTTTGGTTATCGACCATTGAAGCATTTTCCTATCCTATAATTTATAAGAAGGAACAAACAGTTAGATATGGGGAACTTTTAGATGAAAAGGGTGAACTTAAATCGATCCAAAACTTAGAGGAACAAGGTATAAAGATGAATTGGTTTTCATATGCACAAATACATTCAAGGTATGATGAAGATTCCAAAATGGAGGGATTTTATGATAAACAGACTGATTTAGATAAGATTTTGATGGGTACTGATGAGAAGGTGATTAAAAAACTATATGGTTATTTACTGGGAATGAAATTAGAGGAAGAACAAGTTAAAGAAACTATGATTGTTTGGGGGAAGAATTTTGGATATGGGATTGATTTAGAGAAATGGCAGAAATTGTGGTCTCAAAATTATAAAATGACAATGTCAACAGCATATAAAGAAAATTTGTATAAGATGTTTTACAGGTGGCACTTTCCTCCGACAAGAATAGCAAGAATGTTCAAGAACAAATCTGAAAAATGCTGGAAATGTCATCAGATACCCGGCTCGTATTACCATATGTGGTGGACTTGTGAGGACGCTAGAAAATATTGGACTATAATTCACATGTGGTTGGAAAAAATGACAAAGAAACATATAGACTTGAAACCGGAGATCTTCTTATTGGGAATTTTACCTGATATATATAGTAAAGATTTGAAATACCTGATTGTAAATGTATTAACAGCGGCTAGGATTGTATTTGCTAAAAATTGGAAGAATGAGAAAATACCATTACAGGAAGAAATTATTAAGAAAATATTGGAATGTGCTGAGATGAGCAGATTGACATTTGAAATTAGAGAGCAAGAGGATAAACAATTTTATGAAATTTGGGATCTTTTTTATAAATGGCTAGATGATAAAATACGATAATAGAATATTTAGAATGTTAGAATGTTTTGCTATTATTTTGTTATTTGACATTATATTTATAAAGGGTTTTTTAAGGATTGATATGATATGATTATAGGATTTGTTATAGAGTAAATTGGTTTAAAGTATTGTTAGCTCATAAAGCATGAATGATTAAAAATATAGTCAAAAATATTTTTTTTTTTTTTTAGTGATATTAGGATACATAAGTTTGGATTGATGATATGAGTTGTTATGTAACATAATTGTAATTGAGACTACAGAATGAATGCACAAAAATGATGAACCAACTGACACACTTGATGTACATATGAGAGTTGATGTTTTTATGTTTTGTTTGTTTTGTTTGTCTGTAGAAAATTAATAAAATCTTTTTCAAAAAAAAAAAAAAGCATTCAAGCAAGCGAAGTGGCTCAAACGTGTGACGTCTAATCTCAAAAATGCCACCAAAATCCCACACCTTTGCCAAGAGTTCACTGTAACTTTAAATTAGCCTCAGTTTTTCCCAGCTGTGCAATGGGCATAATGCTAATATCTTGTAACCCACTGAAAATAGCCAAAAGATGGGGGTTATTTTCTTTGCAAAGCATTTGTTTTAAAGGATGCCTGCAATCCATGGAAACACGCAAAAAAAAAAAAATCTGAAAGCAAGCATGCCGATTATAGAGGTGTGGTTTATGACTGAATAAAGTGTTCTGACCTAGGCTTTACACAACAAAACCCCTTTTTATTAGGCTATTGTGAATTCCTATCATTCACATCCAGCAAAGTCCCAGCAAACAATCTTTCAAGGATGGATTATAACCACAGACCATATCAGGCTTGGAGAACTGCCAAGCCGATAGCTTCCAAGCAGAACACTATACCAGAAAATACTTGGCAAGGAGTCTCTGAGAGTCACAGACAAATCTTCACACTAATTAAATAAACTAATTGTCTCCTGCAAACCCCACTCCCCTTTCGCTCCTCTTTATTCCCTATGGGAGGGGCCATTCACCATCCACCTGTGGCTTTACTCCTGAGTCAACTCTTGTTCCTTAACTGTTCCCTTCTCCTGGTAGCTCTGCACATGCGCACATTGGGAACAAGCTCCAGCTGCTCTTCTTCCCCTCCGATCTCAGGCAGCTGATCTCAGGCAGCTGATAACTGTTGGACGGCCCTGGCCCCATCTCTGCCTCTGATGCAGAGCACCCAACAGAGCCTTCCCCAGACTCCAAGACTGGCCCATGTTCCTTTCCAATCTCCTCGCTGTCCCAGTCTGCCACCAGCTGGCAGGCCACAACATAAAAGTTTCTGGCCCCCTCATTTGTTCGTACCTTAATGGGGTGTCTTGTTGCAAACTGTGCAGCCTGCATTGGCTTCCGGTTAAAGGAGACCCAGAGTTGAACCGAAGTTTGTAATGGATCGCCCGACAGAGGCTGAGAAGAGAAAGAGACGGACAGAGAAAAATCAAACATGAGGGGGGGGGGGGTTGATGAAAGTTTCTGCAAACCAAAAACAAGTAAAAAAAAAACCCAAGGCCCTCCATAAATCTCCATGTTTCACTGAGGTTCTAGGACTCAATTTCCGCTTGATGTTTTAAACGAGTTTGTCGCTCGGACTCTGGAAGTGCAGTGCAATGAAACAGGAAATCATGACAACTTGACCAAGAGATGTTTTCACAGGGTTAATGTTGTCAAACATGTCCGTCTTTAAAAAAATGCTGCTTATTTGCTCACCTGTGGTGATCCTAGACCTAAGCTCAGAGGAACAAGGTAGAGTGGACAGAACCAGAATATTTTTTCCCAAGTTATTTTTTAATGTCCTTTCAAAGACTATAATGGAAGGTTCTCAGCTTACAATCGATCATTTCGTGACCATTCAAAGTTATAACAGCACCGAAGAAAGTGGCTTGGGGTCTGTCATGCCCTTGTTAGAATCTGGTTCTGAGGGGGAGATTGAGCAGCTGGCAGGGAGTGGGAGTGTGGATCCGGTGGCTGTGGAAAAAATGGGGGAAGGGAACAGTCCAGCTGGGCATACAGAAGAAGACCCAGGGCCAACCCCTCTTCATCCTAGGGCACGCAGGGAAGAACAGAGAAGGGAGCAACATGGCTTGCAAGAGAGAAAAAGGCCCTGATCCCTTTCATGAGTTGCAGCTGGGAGAACAGGATATTGCACATTTGCACATGGCTCCTTGCTGGAAGGAAAGCGTGCATTATCTTAGTCGAGGTTTATCTGGGTTTTGGCATTATCCTTTGAAAGTCTGCAATTTATCATCTTGGCCTGCCATGTTAATTACTTCAGCGCATTTTGTGTTGTTGTTTTTTTATTTCTAATTATCTTTACTTTGGGTTCGGACTGCATTTCTGCTCTTTGTAATCTGTTTTTTGAAGAATTTGATATCCAGATAATTGGACATTGGGGCCAAGTTGGAGGCATTAAAGGGAATTTATTCTACTTTGGTAACTTTGTTATTTTTGTGTCATGCCCCGAGTCATCACAGGGTTGGTCCTCAGACTTATGACTGATCCTCCCACTTATGCCCCTCATCAAATCCCTCACAATCAAAGGATCATAATTCAGGCGCTTGGCAATCAGCATGTTTTTAATGAGGGTTGCAGGATCCCGGGATCATGCAATCATCTTTTGCGAACTTCCTACACATCCTTTCCAACAAGTGAAGCCAATGGGGGAAACTGGCTTCTCTTAATGACTGCATGATTCATTTAATAACTACAGTGACTGTCTGAACCGCCATCACAAAAAAAAGGGGCATAAAATCAGGCAGAATTCCCTTAACGACGGTCTTAGTGATGCAAATGTTGGGTCAATTGTGGTCATAAAGCAAGGACTACCTGTAGAGGGTCCTTCCAGCATTGCGTCCATCCCCAAATTACTTCGCGCAGGTATACATGCCCTGCAGGGTTTTGAAACTTAACACCCCCCACCCAAAAAAAAAATTTTTATATGTTTTCCATAGGAGCTTGCCAAAAACTACCGTTCCAAATTTACTGTGGCTCAATGAACTGAATCCATTTGCTACAATGGGATAGTTTAAACACCGGTGGTTTTGGGCTCGCAGCCTAGGCCAATACTTATTCACTTGCTGGTTGGTCTCCAAGCAATTAACAAATGCCACAAGGTTGTAACTATGCTGTGGTTGCAGATTGAAAAGAAGCAACGTGTGTGTGTGAGAGAGAGAGAGAAAGAGAGAGCAAGGGAGAAATTTTTTTTTTTCTGGAAACATCATCTGTGTCGTATTCACCAAATGAATGCAAAAAAAACCCCCTGCCTTTTAGAACAGGTGCACTTGGCACAGGCTCCTCGGGAACCTCCTCATCGCTGCTGCAGCCCCCACAATCTCTGAAGGCAGCAGTCCACTCCCTGATGGTCCTGGCCCCTCATCTGACTCCTTGCTCTCTTCAACCGTCCGCACCTGCTGCCGATTAACCACAACACAGATGGTTGCAAAAGGGGACTATGTGACCCTGAGCTCTGTTATTGGCTGCAGACGCCTTCAGAAAAACCTTGTTGGGCACAGAAGAAGTTCCTGAAGGCCTCTGACAGCGAAAAGGAGGCTAGGAGCGATGCACACAAGTGAGGTTAGTCAGTGAATGACATCCCCTGAAAATAAGACCTGGTGCCTTTTTTTGGTGGCAAAAAAATTATAAGTCAGGGTCTTATTTTCGGGGAAACATGGCAACAAGTAAGATGAAAGCATTTCTTTTTATGTTGTTTTTAGAGCTTTTCTTTTCTTTTTTGTAGTCTTGTGTTTTTTTGTTTTTTTTTTAAGGGATGAATTTAACAGAGATGAACAGTTTGTAGCCAAGCAAGAGGCCCAGACAGGAATAGGTAACACGTTAAAATTCCTGAACAAATAAACAGAGATTTGCCCCTCAATGGCCAATGCTAAAATGCTTATTTATGTTATTCTCCTGGCCTCAAACTCGTGCAGCGCTGCAGCCAGTCTGCTGCAAACTGTGCCAGACCTCGTAAGGATCATTCATCGATCTAAATTGCAAATACGAACTGAATTTTAAATACGAATTGAAAAGTCCTAGAAGAACCTTTGAGCAAACTCTTGGTTCTTCTACCAGTTGGAGAACAAACTTTGCAAAGTCTGACACAGTCATGAGTCTGACACTGTTTGAAAATGAATGCACATCCAATCCAGAGGGATCTTGCAATCTGTGGGTGGGTGGTGGAAGACACCTCTGCAGCCCCCAAGAGGGCAGTTTCTTACCCCAGATTTTGTTGCAAAGAGATATTTGTCCCTGAGCTGGAAGTCTTCCACCTCTTCCAGCAAAATCTCTTTATTTTCCCGCGTCTGGAAGAAATCTGTGCTGCGAAGGACCGTCGAGGACAAATTAGGTTCATGCCGCTCGATGTAAACTGTATTTGACTTGTCGTATGGCTCCACACCCCTTAATGGCAGAAGAAAGGGAGGGGGAAAATTGATGCATGGAAAAAAAAAGTGATTTTTTTGTTTGTTTGTTTCATTTAGACCAGGAGTCTTCAAAATTTAAGACTTGGAGATTTGAACTCTACAGAACTTTTAAGACTTGTGGACTTTAAGACTTGTGGACTTCAACTCCCATAATTCTCCAGTTAGCCATGTTGACTGGAGAATTCTGGGAATTGGAAGTCCACATGGTAGAAGGAATTTGAAATGGTATGCGGGTAAGACCTTGGAAGGCTGGGGGAAGAGCTGCAGTCAGGCCAAGTCCAATAAGAAACTGTGATCAGATAAGAGGAAGCTGAATAATAGGCAGAATAATATTCAGCAGCTGAATAATAGGCAGAGAAAAAAACATCTCAGAAAGGATCTAAAAAGAGACAGTGGGAGGTTTGTACATTCAGACATGCATGATTCTCTTTCGCAGACTTATAACAAACAGAGCAGGCTTCTTCTGGGTGTGCTCTTTAACTGGTCTACCTGGTTGACATCCATCTTGCAAAACATGGCTGGCTGGGGAATTCTGGGAGTTGAAATCCACAAGTTATCAAGTTTGGAGACTCCTGATTTAGACGGATCAAAATGTGATCTCCAATGAGCACAAGATTTTGTGTTCTCCAGAATTCTTCATCAAGGGAAGTGTCTCTTTCACTCTCACTCTCTCTAAACACAACACAACACACACATACACACACACCACAGCAGACATTCCCAACTGGATACTGTTTGTGTGTGATCTAATTTGCAGAATGCATTCCCATGCTGTCATAGGCACTGATAAGATTACATCCATGTTTCTCAACCTCAGCAACATTGTGATGTTTGTTATTTCAACTCCCAGATGTCAGCATTCCAACAAACAAACTCCATCCCAATAAACTCCAAAACAAGCATCTCCTCAAAATTCCATCTTATTGGATAGTTGTCATATTGGCACATCTGGGAAAATCTGAATCTGAGAGTTCCGGGTTTTCTCTTCCCAAAAGAAATTCAAAGATCCATCCCCTGCATCCATCAGTCCATCACATAGCCCAATCAAATCGTCATCCCAACTGGACACTCCTCTCCAGGTGCAGAGCAACATGTCCTTGACTTTCTGAGAAAGGATGTTGTTGAGTCTAATCTTCCACCTCTCTACAAAATCCCCACTCCCAAATTCCCAGGCTCTAAATGTGGCAGCCTCGAAGCTTCCAAGTAAAATATGGCTTCTAAGACTAACACCAGAATTCCTCAACCAATATGCAGGGAATGGAGAATCCTGGCTAGGGAATTCTGGGAGTTGGAGTCCAAATATTGTAAAGTTTGGAGGTTGAGAAATACTCAATAATGCCGCCTCTACCCCAGTATGCTGCCTCCAATAGTGGTCAGTCAAATGCACCTAGGACAAAGTTTTCCAATCTGGAGACCAGAGCCCGCTGCTAGTCCATTTGGATATCCCAAGTGGAGGGAGAGAAGAAGGGAAGGGACAGCAAATAAACAAAATAACCCTTTTTAAAAATAAATTTGGCCAACATTTTGGGAGGTCGACGAATCTTACAAGGTTTTTTTTTTTTTACAATCTTACAATCACATTCTTGTTTGGAATCACCCCAGACTGGACAGAAGTGAAATTGTGCAGGGGGATAAAGAGTCCCGGGAATAAATGACAGAACTTACCAAGCGAAGGACTTCACGTGTTCATGTATCATAATCCAGGTTTGCCCAAAATCATCCGATTTCCAGAGCTGAAAAAAAATGAGAAGATGGCAAGCTAAATTTGAAGAGCTGAATAATTAAAGCCTTCAAGGTGCATTCTTTGCCATGAACCAGGGGGAGGGGAGGAAAGGAATGGGGAAAGGAAGAAGGGAAAGACAAGAAAGAGGGAAAGAAAAGGAAAAATGTAAGCGAAGGGAAAGAAAGGAAAGGAAAGGAAAGGCAAAAGGAGAAGACAGGAGAGAGAGGAGAAGAAGAGATGGGAGGGGAAGGGAGGAGAAGAGAGAGAAGGAGGAGAGGAAGAGACAGAGAGAATGAAGGGAAAGGGAAGGAAAAAGGGAAGAGAGGGGAGGAGAGGAAGAGATAGAGAGAGGAGTGGGGAGGGGAGGGGAGGGGAGGAGAAGAGAGAGGAGGAGAGGAAGAGACAGAGAGGGAAGGGAAGGGAAAGGTAAAAGGAAGAGAGAGGAGAGGAAGAGATAAGACAGAGGAGAGGGTAGGGGAGGAGAGGAGAAGAGAGAAGAGGAGGAGAGGAGACAGAGAGATGGGAGGAAAGGGAAGGGAAGGAAAGGGGGAAAAAAGAAAAAGAAAAAATAATCCTATTTTCTCTGGAAAGGGAAGGATGGGAAAAGGGGAAGGAAAGAGAAAGAGAAAGGACAAAGTAAACATTTCTGCCTAATGAGACCAGAAAGACAAAACTACTGCATTATATTCGTTCCAGGCAGGGTTTTTTTTTTCCTGTGGCTAAGCAAAAAGAAAAGACATTGGTGCATTGGAGCAGAAAGAAAACATAAAAACATGGGTGTGTGACTGCAGAAGACAAGCAACCTCATGGCTGCCAGAATCAAAGCAGCTGGTACATTCCCTGGCATCCACTTCTCCATCCCGGTGCCACCTCCTTCCAAGCACCAGCGAACAATCTCGAGCGGAGCTAAGGAAGAACAAAAGCACAATTCTTGTCAGAAAAGAGATGGGGTCGTGGGGAGGGGGACAGAGAGAGGGCTGCGGTTGGCGAAATTTTCTTCCACCCAGGGACTCAAGTCTTGGACAGAGGAAAGGCAGGGCACCAATCCAAAGGCAACTGACCCTATCCAAAATCTGGAGCTGTGTTAGCTGCCGGGGAGCATGGGAGGGAAGCCGGAAATATAGAAGTTGCAAGAAAACTCAGGATCTGTTTTCTTTCCCTTTCAGGCAGCAAACACACTGCTTAGGGATGTGGCCAAGCATATGGTCCTCTAGGACCACCTCTTAGAGACCTTGGTGACCATGGAAGGTGACATCTTGCAGGCCCAAAGCCAGCTTGAGTGAAAGATGTAAAGATTAACAGAGTCGGAAGGGATCTCGGAGGTCCTCCAATCCAACCCCTTGCTCATGCAGGAGTTTTCCTAATACAGCCAAGGCCAGACCAAGATGGACCGCCATTCAGGGGTGGGCTTCAAATTTTCTAGCAAGTGGCTCTCTACCCCCTAAGGACATGGCTGGGTGGACATGGCTGAGTGGTCATGTGACTGGGTGGGTGTGGCCAACTCAACATCACTTCTTTGCCCTAATTACCTAAAAAAATGATATATGCTAAAAAGTTGTTTATCATTTTGTGCGTTTAATACTTAAATAAAAGACTGGGTGAACCCAGGCTTAATAGCAGTGGCTGTGAGAGGGATCTTGGGGTCTTAATGGAGTTTTTGGTGAGTTAAGTGATTCTTATTATTTGGGAATTAATCCCCTTGGAGGCTAGTGGCTATGTTGTTTGATTTTCTCAATGGCTCTCCCTCGCAAGTGCTGAGTGGATTGTTTATCTAGCTTGCAATACTTTCACGAGGTTTGAAATGCTCTTGGCGGAATGCCCAGAAGTTCAATTAAGCCTATTGAGAGCTTTCTCTTTCTTGTGTTTCTTGTGTTTCTGAGGTTATTGGGGGCTCTCCAAGCCCCACAGAGTCTTAGCTAGGGGCTCTTCCGAGCCCCTGCGAGCCCCCAGCAGCCCATCTCTGCCACCATTTCATTCAACGTAAAGGAACTCAACACGGTTAAGATAATTGTGATCATGCTCAAATCACAACCAGGAAGCAACTGTGCAGGCAGGCAGATGTCAGGGCAGCCACGGGGCTGAAAGGCTACTTCTTCACCTAAGGGAAGAAGTCAAAAGAAGTCAAGTGTAGGCAATTCGAGATCTACCCTTTTCTAGACAGGTTGTGCCTGTGACACAAATATAATAGAAACGAAGCTTCAATCAATAGTTCCAGCTACCATATCTTGGTATCTTTGACGCTCCCTATAGAAACCGTATGGTACTGTATATCTTTTGCCCTGAATCTGGAACATCTCATGGTTCAGTTAAAGGGGAAACAGTGGTTTGCAGGAAGAGAAAACCCTAGGAAGTCCAAGAAATGTGTTCCTTAAGTCCTTCCGGTGCAGAACATCTTCACTGGCTGCCAAGGAAAGATCTGGGGGAAAAGCCACCCATTCTCTTACTCACCTGTTTGTTGGGATGGGATCGGTCGTATCCCAGGACAAGGTTGGGGAGCTGGCTGTGCAGGAGGAGGTCTGCAACTTTAAATGGAATTGGGAAGCCTTGAATGGTGGTGCAAAAATCTGTGGTGAGCCAAAGGTACTGGGAGAATGCATCGACAAAGATGTACTGTGGAAGGGAGGAGAAGGAAGGAAAGAGAAACAGGTTAAAAGAACAGGTCAAGAGACAGCTATAAAATTGCAACTAACACAATATATTTAACTATAGTTTTATGGATAAATTCAGTTACTTGGATCATACACCAAGCCCCAAAACATGGAGAGGGCACTTACTACATCTCTCAAAATTAATTTAATGTTGTTTATTGGATAGTTAAGTTATGCTGCGTGATTGCCAACAACAAAGGTTCTAAAAACTTCACGCTTGATTATTCATATAGTGATGGCACCAGGCTAGAAACCAACGAGATGGTGAGTTCCAGTCCCACCTTAAGCATGGAATCAACTGAGTGACTTTTGGCCAACCACCAGGAGATGGTGAGTACTAGTTTTGCTTTAGGTACGAAAGTCAGCTGCATGACTTTGGGTCAACACCAGGAAACAGTGAGTTCTAGTTCTGCTTTAGGCATGAAAGTTGGCCTGGTGAGTTTTAGTCCCACCTTAAGCATGGAATCAACTGAGTGACCTTGGGTTCAACCACCAGGAGATGGTGAGTTCTGCTTTAGGCATGAGAGTTTTCTGGGTGATTTTAGGCCAATCACCAGGTGATAGTGAGTTTTAGTCCCACAGAAACAACCCCGAGAGGTAAGTTGACTCAGACAGAGTGACTGGCCCAAAGTCACCTGGCTGGCTTTTGTGCCATAAGATGAAACTAGAACTCACTATTTCCTGGATCAAATTGGCTCACTAAGTATTTCTATTAGTTGCAGCATCTCAGGTTCTCTGATCATTTCCAAACCAGCTTCCAACAAGCAGACAGTGAGGGAAGCCAAATTCACTTAATGGCCTCATGAATCACATAGCAACTGCATTGATTCACGTAGTAATTGTGACAAATAAGGTCGTACATGACCTACTTAACAACCACCCTGCTTTAACAAAGGGAATTCTGGTCCCAAAGTGCAATCATAAATCAAAAATTACCTTTGTAAATTCTCCATTCAACAATCAAAACTATTGACCGTACTTACCCTTTTGTTGTCTGCTGGACTGTGGTAGAACTGAGCGATGACAGCTTGGCTGAAGTTCCCTGGGCCAAAACCAAATTTTTTGGATATCTTTTTAAACGTTTTCCCATAATCATAGGAAACATAAACCTAGCAAAGAAAGATGCAAGCGTGAGAAATGACAGGATTGTGTCTTTCACAGGCCACTTGAAACACTTTTTCCTTCAGGAAGAAAACAAACTCACTGAACTTCTGATTTTATAGAACAAGAGCTGTTTTTGTTTTTTTTTGTACATAAAGTTTGCAAAATGCAGGGCACTGGTGACTTAACTCCTTGCCTTTACAAGAAGGTGTAAAAGCAATTCCGAATTACTATTCTGGAAACAATTCAAATTGCTTCCTGGATGGAGACGTATGGAAATCCATTTTCACGCTCTGCTTGCTGTTCCTGGTGAGACCCTTGTGAAGAAGTAACAAAACTGTACACAACTATCTGTCTATGCCCTCGGTAGGATTCTATCAGCCTCCAAACAGGAGTGAAAAGATTTGAAGGTTTAATTCAATTAAGGTTGAGCTATCTAAGCATTAATTTGATCTGATTATTGGCTCTAATGCTTTAATTATTAATTTAATTAGCTGGGAGGTTTAATTATTTTATCATTAAATTGGTAATTGGTTTTATAAATAAAAATATTAATATGTTAACTATATACATTAATTGCCATTCCCTGCTCCAAAAATTGCAGCCAACCTAATTTTTTTCTTAAATTTGGCTTTTCCAGAATCTGCTGCTCCATCATTCCCACCTATGTGTTCAGGAGGGATAAGAGCTGCAATTCAAGAACCATCAGAATCCAAGTTTTAAAAATGGGTTTACACTTCGCAAAAGCCAATTTTTTAAAGGGGGGGAGGGGGAGGAAGAAGAGGAGGAGGAGAAAAAATAGGAAGGAGGAAGGAAGAGGAGGAGAAGGAGGAGGAAGAGGAAGAAGAAAAAATAGGAAGGAGGAAAGAAGAGGAGGAGGAGGAAGAGGAAGAAGAAAAAATAGGAAGGAGGAAAGAAGAGGAGGAGGAGGAGGGAGAAGGAAGAGGAGAGGAGGAAAAAATAGGAAGGAGGAAAGCAGAGAAGGAAGGAGAAGGAGAAGAAAAAAGAGGAAGGAGGAAGGAAGAGGAGAAGGAAAAGGAGAAAAAAGTAGGAAGGAGGAAAGCAGAGAAGGAGGAGGGAGAAGGAGGAGAAAAAAGAGGAAGGAGGAAGGAAGAGGAGGAGGAGGGAGAAGGAGAAAAAATAGGAAGGAAGAGGAGGAGGAAGAGGGAGAGAAGGAGAAGGAGAGGAGAAGAAGAAAGATAAAGAGGAGGAAGAGGAGGAGACAAATAAAGCAGCAAACTCTGTTGATGTTCAGAAACGATCAAACTGTCTTTTCTGGGAATGTTTTCCAACCTAAATGCAAAGTAAATATCTGATAAGCAATAATTAGCCAAAGAAAATACTTACATCACTAAATTTGGGGCCTGGCAATGCTAAACTGTCCCGGGCCAAAGCTACAATCACATCACTCTTCTCCCCGGCCCAGTGCACGACCATTTGATTGTGGGAATCGTTCAAGCTAACCTGAAAGAAGAGAAAACGGGGGGGGTTAAAAGAAAAGTGGCAAACAACGCAAGAGGCACAAAAGGGAAGGGAAACCATTTCTCCGTACAACGCTTCCTACCTTATTTCAGCCCTTGAAAAAATGAGAAAGGAAGAGGCTGTTTGGATCCTTTATATCAGGGGTCTCCAACCTTGGCTCCTGGAAGCCTGGCGGACTTCAACTCCCAGAGTTCCACAGCCAGCAAAGCTGGCTGTGGAATTCTGGGAGTTGAAGTCCGCCAGGCTTCCAGGAGCCAAGGTTGGAGACCCCTGCTTTATATACTATGTTACTTGAAAGAGGAGCAAGCAGACCTCCAGAGTGGAGCAAAACGCCTTCAAAGAAAAACCCAAGAAAGTCCAGTTGCCTCTTCTCCTTATTTCCAGGTTGAATCTCTCCTTGATCAGTTTCCATCCATTCTTCCTTGTCTGGCCTTCAGATGCTTTGGAAAATAGTTTGACTACCTCCTCTATTTGGCAGCCCCTCAAATATTGGAACACTGCTATCATGTCTCCCCTGGTCCTTCTCTTCCCTAGACTGTTTTGTGTGTGTGTGTGTGTGTGTGTGTGTGTGTTAAAAATCTAAACTGTAGCTTCTTCTAAAATAGATGTACATTTCCCAAGATCAGGCGGCTAGCCACATTTTCCTACTTTAAGAGTGCTGCAGACAAATGCTTCCCACATAATTTCAATCTTTATCTCTTCACCTATTTTTCTTTTTTTTTCAGTTCAAACCCAGGGAGGGGGAGATCAGCCATCGAGATTCTTCCAACTTGGCCCAGGAAGTGGCTGAAGAATGAACGCATTTCAAGGCCTGTGACGCAAGCATTATAAATAATAATCAAAGCCAGGCAGCTGTACCCTGGGTTGTCACAACTGTGAGCACGAGGCTTTGCGTTTCTGACACCTGGAGAGTTCCTTTTGATCTGCTGCTTTCATTCCAGCAGACGTTTGCAACCGAGGGGTTGACAAGGATGAAAGTTTGGCTTTCAAGGGAAAGATTGGAGTTCTAGCTTTTCTGGGCAAGCTGAAAATGTCAGGATTTAAGGCAGTGTCATCTGAGGGAGTTTGGAAACAGGATCTGAAAGCATCTCAAGGAACGGCAGGGCCATCAACCACAACAACAGCCACAACAAGAATCCCTACATTTGTGTTCCTATCCTGCCCTAAAAGCCATTTTTAACTTTTCCAAAGAGATACGGATAGATACAGATAATGAGAAGGGCAATAAGAGAAGGGGTGCAAAATGAAATTTTGCTTTCTGGTTTGCTGCAAGAAAATAGCGGGAAGAAATGATTCCAAATAAATGGCACGAACGGAAGAGATATATTGCTGAAAAGATATGAATCAAACTCCTATCTGCCAATGGGATAATTTGGGCACACTAAAATAATATTCTAGAACGGCGTTACTCTCTGAGAAGTAAACTGGCAAGGGCCAGCTCTCATTGCTGCCTTTCCCCCCCCCCCCTTGTATTAATCCCAAAGTTGAAGGTAAAAATATATATGACATTTCCCGTGTGTATTTGTTTAATCTTTTGGAAGCTGGCATGATGGAAAGCAAAACAGTAGACTTTAGCACTGGCTTTATTTACACATATGCCTCTGGAAATGACAGAGATTCTTCGGGAAAAGAAAAACAGTGAAGGACTAGTCCTTTAGTTGGAGATATCATTTTTCCAGAATGAGAACCAAGATTATCCCAGGTCTAGAACAGGGGTTGCCAACCTTTTGGACCTCAGGGACCACCAAACTCCTAATTTTAAATCCCAGGGACCACTAATGGGTTCTGTGGGCATGGCCTAATTTGTGGGTGTGGCTTGGTGGTCATGTGACTGGCTGGGCATGGCTTGTATGTAAATATTATATTTACATAAATATTGATTTTTTTTATAAAAAAGAGCAACTTTTACCCAAAATCAGGCAAAGTAGGCAGGCAGACTGAGTTGCTCACAGAATCACAGATTCATCCAGAAATCTATCTATCTTCCCTCAGCTAGCTCAGTCTGTCACATAAAATTTGCTTGCTGTGAGTCTGCACTGAATAATGGAAACTTCAGTCCTAAGGGAGGTTCAGCTGTGCTTAAAAGCAGAGCCGAAGATCTAAAGACTAGCTAGAAAGCAAGAAATCCAACCATTTCCTGCTTCCTAGCTGATCTAAATCTCTTGGCACAGCAGAACAGATGATAGTCAGAAAAAGGGAAAATAGCAATTTAGCAGGCAACTTTTCCTGGTAAGGAGTGAGTGGGCAGGGAGGGTTCCCGCAGGCCATGTGGGCAGCGCAACCTTGTGTTTCTGTGCAGCCTGGATTAATTGCTTTGGGAGTGACATTTCTCTGCGGACACCAAAATTTTCTCACAGCGGTTGGCAACCGCTGGTCTAGAAGAAGGGACAGGGAGCAACCTCATCCGACTGCTTTCTGGTCATGAAATGTTCTTTGATAAGAAGTGTCCAAGCTTGCTATCATTTCAAGAAAGGGCTAGCTTCTTTCTGAGTCCTCAAAATCTATTGAACAAAGAACGGCTATAAAATTCCAAGGAATCAGAATAACAACAGCGTTTGAAAGGACCTTGGAGGTCTTCTAGTCCAATCCCCTGCTTAGGCAGGAAACCCTATCCCATTTCATACAAATGGCTGTCCAGTCTCTTCTTAAAAGCCTCCAATAATGGAGCATTCACACCTTCTGGAGGCAAGTTGTTCCACTGATTAATTGTTCTCACTGTCAGGAAATGTCTCCTTAGTTCTAAGTTCGCTTCTCTCCTTGATTAGTTTCCATCCTTTGCTTCTTGTCCTGCCTTCTGATGCTTTGGAGAATAGCTTGACTACATCTTCTTTGGGGCAACCCCTCAAATAGCAGGAACATGCAATCATGTCACCCCTATTCCTTCTTTTCAATAGACTAAACATACCTAATTCTTGCAAACATTCTTCGTATGGTTTTAGTCTCCAAATCTTTAATCATCTTAGTTGCTCTTCTTTGCATTTTGTCTAAGGCAAAGGTCTTCAAACTTGGCAAGTTTAAGACTTGTGAACTTCAACTCCCAGAATTCCTGAGCTAACGTGACTGTCGGAGGAGGAATTCTGGGAGTTGAAGTCCACAAGTCTTAAAGCTGCCAAGTTTGAACACCCCTGTTCCATAGTCTCAATATCTTTCTTGTAATGTGGTGCCCAAAAGTATGTTTTAGCCTCTGGTCTCCTCATCATCTCAGTTGCTTCTACTTTGTAGTTTTATTGAATCTACCAGATCTAAATCCAAAATTGTTTTTGGTAAGTTTGATCATATAGAAAAATCCAGAATAGGTGACATAGAAAATTTGGGAAAATTCTGTAGATACGCTGCTAACCTGTGAAGTTTTCTGATGGTTTTTTTTAATTATAGGATGGATTCTTTAAATTATTGTAAGCCACCCAGAATCACCTACGTGTAGTAAATAAACTAAATAAACCCAGTTTTTTTCAACCTTAGCAACATAAGATATGCAGACTTTAATTCCCAGAGTTCCCCAGCCAGCCCTGTGCTAAGCTATCATTTTTTTTAATCTGGCATTTTTATATTTTCTTTTATCTGGCTTTAGTTTAAAAAGCAGAACAAAACTTCCAGGGCTGTTCATGTTAAAAACAATACATTATAACAATATCACCCCCATAAGAGAGGAAAAAACACATAACTAACTAAAGAGAAAAAAAACAACAAAAATAAACAGAACTAGAGCAGAAAAGACAGCAGAATACTGAATAAACACAGCTAAATCAACAGAGTAGTAAAAACCAACATTTTTAAAAAGCCTGCATAAATTAATCTACACTTAAAAGCTAATTATATTATATTTGCTTTAGGGGGATTTTGTTTAAAATGAAGCATTTATAAAGTACGATTCAGGCAATGTTTTCAAAGCAGATGGCAAATCCTTATTAAAACGACCATATCAAACAGAAAGGCTCCCCAGAACAATTACAAAGAAACAGGATACTGAATCATAATACGAGGCTTCTGCACATATACACTAACAAATTTGTGCATTCTTCTGTGGGAAGTGAGTTCACAATCGGTGCATTGCTGTAAACAGTGTTTTTCAACCTGAGAAAGAGGGGTGGACTTCAACTCCCAGAATTATTTTTAAGATGGGTGGGACCAACTCCCAGAATTCCCCAGTTAGCCTGGTTGAGAAACACTACTACAGAAAAAGGCAGGGAAGTGAATTATCCCAGAACAGGGAATCCAAACCTGAAACTCCCAATACAATTTTGTGTCCTGTGCAGCTTTTTTCATTTCCAGCCCTAACTTTCTGCAGCACAACAATTAAATCACAAATGAAAATTTTCACACACGGGAGAGGGACACAACTTATTTGGGGAACCCAGTTCCTTTTCAGGAAAGGAAGAAGAGGGGAAGGAAGGAGGAAATAGCTGAACTTCCATTTCCATACCCAGGTAAGTTTCCAGTATCTCTTCTCCAGATGCAACTTTGCCCCCGGCTGATGTCTGCAAACAGACACATAGAAATCTACCCTCTGCATGATGTCAAATGTAAAATTGTTTAAAGACTTGGAGCCCTTCCAGTTTGGGGAGGAAATCAATGCTTTCTTCAACTTCAACTATCCTATTTTTTTCCCTTTTATTTCTTTTGCAAAATGAGAAATTTGTTGAATCGCTCTTCAAAGAGAGGGAGGGGGGAGAGACAAAGAAAGAGAGAAGGAGAGAGAGAGAGACAGCTGATCATTTGCATCCTTTTAGAGAGCCGTTGTGGCCACCAAGCTAAGTGTTTATGGAGATTGTCAGCCATCCAGGTCCTGATTGTCCCAAAGGTGTTTTTTTTTCCCCCAAGAGGCAATTTGGACTTTCTTGGTTTTTCTAAATATGAAGCCAGCAGCTCATTAATGGGCTGTTTGTGACTCAGTCCCTGGGGTTGGGCCCCAGAGACCTGGAACCATTTTCTTGGAACTGCCCTTCAGAAGTAAACAGCGCAGGGCGCAGGTGTGCACCTCCAGGTGACGTCAGCCTGGAGCTGAGCACCAAATGCAACCGAAAAGTTCATCAGCACCTCAACTCCACACGAGGTGGGCAGGTCCTGTTAAGGCATGACCTCCTTGAGGAAGGATGAATGTCATTTTGGGTTTAGTGGTAGGAGGAGACGGATTAAAAGAAAACGTCCAGCTTTGCTCTCATGGTTTTTGTTTCTGATGAACCTGCCAAAACTGGTCTCTCCACGTACTGAAGCTCCCCCGTGAATATTGTCTTAAGTTCGTGGGAAATTTCTTCAACTGAGGAATACCTACCAGAACGGGCAAAAAATGTGACACATATATAAAGAAGGGCTTTGACTGTACTGTTGTTTTGACTTTGTGGGGGCCTTGGTGCTAGCACTGATGATATTACTTAGTTTGGTAGTGAAAGGTCTTCAAGAAAACCACCAAGCTCCAAGAGCACCAAGGACCCCACAGTCTGTCTTCTTCTCCTTTCTCCTTCTCCTTCTTCTCCTTCTCCTTCCTCCTCTTCCTCCTCCCACACCTCTCTCCCTTCTACCACTGATGATGTTACCTAGTTTGGTAGTGAAAGGTCTTCAAGAAAACCACCAAGTTCAAAGAACACCAAGGACCCCACAGTCTATCTTCTTCTTCCCTTCTTCCCTTCTTCCTTCTCCCTCCTCCTCCTCCTCTTCTTCTCCTTTCTCCTCCTCCTTCTTCTCCTTCTCCTTCCTCCTCTTCCTCCTCCCACACCTCTCTCCCTTCTACCACTGATGATGTTACCTAGTTTGGTAGTGAAACATCTTCAAGAAAACCACCAAGTTCAAAGAACACCAAGGACCCCAGTCTATCTTCTTCTCCCTTCTTCCCTTCTTCCCTTCTCCCTCTTCCTCCTCCTCCTCCTCCTCCTCCTCCTCCTCCTCCTCCTCCTCCTCCTCCTCCTCCTCTTCTTCTTCTTCTTCTTCTTCTTCTTCTTCTTCTTCTTCTTCTTCTTCTTCTTCTTCTTCTTCTTCTTCTTCTCCATCTTCTTCCTCCTCCTCCTCCTCCTCCTCCTCCTTCCACACCTCTCTCCCTTCTAGCACTGACAATGTTACCTAGTTTGGTAGTGAAACATCTTCAAGAAATCCACCAAGCTCAAAGTGCACCAAGGACTCCACAGTCTGCTTCCTCCTTCTCCTCCATCTTCTTCTTCATCTCCTTCTCCTTCCTTCTCCTCCTCCTCCCACACCTCACTCCCTTCTAGCACTGATGATGTTACCTAGTTTGGTAGTGAAACGTCTTCAAGAAATCCACCAAGCTCAGAGAACACCAAGGACCCCACAGTTCAAGCCTGAGCCAAAAAACAAACAAACCATCTTCTATCAGGATCTTGAATTTGTTGACGTCCCCATGGATACCAAAGGTTGTTGCCATGGCTCAATTTGTGTCTTAATCATCGTCACTTTGAGAATTGGCATCTTCAAATCTTCTCCTCTGAGAAATGGAGCTGACAAATAGTTCATCTCTGCATGTGGACCAATGAAGTGATGGGGATCTGACAGGACTGTACCACTCTCGGGGGTGCAGGGGATGTGTTAAAGTGAATTTCTCTCTGCAGTTTAGTGGGGGATGCTGAATGGCTAAATCTTGCTAATTGCTGTTTTTAATTGTTGTATGGTTTCCTTGGAAACTGCCAGGAGTCCTTCACTGATACTCTTAAGTACGGAAGAACCCCAAAGCCAGACAGCCAACCAACCTAATCCTTCATCTCAAAACTCTACCACCTTCTCCTTTTCTCCTTCCCAGCCATGGGCAGAATTTTCGGATCACAAGAAGCTATGGTTTGCTTAAAATCTGTTGAGATTCTCAACCATCCAGGCCATGGTTGTGCAGTTGCCTCCTGAAAAAAAGCACCTTTGGGACATGGTTTGTTTAATGATGGTTTGCTGAATAAGCAGCCCTTAGTTGCGTTCATGCAATGAGCCAAGTCGAATCAAGAGAATTTGTAAGAACAAGACGGGTTTTCTGCCTATTTCACTATGCAAAGTTTTGCCAGCATCATCCTTCACCTGTTAGACAAGAAAAGGAAGAGGTTTGATTGGACATTGGCCTGGAGAGTAACAGAAATATAATACTTAATTACTTAAGCCTTTAACTGTACGGATGTAAAAAGAGAGAGCAAGGGAGCAAAATCAAACAGCGCTTGCGTTCCACTCTGTGTGCTCGAAGAGATTTGGTACAGGTTTCATTCTGTCTCTCAGTGTCTCATCGGTTCCCTGGGGCAAAATTCCCTTCCAAGGTTGAGTTTTTTTCCCCTCTGTATAATCAGCATAATAATAAATCACCATGCCAGACTGGAGCAATAATGGCGAAAAGAAACCAGAATTTACGGAAGCTGATTCTGCACGAGAATTAACTGCGCAACAGTTGTAGGGAAGACAATATGTCACATTCTAAACTATGCAAAAGATTCATAGTTAATCCTTTTCTTCAAAAATCAAGGCATTTTGGAGAGGTCGCAGGAAAACACTTGACAGGCAGCAAGAAACAGGGGGAAAAAAAGGAGGTACAATTAAAATTAAGGACCCCAGGTGACCAGCCAGCCATTTTCAGGAAATTTTGCTCATAAATCAACAAATAGTATCTTATTGGCTATGCTCAGTTTAAGAAAAATATATGACAAACTTGGGCTAAGCAGGTTCCATCCGGATGGGTGGGACTGCAACTCATAAAATTGCCCAGCTGGTACTGTCTCCATTCCTGCTAGGAACTCAAGAAATTTCAGTCCTATTATGAGTTTCAAGAAGCAATTGCCTCCTGCTTGAGAAGGGGGTTGGGCTAGAAGACCTCCAAGGTCCCTTCCATCTCTATTCTGATTTATTGACTGCAAGATAGGAAGTTGGGGGAAAGTGAAGTGTTTCTCCATTTCAGCAACTTTTAAGCGTGGACTTCAGCTCCCAGGATCCCTCAGCCAACATGAATCTTACAAGCTCTTCCTACTCTGAAGTACAAGAGATCGGCACGGCCACAGACGATCTCACCATTACAAAGGCATTGCTTGGAAATCTGTAGAGAGTCTCTGCCATCCAGGTCCTGGTTGTCCCAAAGGTGCTTTTGTTTTCAAGAGGCAGCTGGACTTTCTTGGTTTTCTTTGAAGATGATTCACTTCTCATCCAAGAAGCTTTTCCAGCTCGGACAGGATGGTGGGGAACGGAAGGATTGATATTCCTTGCAGACAGCTGGTCATTTGCATCCTTTGACAGAGTCATGGAGGCCAGTTGTAAGTTTATCTGTGTCCTCAGGGTCACCTGGGTGGTGCTCCTGGTTCCTGTAGCCTGCTTTTTCCCCCCCTGGAAATCCGTTCCTACTCTGAGGGATGGGAATAAGAATGGATTTCCAGAAAAAAATGCAGACTACAAGAATCAGGAGCACCACTCAGGTGACCCTGGGGATACAGGTAAACCTCCAAGTGGCCTCAGTGACTCTCTAAAACAGTGCAAATGACCAGCTGTCTGCAAGGAGTATAAATTCTTCCCTTCCCCTCCATCCTGTCAGAACTGAAGAAGCTTCTTGGATGAGAAGCGAAATGTCTTCAAAAGAAAAAAACCAAGAAAGTCCAGTTGCCTCCAGAAAAAACACCTTTGGGACATTGCTTGGAAGAGCCACAGGCAGGTGGAAGGAAGGGCCACTTGCCCTGACCAACAGATTCTAAGGGAATCCAGGGACCCCTCAAGCAAAGACTTGGAAGACCAACATGGGCTTTTCCCTCTCACCAAGCCAATGACCAAGTTGCACTTTCCCTTCAGCAACTGAGTCAGGCAGACCAGACAGGAAAAAAAAACCCACCAAAATAAGCTAATTCTACTTTATTCTAAGGTTACATTAACTGAATCTTGCAGGCCTGAAGGGACGTTTCTCCTGCCAACTCTTGTATAATCTAAGTTAGGGAGGTTCCTTCTTAAGTTTCTTTCTCTGCCCATTTTGTAGCTGCCGGCTCTGCCCTCTCTTGTTTAATTGTTCCCTGAGTAGCAACTTTTCTCCACACTACCATCTCCCAAGGTCGTTTGCACATACCACTGTATCCTGCTTGTAGCGGTTGGGTTTGGTTGGAGGCCAGGGATATGTTGTGCAACAATATGGCT
This sequence comes from Hydrophis major, assembly GCA_033807585.1. Taxonomy (NCBI): domain Eukaryota; kingdom Metazoa; phylum Chordata; class Lepidosauria; order Squamata; family Elapidae; genus Hydrophis; species Hydrophis major. Next base: position 38,079,436 of record CM066334.1, read on the forward strand.
ACAACGAACAACTAAGCAATGGGGAACAAACCACAATCATTTGCTACACTCAATCCTTGATTTTATCCGATACTGGCCATCTGCCATGTGGCTTGACCAAACCCAACAGGCATTAAGGCTCCTCTGTCTCATTGCCCAACTGCTGCATAGGTCAATACAGTGGTGGTATTCTACCGGTTTGGCCAAACCAGTTGGCTTCGAGGATCATCTGTGAGCAAACCAGTTTGCTCCGACTATCAGCTGCTGGGTCCTCCCATTCACCCCGAGTTTATACTGATCTTTATTTCCTGCTTTTCAATCTCAGATGCTTCGCACGGCACAGACAATTGCCATGCATCAGCTGTTTTACACACAGGGCTTGCAACAGAAGGTGAGTTGCAAACGCTGCGTGCACGCAAAGCCCACGCTCACACTGAACCGGAAGGAAAAAGTTTTGAAACCCACCACTGGTTCAACGTGAACTCCTTGTGGCTATTCAACTAGATGTCCTTGAGTCGCTCTATCTCAACATCTCCTGCCTGTTGGACTGGATCTTGGACTTTAGAACACAACTACTGATCCAGTTCTACAGAGGAATGATTGAGTCTGTCATCTGCACCTCTATAACTGTCTGGTTTGATTCTGCAACCCAACAGGATAGACACAAACCAGAGGATAATTAGGACTGCAGAAAAAACAATTACTACCCACCTGCCTTCCATGGAGGACCTGTACCCTGCACGAGTCAAAAAGAGAGCTGTGAGAATATTTACAGACCCCTCACATCCTGGACATAAACTGTTTCAACTCCTTCCCTCAAAACGACACTATAGAGCCCTGCACACCCAAGTAACTGGAAACAAGGAGAGGTTTTCCCCGAATACCACCATTCTGCTAAACAAATAATTCCTTCAATCCTGTTCAACTATTACAAACTCTGCACTATTATTACTGTTAATCTTCTCATCACTCCTTATCACCCATCCCCTCACACTTGTGACTGTATGATTGTAACTTTGTCACTTATATCCTAATGACTTTTATTGACTGCTTCTTAGTATGATTTCATTGCTTATCGTACCCTATGACTATTATTAAGTGTTGTACCTGATGATTCTTGACTCTTGACAAATGTCTCTTTTCTTTTATGTACACTGAAAGCATTTGCACCAAAGACAAATTCCTTGTGTGTCCAATCACACTTGGCCAATAAAGAATCTCTTCTCTTCTCTTCTCTTCTATTTCATTCCATTCCATTCCATTCTATTCTATATTGACTGTTTCCTACTATGGTTTGATTGCTTACTGTACCTATGACTATCATTAAGTGTTGTACCTGATGATTCTTGATGAATGAATCTTTTATGTACACTGAGTACATTTGCACCAAGACAAATTCCTTGTGTGTCCAATCACACTTGGCCAAGAAATAATTCTATTCTGTTTTTTTAAAAAAACAACCTCATGCATATCTGTACCAGGCAAGGAATCCAATGGCAATATATAAAATATGTGGGTTTCTTGGAGTTCTCCAAGCTTGGTTGTTTTCTTGCAGATGTTTCATTACCTAATTAGGTAACATTATCAATGTGAGCACCAAGGACCTCCACAAAGTCAAAATGGTTGTACAAGTCAAAGCCCTAGCTCTTTCATCTGCATGAAAACCATCAAGCTTTGAGAGCTCCAAGGACCCCACAATTGAATCCATAGCTACAAATATTATCTTCTATTGATAGAAAACATGCTTGGATAAACAAGGACATTCAACAGTCTATTCACGGAATGAAGTTCTGAAACTATTACCGTTTCCTAAGAAGGATACTGTGATGACCCAAAGGGGTGTGGCACAAAAACAACAAAGTCACAAAAATAGGTAAAGTCCCTTTAATACCTCCAACTTGGCCCCCCAATGTCCAGTTATTCTTGGCTGGAGATCAAACTCTTCCCAAAAACAGTCTACAAAGGGAAGAAATGCAGTCCGAACCCAAAGTACAGATAAATTAGAAATGAAAAAAAACCAAAACAAACCATGCTGAAGTAATTAACAGGATAGGACAGGATAATGAATTGCAGAATTCCAAAAGATAAGGAAGCACCCACAGTTGGGAGGACACCAAAACCCAGATAAGCCTTGACAAAGATAATGCACGCTTTGCTTCCAACAAGGTGCTGTGTGCAAACACCCTTCTTATATCCTGTTCTCTCAGCTGCAATTAATGAAAGGGATCAGGGCCCTTTTCTCTCCCATAAGCCATGTTGCTCCCCCTCAGAGTCAGACTCCAACAAGGGCATGACGGATACGTTCATAGGAGAAAAAGGTACCAAATAAAAAGAGTGCATATCAATCAGAATAAGAGCTGGAAGGGACCTTGGAGGTCTTCTAGTCTAACCCCTGCCAAGCAGGAGACAACTGCTTGTCACAACTCCAGGACCAATGAGTTTGCTAAAAAATCCCATGCATATATTTTTTAAATAGTATCTAAAAGGTCATAGGGACCAGAAGGAAGCAATCAGGTATGAATTATTTTCTGGGGCTGGACTAAAATACTTCCCAGGCCCCTTCCAGCTCTATTCTATTCTAACATTCTAATGACCACTGTGGATTTCAGAAAACGACTCGTCCTCACAATGCAAAACTCTGTCCTTGCAAAGGACAAGAGCGGGCAAACACCTGAACATGCAGACAGCTGCTATCAACATGCAGTGTTGACACAAGAGTTACCGCTGGAAGCTTTTGAATAATAAGAGCCAGCATTATAATGAAATTGCAAATGGGGATTTCAGATTTGTTTTCTTCTTACAAAGGAGGTCTTGCTGTCCATGTTGGTTTTGAGGCCTTTTTATTTTTATTTTTTAAAAAAATCCAAGCTCACAGTTGATAACAAGGATAACAAAGCTGTGGAAAGATTTCCACCTGAAAACACAGAAACGGGAAAGATAAACTGTGTAATTTTTCTGGTTGAAAAAAGGTTAGAATGTTAGAGTAGAATAGAACTGGGAAGGACCTTGGAGGTCTCCAGTGGTGGAGCGCCCATGATTTCTGGTGGCAAGTAGTTCCATTGGTTAATTGTCCTCATTGTTAGGAAGTTTCTCCTTAATTCCAGATTGCTTCCCTCTTTGATTAGTTTCCAACCATTGTTTCTTGTCCTGCCCTCTGGTGCTTTGAAGAATAATTTGACCTCATCTTCTTTGTGAGGCAACCCTTCAGATACTGGAATACTGTCATTGTGTGACACCTAATTCTTCTTTTCTTTAGACTAGCCAAACCCAAATCCTGCAGCCATTCTTCATACGTTTCAGTCTGCAGATATTTGATCATCTTAGTTGCTCTTCTCTGAACTTTTTCCAAAGTCTCAACCTCTTTTTTGTAGCACGGTGACCAAAAGACCCCTCACATCCTGGACATAAACTGGTTCAACTCCCTCCCTCAAAATGACTCTATACTCTCTACACTGCACACCAAAACAAGTAGATACAAGGACAGTTTTCTCCCCAGTGCCCTCACTCTGCTAAACAAATAATTCCCTCAACACTGTCAAACTATTTACTAAGTCTGCACTACTATTACTGTTAATCTTCTCATCACTCCTTACTACCCACCCCCTCCCACTTGTGACTATATGACTGTAGCTTTGTTGCTTGTATCCTTACGATCTATATTAACTGTTTCCTAGTATGATTTGATTGCTTATTGTACCCTATGCCTATTATTAAGTGCTGTACCTGATGATTCTTGACTCTTGACGAATGTCTCTTTTCTCTTATGTACACTGAGAGCATTTGCACCTTGTGTGTCCAACCATACTTGGCCATTAAAGAATTCTATTCTAAAAAAAAAATTGGTGGCAGTATTCCAGGTGTGATCTTACTAGGGTTTTATAAAGTGGTACTAGTACTTCACGTGATCTTGATTCTATGCCTCTATTTATACAACCCAGAATTAGCGTTTTTTAATACAATCTGGGGTTGGATTATGTAATTGTCTCATTTTGAACAGGCAACTGAGCAAAAAAAAAAAAAAAGCAAGCAAGTCACATGCCTAAACATGTTCTTTAGCTATCTCTGGTGGCCCATATCTTATTATTTATTTGCTGTCTGTTTGGAAAGGTGACAATGGAGACATCCTAAAGCAAGGGTCTTCAAACTTGGTAAGCTTAAGACTTGTGGACTTCAACTCCCAGAATTACTGAGCTAACATGACTGGAGGAGGAATTCTGGGAGTTGAAGTCCACACGTCTTAAAGCTGTCAAGTTTGAAGATCCCTGTCCTAACATAAAGAACTGAATATGCTGAAACAGCGTTGGATGATAACGGCTTGACCATATCTGAGATATTGAATTAGAATTTCTAGCGAAGGTTATGAGAATTAAAAGTGATGGGAAGATTGATCTCTGACATGATCTCTAGTATGTACTACAGTCAGGGGACGCGATGGCTCAGTGGCTAAGACGCTGAGCTTGTCGATCAGAAAGGTCGGCAGTTCAGAGGTTCGAATCCCTAGCACCGTGTAACGGAGTGAGCTCCCGTTCCTTGTTCCGGCTTCTGTCGACCTAGCAGTTCGAAAGCATATTAAAAAAAATGCAAGTAGAAAAACAGGGACCCCTTTGGTAGGAAGGTAACAGCGTTCTGTGCGCCTTCGAACGCGTTTAGTCCTCCCAGCCACATGATCATGGAGACGTCATCGGACAGCGCTAGCTCTTCGGCTTTGTAACCGAGATGAACACCGCCCCCTAGAGCCCGAAACGACTAGCACATAGGTCTGAGGGGAACCTTTACCTTTATGTACTACAGTCATGGGACATCAACATATTGATATTGACTTCTGGCTGAGTTTGAACGACATCCAGAGTTGGCTACTATGGGAACCAAATGTTAGAGAAGATAGGCCTGAGGGGATGTTTTTTGATAGGAAATCCATGTTGTGAAATCAGAACGATGGCCATGAAATAGACAAATCTAGTTTAGCTAAGCAGGTAGTCTTTGTCTTACAGCCATCCATCTACTGACTGTTTAAAGTTACAAAAAAGAAGAAAAAGAGACTTTATTCTGGGGTGCAGAATTCTCAACCAGTTTTAAAAATGCACCAAAGGATGAAGAGGGAAGCCAAGAATATTCCAGATTTTGACATAGATCTGGGATCCTTAGGGGAAGAGAAAGGAAAAAATTGTGGGGAAAGAAAGAGAGAGGGAGGGAAGGGGAGAGGGAGGGAGGGAGGGACGAAGGAAGGAAGGAAGGAAGGAAGGAAGGAAGGAAGGAAGGAAGGAAGGAAGGAAGGAAGGAAGGAAGGAAGGAAGGAAGGAAGGAAGGAATTCAGCCATGGAAAGCTGGTGCCCAGGCGAGTGAAATTCTGAGGCCCAAATATTTTAGTTCGGTTTCATAGGGTTTAGAAATTAAGGAAGACTTGACTTTTCTCTTAAATCATCATTTTTTCCAGTGAATGAACATCTGGTCATTATGAAAGCCATTTCTTAACCTGATGTCTTCCTGGTAGGTTTTGCTCCCTTTGGTATCCTGGAAACAAGATGCCAAGGCAGGAAATAAAATAATAATAAACCATTGTTGAGTTGACAAGATTTGTGCCTTGTGGTTTAAAAAAGAAGGCAATGTTTATTGACTGGGGCTAGCGGGATAGAAGTGATCTTAATCTGGATTGCCCCACAAGAACCTCAAGAACATCTTTAAAGCAAACAGAAGGTGCATTGTGCTCTTCACATTCTTTTCCATTTTTCTTTAAAAATAGTGGTGGCCCTTTCTGACAATAGTTCCAACTGCCTATTAGAAATGTGAGGAATTCTTTCATTTCAGCAAGGAATTGTGGCTCCTCACAACTTAAGGCCTTCCTTAAATTTAAAGATAGCTCCCTTTAAATCTCACATCAGCTGTTACGTCATGGAGAAAGAGGAGAAGAAGATGAAGATATAATTCGGAAAATATTGGACTGCGCAGAGATGGATAGATTGACATTGAAAATAAAAGACAAAGGAGGTACATAATATTACCTAACGTGGAATGGACTTTATGAGTGGTTAGAGATAAGAGGTCAGAAATTAGATGAAGAAAGTTTATTGCTATGTATAAATTAAACATAAACATGGTTTATAACTACAAATCTATACACATATACAAGTGAAATACCACTCATGCGTCATCATAAAATCTCCAGAACCATAAAGCCTACAAACTTGAAATTTGGCACATATATTTCTCTTGGCTGCTAGGTGCTCACTAAGAAAGGATTTTTTTCAAATTTGTATAGCATTATTATTAACATGCTCTCATGCTAAGGAGTTCTACTCCCCCTCCCCACCTGAAAAGAAATCTGCTCCAAATGCAAAACACAAGCAGAGGAGTTTCAGTTTCAGAGCACCAAGCAGCTTTAGTACAGAACAGTTAAGCTAAGCCACACCCAGGTTCCTTGCTGTCTCCTTCTTGCTCAAATACTGCAAATACTGTTTCAGTTTCCAAGCAGCCCTCAAGTCTCTCACACACACTGACAGGACACTGGCAAGATGAATACTGATGGGCGCTAGTAGGCAGAGGCAGAATTACACACCCACCCTTATTTATCTCCCCAAAAACTAAGCCCGACCAAATAGTTTCATAGCGAAGCATGAATATAGAGCTAGTATGCCCATATAATCAACAGAATTATAAATAAGCTAACATAAGTATACATTTGGTCAAAATCACTCTGTTGTACCACTATTATTGTTATTAGCATATATGTTACTATCTTTTGTTTTTCTTTTCTTTTTTTCTTTTGTAAAATGAGATGCCCTGACAATACATTGTATTCAAAATGTTTATATATGAATAAAAAAACAAAAAAAAAATTGTAAAAAAAAAGAAAGAGGAGGAGGTTGGGACTTGAGGTGTCTCATGGGCTCAACAAAGTCAACACATGGTTGACAATCTCAGAAAAAAGCTAACAGGCTTTTATAGGAAAGAGATGGAGAAGTTTGGAGAAGATACCCCTTTTCTGGTTCTTGCACAAGGAATTCCAGCCACGCACATTGGATCAGGGGTCGCCAACCTTTTGGACCTCAGGGACCACCAAACTCATCATTTTAAAACTCATGGACCAGAGAGACCCTGGGAAAATCCCCAAAAAAGTCTGCAGGAAAATCCCCCATCCCGTTTTCCTACCGATCGATCGATCTTTATTTGGGATCACAGGATTCCGTCTCCAGCTCCGTTCTCGGGGGAGAGAGGGAGGGAGAGACTTTTGGCTTCTTGCAAAGAAAGCAGCAGAAGCCGCAGAAGTCTTTCTTTCTTTCCCCCAAACTCTGTCAGAAATGAGTCTTGGAGCAGGAGGCCTTGCAGGGTCTCAAAGACTCATTTCTGGCGGAGTTTGGGGGAGAGAAAGAAAGACTTTTGTTGCTTTCCTTGCATGCAGCCAAAAGCAGAAGAAGAAAGAAGCGGAAAGAAGCAGCCCGGTGGCCAGGCCAGGCATGTGGGGCGAGGGGGGCAAGTTCGCCCCTCTGCCCTTTCCCCCCTCCCCTCCCTACCTTGTGTTATTCACAATGCAAGCGATTCAAGCCCTGTGTTCCCGCGGGCCATGTGGGTGGCGCAGCCTTGTGTCCCTGCACAGCCTGGATTAATTGCTTTGGGGGTGATATTTCTCTGTGGACGACCAAAATTTTCTTGCAGACCACTAGGGATCCCCGGGCCGTGGATTTCATCGTTCATAGGCAAGGAAGACCCAAAATCTACATCCGCGTTGAAGTTCAGTAGGAATCAAGCTCCCATTATTCTTTGCCATGGTGGATGGAAATATTAGCACCCCGCTGGGTCTAGGGAGATTTTTTGGTCATCCAGGTGACGGTTGTTCCAAAGATGCTTTTCCAAAATGGGCAACTGGACCTTCTTGGTTTTTGTTTTGAAAACGTTTCGCTTCCCATCTGGGAAGCTTCTTCGGTTCTGGCTGCCTCCGGTGGGGAACATCAGAACAGAAGAAGCATCTTGGACCAGAAGCAAAACATTTTCAGAAACATTTTGGTTTTGCCTTTCAGGAAATGCCCTGCGGGACTCAAGCCTGGACAGCTGCAAGTTGCGACACAAGCGCACGCATACACACACACACATCCTGGCAAGGAACTATTGTTTGCAAATAGCCAAACTGGGATTTCCAGTTCTTCCAACAGGCCAGAAACAGACCGTGAAAACGTCCATGTGCAAAGCAGGCTTGATGTCCCCTGATTTTTCAGCCCACACACACACCCCCGCCCGCCCTCAAAAAAACCCAGTTTATCCCAAGCCCTTGGCCAGGGCTGCAAGCAGAACAACAAACATTCAGCATCAGTCCAAGGGGGTCTCTCTCTCTCTCTCTCTCTCTCTCTTTTTCTGGACCCCTGACGAAGCAACCTTTGTGGTGCTCCTCTTTTTGTCAGTAATGGTGTAGGGTCTCCTACTTGGGCAGGGGGTTGGACTAGATGACCTCCAAGCTTCCTTCCAACTCTTGTTAATCTGTAAATCTGTACCTCTTCCTGCTGCACCCTCGAGCAAGGATTTTACCATTAAATCTCCTGCAGGCAGGCAGGCAGGCAGGTTCCCCCCCTTCCCGCCACTAATTCTAATTGCCTCCCCCTCCCCCTCGTTTCTCAGCAGCAGCAAGGGCAAACGAAGCGCCCACCCCCCTCAATGAAGGCACCAGCCAAAGGGGGGGGGGCGGCGGAGGACAGAGATATCCCCCAGCAAAAAAAAAAAAAACACCACGAAACCTGGTGGGTGCAAACACATTATTGGTGGGAAGTTTGCAAGAGGGGAGGGGGGTTTCAAGAGGGGAGGGGGAATTGGCAGGAGGGGAGGGGGACTTGGCAAGGGGCGGCAAAGGGGATCTTCCAAGGACGTTTCCGGGGGCAACCCCCCCTCCTCTTCGCTCGCCCCCTGCCCCCTCCCCGGGAGTCAAAGCCGGGATTTAAGCCAGCTTGCGGAGCAACGGCCGAGGGGGAAGCCAGCCCAAGGAGGGTCGCGACGCGGGATGTCCGTCCGGGGACCGCTCACCTGGCCATACACCTTCACCGGCTCCTCCAGCGGCGGTGGCGGTGGCGGCTGGGCGCTCCTTCTCCTCCTTGCGGGTTGGCCGGGGCCGGGGAGATCCTGAGCTTGCAGGCGCGCAAAGCCCCGATCCTGGGGCCGCGAGGTCAGGGCGCGATGCACCCGCAGGCTACTCCGAGGAGGAGAGGAGGCGGCGGCCGGCTGGGGGGACCCCGCGAGCAGCCGGGGCAGCAAGAGCAACAGCAAGAGCAGGGGCGGCCGGAGGGCGGCCGGAGCAGAGCCGGGCTTCCAACTGCCGCCTGTCGCCATGTTCCTCGCTTGGGCTCCGCCGGCTTTGCGCGCTCGGCAGCGGCCAAGTGGGGCGCCGCCGCCCGGAGAGAATGTGCCAAGGGATGCTCGGCTCCGCCGCGCGCCACGGAGGAGCCCCCGGGGCTTCAGGCGCCGCGCCCGGACGGGGCAACCCCTTTGCCGCCGCGCGCCCCCGCTCGCCTCGCTCGGCACCCACCCGCGCCCGGCCGGGGAAGGAAGAGGCGAGCCACGCGGGGTCGACGGACGGCTCTGCACACGGGGGCGCGTCCGCGCGGCCGGACCCAAAGGCGGACGCGCGCTGAGCTCTGGCCACGCACTTTCCTCTGATCTGATCTGATCTGATCTGATCTTCCTTCCTTGTCTGTACATTCCTTCCTTCCTTCCTCTCTTCCTTCCTTCCTTGTCTCTCTGCTCATTCCTTCCTTCTTCTCTCTCTTCCTTCCTCCCTCCCTCCCTTCCTTGTCTCTACATTCCTTAACCTTCCTTGTCTCTCTACTCATTCCTTCCTTCCTTCCCCCCTTCCTTCCTCCCTCCCTCCCTTCCTTGTCTCTACATTCCTTCCTCCCTTCCTTCCTTGTCTCTCTACTCATTCCTTCCTTCTTCTCTCTCTACATTCCTTCCTTCCTTCCTTCCTTGTCTCTCTACTCATTCCTTCCTTCTTCTCTCTCTTCCTTCCTTGTCTCTATACTCCTTCCTCCCTCCCTCCCTTCCTAGTCTCTACTCATTCCTTCCTTCCTCTCTTCCTTCCTTGTCTCTACACTCCTTCCTTCCTTGTCTCTACATTCCTTCCTTCCTTCCTTCCTTCCTTGTCTCTCTACTCATTCCTTCCTTCTTCTCTCTCTTCCTTCCTCCCTCCCTCCCTTCCTTGTCTCTACATTCCTTCCTTCCTTCCTTGTCTCTCTACTCATTCCTTCCTTCCTTCCTTCCCCCCTTCCTCCCTCCCTCCCTTCCTTGTCTCTACATTCCTTCCTTCCTTCCTTGTCTCTCTACTCATTCCTTCCTTCTTCTCTCTCTTCCTTCCTTGTCTCTATATTCCTTCCTCCTTTCCTTCCTAGTCTCTACTCATTCCTTCCTTCCTTCCTCTCTTCCTTCCTTGTCTCTACACTCCTTCCTTCCTTGTCTCTACATTCCTTCCTTTGTTCCTTCCTCCCTTCCTTGTCTCTACACTCCACCCTCCATCCCTTCTTTTTCTCTATACTCCTTCCTTGCTTCCTTGTCTCTGTACTCCTTCCTTCCTCCCTTCCTCCCTTCCTTGTCTCTACACCCCATTTCTTCCCTCCCCTTGTCTCTTTACTCCTTCCTCCCTTCCCTCCTCCCTTCCTTCCTTCCTTGTCTCTACTCGTTCCTTCCTTCCTCCCTTCCTTGTCTCTACATTCTTCCCACCCTCCCTTTTCTCTACACTCCTTCCTTCCCTCTATACTCCTCCCTCCCTCCTTCCTTCCTGCCTCTTTGCTTCTTCCTTTTCCCTTCCCTCCCTCCCTCCCTCCTTCCCTCCCTTCCTTTATTTTCTCAGAAGGAAAGGGGGACCACATGACACATGCACCCCGAAGGGGATAGAAGTGCAAACCGGGTGTGCTGCATCTCAAGCAGCCTCAGATCATCTTGGTGCTTTCTGCCTCCCCTCTGAAGCAGGAGGGAAAGGCAGGTGTGGGCTACACCAGCTGCTTCCCTTTGATGAATCATTCACATCTGGATCATTACCGCACTGCTGCTGCTGCTGCTGCTGGCTGCAAAAACCTTTGGTGAGGTCACTGTTCTGCAGCCAAATTCCTGCAGGCCACAACCGGACCCACTTGTTGGTGGCTTATTTTTGTGGCTTGGCTGCCGTGCCTGACTTTGGGGTTCCGAGGGAGGGCTGGTCCAGAAGCACTGACTCCTGCAAAGGTCTTACCTGTCTGGGCCAGAAGGGGTGTCAGTTTGCTAGATGTCCTTAAAAGCTCCGGAGAAGGTCAAAGGCAGGCCTGGGATAAGGTGCAACCTAGTGGTGGATTCAAAGATTTTTACCACCTGTTCGGTGGGTGTGGCTGGTGGACACACTTGGCACGTGTACACACACTTTGTGTGTGTGTGTGTTTGCCAGACACGCACTTTGCGCAGGTACAGAGATGTTCCAACTCACCTGCAAGCCTGCACGATCCCGGTTGCTTCAGCAGCTGCCGTGCAGCACTCTTCTTCTGTGCCACACAAAGCAGCTGCGCTTCAAAAGCAGAGGTTAAAGGTGAGTGTGGGAGCCCAGGTGGGCCAGATGGGCCCAACCGCAGAGCGGCAGAAAGAACTGGTTCTGTCTCCACTGCTCCTCAGCATTACCAGCTCGACAGAACCGGGCCGAACCAGTAGAATGCCATCACTGGTGCAACCAGTCCTTTGCTAACAGCCCAAGGAAGGACTTTCTGCCCTTCAAGATTTCTCCGGTTGGGAAGGATCAATGGATGGAATAAGAACCTTTTCTGCCAGGTTCAAACTGTCCTGCCCCTGGGGGAGAGGAGGAACAGCCGACAGGGAGTGGAAGTGTGGCTCCGGAGGTTGTGGAGGAGGCTGGGGAAGGGCAGAGGACGGCTGGGTAGTCAGAGGAGGACCCAGGCCCATCCCCTCTCCATCCTAGAACACGCAGAGAGGAGAGGATAAGGGAGAGACGTGGTCTACTTGGGAGGAGTGGGCTTTGATCCTCTTCATGGGCTGCAGCTGTGACAACCGAATAAGAGGACTGACATGCGTATGGGCGAGTGCTGGAAACAAAGCATGGAAATATCTCTAGTTTATGGTTCCTCTCTGAGTTTGGCGTCCTTCCCAGTGTGTGTTCTGTTATCTGTGGATGTCTTCAAGCCCTTATCTTGCCTGGTTTGTATTGTTTTTTTACTCTTTATAATATAAATGGCATTTCCTCCTTCTTGTAACTGCTTGTGTGCGAGTTTTTTGTCTTCATTCAAGGATATTTGGAGCTTGGAAGCAAAGTGAAGGAATAAAAAGGGATTTTCCTGTTTTTACCTGCCCTCTTTTTGGAGTCTCAACATCTTGAGACCTCCCCACCTTTATGCATCTCCTCAACTTTATCCATAGGGATGGTGTGGACTCTTCTCCTTTCAACCTCATGGCTGTCCTGCTAACTCCCTGTCCCACAGGTTGTCCACGTCATTTGGGTAGGAGGGGTACTGCTCACCTGGGGATAATGAGACTCGTCCTTCTTTGATGAGGAAAGAGGTGCTCTTCCAATGCATAAATCAAAATATCAAGACTTGGAATTAGAGTTGGATGTCATTTTGAAGGTGTTTTTTTTAGATAGATAGAGAGAGAGAAAGAGAGAAGAGAGAGAGAGAGAGAGAGAGAATAGATAGATAGATAGATAGATAGATAGATAGATAGATAGATAGATAGATAGATAGATAGGATTCTTTATTGGCCAAGTGTGATTGGGCACACAAGGAATTTGTCTTGGTGCAAATGCTCTCAGTGTACATAAAAGAAAAGAGACATTCGTCAGGAGTCCAGAATCATCAGGTATAATACTGAATAATAGTCGTAGGGTACGATAAGCAAACAAATCATATGAGGAAACAATCAATAAAAATTGTTATGATACAAGCAACAAAGTTGCAGTCATACAGTCACAAGTAGGAGGGGATGGGCAATAAGGAGTGATGAGAAGATTAATAGTGAGAGTGATGCAGACTTTGTAAATAGTTGGACAGTGTTGAGGGAATTATTTGTTTAGCAGAGTGATGGCATTGGGGGAAAAACTGTCCTTGTGTCTAGTTGTTCTGGTGTGCAGTGCTCTATAGTGTCGTTTTGAGGGAAGGAGTTGAAACAGTTTATGTCCGGGATGTGAGTGGTCTGTAAATATTTTCAAAGCCCTCTTTTTGACTCATGCAGTATACAGGTCCTCCATGGAAGGCCAGTTGGTACTAATTGTTTTTTCTGCAGTCCTAATTAATCTCTGGAGTCTGTGTCTGCCTTGTTGGGTTGCAGAACCAAACCAGACAGTTATAAAGGTGCAGATGACAGACTCAATAATTCCTCTGCAGAACTGGATCAGCAGCTCCATGGGCGGTTTGAGTTCTGGATTGAAATCACAAAAGAGAAAGCCTATAGATCCGTGTTGCTCAGCCTTGACCATTTGAAGATGTGCAGACTTCAATTCCCAGAATATTCTGGGAGTTGGACTCCACACATCTCAAAATGGCTAAGTCACTGGTCTTATAGATACTCTCATAGCCAGCCCTCTTCTGGGACCAATTTGAATCACTGACATCTCGCCAAGAATGATCTCTTTGATGTTCTTCCAGTTCTTATCCTTTTTTAAGGGAAAAATTAAGAGAAATTGCAGGACTGCATCAGAAGAACACTTAAGAAAAAAAAAAACCTGTTTTGGGGACGGTACGATCCAGGCCTCCATGGGAAAGTCAAATAAAGCTATTTAAGAATATTTTTTTGTATGGAGGGGAAGGTGAACATCATGGCTTTTTCCCCAAGTAATTGAGAAGACTTTCCCCAGGACACGTACAGAGTTACAGTCCTTCAGACAGTGGTGGGATTCAAAATATTTTACTACTGGTTCTGTGAGCATAGCTTGGTGGGTATGGCGTGGCTTGGGGGACATGGCAGGCGAAGGATACTGTAAAATCCTTTTCCCTCCCCACCCCACTAACCTACTTTCCAGCTCCCTTCTCCTGTGCAGGGCAACAAAAGAAGACCAGCCAATCAGCTGGGACTCAATGGGAAGCAGGGAATAGAGGGGGGCAGGGGCAGTCAGAGGTGCGATTTGCCGGTTCTCTGAACTACTCAAAATTTCCACTACTGGTTCTCCAGAATTGGTCGGAGCCAGCTGAATACCACCTCTGCCTCCAGAGGAACAACTGTAGTTGCATTACCATTCAGTCATAATGTTGCTTTTCCTGTCCACCAGATGTTGTAAACTGAATTCTGTAATTCTTAGCCAGACTGAGAAACATGTTATAATGAATTCATAAGTACTTGAATTAATTCTTTAATGCATTAATGCAAGAGGAGAAGAGAAGACAAAATAGAGAATAGAATAGAAAGAATAGAGGAGGGGAGAAGAAAAGAGAAGACAAAATAGAGAATAGAATAGAATAGAATAGAATAGAATAGAATAGAGAGTAGAGAAGACAAAATATAGAAGAGAAGAGAAGAGAAGAGAAGAGAAGAGAAGAGAAGAGAAGAGAAGAGAAAGGAGAAGACAAAATAGGGAATAGACTAGACCAGAAAGAATAGAAGAGAGTAAAAGAGGAGAAGAGAAGACAAAATAGGGAATAGAATAGAATAGAATAGAATAGAACAGAGAATGGAATGGAACAGAACAGAATAGAATAGAAAGAAGAGAGGAGAGGAGAAGAGAAGAAAAGAAGAGAAGATAAAATAGAGAGCAAAGTAATCATACATTAAAATGAAATCTTGAATTCACCTCTCATTCAGTTTGTTAACTGAATCATGCAGAATCTGCCTTTCCCATTGACTTTGCTTGTCAAAAGCTTCCAAGAAATGTTGGGATTCACAGGACCTTGGGATGCTACAACCCACGGTTAATCCATGCTGTTGCCAAGCACCCAGATTTTGATTAGGTTGATTGTGGAGAACTGACAATGGTCATAAGTGTGAGAATCAGTCATAGGTTGCTTTTTTCAGTGCCATTGCACCTGCGAATGCTCACTAAACGAATGGTTGTAATTCGAGGGATATTTAGCTCAAAAGGCTCGTGTCCACGGAAAGGGAGACTGAAGAGACAAGGCATTTGAGAGTCCCCTTTGAGCTGCCATCTCATCCATTTGGAACAAATTAACAGGCTCTGGTTTGGTGCCATTTCTCCATAGATGGGCACAGAATTAGCCAGTCATTGCTTAATCTTTTCCTGTTTGTGCCGTCTGGCCAAGTTTCCTTGGCTCGTAATCCCAAGAACAGAAGTGTGTGTGTGTTTTTCCCCCTCTCCAAATCTTGGATTGTATTGTTAATATCAACAGAAGGCTACTTCCTATGTCACAAGGGAAGGGAAGCCATATATCCAAAAGAGACACGTTACCATTAAGATCTGAAACACGGATCAAGAAATCTTTGGGCTTAAAGCACGCACACACAATTTCCTAAAATGGACCCCTCGTGTTGTGGAACCGATTGTGAAAATCTGCCACATCTGATATCTGCAGTCTTTTTTTTTTTTTGTAAATGATCTTGCTTCTAATTCGGTGCGCTATCCATATTTGCTTTTTTTTCTTAGTAAAAGGGGTGGTTTATCATTATTTGCTGCCCTGCAGCATGAATTCAGGGTACCGTACGTGAAATTTGGACTTTAAAGCAGGATAGAAAGAGTATTGAACTTGTGGTCTCTTAGTGTTGGGGAGACTGAATTTTGGGGACAAGAAAGCAAACCAATTGACCGTCAGATAAATCAACCCAGTGTTCTCACTCCAGGCCTTAATGATCAGGCTCACATTCTGGATGCATTATGCAAAGAAGTCTGAAGTAGTCTAACATTGTTTGGGGAGAAGGAACAGAAGAGAAGGGTAGGAGCAGCCCCGCAGGGTGGCTGGACTCTGTTACAGGGGTGATGACTGCCCTATTAGAAGATCTGAAGGACAAAGTGAGAGACAGCTCCTTCTGGAGATCATTTCTGTGTGGGATCATAGCTGACACCAACTTGATGGCACCTCCTTCATCAATCTATCCAATTCAAGGCAGGTGGTGTTTTAGAAGATGAGCTAAAGGGAATTTCAGAAAGAAATGAAGTCTTTAAACCAAAGGCTTCGGTTATCATCCTTCTGTTTATATATTCTCAGACTCTTTATTTGAGATCTGTAGATAACGAAACTAAATATTGTTTCATGCTCTTCTGGGACAGCCTGACCTGAATTTGGTTTCCTTCAGATGAGGAAACGCTGATGAACCACACACCGATGTAGTTAAATGGGGCTCATAATCTTTTATTTATTCATCAATCATGTGCAAGCCTCGGATTTCCAAAGGGAAATTTACCCCATGAGTTTTGGTCTCCTGTAATTAAACTTTCTCTCTCTCTCTGTATGAATTTCAAACTTTTTTTTTCAAGGCACCTTTGCATAAATCAGATCCCATCCTTGAACAGATGTGGGAGACTGTGGGAAGCTGCAGATGTGACATTGGGGTTTTGGTTAGGATCTTCAAGGTGAGTTGGTTCCAGTGGTTAAGGCACCTTGCTAGAAAGCAGGAGACAGTGAATTCTAGTCCTGTCTTAGGCATGAAAGCCAACTGGGTGACTTTGGGCCAATCACCAGGAGACAGAGTTTTAGTCCTGCTTAGGCATGAAAGCTGGCTGGGGGACTTTGGGCCAATCACCAGGAGACGGTGAGTTCTAGTCCCGTCTTAGGCATGAAAGCCAACTGGGGGACTTTGGGCCAATCACCAGGAGATGGTGAGTTCTAGTCCCGTCTTAGGCATGAAAGCCAACGGGGTGACTTTGGGACAATCTTCAGGAGACAGATTTCTAGTCCCACCTTAGGCATGAAAACCAGCTGGGTGACTGGGCCAATCACCAGGTGACTGTGAGTTATAGTCCTGCCTTAAGCACAAAAGCTGACAGGTGACTTTGGGCCATTCATTCTCTCTCAGCTCAACCCCCTCACAGGGTTGTAGTTGTGGGGGAGGAAAGTCTGTTGGGTAGGTCCCTGTCTTGAGTTGTTTGTAAAAATAATAAAGGTGGGATATAAACAAACAAACAGACAGCCAAACAAAGAAACAACCAAATAAAATAGGGGTGTCTTCTTTTTCCAGGGACGAAGCTCCATTTCTCCATTCTGGTTGAGAGCTGAGTTCAGGCTTTCTTTTCAAAAGGTGCAGAGCCTATTTTAGGAGTTTGGGTTCGGTTTGGGCCCCGGAGGCAGAAGGAGAGGCCATTACTGGGCCACTGCTAAGGCAGGCAAGGGAAAAATTGTAGTCTTGGCACAATCGGAAAGTGCTGTGTTACCCAGAGCCTGAGAAGGAAGATGGTATTGTAACTCCTGGTGCCATTAAACTAACTCCATCAGTTCTGCTCACCAGGAGGCATCTAGGCAGGCTTCGGAGTCTCACTGCAGCACAAGAGTTTGGGATGTGCCAGAGCACTTTTATGGAGCCAAGGGTCAGAGCCCCTGGCTTACAATAATTATAAACATCTCCATGGAAGTATCTCCTGGCTATGCGGTGGGCTGTGCTGCTCCAACCTTGTCCTTCCTTCTCCAACAGCTGCTAATTCTCTCTCCAGACAAGCTGCAAAGGGTTCCATCCGTTGAAATGCAGGGCCTTAACCTTGCAATGAAAGGCAGAGGGGAGGAGAAGGGTACTGAAATGATATGCAGGCTGGCAGATTCCTCTTCGTAGATTGTATTCATCCCCGCAGGAGGCGGGAACTGAATGGGAGGCCTGGATGGAGAATTCTGGATAAAACCCAGGTTAGGGTCCATAATGTGTTCAAAGATACTTTTTAACAGAGCCGAAGAAACTTCTTGGATGAGAAGAAAAACATCTTCAAAAGAAAGAAAGAAAGAAAGAAAGAAAGAAAGAAAGAAAGAAAGAAAGAAAGAAAGAAAGAAAGAAAGAAAGAAAGAAAGAAAGAAAGAAAGTCCAGGTGAAAAAGCACCTTTGGGACAACCGTGGCCTAGATGACTGAGAATCCCCATAGACATTGTTAAAGATATATCTTTCATTCTTTCTTTCTTCTTTCATTCTTTCCTCCCTCGCTTTTTTCTTTCTTTTCTTCCATTCTTTCCTCCCTTCCTCCTTTTTCTTTCTTCTTTCATTCTTTCCTCCCTCCCTCCTTCTTTCTTTTTTTCTTTCTTTTTTTTCTATATTCTATTATATTTTCTATTCTATTCTATTTTTCATTCCAATATCTATTCTATTCTATTGTGTTAATGTTTTTAAATTGGCTGCAGGGGAGACATTTTGTCCTTTGGCCCCAATAACCCTTATATTTTAAAAAACGCTTTTATTAAAATAATTGTGAATTGCCGGGGGGGGGTTTAAATCTATCCTCTGATTAACCACAGCTGGCTTTTTCATCAAGTGAAAAGGCTTTTCGATTGACCTGGCCAATTCTTCCATCATTGCAGCTCTGGATGGAAAAAAAAAAAGGCAATCTTTTAAAAAAAAAATTTCCAATGGGTTTATTTCTCCCCAATGCAGGATGTTCTGTTTGGTAGAAGTCCTTGGCTGATGGAAACAGCCTCCAGCTGCAGATCGATCCTTACGACTGTCCCAAATCTGTCATTTTCCCTCCTGTCTTCCATCTCCACCTTTCTCAGTGTTGTTTTCCTTTCTTTAGCCCTTCCCTCTCTTCTTCCCTTTCTTGTCGCAGTTGCCCTTTCATCCATTTCTCGGCGATATCCACCCAACCATCCTAGTGATGGACTGATTTTTTTCTTGTTCTACATGATTCACCTTTAATGCAGCCCTTCTGTCCATGGCACACAGGTTAATCACAGCCAAACCAGATGCTGTTCTTTTAGTCATCGGATGCTTAATGAGGGTTCCCAGAGTCAAATCAAAGCAAGCTTTTTTAAAAAAAATGAGATCAAATTTTAATTAGTATAGTTAAAGTTTTTTTTTTGTTTTTTGTTTTAGTGCATCTGCAGGGAAAGGAGCAAAAAAAAAGAAAGATTGTGGCCAAAACTAGGAGACTGAAGCTTTTTAAATATATATATATGCAATTGTGTGATTGTGGCTGCCATTTTGACTTTCTTGTGAATTTCCCTTTCAAGGAAAATGGTTTATTGCTGTTTGAAGAAACACTAAATTGTTTTTACTGAAAATTAAATATATGATGATTAATACTGGTGTATGAAAAGATGATTAGGGGACTGGAGGCTAAAACAAATGAAGAACAATTGCTGGAATTGTCTAATGAAAAGAAGGACTGGGGTGACATGATAGCAGTGTTCCAATGTCTCAGGGGCTGCCCCAAAGAAGAGGGAGTCAAGCTATTCTCCAAAGCACAAGAAGCCACGGGTGGAAACTCATCAAGGAGAGAAGCAACCTAGAACTAAGGAGAAATTTCCTGACAATTAGAACAATTAATCAGTGGAACAACTTGCCTCCAGAAGCTGTAAATGCTCCAACACTGGAAGATTTAAAAAGAGATTGGATAACCATTTATCTAAAGTGGTGTCGGGTTTCCTGCCTAAGCAGGGGGTTGGACTAGAAGACCTCCAAGGTCCCTTCCAACTCTGTTATTCTATTCCATTCTATTCTACTTATTATTCTATTCCACTCCACTCCACTCCGCTCTATTCTGTTACTTGGGAGAAGGATCAGAATCAAAGTAAGCACACAGTAATATAGGTGATCCTTGAGTTATGACTGCAATTGAGGCCTGCAATTACATCAATTAAGTTGTGTTATGTGTCAACATGACCAGACCTAACATGATGACATTTTTTGTGCGGCCAGTGAATGCAATGATTGTAAAAAAAAAAAACAAACAACACATGTCACACTCATTTATGGGGATTGCGAATCAAAATGAAACTGTTCCAGTGGCTGATTTAATTGTGGGGTTGCTGCCATGGAGGGAGGGGTGGTGTTTTTTTAAACTATTATGAATCTTTTAAATGTTTGTAAGCCATCTGGAGTCACCTTTCTGTGGGTTGGGCCTCTTTATTTCTTTAGCGTATGGCGTATCGTACGTGGACTTGCAATATATATTAATGTTTCATCTGGATTTTAAAAACACAGGGAAATATGACTGTTAAAAGACTATGGAGATGCTCCATCCTTCAGGTCATGGTTGTCCCAAAGAGACTTTTTCAGGAGCCAACTGGACTTTCTGGTTTTTTCTTTTGAGGACATTTCACTTCTCATCCAAAAAGCATCTTCAACTCTGGCTGGATGGTGGGAAACGGAAGGATTTATATTCCTTGCAGGCAGCTGGTCATTTGCATCCTTTTTAGAGAGTCATTGAGGCCACTTGGAGGTTGACATCTGTGTCCTCGGGGTCAGTTGTGTGCTGTTCCTGGTTCCTGCAGACTGCAATTTTTCCTCTGGAAATCCCTTGCTAGTCTCACAGGGTGTTCATCCCAAATTGTATTAGCTAAAAAGTCTGTAGAGATTCTCCATCATCCAGGTCATGGTAGTCCCAAAGGTTCTTTTTTTCAGGAGTCAACTGGACTTTCTGGTTGTTTCTTTTGAAGACCTTTTTGCTTCTCACCCAAGAAACTTCCTCAGCTCCGGCAGGATGGTGAGGAATGGAAGGATTTAAAAGGATGCAAATGACTAGCTATCTGCAAGGAGTATAAATCCCACCATCTTTCACCCTTCCGCCCTCTTCTCTCCCCAAATGCAAACACATTTAATAATTAAAGGCATCTGCCAGTTGTTGCACAATTCCAGCATGTACCCAGGGCCCCCCAAATGCAAACAGCCGATAGCATGGGCTCCCTGAAGGCTCTTGAGTTGCAGAATCGGTTCAGCTCAGTCTCCGGCTGCAAAGGCTTTGAGGGAAGCATGGAAGGATGTGCTCCTGCTGTCTTGTTTTCCTGTGACTTCTCTTTCCCTCCTCTTCCCTCCGTTCCTGGCTAGTTTCTCAGTTAGTGGATGGAGCTCAGCCCTGGAGCAAATTGGCCTTGTGATTAGAAGCAAGACGTGTGCTCTGAATCTCTGACATGACTCAGCCACAGATGTTTCCATGGACACCTGGCCTTGTGAACTACAGCGAGCTACCCATTCCACCGAAGGATAAAAAAACAGAAATGCATTTTTTAAAAAAATGAAACTGGCCAGTAAAGTGCTCTGCATTGTCATTCTTTACAGCATGGGTATCAACTTTGACAACTCTCCGTGTTGTGGTTAGCCGGCAGCAGGTGTGGACAGCTGAGGAGAGTGAGGATTCAGAAGAGGGGCCAGGACCCTTAGGGAGTGGACTGCTGCCTTCAGAGATTGTGGGGGCTGGCAGCAGCAATGTGGAGGTTCCCAAGGGGCCTGTGCCAAGTACGGGTGTGCACAGGGTTACTTGCAGGAAAGAGCAGCTGCAGCAGCATGGGTGACTCGGAAGTAAGGCTGCAAGGGAATGGCCCCTCCTTCAAGAAGATAAAAGCCAGCTGTGAAACTAACCTTCTCTGCAGAAGGCAAAGATGTTTTGAAACTCCAGCCTCATGGACATTCCAGTATCCCGAGTTTGTATTTGATGATTGTTGTATTGCACATTATTTCTTGTCTGTTATCTTTTGGCAAGTCTCGCACAGCTTGGTAAGGCTTGTGCTTATCACAGCTAATTATTTTGCAGAAGCATTACAATGTTTCTGTTCCCTTTGGATTGTGTTTGATTTGTTGGAAAAGGGCGTGGGTCAGAACACTCTAAGACTTGTGGACTTCAATTCCCAGAATTCCCCAGCCAGCCAGCCACACAGGGGAATTCTGGGAGTTGGAAGTCCACAAGTCTTAAAAGTTGTCAAGGTTGGACAACCCTTAGGAGCAAGATATCCTATCTGTGCAGTTAGGATGCAGATATTGAGGGCAGAGACCGTACATTAAAATGCTCTTTACATTAAAGAGCATTTAAAAGAGCATTTAAGAGCATTTACATTAAAATGGAAACTGATCAAGGAAAGTTTCAACCTGGAAATAGGGAGGAATTTTCTTACAGGGAGAACAACCAACCAATGGCACAGAAGTTGCCTTCAGAAGTTATGGGAGCTTCATCCCTGGAGGCTTTCAAGAAGAGACTGGACAGCCATTTGTCAGAAATGGTGTAAGGTCTCCTGCTTGAGGTTGGACTAGATGACCTACAAAGTCCCTTCCAACTCTGTTAATCTGAAATCTGAATGAGCACCTGGATTGTGGCAAAGCCGGATATGGTAGCTCTACAAAGAGAGCTTTCTTAGTAAATGAGAAGGAAGGAAAGCTGGGATTGGTGTTTGGTTTGGATGTTGAAAGGGAATTGGAGTAACAGAATAATGGAGATGGAAGGGACCTTGGAGGTCTTCTAGTCTAACCCTCTGCATTTCATTCCAGACAGGAGATCTTATACCATTTCAGACAAATAGCTGTGCAATCTCTTCTTAAAATCCTCTAGGGAGTAAACACAGGCAATAGGGAAAGATTTTGAGATATATCAGGTAGCATTCAGCTCAGTAGACCATATTGAGTGGACTGAAAAAAAAACATGTTTTTTTCATGCTACAGAAGAATGGATGCAAAATTACTCAGCTTCCTGTTTCTCAACTATTTTCAGGTAGAACGATCTGAAAAATTCAGCATCGAACACCAGGCCAGAGAATTCTGGTTAAATTAAGGATTCCTTGAGTGTCTTATCAAGATGACTTCCTTGAGTCATTTGTCTGCACGCTCAGGCTTGTGCCATTTCCCAGATGGATGAAAGGCATACCAGAGGCCGCATGTGGCTGCAAGCTATGTTCCCACCTTTGCTCCATTGTCCTCTGAGCTGTAGGAGGATACTTCATACTCAAAAATGTCTGAGCAGGAAAAATTCTAACTTTGGTGTAGAGCACAGAGAGATCAGGCACAGGTCTGTGCTTGAATAACACAGGTGTTCTGACCCAGCTCCCCAAACACAACAAACCTTCTGAATTTAACTCAGATTCCTTTAATTAGGAGTGCCGGCAGCTCAGCAAAAACAGTTTCTCTCTCACTACAGGCTAACAAGTCCGTCTGGCCAGGAGATGAACAGTGGTCTGCCACATCTATTCACCTCCGCTCCCTGCCTTTTATCCCCAGAGTTAGGGTGGGGCTTCACTAGCAGCGGTGGCTTTTCTGTCCCAAGGACTGGCCCATAGATTTCCACTGCTCTCCTCTCCTCTGCCTTCTGTGCATCCACATGTCAGGCACTGGACCCATCTGTTCTTCCTCTTCCTCATCAGCCACCTCCAGACCTGGGGGCTGTTGACTCTCCATCTGAGGGCTAATGGACAGCCCAGGCTCTGCCTCCGTCTCTCTCTCTCTCTCTGACAGCTCCATTCTCTCTTCCCCTTCGGAGTTCCCAGGTTGCCCTGATGCTGACCCTGACTCACACGCTGCCTCTGATTCAGCTGTTGGAGGGGCTGGCAACCAACAGACCACAACACTAGGTAGACCTCAACATATAACCACAATTAACCCCAACATTTTCTGTTGCTGTTTGTTAAGGATGCTTTGCCCCGTTTTATGACTCATTTGCTATTTATTTTCTTTTTGCCATTCACAGCAAAAATTAAGGGGACCCTAGTTTTGTAGCAGCTGCTTTGCAGAAGCTGGCACCACTCTTTGACTGTTGCCTTAAAAAATGTGAAGTGTTAATACCATTTTATAATGCCTTGGTAAGGCCACACTTGGAATACTGCATCCAGTTTTGGTCACCGTATTATTAAAAAAAATGCTGAGACTCTGCAAAGAGTGCAGAGAAGAGCAACAAAGATGATTAGGGGACTGGAGGCTGGAATTGGGTATGTCTAGTTTAATGAAAAGGAGGACTAGGAGTGATATGATAGCAGTCTTCCAGTATCTCAGGGGCTTCCACAAAGAAGAGGGAGTCAAGCTATTCTCCAAAGCACCTGAAGGCAGGACAAGAATCTATGGGTGGAAACTAATCAAGGAGAGAAGCAACTTAGAACTAAGGAGAAATTTCCTCACAGTGAAAATAATTAGTCAGGGGAACAACTTCCTACAGAAGTTGTAATTCTCCAACACTGGAAGTTTTTAAGAAGATGTTGGACAACTATTTGTCTGAAGTAGTATAGAGTTTCCTGCCTAAGCAAGGGGTTGGACTAGAAGACCTCCATGGTCCCTTCCAGCTGCTATTCTATTCTATTCTATTCTATTCTATTCTATTCTATTCTATTCTACTCTACTTTATTCTATTCTATTCTATTCTATTCTATTCTATTCTATTCTATTCTATTCTATTCTACTCTATACTCTACTCTACTCCACTCCACTCCACTCCATTCTATTCTCTATTCCATTCCATTCCATTCCATTCTCTTCTCTCTATTCTATTCTGTTCTGTTCTGTTCTACTCTATTCTACTTATTATTCTATTCTATTCTATTCTATATTTTATTCCACTCCATTCCATTCTTCTAAATATAAAAGGACTGTACCTAATTGTTGTTGAATTGCAAGCCACAGCCAAATGCTGGGCTTTCCACACATCCTTGACCGTTCTTACTGATCCATAAATGAAGAAAAAAGAGACCAGGCCATCCATAAATAGCCCAAGGAAGGGCCATTGTTTATTCTCTTCATGTCAATTACTTATTCTTGTTTGGCCTCTGACCTCTGGCATTGATCCCAAATTAATCTGCAAACAGCTATCAAAGTTCATATTACATGTGCTGGAGACCATCCGCATTTCAACAAAAACTGTGTGTGTCCATAAAGACACAAGGTCATCGGCCAGGCAGGATAAATAAATGGTTGCTGATTCTTCAGACAGTCTCCTAGGCAGCAAATCACCATTTTACTGCAATGCAGCCTGTTCAAACAATGTACTTTTTGGAAATAGAGAAAATGATAGGCTAAGAGACGTGATAAATACCTACCGCCGTTTTGTTATTAGGAGTTACGGTCACAGGGAAAGGCTGCTTAAAAAGTCATGCACCCAAAAAAGTAAAGAAAAAGAAAGAAAAGAAAAGAAGGAAGGAAGGAAGGAAAGACATTTCCATGTTGTTTCATTCTGTAAGCAAAAAAACCACAGACAACACTGCTACCCTTCAAAAAGACCTTGACTATGTATCAGAATGGACAAACAAATGGCAACTTCAAATCTCAACAAATAAATGCTCTTTCTTACATATTGGCAAAAATATATATATCAGAAAATAAAATACAAGCTGAATAGTCAAGACCTTGTTGATGATCCATGCTCTGTCAAGGACCTTGGAGTACTTATCTATAATGATCTAAGTGCTGGAGCCCACTGCAACTACACAGCCAAAAAGGAGTTAGGAGTTGTTAACTTAATCCTACGTAGCTTTTTCTCTGGTAATATCACACTACTAACTAGATCATACAAAATATTTGCTAGACCAATACTCAAATACAGCTCATCAGTCTGGAACCCACATTACGTATCTGATATTAACATAGTTGAGAAAGTCCAGAAATATTTCACAAGAAGAGTTCTCCACTCCTCTACTCATTGCAGAATACCTTATGCTACCAGACTTGAAATTCTAGACCTAGAAAGCTAGAACTACACAGCCTTCAGTCCGATCTAAGTATAGTACATAAAATTATATATTGCAATGTCCTACCTGTCAATGAATACTTCAACCATAACAATACAAGAGCACACAATAGATACAAACTCAAGGTAAACCGCACCAAACTTGATTGCAGGAAATATGATTTCAGCAACAGAGTGGTCAATGTCTGGAATACTCTACCTGACTCTGTGGTTTCTTCCCCAAACCCCAAAAACTTTAACCTTAGACTGTCTACTATTGACCTCACCCCTTTCCTAAGAGGTCTGTAGGGGGCGCGCATAAGCACACCAACATACCAACTGTCCCTTCCTATTGTTTCTTTTTATTTTTCTTATATGCATCCATTTCATGTATTTATAACTATGTTTATACTTATACCTATTATCTTGTAAGCAATTGACAAATCAAATAAATAAATGCTCCCAAAATAGCCTTGAGAAATCCACAAATGAAAGGGGAGAGAGAAAGATTAAGAAATGACATTCTTTTGGAATTCAAATGCTTTGGAACAAATATATGGCTTAATGTTTTAAATCACATGGAGATTCTGATTCAACTCTTCAAATTCACTTTTAAAGTCCAATTATTTCATGCAAAATGAAAGCAGGAGATTCTGGGTCAAGGATAATTTCAGAAAAAAATATTCTCCAACCAGGAGCCCATGAATTGAGGAGGGGGGGGAATCAACAACCCCAAACTGGGAATGAAATCAATTTTACTGGTAGTCCTTGACTGACAAGGAAAACTAGGACTAAGCAAGGCAGTTAAGTGAGTCATCATGGGTTTTATGATTTTTTTTTTTGCCGTGGTTGTTAAATGAATCATGCAGGCGCTAAATGAGTTCAGCTTCCCTGACTGACTTTGTGAGAAGCTGGCTGGGAATGTCACAAGTGGTGACCACATGAACTCAGGACACTGCGACCATCTTAAATACATGCCCATTGCCAAACGCCTGAATTTTGATCATGTGTCCATGAGGGGGGGGGCGTGAGCATCGTAAGTGTGAGGACCGGTCATCAGTCGCTCTTTTCAGTGCCATTGAAACTTAAAAACGGTCACTAAACAAATAAATTGAGGACTGCTTGGATTTAATGAGATATTTGACGGGGTTTAACTATCGCTCCATTCAATTAATTGGAGAGGGAGACACACATTTTAACAACAAAACACTTGTTAAGCATGGAGTTAAATATTTAGTAGACTCACACCAACAAATGCTTATGAAACCTATGTTCAGAACCACATTTTGCCAGCCAGCGTGGGCCAATTAAAGATTTTTCAGGCTAATTTAGTGACAAATGGAAGCAGAACCAAATGAAACCGTAACATGAAACGCTTGTTATTTGCACAGATGGGTTTAAGTCAGTTCCGCAGTCATTTGTCTGTTCAATTCCTATGGCTGCTCACTTGTGAGGCTGCAATTAAATGATGCCTATTTCTGGTGTGAACTGAGAAAAAGGACAGTTGCGGGCCTGGCACAATTCAGGTGTTTTAAAGAATTGTTGGAAGAAATATCCATTTGTTTCAGTTCCAAGTGGGGAGAAAGATATTGGAAACATTGGAGGCTGATTGAAAACATGGTGAAGCAGAACCACCAAGCACATGGGTTCTGGGCAGCTGACCACATGGAGCAGAGAATGAGGGTTATTTATACCTTCTCTAGACTTTGAGCTTGAGCTTCCTGTTCCTGTGGCAAGAACATGTGTTCTATTGGTTGCTGTTAGACTCCCATGGGGCTATGCAGGGGTTATAGCTGAGGTTGTCTTGAGCTCCCAGGTTTGGTTGAAACTTGGAGGGGGATGATGCAATGAAGAAGCTTGTGTTCTGTGGCAAATTCCTATTGTGTCTTAATGGCCTTGCCCTAGTTTGGATCTTGAGTTAGGGCTAATCCCATCACCCTGAGGCTGAATGTCTAATTGTCTTGTAGATAGGCTGCCTCAGTCCTGCTGGGGTTATTAAGACAGGTGCTTTCCAAGAGCAAGTTTCTCCTTTAGGGAAATATAATATTCTGTCTTTTTAAATATTTCTCAAAATATTTCATTCTCCTAGGAGAGGGTTGGGTGCTAACTTTCTACAAATTTCTGCTTGTCAGAAACCACTTTCTATAAAGTGCTTTCCGACAAGTAGCGATTTGACCAACGCAATAAAGCAAATTTTACAAGTTCCAAAATGTCATTTGAAGCCATAGCCAGATGTTTCTCCTCCTCCTAAAGCCCACAGAGGCTCAAAACTTCTCTTCAGTTTTGTAACTCAAGAACTGCCTGCTCTTATTTGGGGAACTATTTTCAGACCAGGAACTAGGATTGAAACAAAGGTCGGAGGGGGGTTAACATTGCCCAGGTGAAACTTAAGTCACAGGAAGCAATTAGAACTACACTGCTGTGAGAGTCCCAAGAAGAGGCAGCATCTGATTGAGGTTGACCAGGATGGGGCCTGCTGGGTAACCTGGTTTGAAAACCACCAGAGAACATCACAATGGCTGAAAGTTTAGGCTGGGAAGATGAGGGGAACAGTAAGACAGCAAGCAATCTCAAACTATCACCTGCATTTCTGGACTTTATGCTTGAAACAGAAAAAAATAATAATGAAAATTTGATCTTAGATTCTGAGGATAATATTAATTTTGTTGTGGTAGAAATGACTTGTATCTATCAGAAACGCAAAGCAAAAAGTTGGTGCTGTGACTCTACTTCAATCAGAATAGAACTGGAAGGGACCTTGGAGGTCTTCTAGTCCAACCCTCTGAAGCCAAGCTGTTCCATTAGTTCATTGTTCTGTTAGGAAGTTTCTCCTTAATTCTAGGTTGCTTCTCTCCTTCCTATATTTTGTATACTTTGTATATGTTATTTTGTACATTTTAGTATACTTTGTATACTACTGTATCAAAAAGAGATGAAAGTCACTGGGGTTTAAAAAAACGTTTACCTTACTTTTCTCTTTATTCCCTTCTGAGTTGTATTTTCATTTGTGTTTTATATTACAATAAACTTTAAAAAAAACCAAGCTCTCCTGTATGGTGTCCAGTTTTTGGTTTTTTAAAGGTCTCCCTTTTTAACGAAGAAAAAAACACACAGCTGAATTGCATTTAATTGGCAGTTTTGTAAATATTAAAAATAGGAAGCCCTTCACTAATGTTTCCTTTGGGCAGGGGGGGAGGACTGGGAAAAAACATGCTCCTCCCACAATGTGTTTTATTATTTTTCCACTGAAAAAATTCTGGTCTGTTGCAAAGGCTCCACCATGTGGTCAGATGTTTAAAATTTCAGCTCAGCTTCATAACAAGACATTCCTTGAATCCCATCTTCTCTCTGCTTTGTGGGAGAGAAGACTGAAAAGCTGGCCTGAAAAGGATCTGCGTTATTATATCTTATTCCTACTCCATGCAGTTAGTGCTTGACTGATGACCAATGATATAATCTGCGTTATTATATCTTATTCCTACTCCATGCAGTTAGTCCTTGACTGATGACCACTTCTGTTGCAAGCGAGACAGCTGTGAAGTGAAATTTGCCTCATTTTACGGCCTGGCTTGCCATCTTGTTCAGTGAATCACTGCAGTTGTTTAGTTAGTAATGCAGTTATTAAGTGGCTTCTCCAATGACTTTGCTCATCAGAACGTCGGGATGCTGCAACTGTCATAAATACGAGTCCATTGCTAAGTGTCTACATTTTGATGTTGTGAATATGGGGATGCCCCAATGGCTGTAAGTATGAAAAACAATCATACGTCACTTTTTCCGCTGTAGTTGGAACTTTGAACATTTACTAAATGAGCTAGAGGAAGTTGAGAATTACCTACATTGAAAAATACTAGGACAAGTCAGTCAAGGACTAACTATTTTGAGTAAGATATAATACCGTGATGTCTTGGGGATAAAACTTGTGAACTGTGGGTAGAGTAAAAGGAGAGCAATGTGCAGATAAGGACATTGGTTATCTAGGGTCAAACTGCAGTGATTCACTGAACAAGATGGCACTAACTGCATGGAGTAGGAATAAGATATAAGATATAATAACGCAGATCCTTTTCAGGCCAGCTTTTCAGTCTTCTCTCCCACAAAGCAGAGAGAAGATGGGATTCAAGGAATGTCTTGTTATGAAGCTGAGCTGAAATTTTAAACATCTGACCACATGGTGGAGCCTTTGCAACAGACCAGAATTTTTTCAGTGGAAAAATAATAAAACACATTGTGGGAGGAGCATGTTTTTTCCCAGTCCTCCCCCCCTGCCCAAAGGAAACATTAGTGAAGGGCTTCCTATTTTTAATATTTACAAAACTGCCAATTAAATGCAATTCAGCTGTGTGTTTTTTTCTTCGTTAAAAAGGGAGACCTTTAAAAAACCAAAAACTGGACACCATACAGGAGAGCTTGGTTTTTTTTAAAGTTTATTGTAATATAAAACACAAATGAAAATACAACTCAGAAGGGAATAAAGAGAAAAGTAAGGTAAACCTCTGAGGTAGGTTGGGTTAAAAAAGAGAAAGAAAATCCAGTCATCCAGTAACTTTCCATGGCTGAGAATGGAGAAGCCAGCCCAGCATTTAACCAGCATCTCAATTATCACATCATATATCACTTCTTCTTTACAAGGAGTTATTTTTATATGTTTTTTTTTACTTTACACTATTAAATGAAGGCAACTCTCTCCTACAACTTTATAGCTTATAAATTCAAGCAAAGGAAGTCTATCCTTTTTTTAAAATTTTGTGCCTGTCATCAAATCCTTACAACTTGCATAAATCTGTCTTGAATCATACAAGGTATGAAGCCATAAATCAGGGGTTTTAAACCCCAGTGACCAGATTCATCCCAAGATCAGCCTGAAATCAAAGTAGACACATGAGGGCTTAGTATCTCTTCCAAAATAAACATTGATTTATTCTGAAATAGTCCTGTGGAAATTCTGCAGAATTAAAAGAGTTTTGTACATAATGGGGCATTACCTTCTGGTTTAATAAACATAAAATGATTATGATTTATTTGGCTTTAATTCCCTAAATAGGCCATGTGATTAGTTTATTCATCATCCAACTACTCCAAAATTAAACTCCAAACTCAAATTGTTATGATTTTCAAATTGTGAATCCATTTATGATCTCAATTTAAATTTTTTACATACAGTATGTGCCAATAGAGTTCAATAAATTTTTCATTTTTTTTGTTAAATGTGTATATTTTAAAAATTTCTTACAGAACATTATGCACACTCGTTAATGAGAAGTACAAGGTCCCAGATCAGCATTTCTCTACCTTAACAACTTTTAAGATGTGTACACTTCAACTCCCAGAATTCCCAAATCAGCACAAGGAATTCTGGGAGAGCAAGTCCACACGACTTAAAGCTGAGAAATGCTGATCTGGAGACCTCGTAAGTGACCGCATTGAGCTGATTTGCTCTGGTTGTAGAAGCTAAGCAGGATCAGGCTTGTCACTTGGATGGGAATGCCAAAGGAAATCTTAGCCTCACAGACTAGGCAGAAAAATGGAATTATATCCCGAAGGCAGGCAGCTGCAATATGACCACAACAAAGAAAAGAATTTGACTTGACAAGCAAACTCAGGAGGGTGGAATGTGTTACGGTAGATGTGGCTGAGATGCTGCTTATATGGTTATTAATGTTTTTTCCCCTTCCATTCAATCGTATCTGATTCTTTAGAAACTGTCTATCCAGTGGCTTTGTGCCAAAGGCAGGACTAGAACTCTCAGTCTCTAGTTGAATGCCTTAAGCACTTCATTAGGGTATCCAAACCATGGCTATTTTAAGACCTGTGGACTTCAACTCCCAGAATTCCCCAGCCAGCCATGCTGACTGGGGAATTCTGGGAGTTGAAGTCGATAGGACTTAAAGATGCTGACTGGGGAATTCTGGAATTCAAGTCTTAAGTTGCCATGGTTGGACACTCATGCACTACACCAAACTGCCCGTTTTATTAAAAACTATCCACAGAGAAATTATTTTAATGATTTCATCACCAGAAAACATCAGAGCCAATAAACTAAATAAATCTACCATACAATATACACATATATAGATATACCATCTCCACTTTTTAAAATTTACAAACACTGATTTTGCACACTCAATAACTACACTTCATAACTTTCAATCTTTTAAAAACATTATTAAAGAGAAGACAATTTCCACAGACTGACTAACTTTGGGGGGGGGGGGGGGGGGTTAAGAAATGATAGGATATGCTACATATAGTAAAAAAAATCCTATCAGAACATTTTTTTTACATTATCTGCTGAATTACTTGCATTTATTTTTATCAAAGCAATAATATTTACTCTTATTTGTTGGAGGAAATAATTTTAGTGTTTGAAGTAATACATGCTAAAGAGCAGAAAAACCAAAGCAATGATTTATAATACCCTTCTTCCATCTGGACTCCACAGCAGGGCTATTTAGTGCATCCAACTGATATTTTTAATGGCAGATGGAACCTTGTGAGGAAAGCAATAACACATATAAAGTGCATCTCTAAAATCACGTTGTAAAATAATGGAAGATTCCAAAAGGTATCTACCTCCACAAAGGTAATCTTAGTCTACAAGCAGAGGTGTCCAACCTTGGCAGCCAGCAAGGGGGATTCTGGGAGTTGAACTCCACAGGTCTTAGAGCTTGCAAGTTGGATGACCCTGGTCTGATTAAAATTACAACCTTTTCCTGTTGCCAAACACTTCAGCATAGAAGTTTGAAATTTGCTGGTTACAAAATGAATTAGAACACACATAAACACAGAGATTCCTTTGTAAAACAGGGACTTTGAAAGAGTAATAAGCTAGGTTCCTGTGTTTTATTCCTACCTCGCTTCAGTTAACATCTTTTATTTTATTTATCATGCTTGGCATGACAGCTCTTCTTATCTGACAGCTCATTCAACCTGTGTTCAATGAAACCCTGATATTCTAGACCACTATTTCTCAATCTTGTCAACAGTACACTGGCTGGGCAATTCTGGGAGTTAAAATCCACGTCTTAAATTTGACAAGGTTGAGAAAACTTGGTCTAAACCTTGACTGCACTTTGCATGTTGTTACAATTTGGCATAGTCTGGATGTTGATACTTTGATATACATCACATCATTTTGTAATTGATGTGAAGGTGTCCTGGATAACCATTTGTCTGAGGTGGTATAGGGTTTCCTGCCTGAACAGGTGGTTGGACTAGAAGATCTCCAAGGTCCCTTCCAACTTGTTATTCTAAGGACTTCAGAAATTCCCCCAACCAATTTGCCTGTTAAGACTAAAGTGCGCTTCAATATGCATTTTAGGAGGATAATTACACAATGGAAACAATTAAGGAATCCATTCCTTCACACCAAACCCGAACTCTTATTAATATACTGGTGGAACAGCAGGCATTCATAACTGACTGCATAGCAACAACGTACAAGGTGTTGCTGAAAGCTGCCTTTGAACATCTGCTGAGGATGGACTTCAGAGCAGCACTGACTGCTTCCTAATTCATTCTAATGGCAACAGGGAAATTAATGGATGCTTTCTCCTGCTCAACATCCAAGAGACTGCTCTGCTGTGAACCCACATACTCTGTCTTCTCATCCTGGAATGCTGGGTGCCAAATATTTCCATTTTGAAAGCTAATGGATGGAGAAGGGATTGACTTCCGGTTATGCAGTTCATAAGGCATAGAGGTTTCCCATCCTTCAGTTGGGAGGGATATTGCTATTTATTTTTCGCTCTATGGCCTCCTGGTAGTTCCTTATCCTCATGGCCATTTGCCAGCTTTTTCAAATACGCGCAGGGGCCCTGGCCTTCAAAAGAAGAGGGGTTTTTGTAGGAGCCCCCAATTCTATCCCAGAGGGTGAAGTATTGGCCATAATTGTATTCAAAGTACAAGTGGTGGTCTGTGTGATGGGCAGATCCATTGATGATGGGTTTCAGCAAATAGGGAACGCGACAGTCTCCGTCGTGAATGGAGACTGACCAGATGTTGACGAAGACATAGAAGCCCAAATAGGTCACTTTGTGAAGAGGAAAAAGGAACGGGTAGATATGATAAGGGACACTCTGAAGGAAACCATCCAGGGGGTGAAAAG
This sequence comes from Hydrophis major, assembly GCA_033807585.1. Classification (NCBI taxonomy): domain Eukaryota; kingdom Metazoa; phylum Chordata; class Lepidosauria; order Squamata; family Elapidae; genus Hydrophis; species Hydrophis major. The sequence continues at coordinate 38,112,945 of CM066334.1, forward strand.
CATGGCTGGCAAACGGAGTTGTGATCTTCCACATGTGATGAGGCTTGTGGAAACGCTGTGGAAGAGAGAAAAGAATCAGATCATGACATTTTCACTTCCTTTGGCTGAGGTCTCCACCAGCGACAAAAATAGCCTGCAGGGGATCCTCAACTTATGAACGCAGCTAGAATTTCCACTGCTGAACAAGATGATTGTTAAGGGAGCCGTGCCTGATTTTACCATCATTTTTGCCACAGTTAAGCAAATCACTGTAACCTTCAGGAGGACAGGCCAGTTTCCAAGCACCCGGATTTTGATTACATCAGTTGGGGAATGCTGGGATAGTCCTAAGCATGAGGACCAGTTGTAAGTCACTTTTTTCAGTGCCAACTTCGAACCATCACTGAACAAATGGTAAACCCAGGACTATCTGTTTTGGACAATCCTCAACCGATTTGCAATGTGTTCTGACCCAGTTCCTCAAACCGGACAAACTCTCTGAAGTGAACTCAAAAGATGCCTCTATTAGGAGTGCTGGCAGCCCTGGCAAAAAGTTTCTCTCTCAATGCTGGCTAACAAGTCCGACCAGAAGATGAATAGTTGTCTGCCATATCTATTAATCTCCGCCCTCTGCCTTTTCTCCCCAGATCTAGGGTGGGGCCTCACTAGCAGCGGCGGTTCTTCATTCCCAAGGACCAGCCCATAGATTTCCATTGCTCTCCTCTGATTTCTGCGCATCCGCATGTCAGGCACTGGACCCAATTATTCCTCCTCTTCCTCATCAGCCACCTCCAGACCTGGGGGCTGTTGAGTCTCCATCTGAGCGCTGGCGGATGGCCTAGGCTCTGCCTCTGCCCCCCACCAGCTCCATTCCCTCTTCCCCTTGGAGCCCTCAGGTTGCCTTGTTGCCAACCCTGATCCCCACGCCGCCACTGCCTCCTCCTCCTTTGATTTAGCTGTTGAAGGGGATGGAGGCCACCAGGCCACAACACGATGTCTATTGTGAATTTCACCAATGTTACCCCACCATCTCTTATAAGGACAGAACTAAGTTCAGTACTGTGGAAGAAACCACATTGGGGAACAAAATGTTCCACAATGGACGGGCTCAAAGACTAGAAGACTGATCTCAATCTGCTAAACCTGCGTTTCTCAGTGGGTTCAAGCATGGAAGTTGCCACAGTTGAGAAAAATTGTGCTAAAACCCTGGAATGTTGTCTCTAGCCAAGCTAGGAACATTCATCCAAACACGAGTGCTCTCCTGCTTGCTCTTGCCGATTATCGATCAGCATATTGCTTCAGTCATGCACAGTCCAGGTGACGCCCTCTTCTTCCCAAAATGATCTTGCCAGGAGGTTATAAACCTTACTTTATATAAGAGCTTGTGGTGGAGAATCCGATGGATCCAGTAAATACACATATCAGTGAAGAAGAGAAATGTAAACATGCTGAAGACCACGCCAAGCCATCCTAGGTAAGGAGGGGAGAAAATTAGGGACTGGCAGGATTCCAGTCGGTTCAACTCATGAGAAAAGACATTTGTTAAGTCTACTGACAATGTTTATGTTTGTTATCTATTTTAGGCATCTACCAAATCCAAGAACAGGACAATTAAAGAACAACCCAGGGAGTAATGGGAGATTTTTCAGATCGATGGACCCAACCTAAACTTGTGAACATATTTATTCTTCCTTTCAATCCTGATCCTTTTTAATAGGAGGAAAACAAGCTAGATCAATGTCAGAATTTGCACTGCTGTCCTTCTATTCTGGGAACTATTTGGGGACAAATTTCGGCAATAAAGAGGCAATGGTGGAGTACTGGAAAAAAAGGAGGTTTCCTTAAGGCTACTTCCTTTTCTTGTACATTGTTTCTCAAACTGGGCAACTTTAAAACATGTAGATTTCCACTTCCAGAAATCCCCAGCTGGCATAGATTTCTGGGAGTTGAAGTCCACGTGTCTTAAAGTTTTCCAGTTTGAGAAATATCACTGTAGATACTGTAGGTGGTGAACCAAGTTGGTCTAACAGGGGTTAAAAAAAAAATAATCAGGAATTTTCTGTCTAATCTATTTGATTCAAAGGCACCAGCTTTTGTCAGTTGTCCTTTTCATACTCTGAGGAAGTTGAGCTGCAGCTCAGAAAAGCTGATGCCTTTGAATATAATCTGCTAATCTGTTAATTAGAAAGGGGGCTGCCAGACATCCTCTTCCTTCCTGTGAAAAGAGAGAGCAGAGCTGTGCTATTCTGTGTTTCTCAGGAGTCTTAAGAGAAATCAGAGGCCTACAACACATTTGAAAAGCACATGCAGCTGTCAGCTAAGCAGGCAACAGCTTGAATGGTAATGCTTTTCCATTCAAAGTCATTAAAAATTTGCAGATATGTGGGATGTTGAATTGCCTGGTCAGTTAAAGGATTGCTGCCAGAGTTCTATAATTAATGATGCAAACTTCACAGGTCTGCTTCAACCATCACTTCCTTATGACTCCGATTAATGGACTAGACAGATAATTCACAGACAAATGCACAGTAATTAATTCAGTAAGTAGTTCAGTAAATTATTGATGGGCAGGCTACTATCAAATTTAATAACACTGTGCTCGTGGTTAAACCATAATTACAGATTTTATTCCATGCTATTTAGTATTTTACATACCAAAGCTTTCAATACCCAATCCTAAAAGTTACCATAAAGTAGCAGACATAATTTAAAACATCTTTCCCTAAACCAATGCACTCCAAAAAGTAGCACTTAAATTGTACCATGTAAGTCCACTTCTAAACCATTTTATTTTAGGGGGCCAAGATATATTTCAGGATTGCAAAGTCTCTGGTGGAATATAGAGAGTTTTAAGCAAGGAGATAAAAAGGGACAGAGAAAAATAGCAGCACAGAGGTCAGTTCTGGAGGGAGTGCCAAACAGGGGTGCTTACCATAGGGAGAATCCTCAATGTTGCTGTAGAGTTTGCTGTAGCCTCTGACCTCAGCAAAGAAGATGGCCACAGTAGGAATGCTCATCAAAGGCAAAGATGAGACGGTGTGCTTTATCTCCCGCTGCACTTGATTCTGAACAGAAAAGCAGACAATGGGTCAAAAGGCCTTTAAAACCACCCAGTCCTAACCTTGGAACTTTTTAAGGCTTGTAGACTTCAACTCATCTGGTTGGAGAATACCAGGAGTTGAAGACCACAGGTCTTGAAAGTTGCCAAGATTGGAAAACCCTGATATAGAACTCACACTCCCCACCAAACGTCTGAGAAAAAGGGCTTCCCTAAAACAGAGAATGAATCTGCAGCAGAATTCTGCTTTATTGTTCACCATGTAACATTACTTTACAATTCTATGCCTTGTATGAATGCATCATCCTCTCCAATACACCAAAATGGGAGGGTCAAATTCTGGCTAAAAGAACTCCTTGATAAAAACGAGCGTAACTAAATCAAGGGAAGATGACACGTGCCCAGCCTCCAAAAATACCATATAGATACAGCAAGCAGAAAAATCCCCCCTCCCCCTTTCATGAGATGTTCATTCTGCTTTATGGCACTAACATTTTCATTCACAAATTTAAGACGACGGTTAAGCATGACACAATTCACAACAAGATAAAGTTCTGGTTCTTCTTTAGATAGGACCTCTTGTGAGTAATGGAATGACGTTAAAGGAAACAACAGCTTTGCCATGTTGCTGTACCTCACTCACCTCTAAAAACTGGGGGTGCTTCTTTAACTTGTGATCAAAAAGCAGATAGTAGCTGAGAATGGCAAACAGAAAATATAGGACAAATGCCCCCAGGTTTGTTATAACAAAGAGACTGATAATCTGCCGGAAAGTGTTGTCTTCTGGCCAGGTTGCTGGATAAACAAAAGGTGTCAAAATAGAACTGTCTGCATAATCCAGGACAAGATCCATTGCTGCACCTGCAAGAGTGCCAGGAAGGAAAGAATGTTATGTCAAACACAGAGAACTACAAAAGGTTATAGTTCAATAATCTAACAGAAGTGGGCAATTAATTTTCAAAGGGGCCATTTGAAGAAGTTTACCTGTATAAATAACTCTTGAGAATGCACTTCTCTTTATTAGTTGCGTTCAGAAAGGGACATCAATCACTTGTTTTCAGACCTCCTCAGTTCCAAGTCACTTGGGGGTGGACCAAACCTCTAAAAGTAAAGTGCATCAAGAAATTCCAGGAATAGCAAGTTTTGACTGTAATTTTCCAATCTCATTTGTATAGTTGACAAGAAAGCTTTAATGTAAAGGAACTGAGCAGTGCAAGGTGTGAGAGAGAAACAGGATGGCCTGGGTCTCCTATCAGTAGATCTTTATTCCGCTTCTCCATGCTTTAAGGATGGAAGAAAGGGACTTGCTCCTCAACAATACATCTAAGTCACCACTAACATGGTGACTTTTAAGATGTGTGGATTTCAACTCCCAGAATTTCCTGGTCAGCAGGGGAGTTCTGGGAATTGAAGTCTATCTGTCTTAAAGCTGGAAAGTTAAAAGAAAGTTAACTTGCACCTCCTTAAGTCCTGGATCCCGCTTCATCTATTTCTAATTATATTGATACATCTATTTCTAGCAGGGCTACCCAATTCTGTAACCACTTTGTTCCCTATGCCATCCACTCGGTAAACTCGCAAGATTCGTTTTTCTCCCCCTGTACAAGTATACATCCAAACTAGACTGTGTTGTTTCTTCCGTGTCATATAATGTATGTGGGTATATCCATAATTTTGTATTTATTTATTTAGTCATGGTTCTGTAGTGTATATTGGAGGTAGTGGCCCTTTGAGAGCTGAAATGCAACAAAGTATCATTTTAATGTATGCAGACCAATAAAGTTATTATTCTATTCTATCATCAACCAGCTTCTTCATCTGAATTCCCCCCCCCCCCCCCCAGGTAACCAGCATACCTGCCTCTCAACATTGGGAAAATCTGTCTAAAGTAAAGTAAACTTTACCAGAAGATATTTGTTTCAAATTTATCAGTAAATATTTATTTAAAAATAGGCTGGAGAACACTGAGAGAGAACCTTGAGCCTCTGGAAGTTGCCCAGGGTTTAGCTTTGTTTAAAAAAATAACAAGCCCTGCTGGAAAGGAGCCCACTGGGAAATATTAACAGTGTAAAATAATCCTGGCCTAGGGAGTGGGGAGGAGGGCACCTTTGAAGGTCTCTAGAAGTTCCTCTAAAAATTGTGGGTGCTCCAATCCTGGAAGTTTTTAGAGATTAGACAACAATTCGTCTGAAATGGGATAGGGTTTCTTGCTTGACCAAGGGGTTGGACTAGAAGACCTCCAAGGTCCCTCCCAACTCTGTCTCATATTCTTCCTTCCTTCCTCTCTCCCTCCTTTCATCACCCTCCCTTCCTCATACTCTTCCTTCCTCCCTCCCTTCATCACTCTTCCTTCCTTCTTGCATTCCTTTCTCATACTCTATTCCTCCTTCCTTTCATCACCCTCCCTTCCACATACTCTTCCTTCCTTTCTTTCTCTCTGTCACTCTTCCTTCCTCATACTCTATTCCTCCATCCTTCCTCTCTCCCTCCGTCACTCTTCCTTCCTGCCTTCCTCATAGTCTATTCCTCCTTCCTTCCTTTCTCCCCCCTTCCTCATAATATTCCTTCCTTCCTTCCTTCCTCAATCTTCCCTCCTCCCTTCATCATACTCTACTTCTCCTTCCTTCCTCCTTCCCTCCCTCCTCCATCACTGGAGACTTTCAAGAAGAGACTGGACAACCATTTGTCTGAAATAGCATAGGGTTCCCTGCTTGAGCAGGGGGTTGGACTAGAGGACCTCCAAGGTCCCTTCCACACTCTTGCCCTTCTGTTATAGAAGCTGGCTTAAGGTTTCAAAGAAGCTGAAGGATGAAAACACAACCCCCAAGAAGGATCTTTGGCGTTTAAAGACCTTGCCAAAGAGAGGCCTTGAAAATGCAGAGCCCTCATCGTCGTTATCTTGCTTGTGGCGGCGAGTTCTTCAAGCCGGCCTGGGGGAAATGTAGGACGAAGCAAAACGAAGCGAGTTTTTCTAACCGTCGTCGCCTTCAACCCCGTTTCCCTCAGCTGGGCGGCTCGAGGGAGGGAGAACTGCGTTTCCCTACAGCCTCAGCCATTCGCAGCCCAGGCTGGGGGATTCTGGGAAATGAAGTCCACGCGCCTGAAGGGCCTCAAGGTAAGGAAGGTGGGCGACCACAGCGCGAGTCCTCACCCCGCCACACACATACGCACCCTACCCGGACGCTCCTCCGCGCTTCTCCCCATCTGGATCCCGCCGCTCCGCCAACCGCAGCTACCTGAATATCGTCCACGCCCGATCCTCCAAAGAACCTGAACTCTGGTGATAAAGGGGAAAGTCCCTGCGCCAATCACCGGGCGGGAGAGGCGGAGTTTCGGCAGCCAACGACGCAGGGATTGGCTGCGCGCGTCACGAGCCACCTGGCGGTCGACAGTCGCGCGACGGCGGGTTTGTACGGTCGGCCGCGGATTGGACAGCGGGACCCTCGGCGTGAGGCGAGCCTATCAGGAATGCGGGGGGCGGGTTCAGAGGCGTGGGGGGGAGTGCGCGCGGAGTGACCCGGCCTCGTTGTGTTGGTTAAGTTTACCACATCGAGGGCGAAGTGGATTTATTTACCTCCGAAGAAGCGGGTGAATTGATTTACCTCAGAAAAGAGCGGGAGGGTTAGGCCGCCTGTCCCCAGGCTGATTCCGGTGGGATGGGATTAGGTACGCCTCCCCGTCATAACCCCCACCCACCCCCGAACTGGTTTCTCCATAGGGTTGCACTCTGAGGTAAAAGGCGAGGAGAGGGAGCCGTCTTGGGCTTGTGGAGGTGACAAGAAAACGGAGAGAAAGAACTTGGGCTTGTGGAGGTGACAAGAAAACGGAGAGAAAGAAGGGAGGCCTTTCCATTGCCTCCACTCTCTTGCATTTTTGGTGATACAAAGTTCTCAAGTTTCACCTTCCTTGGGTTGGCACCAGTGGTGGAATTCATTTTTTTTTTTTACTACCGGTTTGGTGAGCGTGGCAGGGGAAGGATACTGTAAAATCTCCAGTCAGAGGTGGTATTGGCCGGTTCTCCGAAATACTCAAAATGTCGGTTACAGGTTCTCCAGAACTGGTCACCACCTGCTGAATACCACATCTGGTTTTTGGCACTAGTTTTGGTATTGATAGACTTGGCGAGATCTTTTATCATCTTTTAACAACCCCATAATCCCTTTGCGGGATGGAGTCTGTGCAACTGAATGGAACTAGCAGAGTGTTTTAATGGCCGGATGCCCTTCCTCTTGCCAATGCGGTTTTTATTTGCTGATCCCTTCTGGAAACCCATCAAAAAGCAATCCATTTTTTTCCTGGAAAGCAAAGGATGTTTATGAAGCCCCAATCAACAAGTTTTCCAAATATTTACAGCAGAGAATATTCAATTTTTTTTTGACTGGCATGTCAAGAAAAAAACATGCCTAGCTATACTACAGGTGTTTTCCCTTAGTCCCAAATATAAGCAAACTTCACAAAATAGAAGGCTGCCAGGAAACAAGATCTTGTTCCCTACGTTTAATTATTTTAAAATTACACCAGCAAACATCTAGAAGAAAAAAGGTTAAATTCAAAGAGTAAAAATGTTCATACAAAAAAACCCCAGCAAAGATGGCTATAATGTAATTGTAACATTTCAGGGCATGTCAAAGGTTTTCTCCCAGCTGTTGATTTTTTTAGTCTTTTGAGGGAAGGTTGGTTACCAACTGTTGGATGGGCAGAATTCGTTAAGATGTGAATAAAAGAAATAACTCTACGGAGATTTAAACTCAGTAATGAATGGCTTATAAAGCAAACTTCAGGATGTCAAATCCAGGACATCCAACGGCTACTCTTGCCTCTTACTTTCCCTCCCCATCCTAAGTTCAGAAAGAAGCCAAGCTGCCCAGATGTTTCCTGCAAAATTTAATAATTCAGATTACACAGATTTTGGTAAATATGAAGACAAAACTGGACTCTTGGGAAGACAAACAATCAATTGTTGGATATTCAACTTGCAGATCTCCTGATAGTTCAGAAGAATGTGATGCCCTGTTAACATTTTTACAACTTCGTTAATACCATTTAAAGAGGCCAATAACACCAGTGCTGTAACAGACAAAAATCTGTCATTACAAATGGTGTTGGACAATCACGTGGATTGCAGGTTCAGAGTTGTACATGTTTATAGGGACCTAGGAGGTTATAGCAAATTCCAGTACTTCGATAAACTATGTAGCTGGGCTGGACTGAGAAAGATTACACCACAAGAACAACTGGCTGACAAGGAGCAGAAACAGCCTGGCTTGAGCCTCAGTTGAAGAGCTGGTTGCTGCAAAGAAAAGTAGAAGAGACAATGAATATTTAAGCTGCATGTTTTAAAAATAATATAAACTTCAGTCAGAAACATGCAGTTTCTGTCGTCTGTATAAACGCCTGAGGAAATTTCTATCAGTCCTTGAAAAAGAGTTCATTCACCTCGACAGCTCTTGCCATCTTTCTGCAAGGTTCCAGTTACGCAGCTGCAGAGTGGCCCATCCACCTGGCTTGTGCATATCTGTTCACAGCCTCCATTGTCTTCACACCAATCTAGGCCTAAAAAGGCACAAGTCAAAATAAAAAAAAACATTTGTTTAATCCTGCATCTATGCAGTAAAATTGATCCAGATTTCTGAATGGAGAAACATCACACTTACGTTTTCTTCTGATTGGTCCCACAGAAATGATTTGTTCATTGAGATTTTTGGAATAATCATTGGCCCTCCGGGTATTCTGTGGACAATTCTGATTGAACCAAAAAGAAAGAGATAGAAATGCTTCTGTGGTACACAGTTTCTGTTGGCTTGAAAGCATATATTGTACTTTGCATGATTTGTCATTAACAATTTTTAAGAATAGACAACCAGGGAGCAGAGAGCCAAAGGGATAAGAGATAAAATAGGCATCTTAATCATATACAAGATTAAAGTATTTAACCAAACCTCTGAGTTATAAAGCAAAAGTTGCTGGTCACTATCATTAAAGTTGTATCTGAAGTACACGCATTTTAAATTATACTGTCTTTCAAAAATCAACTTTTTGATCAGCTGTGAGACAGATTACCATTTTTAGGACAGTCTTAAATAGCACATTGATGTGAACTGCATCTGGAGTTTGCACCACTTACTATTTTACATGAGTATCTTTCTGAATCACAGAGCGAGACTGCACAGTGCAAATGAACCTCATCATAATCTCCAATGAATTTGAAAACAGTAACATGAAAACGGCAGGTGAGGGAGACCCCATTCTCCTCAATTCCAATAGTATTATCCTTTATATTCTGACAACTGCAAGAAACAGGAATGCACTGATTACTTCCTGCAGAACACCCAAGAACTGACAAGCTTTTTTTCTGGAATTTCGAACACTGGGCACTGAAAAAGCATAGCTCACCCTTCTTCAATAATGAAATATCTGAGCTTGTCATTGCTGTCTCGTGATGGTGTTGCATAACATTTGTTCAGTGTGAGGATGAGGTGAGTGGAATCTGCTCCCAGCACAAAGACACCAACGTACAATATATCACGCGTGGTTAGCACAACTTCTCCTTGCCTGTAGGGATGCTTATAGGATGAATTTTTATATAGGGCCATTTTGGTAGTGAAACTGCCTTCCTTTGTAGGCACAGTTAGATTAATGACACTACAAAGAAAGAAACAGATGGGAAGAAAATAACTTACACACAAAAAACACCATTGGGACAAGTCTGCTGTTTGAGAATTTAAAACTAATAAATTTGAGTTGTTATTGTTATTATTCATTTAATTTATTTCCATCTTTGACCTTTATTTACACCCTATTACCAGAATTAACCATTACCAAACTTAATAAAATATTAACTATATAATTGGCATCCAATTAAAACATTTCCAAAAATTACAAAACTAATGCTTGGAAGTAATTTATTTTGGATGTCACCATTTTGTTAAAGAGGACAACAGACAAAACCAGATGTTATTGCTATAATTGACAGTAAGGGAAATATTTTTTAAAGAACTGGATCAAACTCAGAAAATAAAAGATCTTTCTTCAAGGGAATAAATAAAGCAAGAGCTACAGCAATTGGGTTTTTTTTTAAAAAAAAATCCTAATGTTTACATTGTGTCAGAACTTTGGATTTCAACTCCTAGAATTTCAGTCAGCTGCACACCTTCAAATAAAATCCATGAGATAATGGAATCCCTTCATCCAATTCTTCATTACTTCAGAATGCCCAAAGAGTCAACACTGTTTTTCTTACCTGAGCATTGGTCTCACAACAGAATCCAAAGAAATTTTAATGTCAAGCTCATATGCACAGGAAAATTCAACATTGATGGTCCTGTCTCGAGTAATGATATTTCCAGTGTTGTTTGCACTTTCAATCCAGACTGTGTTTTTATACATAATGTGGGTGCTGTTAGACTACAGTATGAAGAGGAGAAAAAAAATGTACATGCTTAGGAAACAACCTGCCTAATGATATAGTTATTTCCTTAGATCCTGGATTGTCTTACAGTCTCAAATTTATGCTGCAATCTTCATTTTTTAATCTAATCAAATAGAATTGAGATGACTAGCTAAGAAAAGATTTCTAATCCAGAGGGAACTATGTCATGACCAATTATTTCATTTAACTAAGAAGAAAGGGAAGTCAGACATGTAGACATCCATGCCCAAGAAATAAAGGGCTAATGGCAAAGTCCCAAATTTGCCAATGATGGTATTTTGGTGTTGTAAGTTTCTATTCCTATTGCTAATTTTATCATAAAGGAAACATTGCAAAATATTAAATGTTTATGATGTTCTGACAGCAGCGATGAGAACAACTTCTGTCGCAAGATGCAAATGAAGCTAATCCAGAAGCTTTAATAAAAATCCAAGTGCCACAAGGTGGAAAATAAACCCATAGTTCCTCAATCATTCTGACCTGTACAATGTTTCCACAATTGCCCTTGGTGTTGTTGATCTGGAAGGAGATGAAATCTTCGCCTTCAATGCCAGGACAACGGCGATCATTGATGCGGACACCTTCCCTTTCAAAACCCAGTTGGAACAGCTTGCACTTTGAGATGGACACCTCCATTAGGGCAGCTTTGCAGGTCACCTCAGCATCTAGAATATCATGTGTGTCTGTGAGAAGAAGGAAGAGGGTTACCACAGAAACCTCATAGGACATTTCTTATCAGGATCTATTTGTAGGGTACTCACTGTTTCCATAGGTAGGAGGTTCAATGCAGCCGCACAGTTCTCCATCGTTGTCTACATCACAAGTTCTGTTGGGACAATCTGCTCCCATGCAGGGATCTTCAACCACTCCTGCTAAAAAAAGATAAAAAGGTGGGGGTGGGAAACAGACAAGGGTAACTGATTTATTTTATGTTCTTTTTTTTTTCAGAGGAGATTTCCTTGAAAGATAGGATGCAAAGTCTAAGCAGAAAAAAATAATCACCTGTACTGATATTCCCTACCATATCTTCAAAGGCTTCTTCCCCTGATAAAACATTTTCTGTTTCTCTCCAGTGGGGGAAACCTTTAGTGTGCTAGCAATCAAGGAAGCATTCATGGTGAAAACCATGGCAAGAAGACTTTCCCACACCAAATATGCCCATATTTATATTCTTTTACTCTCTGCTGAGGGAAATGCAATGAAGAAACTCTGTAAAGAAGGACTAAACTACTAAGACACGTTTGCTTACAGCAATTTTCCTTCTCAATCCACTCTGTACTGAGGATCCCAAAGGAACGACAGGCCTCCCCATATGCTGCTAAGGAGCCACAGAGCTGATACTTCTTCTGATTGTAGCAGCCATCAAGAAAGCATGATTCATAAAAAGGCAACGGGTCCAGTAGTCCATAACAAGGCTGGAAGAAACCTTTCATATCAGTGAGCCTGAGGCAGTAGCTGTCACTCTGCAGGATTTGGATTTGAACGTTGTCACAAGCGGCAGCATATTGTGAATACTGGAGCTCATTGCAACTGGAATCATAAACACAAAAATTACAAACCAGAAGAAAATAACAATAGTGGTTTGTAGAACCATTATTTTTAACTTAGCATGTGGTTTATATTCCACCAATGAAATAGTATATGGGAATAATCTTAAGAGACAGGGAAGAACCATATAACCAGGGCTATGACTGGGTAAGAGGCAGTTTAGCTCTCAATAGGCATATGGATGTAGCAAATGTCTCAGAAGGAACCCTATCTGGATGACCTCATGAGGCTGACAGCAATCTTGCAAGTCTGAAACCACATTTCTCCCATGTGGTGTTTACATCCAAGAAACGGGACTGTTTCTTCTCTTTCCTGCTGGGCTAAGCTGCCTCTTACCTGTTTGCCCTGGTTGTTGTTCTCCATCTCCCAAGCTCATTCCAAATACCATTACAGCTATCTTTGATTTATTCACCAAACTATTGTTAAATAAAGCATGGTTTTCCACAACATGTGTAATCACAATGTCATGGTCTGGTAAGGAATTATTTCCAGTACCAGTATGTTTTCATCCATTCCTATTGGCCATTAGCTGCTGACAACAGAGGTTTTGATTGAATATGACACATGGCCAACTTTGAGTTATTCTGATGTGGGTCAGCTGCTTAAACGCTAACCCTTTCTATATGTATGGGTTTCAGTTCCTGTCTTCAATTAACAGCTGTCAAAGGTTAGCTCTTCGGACACAGAAGTGCCTTTGAGCATCATAACTATTTGACACATCCTTTCTAGCCTTTGAAAGCAGAAATAAAATCAAAACAATTTTTGGAAAAGGAACTAGCAATTGGATTCTCTGCATTCTTCTTAGTTATTGCAAGAGGCCTGGATTTTGTTCATTCTCTCTAGAGTTGGCAGAGCATGATAGGAGTACCAATGCAACTGTGAGTCTTTCAGTGCCCATCTAAACCTATAACAGAAGTTGGTAGAATTGTTTGCTGCAAAAATTAGCTGCTGAGATGCCATAAAGAAGATACTCCCCTCACCACCAACTTTTTCCAGCAATTCTTTACACTGATGTCTCTACCCAACTTCCCAAATGGGCCCATGCAAAGTATCATTGATGTCTTCTTCCTCTGTGCAGTGATTAATTAAAAGCACATCGTAAATTACTTTTAAATGAGGTCCCTGGCAGCCCACAGATGGACCAATATGTGGCTGATGCAGCTAGAAAAATGAATGAGTTCTTCTGGATGTATCACTCACTTGGCCCCACCCGTTACCTCTTCTGCATGCCATTGGTTTTCCAGCTCTGGGCCAGGAACACGCTGCTGACGACTGGCTTCCCTCGCAGGGTGACATAATCATCAGTGTAATCTCCATTAAAATTTCCACAAAGCCCACAAACTTTGTTTTGCAAGCGTTCACTAATGGCAATTTTGATAATGTTGAACCCATTGTAGTGGATCTGGATATCTGGGCTTGTGTCTATGACCAGGAAACCTTCCAGGCTGTAGATTTTGGTTGACAAACCAGTCACAAAAGGAATGCTCACTGATGTCCCATTTACCTAATTGTGGAGGTAAAAATACTTTAGTCTGTAAGATGCCCATCCTCCCCTTTTTAAGCAAAGTAGACTCCTTTCTAAAGCCAAGTTTGGAAGTCTGGCTTTGGTCATGCATAACCCAAACCCTCCTTCTGTGCCGTTCTGCTTTCTTTGCTGGCATCTCAAACGTTGGCAAAATGATTGACAAAATTGGGAAGCTACTGACCAGCCTCAACCCACCCACCCCCAGAAGTGGCTGCACCCCAGTCCAACAGTTTCTTAATGACTTGATGCTGTACCTTAATTGTATTTCGATCGCTGATAAGAATCTGCTCTTCATTAATATAAAAGTAAACTGGTGAAATTATGGTCAAGTTGGGATAAGTCCACTTATCAAAATTGATGATGAGCTGGAAGGAGATGTCGGGGAGCTTTTGGCAGATAGTGGAGAGGACAAAGGCACAGTTGGCAGGGAAGTGGAGAAAGGCACCATCAAACGTGCGGAAGACCCCTCCTCCTGCAGCAATGCAGTAGGAGCTCTTCATGCTGAAGCAACCCCGGACTCCATTCTGGAGGGCGCACTCCTCATCGGATTTACACTGCCGAGGGTCGCACTGGATCAGGTTTCGTCGAAAGCAACGGCAACGGCGGGTGCAGTCGCTGTTCCAGAAAAGCTGCTTAGGCTGCACAAAAGGGGGGAGGGAAAGGTAGACAGGATGCAAACAGTTCTTCCAAGAGTTGAAAGCAACATCTCTAAAGCTCCACCAAACATCCTGGAGAATGGAACAAGGATCCAAAGCCCATCCATTGGGCTCCTGCCCTGTTCTGCTGACAAATATGTCAAACATCTACCAAGAGGTGGTCTTATGGGCCATGTCAGCAGACCTAATGAATGTGCTTCCCAAGTGGTCCTCATGGCTCAGAGCCTCTGGAAAGGTTTGACGTCTGACTGGATGCCATTTCTTTTTTTTTTTTTGAAAAAGTTTTTATTAATTTTCTACAAACAAACAAGACAAACAAAACATAAAAACATCAACTCTTATATGTACATCCAGTGTGTCAGTTGGTTCATCATTTTTGTGCATTCATTCTGTAGTCTCAATTACAATTATGTTATATAACAACTCATATTGTCAATCCAAACTTATATATCCTAATATCACTAAAAAAAGAAGTTTTTGACTATATTTTTAATCATTCATGCTTAATGAGCTAACAATACTTTAAACCAGTTTACTCTATAACAAATCATCTAGTCATATCAAATCAATCCTAAAAAATCCTTTATAAATATAATATCAAATAGCAAAATAATAGCAAAATAAAGATATTCCTTACTATCTAGCATTCTAAATAATCTATTATCGTATTTTATCATCTAGCCATTTATAAAAAAGATCCCAAATTTCGTAAAATTGTTTATCCTCTTGCTCTCTAATTTCAAATGTCAATCTGCTCATCTCAGCACATTCGCTTCGTTCCGGCGATACAGCTGCGATCTCAGGGCTCTGAGATCGCAGCCGATATTTTCGCCCCTGGTCGGTCCTAACGGACCTAAACCGTCCCATAGAGACGGTGATCGTGAAGGGCATTGTTCCAGGATCCCAGAGATATCGCAAAATCTCTGGTTTGATCCGGAAGAAGCCCTTTTGCTGGCGGCGGAGAGGCAGCCTCCATAGCTGCTGAAGTCGGGACAGCTCCGGAAAGAAAGTGATTGGAGTGAAGTGTGTCGGCTGGGTGAGAAAAATTCTTTTGTGCTGTAAATTCGCTAAGGTTGGAAAGTTCATCCGATATAAAGAAGAAAGCTGTGAGATTTTTTTTTGACTGAAATTGTTTTGAGCGGCGTTTTTTAAAGTGATGTCAAATTGAGGCTTGGTTTTTTTTTTTTTCTTTTCTTTATACTTTTTGGGAAAGATTTTACCGTGACTTTGTAGGTAACCGGATTGAATTTTCTCTTATATATATTTTTATGCTCCCTTTGATTTTATGCTCCCTTTGATTTTTTAACTTTCTTTGCTCCCTTTGGCTATTTTTTCTTTTTTTTCTGTATATATTATTACTTTTTTCTGGCGGGCGGGGAGAAAGAGCATTAAGAAACTTTGTAACACTGCCAACTAGAGGCTTGAAAGTATCTTTATGTGAATTGGAGAGAATTGCAAAAAGACCTCATCTCAAGGACTTTTTAACGTGATAAGATAGAGGGAGAGCACAGCAAAATATTATTGCAGGTGCTTTCCTGGACTGTTATCAACAACACTTGAGGTTTGGCTTTGAAGCAGCTGGAGAAGAGAGTCATAACAAGAGCCTTGGATAAATAACAAAGTGCAGTGTGTTTTCTTATATATACCCCATTCGCTAGCCTTTTTCTAAATTTTAATTTTAGTAATATTTTTATTTTTGCCTTTTATTTTAAAGGGAAAGCCTCAGAGTTTTTTTTCTTTTCTTCTTTATTTTTCTTTTCTTTTTTAATGGGACTTTTTTGCTTTTCATATTTATGTTTTTGGACTACTTTGTTGTTGAGGTTGTTTTTTTTTTCTTTTTTTTGGATTATTGAGATTTTTTAATTGGATTAAGGTGTGAAGAATCTGAAGGAACTTTTTGTCTTTTGATTTTCTTTTTTCTCTTTTTGCTTTTTCTTTTTTCCTTTTTCTTTTGCTCTTAATCAATATTATTATTTTTGGATTTGTTTTTTCCTTTCTATTTTTTCCTTTCTTATGGTGGACTATCTCGTAATTGGATTAGGGTCTAGAAGAACCTGAAGATCTTTCTTCTTCCTTTTTTTCTGTTTCTTCTTTGGTTTCGTGTTTTTTACTATTGGAGTTCTCCATTTTGGATTATAATTGGCTGCTCTACCAGTTGGATTAAAAGTTAAGAAGAATTTGAAGTTTTGGAAACATTGAAATGAGCAAGAAACCAATACCATCTGGCATTTCTGCTTCTACCTCTGCTTCCCCACCAGCTGGAGGACAACGTTTAATTCAGACAATGTTGAAGCAAGATAAGGAACAAGAAAAAATAACTTTACAGTTACAGATGATTATGCAAGGAATCCAAGATCTCAAGACAAAATCAGATATCATTGAACAAAGAACAGGAAATATTGAACAAAGAACAGAAAATATTGAACAAAGAATAGAAAATATTGAACAAAGAGCAGAAAATATTGAACAAAGAATAGAGAAGACTGATGAAAAAGTGGAAAATATTAAACAAATGATGGTTAAGTATGAGGAGAGATTCCAAAAAATTGAGGAAGAAGGAAAACAAAGAGAGAAGAAGATTGGAAATATTGACAGCAGATTAACAGCGGTTGAACAAGAAAAAGGTGGGATGTTGAGGTGGGAGATGGAAAGGTCAGAATTTTACCTCAGATTTCAAAATATAGAAGAGGAAAAAGGAGAAAATTTGGCAGCGGTAATGATAGAAATTTTGGCAGATGCTTTGGAAATTACAGAGGAAAAGATGATGGATGGAATAGATGAGATATATCGAGTCTATACAAGATATGCGATGAGAAATAAATTACCCAAGGAAGTCCATATTAGATTTACCAAAAAATCCATTAAAACGCAAATATTACAAGTAGCAAGAGAGAAAACACTGAAATACAAGGGTAAAGAGGTTGTGGTTTTAAAACAAATACCCAGAAGAGTGAGAGAGATGAGAAGAGAAGAGAATATCGATTTCTGACCAAAATACTATTGGAAAACGAAGTGAATTATAGATGGCTGATTCCAGAAGGACTAGTGTTTGGGTGGCAAGAGCAGAGATATAGAATTGATTCAATTGAGAAAGCAGAACTTTTTCATGCAGAATTCTTTGGAGGAAGAAGAGAGGAAGCAGAGAAAGAGGCCTTATCAATTGAGTTTCAAGATGAACAACTGGAGACTGAAAAAGAGAAAGGAGCAGCAGGGGGACAGATGGATAATAAAGAACAGCGTGAAGTGAGATCCACGAGAGCTGTTAGACCTAAATATAAAGCATAATCATGGAGGAAAAAAAACTGATTACAATGAATATAAACGGACTTAATTCAGCTGTTAAAAGAAGGAAAACTTTTCATAAATTAGAGAAATTAAAATTTGATATAATTTGTTTACAAGAAGTTCACATTAAAAAACAACATGAACAATTGTTATTACAGCCAAACTTAGGGAAAATATTTACCTTTTTGACTCAATGTAAGAAAAGAGGTGTGGTTTTATACATTAAAGAGGCTATTCCAGCAAAATTGATTTACACGGATGAAGATGGAAGAGTATTAATGGTAGAAATAATGGACAATAATATAAAAATACTCTTGATTGCAATTTATGCTCCGAATGATAAACAAGAAGAGTTTTATAAAAAGCTGCACATGAAAATAATTGGACTGGACTATGTTAATATAATTATGATGGGAGATTTTAATGGAATTATGGACAATAAACTGGATTATATAGCAACAACAACAAAGCAAAATAGAAAGGCTCTCCCAAGGTCCTTTTTTAAAATGACAGATGAATTAACTTTAAAAGATATTTGGAGAGAAAGAAACGTTAAAACTAAACAATATACTTTTTATTCAAATAGACATTTATCATGGTCCAGATTAGATATGATTTGGATCTCAACAGAACTAATATCTAATATTAAAGAAACAAATATTGAAACAAGTACCTGGGCAGATCATAGCCCAATGACAATTAAATGGAAGGGACAAAAAAAAAGATCGAGATGGACATTAAATAATACTATTTTAAAGGAGAAAGATTTTACACAATGGATGGAGAAGGAATTGGCTTTTTTCTTCAGAGAAAATAAAAAAGAAGATACTTCAACGCAAAATGTGTGGGACACTATGAAGGCATACGTTAGAGGTTTGATAATAGATTATACAAGAAAAAAGAATATTAGGAAAAGGCAAACTTCTAAGGCCTTGGAAAATGAGTATAAAACTCTTGAAAAAGAATTACAGAAAATGCCACAGAAAAAGGATATTAAATTGAAGCTGGATGTAATCAAACATAAAATGGAATTAATAGAGAAAGAAGAACTGGCACAGAAAATTAGAAACTCTAAACAGAATTATTTTGAAGATGCAAATAAACCAGGTAGATGGCTAGCATATAAATTGAGAAAAGAGAAGGAATCAAGAAAAATATTGAAGTTAATAGATGAACAAGGCCAAGTTTGTTATGGGAATAAGGAGAAAAAAGAAATTATTCGAGATTTTTATGGGCAATTATATAAACAGGAGAATATTGATGAAGAAAAAGTCAAACAGTATTTACAGGAAGCTAAGTTATTAAAGATACCTAAAGAGACTGAAGAAATGCTAGAAAGCAATATAACAATGATGGAACTAAATGAAGCATTTAAGAGACAAAATAATGGGAAAGCTCCGGGTCCAGATGGGCTTCCAGTAGAATTTTATAAAACATTTCAAGAATTATTGAGCATCCCATTGTTAGAAGTTATGAATGAAGTTATGTTAAAAAAGATGATACCTAAAACATGGTCAGAGGCTTATATTACACTCATACCAAAGGAAGAGACTGACCCATTGCAAATTAAGAATTATAGACCTATTTCTTTATTGAATGCAGACTATAAAATCTTTGCTTCAATCTTAGCAGAAAGACTTAAAAAATATTTAAATAATTTTATTCACTCAGATCAAAATGGATTTCTGCCAAAGAGACAAATTAGAGACAATATGAGAGTAATCTTGGACACTTTGGAATACTATGAGGCTCATCCTGAAAAGCAAATGGCTTTGATATTCCTAGATGCTCAAAAAGCATTTGACAACGTGAACTGGAGATTTATGTTATTATTATTGGAGCAGATGGGTTTCGCTAAAAAAATTATTCAAGCAATAGAAGCTATATATAATAAACAGACAGCAAGGGTAATGATGGAGGGGGAACTTACAGATTTTATTAATATAAGAAAAGGCACAAGACAAGGATGCCCCCTATCTCCTTTGCTATTTGTGTTGACCTTGGAAGTGTTGAATAGAAATATTAGGGATGATAAAAGCATAAAAGGAATGAAAATTAAGAAGGAAGAATTTAAGCTACAAGCTTTTGCTGATGATTTAGCTTTTATTTTGGAAGATCCGCTAGAAACAGCTCCAAAGTTACTGGAAAGGATAGAGACATATGGAGAGGTGGCTGGTTTGAAAATAAATAAAGACAAAACAAAGATTTTGACAAAGAATATGTTATTGAGACAGAGAGAAGAATTGGCAGATCTTTTGAAAATTCAAGTTACAGATAAGGTTAAGTATTTGGGGATATATTTGACAACAAGATGTAGCACATTAAAGGAGAATAATTATATTAAACTTAAACAACAGATAACTACAGATTTGAAGAAGTGGGAAAACTTGCAATTGTCATTAATAGGGAGAATTTCAACAATTAAGATGAATATCTTACCTAGAATTTTATTTTTGTTTCAATCAATACCAATTAGGCTTGGAAAAGACTATTTTGAAGATTTAAATAAAATTATGTTGAAGTTTATATGGCAAGGTAAAAAAGCGAGAATAAAGCTAAAGCTTTTGCAAGATGCTAGAATTAGAGGAGGTTTTGGTCTGCCTAATTGGGAATTGTATTATCAAGCTGCAAGTTTGATGTGGGTCAAAGAATGGATAACATTAAGGAAACATAGGTTGTTGACATTAGAAGGGCATGACTTGCTGTTGGGTTGGCATGCTTTTTTATGGTATAAGGGAACTAAAACACAGGGTTATTTTAGAAGACATTATGTACGGGAGTCTTTGTGGTTAAATTGGGAGAAGATAAAAAGACAATGTTATTTGAAAATTCCAGTTTGGTTATCGACCATTGAAGCATTTTCCTATCCTATAATTTACAAGAAGGAACAAACAGTTAGATATGGGGAACTTTTGGATGAAAAGGGTGAACTTAAATCGATCCAAAACTTAGAGGAACAAGGTATAAGGATGAATTGGTTTTCATATGCACAAATACACTCAAGGTATGATGAAGATTCTAAAACGGAGGGATTTTATGATAAACAGACTGATTTAGATAAGATCTTGATGGGTACTGATGAGAAGGTGATTAAAAAATTATATGGTTATTTACTGGGAATGAAATTAGAGGAAGAACAAGTCAAAGAAACTATGATTGTTTGGGGGAAGAATTTTGGATATGGGATTGATTTAGAGAAATGGCAGAAATTGTGGTCTCAAAATTATAAAATGACAATGTCAACAGCATATAAAGAAAACTTGTATAAGATGTTTTACAGGTGGCACTTTCCTCCGACAAGAATAGCAAGAATGTTTAAGAACAAATCTGAAAAATGCTGGAAATGTCATCAGATACCCGGCTCGTATTACCATATGTGGTGGACTTGTGAGGATGCTAGAAAATATTGGACTATAATTCGCATGTGGTTGGAAAAAATGACAAAGAAACATATAGATTTGAAACCAGAGATCTTCTTATTGGGAATTTTACCTGATATATATAGTAAAGATTTGAAATACCTGATTGTAAATGTATTAACAACGGCCAGGATTGTATTTGCTAAAAATTGGAAGAATGAGAAAATACCATTACTGACTGGATGCCATTTCTGTACCTCCTTGCTGAGCTTGACCTACAGAGACTTCACCTGTCCATGGCATTCTGTATTTGTTTTGCTGCAGTTTCATTTATTTTATTTTGCTTCTTGCTCCATTAGAGCACTTATTCCAATTCTTTGCCTTGTCCAACAATAACATATTTGCTTATAGCTGGATAGTCTGGTTTATTTTATTATTGTGATTTCTTTATATATATATATTATTTGAAGAGAAAGCAGCATTCATGCATGCAAACCTACACGCGCACACTTTCTGTGCAGAGAACATTATATTTTAATTCTACTGCCAAGTGTCTGCTGCTGATTAGCAGGACCAGTGTGAGATAAATGTTTGTTCCATTGTGTTGGTGCTGCAATATACAGTTCTTCCTGACCTCAGTTAAAGCATTTTAGTTAGATAATATAATATGATAAATGCAATTCATATACACAATGAACAATCATCAACTACAGTGAACTAAATACAGTTTTTTTTCTTTAAGAATCTTTTTGCAGTTCATCAAGCTAGCTGCATTGTGGGGCCATGCAGGAACTAGCTGGCTCCTCGAAAAGTTTATTTTTCACCAGGAGAGGGAGGCTGTGTAGAGCATTTCTTAGTGGACAGCCTAACGTGCTCTCTTGTCAGAAGTTCTAGGCACTTGGCAAATGAAAATCTGTGGGGTTTAGGTCAATATAATTCTCTTCAAAATGTCTTTTTTCTATAGGGCAACAGATGTATAATAATACTGGATTTTCAAGATAATAACCCATTTCAGTTCCATATTCAGATACATTCAAACATTTTGTTTGTCATTTGGTGACAGCAGCAAACTGATGTAGAAACAGGTCAGATGAAACATGTTCAGCGTATCATCTCATTTCTGATATGCAGTGTGTGTTCAACTACATCACCAGAGAGAGATTTGGAAAGATGTGAGAGAAAAGCTTAAAGCCTTAATTTTACACATTTATTCTTTTCTTCATCCACATTTTGGCTGCTGCAACATGAAAACTTATTTCTGAATTTTTAGCATGCTATAGTTTGCTGTTGCATCCAAACATAATATGCTATGTTTTATGTAACCCATTACCCTGAAAGGTAAGATTTAAAAGTTTGAAATCCTAGAACAATCTGTGGTTTAATGCAACCATAATTCACAATTTACTACAAAGTAATGGTTGAGATCAACCTACTAAAGCAACATTTCCTCTTTGGGATCTTGTTTTAAATGCATATTCTGGCTTAGAGGCCTAATTAATTCTGGCAGACCAAGAGACTTTTGAAAAGTTCCTGACTGGTGTCCCTGGCCTGTTATGCTCATATCCTGTAAAAGGAAAGAAATTCAAAGCTAGAGTTTCCATAGCAACAATTCTGACCACTCCTCCAAAGAATAGTGATACCAGTAGCCTTTTAACTGCTGAAGTGTAGCTTTGCAGAGCAGCACACATTGCATTCCATTCTTTCATTATCAGATTTATAGCATAATAAGAGAACAAGAGCTCAGACTCGTCAAATAAATCCGGCTACTATTTTTTCTTTTACTTGGGATGTAAAAAGCCAAGTACAGGAAAGTAGAAAAGCAAAACTGGCATCAGAAATGATTCTTCACAGTGGCTTTATCCAACTGTTAGATGGGAACAGCCAATGGTTTTTCTTAAACTTAGGTTTCTTAGTAGTTTCTTAGAAGTAGTCTTTAGCCTCCTGTCTTTTCAAAATAACAAAGACAGGAAACTAAAGACTATTTCAAAGAAACCTACTTATTCCTTGGCAAGGTTTCTAAGCTGTCTCTTATCATTTAGCATTTCCCAAATAAAAAGGGGATATGCTAATTTTTAACCCACCACATCTTCTCCAAACATGGAAAACTATTTGGTCAGATTGTGGCCCATTATTGCCTTGCTTAGATTAGCAGCATCCTTGAAACGATGTAATAAATACATCAATGCCATACTAGAAAGCATAAAAGAATGGAATTTTGGTTAGAATAGGTATACAAATTAATACTTTAGGATAGAAAAATGTGCATCCTGGGGAAAACTATACACATAAATAAGCCGAAGCAAAAAATGAAAAGGAGGATAAGACAGGGTATTGGAGAAAAAGCCTTATGAATGAAACTGGAAAACTGACAGGGATTGGTCTCTAGTAGATAACGGTATAAGACAAGGTAAATAATTTCCTGGGATGAGAACCAAGAAATATCAACTTATCCCATTGAAAAATAATCACTAGATTGATGACTAACTCCGAAATAACATTTGATATCCCCCATGTCAAAATAAAACCTACTCACAAACCATTTTTCACCTTGATTAATCCTCTTTGTCTCTCATTTATTAGTTTACCTCTGCAAATGAAATGTCTTTTCTATAAATTTATGGCTTCTCTAATCTCCAAGAAATAAATTGTGGGGAATCAGAAATCAGTAATGACAGGGGTCAGCAAGGCATGCTGAGAACATGACAAAAGTACTGTCTTCTCATATTTCCCTCTCTTCCTTGAGAAAAAAAAAAGGGCTGAAAGTATCACCCCATTATCGAGAACTGGTATCGCTGCATTGTGAGGTTGAAACTGATGCTAAACTGATACCATGTCCTTCTTAGATGCTCCCAGTGCATTATTCCACAATTCTCTTTTATGAGATCACTGAAGGGAGGCTGAACCTGGCAGCAATATTGACTGGCAAGGCAGAGGAAGGGGTGGGTGGGAAGGAATCATAGTCCCTGAAAATTATCTGCAGAAAACAAAATCCCTTTTTAAAGCCCTGTGAACCCAATTCCCCAAAGAACAGTGTTTACTTCCCCCAAAGCCAACCTATTACGGAGCTTTATTGTTGAAACAACGACAGGCCAACGACATTCTTTGCTTTCTTCCTATTTAGGATCTATTTGCTATGCAATCCCACAGGCAGTTTAAGGGCAGAAAGACACTATAATTTGCACAAATTCTACAAGGCTTGTCATCTTCTCTTTTTTTGCTCATTTTGGTTGTTTGGATAAATATAAATGAGGATGGCTCCTTCAATAAAAAGGAGTGAGCTTCCTGATTTGGATGCTAAAGGTCAGAAAAAAGTGAGATAATAGCGTAAAAGCAAATGTATCCTTATATCTCCTAAAAATAAAAAAAAAACCAAAGGCACAAGAAAAGAGCAGCCACTAAGCTGCACAGATTTACAGTTTAGAAATGCATCATTACCAAGCAAAGGAAGCTTAGGGGAGAATTTCACATAACGAGTTTCTTTTTTAAAACAAAAATAGCTCTTTTGTATATTGCTGTTGTAATCTTTATGGACCATATCTATTGCAATAATAGGAAGAATTTGTGTAGACTGTACACCCACACTTAATACTCATAATGGATGCTACTCAGGACATGCTACAGAAAAATGTTCTCCCTTAATGTATTCCAGACATGAAATCCTGATTTTGAGACTGATTCTATTTAGGGGTTTATTTGGCTGATGTTCTTCAAGCATCTCACTGCCAATATTGTCTTTTAGACAAAAAGAAATGAGACCAGTTTTCAAAATATTGGATCTTCAAGTCCCATTGGGCCAATGCTTAATACTGAACCATGGCATTTGTGCAATGCTGTTATCCCTGCTTTGGCAACACTATCTCCCAGGCCCCCAATGGCTGACTCAGAACATCTCACAGCCCAAAACCCTATTTTGACACCCTGGGCTTACCTCGTAATATTTTCCATCTGAGTAACAGCCGCAGTTGTGAGGAAGAATGCAGCTTTTACCATTGAGAACGTAGCCTGGATCGCACTGACATCCTTCCACGCAATAATGGTTGCAGCCACTTTTCAGCCGGATGGCAGCACAACGAGGCTGGCAGACGCTCACGCAGCTTTCGTAGTGGCTGTTGGGAGGACAACTGACCGCTAGAACGCAAAGGACACAGTTTCTTAACATGGGTGCATCTCGGTCTGCAAGTCATTTATTAACATGGTGAAGCCATATACCTCTCTATGACACAATAGACCCAAGGAGCTTAAATCCAGAGAAACATTTTGGTTAGGATGATTGAGAGTCTTGAAAGACATCTACCCAAGGTAGATTAGGAAAACATACTTCCTGGCACATACAACTGATGGGCAAAGATTCCTCTGGACCTGGAGAGCTAAGAATGAGCAACTAGAATTGTCTGTGGTTTAGTAAAAATTGGCCTATTATGTAGAAACAACCTGAACAGGAAAGATGGTTTTTGGTTTGGAGATAATGTCTTTAAACTAGAATGTCTGAAGAAAGTGGTTAGTTGCAGGCAATATGAAGGAGCTGTCCATGTTGACTGCCCTGACTGTCCTTCTGTGGCAGGCTTGAGGTCAAATCTTACCTTCGGAGGTGATGTTTACTCCCCATTTCATCAACCCCAGGGATAAAAAAAAGAGAGAGGGGGGTAGGGAGAGAGAGGGAGGAAGAATGATGGGTAGAGAAAGAGAACTTGATAGCAAGGGTTCAACCACTCTTACTCCTTTTTTGAAACCACCTCTCTAACCCTAAAAAAATACCTCTGTGTTTGAACAAGGAATTTCTGAGCTGTATCAAAACCAAAGCCTCTGTCCAGAAACCACAAACAAATCCCTGCACATTTGAATGCCACACTGCTCTCAAAACATCACTGTGGCTTTCTCAAAAACTTGTTCCCTTTCTCCGTCCAAAGAGACAATTTAAAGAACCTCCCAGTCTTCCGAAGGGCCGAGATGAGTGGATAAATGCCTAATTGCAAAGCTTTTATCTTCTGCCCGTCTCCATTTTTCTCAGGGCCGTTAATGAATCCCCTAGTGGAAGGAGCAAGGCTGATGGAGGCTGCCAATTTGCAGACCAAAAAAGATCCTAATTTAATTTGTAAATCTGATTAGTGAGGAAAACAGCTTTTCAATGGATTTGTCAGACAGTCGGCCTGTCTAAGACACTTTGCATCTTCATTTATGAGATGAATAATTGAACAAAACATGATAACTTATTGACAGGAGAGGCTCTTCGCAAAAATTGCACACACTTTCCCTTCACTTGCATAAAGTAATAACATCTGCATGTGACAAATGAAGAATGACTGCCTTGGAAAGATGAGCAGAAACCCATCAGTGGAATATAAACAGAACTCCTAATGATAAAAAGAAATCTTATTTTAAAATAGAGAGAAGAAGAAGAAGAAGAAGAAGAAGAAGAAGAAGAAGAAGAAGAAGAAGAAGAAGAAGAAGAGGAAGAGGAAGAGGAAGAGGAAGAGGAAGAAGAAGAAGAAGAAGAAGAAGAAGAAGAAGAAGAAGAAGAAGAAGAAGAAGAAGAAGAAGAAGAAGAAGATACTCACAGCATGAGGTGAAGTTCCTCCAGCCCGTGACTGCTATCCCCTGGGTTTGGCAAGTGCTGGCATAATTTTGCAGCCAGCTGCAAGCTGTCTGCACTGCTCCACCATCAATGCAGGTGTCAAATAAGCAGTTCTTGTAGAAGAAGGCTGGATTAACCTTACTGTGACACCTGGAGAAGACACCACTCTTGCTAGGAATCAAACTGCACAGCTGCTGAGGCTTCCAGAAGCCTTCTACCTTACGACAGGTTGGGCACCTATCACCACAGCCAGCCTGGCAAAAAGGGTCCCGCTTGGCCCAGCTATGGCCAAACTCATTAATGCTGGAGACCACAAAGCCACCAGAGGTCTGAAGATCATCCTCAGGGTTGCCATTGTATCTTCCGCAAAGGCCGTATGTGCTATTTTGGAGGTTCCGTGGAATTGTGATGGAGAGGAAGGTCCTCCAGTCATATACCACCTTCAGCCCAAAATCGGTCTCTATAATGATGTGGAAGCCAAAGGTGAATATGTTGATCTTCCCTTGGCCCAGCTTCAACGGCAAGTAAAGACGTTCCTTGTTGATCTGCAAAAAGGCACAAGGAAAGTCAGTGAAAGGAGGCAGTTGAAGGAGGCATGCTGTCAGCATTTGCAGCATGACTGCTATTGTGAGACAACCCAGGAGCAAAACACAGCACACAGAGGCTTAGACATTAACAGTGGTTTATATACAAGTGGAAATATACGTGGTAGGCAAATACCTGACAAGCAATCAATCTTCTTAACTCTACACGAAGAACTCTGCAATTGATACAGGAACAAGAAGAGAGAGATACACCCTCTAATGGCTGCCTTATATAAACACCTTTTAAAGTGGTAAAACTTCTATGGACCCCTTCTTAGTCTACAACCGGAAAAAGCAATGCTGATTCATCTTCATTGCATCAGCCTTACACTGCATCAGCTTTACAGCAGCTGGTCAGCTCTTAAATCCCAATACCTTTCTTGCTTCGAAGAAAGACCAGCTGACCTAGGAACCCCAGGTTTAAACCTTCACTCCACAGGAGAAGCTTACTGCATATTTTTGGCAAGGTCTCCATATTTCTGCAGGATTTTCTTATAGTCAGGTTAAAAATCCAGTTCAGTTTGCAGCACTTGAACACAGCAAGATCCTGGACAACCAAGCAAGGTCAGACCTGATTAATACTGAGAAGAAATGCCATTGGGAAAACCAAGACTAGACAGGAAAATTAAAAAGCAAACCCACTAGAAGATAATAATAAACAGAAAATTACACAGACAGGATCAAGAGGAGACCACAAAGTCCAATTCAACCTGGTGGAATTTCTATCTTCACACATTAAACCCCAAAATTAATTGGTCTGGGGTGGTTTCAACCTCTTATCCTGATTAAGGCAATGGAGGAAAGAATCTCTATTAACTTACAAGCACAGTATGTTTGTAGGCTCGATGGATCACAATGCTATAGCTGAAAACTTCCACTTCCACCTGCTTCACCCACAGTGCCAGAGAAGGGTCTCGATCTTCATTCTTGGCAACCACTGTAAACTCAGGGAAAGTATCTGACCTCTCGGACCTCTGGCGGTCAATGGTGGTGCAGAGGACCAAAGGACAACTGCTCTGAAAGTCAAACGCAAATCCATCGAAGGTCAAGTAATGGCTGTAGCCGGAAATGATGCAGGAGGCATCTGTGCGGCCCTGGCAATAATATAAGCCATTCTCCTCCAGGCAGTATTCATCCTCTTTGCAAGGGAGGTTCTCACAGCGCACACTGTTGTCAGAGCCATTGCAGTAGCAGAAGTACTGACAGTCGATGTCCATCCAGAAGGACTGATTGGTGGAGAGCTGGTGGCCCTCAAAACTGCAGCCACAGTCACTACGGAGAATGCATTGGGTGCCCTGGAGCACAAAGCCTTTGTCACACTGGCAACCCTCCACACAACTGTCCAGGCAAATGGGCCCCATGCTCAGAGTGTCACAGGATTCAGAGCAGGACATGCATTCCTCAAAGTGACTGTTCTCAGGACAGGCTAGTGCTGGAAGAAAAGGAAGGGGGTTAGTGGTCAGATGGATGCCATCTTCTGGATCAGGCAGCATCCACCTTGACCTGAGTCCAGCTGAGGCATTCACAGAGGTATTTCAAGATGGTATCCATTTGCATAATCAAAGTTCTGCCCTTATTTTGCACAATATACTTAAAAAGAGTTAGGATCTTGGTCAAGGGATCCTAAGCTATCATCTTGACATCTGCCACAGACAGCCCTAGGATTAGGAGAAACCATACTTAACCCTTCATCCCATACAGAGCTTAACAACCAGGTTGAGAGGGAGAGAGGAAGGGTGATCAGATCAGATTCCGACTCAATCACTATAGATGGTTGTGAAATGAACGATCTGATCTTTATAGAGAAGGACGTCCACGAAGTGACAAGAAGAATTGATTGTTGCAAATCATTCTTTCCCTTAAAATATTACATCTTTGAAAAGCAGGGATATGGAGGTAGGGAGTTAATAGTAATAGTAATAGTAATGGGAGACTTCAATTATCCTGATATCAATTGGAAAACTAATTCTGCACTAAGTGAGAAATCAAATAAGTTCCTTACCAACCTAGCTGACAACTTTGTTGTCCAAAAGGTAGAGGGTGAAACTAGAGGGACAGCAATACTGGACTTAATTCTTACAAACAGAGAAGAAGTGATAGAGGAAGATGAAACTGCAGGAACCTTGGGTGAGAGTGACCATGTCATACTAGAATTCAACATAACACAAACACAAGCAACAGAACATAATGACACCAGAGTCTTGGATTTTAAAGGAGCTGATTTCAATAAACTCAGAGAGAACTTGGGAAAGATTCTATGGATGAAAATCCTAAAGGGGAAAATAACTCAAGAATCTTGGGAAACTCTAAAAAGTATGATCATAGAAGCCCAGACCAGCACAATACCACTGAGAAAGAAAAACAAGAAATCCAAGAAGAAACCAGCATGGCTACACAAAGATCTCTTTGGCAAATTGAAAGAAAAAAAGGACAAGTACAAAAAATGGAAAGAAGGACATACAACTAAGGCAGAATATCAGCAGACAGCCAGAATCTGCAAAGACGAAGTCAGGATAGCAAAGGCTCAGAACAAACAAAGACTTGCAACAAAAGTCAAAGATAATAAAAAAAAGTTTCTTCCAACATATAAATAACAAGAAAAAAATCAAGGAAACAGTCAGTCCACTAAAGAGAGAAGATGGCAAGAAAGTAACAGGCAACAGAGAGAAAGCAGAGCTGCTTAACTCATTCTTTGCCTCTGTCTTCACGCAAAAGGAAACTATAGCTCAACCCACCAAAAACATAACAACTGTAAAAGACAGACCAGAAATAAAAGTTAAAATAAGCAAAAAAATAGTAAGAGAACACCTGTCTGAACTTGATGAAAACAAATTGCCAGGGCCTGATGGATTACATCCCAGAGTTTTAAAGGAGCTGGCAGAGGTCATCTTCAGAACCACTGCACCATATCTTTCAAAAAACTTGGAGCACTGGGGAACGACCAGAGGACTGGAAAAGGGCTAATGTGGTTCCCATCTTCAAAAAAAGAAAAAAAAAAAACAGACCCAGCAAACTATAAACTAATCAGCCTAACATCAATACCCAGGAACATACTGGAAAAGGAAATAAAAAAACAGATCTTCCAACATCTAGAAACAAGTAAAGTAATAACTAGCAGTCAGCACGGGTTTGTTAAAAACAGATCATGCCAAACCAATCTTATTTCATTCTTCAACACAGTGACTAAATTAGAAGACCAGCAAAATACTGTGGACATAATATCTTTAGATTTCAGCAAGGCATTCGTTAAAATAGACCACAACCTACTTCTTAGTAAGCTAGAAAGAAGAGGAAAAGAAAGCACCACCACTAGATGGATTCGCAACTGGTTGGCAAACCGTACTCAACGAGTAGTCCTTAATGGGTCTAAGTCTACATGGAGGGAAGTAAGCAGTGGGGTGCCACAAGGTTCTGTCTTAGGCCCAGTACTCTTTAATATCTTCATTAATGACTTAGATGAGGGGATAAAAGGGGAAATTACCAAATTTGCAGATGATACTAAGCTGGCAGGAAGAGCTAACACCCAAGAAGATAGGCTTAAGATCCAGATGGATCTTGACAGACTACAACACTGGGCCATATCTAATAAAATGAAATTCAATATAAAGAAAAGTAAAGTCCTACACTTAGGCAAGAAAAATCAAAAGTACACATATAGACTGGGTGAAACCAGGCTCAATAGCAGGAACTGTGAGAGGGATCTTGGGGTCTTAGTGGACAACCAGCTAAATATGAGCCAGTAGTGTGCAGCCACCGCCAAAAAAGCTAATGCAATCCTAAGTTGTATTAACAGAGGGATACAGTCAAGATCAAGGGAAGTACTAATACTACTCTATAAAGCCTTAGTAAGACCACACCTAGAGTACTGCATCCAGTTTTGGTCACCATATTATAAAAAAAGATGTTGAGACTCTAGAAAAAGTACAGAGAAGAGCAACCAGGATGATTAGGGGACTGGAGGCTAAAACATACAACAAACGGTTGCAGGAACTGGGCTTAGCTAGTCTAGTGAAGAGAAGGACCACGGGAGACATGATAGCGGTCTTCCAATATTTGAGGGGTTGCCAGAGAGAGGAGGGGGTCAAGCTATTTTCTAAAGCGCCTGTAGGCCAGGCAAGGAATAATGGATGGAAACTGAACAAGGAGAGATTTAACCTGGAAACAAGGAGAAACTTTCTGACAGTGAGAACAATTGACCAGTGGAACGGCTTGCCCTCGGAGGTTGTGGGAGCGCCATCAATTGAGACTTTCAAGAAGAGATTTGGACTGCCATTTGTCGGAAATGGTGTGGGGTCTCCCGTTTGGGCGGGGGGTTGGACTGGATGACCTACAAGGTCCCTTCCAACTCTGATTATCTGTATCTGTATCCTTACAGAAGATACAACGTGAGACCTGCTGGCATGGTTTTTTAAAAATTCAACTTGCTTTATTATTGGTTTATTGAATACTTATTCAAACAGTTGAAAGGCATTTTAGTTTTTTTTCTTAATCCTGCCCTGTGAGTGAATTACTCTTCTCGCATTCATTATACAACACTGCCTTAACCTCAATAAAATTTCCTTTCAGCTTTAAATTTGCACTGTGATTGCTTTATTTTTCATTGCTTATCCATAAACATTTAAATTACATTTACAACCCTTTGTTACCAACAAAGTTTCCCTCCGTAAAGTATAAATTTAAACCCAACTGTCAGGTACAAAGAAGAGAGAAAGTCACTGTCTCTATGCTGGACTTTTATGGGCCATTGTGAGATGCACAATGAGGATTTTGTGCTGATCTAGAAAGTTTCTTCTTACATATCAGATTTCTGGGGTGGGAAGAAGAAAACTTTTGCACATACTATTTTAAAGGAGTTCCTAGTTAAACAATCACTTAATGTGCCTCTTTTTACTCTTTTAAGGTGAAGCTCTTGGACTTGAATCTTTAAAAAGTCATGATCAGTTGGATCACTGCATTCGATTTCTTACATTTTCTTCAACTTAATTCAGTTTCCATATTTATTTCTGCTTTTGCAAGATGTTATTTTAAATCTTTCCCTTAGATTATGATACTGCCAACAAAAATATTATCCCAGCTGATTAAAACAATGTATTCTTCCTTCTCACATTTTAGTTATTCTCTGTTGTTACTTCTTAAGTCCCATATTCCTTGATTCTTGCATCAGGAAAGTCTGGATACGTGTGACATCCTTGTCTTTAGTAAAGTGACTTATTTAGCACTGCCCCACTTTAAGTTTCTTGTGTTGATTACTTCCTGAATATGAAATTACATTTTTGAAGAAACAGAGACTTATAGTCATATCCTGAAATCAGATAACATGAAACATTGACTCTTGGGTCAAAGGCCACCATTCTAAGGACCGACTGTAAACTTTTTTATACTCAAGCAAGTTTTTCTGAGATTGTGATTCTAACGTCTATTAATGGCTTCACAAACCTCAGAAGAGCCTTCTGAGCACAAGACTTAGAAAATTCACACGAATAACCCAGAAATATTTTAGTGGGTTCAGTCCTAATCTATACAACATGGGAATCCTATTAGGCTGAGAATGATGATCTTTGTTATTTAATAGCATCAAAGTCCTAGGGCCTTTTGACCTAAAAGGTTCATGATGTTGACCAATGCTTCAACAACTTAACTTCCTATGGGAAACAAGATGAAGATAGGCATCTGCCCCCA
This sequence comes from Hydrophis major, assembly GCA_033807585.1. NCBI lineage: Eukaryota > Metazoa > Chordata > Lepidosauria > Squamata > Elapidae > Hydrophis > Hydrophis major. The sequence goes on from CM066334.1 coordinate 38,145,619, forward strand.
CTTCCCAACTTACGGCAAAAGTTTAAGCTTCTCCACTGGCCAATGTCCACTTCTGCATTCTTACATGCGCTGGCATAGCGAGCTACCGAGTCACAGAGCTCCGACTCATTTCCTCCACTTTGGCACAGACGGAAAATGCAGGTCCTGTAATATGTGGACACATTCACCACAGAGTGGCACTCCAGGAATGAGCTGTTGGTGGGGTCATTGATGACTCCACATTTGGAGCGGCTGCGGTAGTCTTTCAGAAGCTCTGAATCATTGTTGCAGGCCTTGAGAAGGTCACCGCATTCCCCGTTGCAGATCTCATTGAAGGTTGTCCAGCTGTCTAGGAAAACCACCAGGTTATCTGTGCATTTCCCATTAGGAAAACAGAACTCATCACTGCTGTTTCCATTGAAATAGCCACAGAGGCCTCCAGTACAGTTGAAATAGGCGGTGGAGAGACGTATCTCCAAGATGCCCAAGTCTGAATAGTGGATATGGATGAGTCCATCCAATTCAACAACAGTCCCATTTTTACTCCGGTAGATTTCTAGTTGCCCAGAAGGGTGGAAATATGGGAGCTGCATTTCATATCCATTCACCTGCAAAGGAAAAAGGGCAAAGAAGAGGCAACAAGGAATGAAGAAACTAAAGAATCCCATGCTATCTTCCTGTTCTTCCTTTGATTAGTGAGGCATCAGCAGAATTGAGCAATGGAAGTCAATGAGAAGGCACACTTCATATGGAGATAAATTATAGGTCTACAGCTGAAGTTACCTGCCAAATATACGCTGAATGGCATTTAAACTTGGGCTACCCAGAAAGCAGGACTTGAATACATTTTTAAGAGAGAAGAATTTGGGAATCGAAAAAAGTTTTTCACATTATATAGCAACTTTCCATTAAATTTAAGAGTAAGCACCAACTATTCTCATTTCTGAAACACAACGATTTACAGAGCAGATGACTTTTCAAACCCAGCTTGGCCTTCATTTGCTCATATAGTTTAAGCATAGATTTAAAACAGCTTTTTATCATCTCAAAGCACCCACAGATCTATTTCAGAATGCTGCTTCTAGAACCTAGGAACTGAAGTCCCAACTTATGTGGCGATCACTTGATTGGGATGATGGATCTGTATGGATTTTTCTTTCTCAAAGGAATTACAAGCTATTCTTGGAAGCCAAGCGTTGCCTTCAGCTCATGCCATTATCCCAGAGTGACAGTACTAGATTTGTGATACTCAGGGAAAGTTCCAATATCAGTCATTCAAAAAGAAAATAGAAGACCCCCAACCCAAGAAAGAGACACTTGATTTGATAGACATATGAGAGAAGCAACAGTTGCTGTAGAGGTAGACTTACTGGAAAGAACAGAAAATACAACTGACGTGGGTGGAATGCACACAACACAGACACACACACACACACACACACACACAAAATAGATCCAATTACAGCAAATACAATCCAAGGTTGTTGGATTTTACTTCTTTTTACAATGAAATGTCATCATAAGTTTGGAAGGAGGTGACAATAGAATAGGAAACATCTTTCCTCTGTGCTATGTTCATACATGCAGGAGCCGTGTTCCGTGGTTCTGCTAGTGTGGAAAATATGTTTAAAATAAACTGTCAGATGCTTCCTTTTTGTAAAGCTATCCACCTGATGGCAGTGTCACCTACAAGATGGCTGGGAAGCAACATTTCTACAAGGCTGCACATTTTGAAGAGCAGAACTGAGTTTCTTGAAAGTTGCAAAACCAAGGAAAGCAATCTTATCCCATGGGGTTTTGGTTTTTTTTTGACCAATGGAGGAGATCGGTTGGTTTCCCCAAGGAAGCAAGTAATCTATTGATTAGACAAAGGTTGCAAGATGAGGAGTGGGCAGTCATGAATTTATATTAAACAAATTGCACAGCGTACCATTGTTTTTCCAAAAAGAAATGCATTTCCATCAATTTTAGGGGAACCTAAAATTAATGTTGACTCAGTTGGTGATTAATGTTGACTCAGTTGGTGATAAGAATAGCCATCTAGATTCCAAGAGGACAACCACGTATATTTACATCCATTTTCCTGTATCATATTAGTAATTCTGCACAATGGGACCATTATCCACATGCTTGAATACACACAACATAGAGAGAAAGCAGAGTTAGGTAGTTCAGGTTGTCTATCCATCACTTTTCTCATGGTGGTGATGAAAGTCTGCAGTGAAGCTATATGGTATGTTTGCCTGAACCTGGCTATAATTCTTCATGATTGAAAATCTCACAAAATCAGGATTTCCATGTTGAAGACAACTGTTCTTCCATTCTGTCAACTTAATTACAATTTATTATGGATCTTACACATCAAGCTCCCATGCTTTGTATTACGAGAAGCTCTTTATCTCTTAAAAGAGATCAAACTTAATCTTCCCATACTGTAATTGCATGAATGCAATTTGGAGGTCATGAGAACATAAATTGCCCCTTGCTGGATTGGACCCCTGGCCTGACTAATCCGAAAGTCTGTACGTATAATGGTCAAACAACTGCACAAGGAAGCCTACAAAACTCCCAACAGATGGCCTTCAGAGACAGTCCAGTGCCATCAAGTCTAATAGTTATTGATCCCATCAGGTCTCACACTATTTTATTTGCTATGTAAATAGAAGCTCTAGTCAATGAGATGGCTTCAGGCTATATTTAATTCTTTCTTTATTACAGCCCAAGCTGATGTTTGAAATATCCTGGATGCATTGAGGCTGCCCCTTCCATACCAAAGATCACAGCCATTTGGAAGAATTTGTGCTGGGGAATCTCTCGCTCTATAGACCATGACCCAATTTTCTGTCAGACCAGAGTAGGCAAGATTATTAGTTTCATCCTTTGAAAAGTTCTTTCATTGTACCCTTGCAACTATTAGACATTTTAGGTTTTGCCCTTTGCGTGGGGAATGGGAGAGAATCAAAGCTGGACATCTGTGAAGAACAGAGACATTGTGTCTCTGTCAAAGAATTTCACATTTGGGGAAAGCGAAGAAGCAAAGACATCTTTTAACTTGAAGACACAAGCAATTATTTCAATGGTCAGCAAGGGCAGAGCCAAACAGAGGTTGTTTGATCATGTCTCTAAACTCTTCCTGTATCTTCCACGATGAGCATAAAAATTGACAGGCAGATGTCTAGTGGGATGAAAATGTCAGCACCAGATGCAGCTAATGAGACATTTGAACATATGTGAGGTGTTGCCTCTGCAGACGTAGAAAAAAGAACCACAAGGAAATTTCACTGGGGTTAAAGAAGCACGGGTAGCAGACAAAATGAAGGGCAACAAAATACCCCATTTAATCATGAATCATCCTTCCTGCATAATTCTCTCCCAGAATTTGATTCCTCCATTAGTGCTTTGTCTTCTGAGTTCATTTAATAGTCACCTCCCTCCTATCTGTTGGTTTACACCAACTATCCTTGGAGAGGAACCAGGGACACACCTGGCTAGATGCCCAAGAAGATTCTCAATCATCCAGGTATAATTTGGAAACTTTCCCCAAACTGATATCCTGCAGATGTAGTAGATCTAGCTCCAATCATCCTGAGATCAGGAAAGGCTGGCTCATCATGAACATTTCTCAAGAGTGTGTTATTAAATGATGTTCTGAAATTAAGAGCAATGACCTAAGCCCCCCTCCCTTTGAGTCTATCACCCACCAAAATATCCCTACCTTGATTTCAGAGTTGTCTACACCACCAATCTTAACATCGTGGTTGGCAACTTGGATCATCAAGGTACGAAGCCAGTCAGAATTCGAGTCTGGTTTCTTTTTGCTGATGTCCACTTCCAGGTAAGTGGGCCTGTCTGGGCATGTTTTTACCAAGGTGTAAGAATTGTCCGAGGGATAAACAAAGCCAACTCCATCAAAAGTGTGCAGGACTTGATCTTGAGAAACCAAACATAAAGTCTCCCGCTTGGGGTAACACCCTTGATAGCCTTTCTCGACTGTACACACTTCTCCTTCCTGACAAGTGGCATTGAAACAGTTGACATCTCCTTCTTCTTCACACCAGCATTGCACTGTGCAGTCCACAGAAGCCCAGAAGGATTCCCCCACGGCATGGTAGCGGCCATCCACATCGCAACCACACTCTTGAACAGGGACACAGGTGTCAGTGCTGAGAACATAGTCTTCGACACACTCACAGCCTTCCGTGCAAGGAGAGTTGCAATTCAAAGGGGCCGTTAAATCTGAGCAGGTGGCTGGGCAGCTACTAGTACAGATGGAGTAGTGGCTGAACTCTGGACAGTTTACAGCAGTTGCTGAAAAAGGCAAACAGAACAGTTGAGTTAATTAACACAGCAGTTGCTGATTTAGAATGGCGGACATATTGAGTCTCCAGCTTGGTGGTTAGCACCGAGTCAACTTTGGATGACCTTGAAATAAGCTATACAGAGTTGTCTCTCATTCCTATTTGGATGTGAGTCCTTCTGAAAAAAACCCAAGCCCTAGGCAGCAACAGCAAAATAATTCTATACAGTTGCCAAGAAAACTATGCATAAAGTCATCAAGAGTTGAGTTTGAATCAAGGGAGGCTTACTGAACACGTACTTTTTCCAAGGGACTAGAAACCAGGAAGAAACACAGACAAAAAGCAAAAAAGGAAAAGAAATGTAGGCAGATTGTTCACTATTAGCTGTAGTCTAATTTACACATGACACAATTTTGAAAACAAAGCGTACAAGGGTACAGAGCAATGACCAAACAAATGGAAAGAATAGCTACGTTAAGCAAGAGAATCCCTCAAGTTGTGTCTGAATTGTCCATTATGAAACCTTTTTATTGTTACTCTTTCTAGGAGTTCTGTGATTCAAATATAGACAAAAGCATCATTCAAGGGCAATAAACCTGCTATTTCTACTCTCTTTGGTCAAATTATAGCCAAGATCATCTCTTCAAGAGCTGGTTGCTCTTATTAAACATCTGATAATCATATGGAAAGTTTTCTGTTTGGGCACAAGTAGCTTGATACCCTTCCTAACTCAGATTGACCAAGTAAAAGTCAATGGCCTGGAAACCCTGCATGAAGCAGAGGAGCTCTGCAATTTTTCTGGATCTGTCTGAAAGGCCAATGCTTGGTGACTTACCGCATCCTGTCTGCCCTCTCCAGTCTCCAATCGGGATCCCTAAGGCCTGGCAAACCAAGGCGTAGGCTTGAATGGCTTGGCAAAGTCCTCCTGTGCCATTATCACGGATGCTGCACAAATCATACACGCAGCTGTGCACAAATGCCATGGGGTCGACAATGGCCCCACATTCCCACAAAGGGCCTCCCGTTTTGTTGATGAAGCCACAGTGCTCGGGGCCGAAGTAGAGAGACTCCATCGCCATGTCACAAAGACTACAATTGTCTAAGCAACCCGGGGAGCACTTCCATTCAGGATGATAAACCCTCCAGCTCTCTCCCAGATCCAGGACAGAAGTGGCCAGTTTCCCATCGGAGCGCAGGACATCATCTTCAGGATTCTTGTTGTAGTTCCCACACAAGCCACAGGTAGCGTTAATGTAGGAGCCGGGAACTGAAATGGCAGCATAATGGTCGCCGTCATAGGTCACCAAAAGGCCAAAGTCGGTTTCCACAGCGGTCGACATGCCACTCTGATAGATTTTTACGGCTCCCAGTTCCAAAAAGACAGGCAGAGACATGACCAAGTCATCTATCTGTGACACGGATAGAAAGTTAACATTTATCATTCTCGTCATCCAGAATGAGAAGATTAAAAATGGATTTATTTACTATCGTTGTATATAAATCTTCTACTGCTACAATTATCATTGTCAATACAAATTAAGTAGCTAATATGTATTGAGGTAGTGCAAAAAAAAATGTAAAGAAAGTATTGAAACACTCAGTCTAGATCCCATGTCTGTAAGGTGCTAGGGAGGAAAAATAAAAAGGGAATCAAAAAAGACCTCAATTCCCCAGAGAGTAATTGAGTAGGCTCAGGACCCCCTTGGCAAGTTTAAGATAGGTGGACTTCAACTCCCAAAATTCCCCAGTCAGCCATGGTGGCTGACTTTCTTGGAGCTGAAGTCCACATAGTACAGGGCTGTCAAACTCACAAGCCGCAGGCCAGATGGCCATGCCCATGCCTGGTTTAGCAAAGTGGGGGAAAGTCACAATATATCCTGTGACTACGCTGTGACGACACCCCTGACGTAGTAGAAAGAATTTGAAATGGTATGTGGATATGACCTTGGAAGGCAGGGGGAAGAGCTGCAGTCAAGGCAAGTCCAATAAGAGGCTGTGATCAGATAAGAGGAAGGGAGCCAGCAGCTGAATAATAGGTAGAGAAAACAAATTTCAGAAAGGATCCTCCATAACTTACCAGGCTCTAAAAAGGGACAGTGAGAGATTTGTACATTCAGACATGTATGATTCTGTTACGTGGACTTATAATAAACAGAGCAGGCTTCTTCTGGGTGTGCTTCTTAACTGGTCTACCTGGGTAGGCTGACATCCATCTTGCAAATCTGAAAATACATTTCTTCCATTTCCTTCATAGTCAAGAAACTGAGGAGGGCCCCTTCTGAGATGTTTGCCACGCCCACATTCCTGTTGCGGGCTCAAACAGCCTCTTACCTGTCTTGTCACCCTACCTGTGACTCATCCCCATGCCTCTCAAGGTCATTCCCCATGTACCATTACAAAATTAGGGAGTACATGCACTCAGCCATAGCTTCTCCCAAAAGCAGCTGTATTTTCCTATCATAAACGATGTAGCATCGTGGACTGAAGAATAATGTCACATCACGTCACACCCAATTGTTGAACTGTTGCTTATTGCAAACTTTTTGGGGGAATCAGTTGCTCTAAAGCTACTCCGCACTTGGGACTGTTGGCCAGCCATCACCGCTTAAATGATATGTCTAGGCAATTGCTTGTTTCTGGGGATTAATCCGGACTTCTGTCAGATCGAAGATGGCAAGCACACTTTTCTATTATCCAAAATAATAACCTTGAAAGGATATGGTGTGCAAGTAATGTGCATTCAAACTATGCTGGATTTTACTTCCAGCGTAAAATGTCCCTGGTTGCCTGCCTGGAAGATTATGGAAGATAAAAGCCAACCTATATGATGGGCATTAGTGGGAGGGAAAAAACTGATTCTGGGATGTGACATTTCCCATATTAGTGCCATTAGATGAAAAAAAATAAAATAAAAACATCCCAGAAATTAATAGAGTCTTCTCTAATAATGTTTTTATTTTAATGAGGACTGGGTTTTTTCCCCCTTCAGTTTTTTCTTTCCAGATACATCCAGACAATGGAATGATGTCATGACATCTAGGCCAGGGTGTCACTCAATTTCACTGAGGCCCATATCAGGGTTGTCTTTGACTTTAAGGGGGTGGGGTGTGTGTGGCCGGGGGGGCATGACCAGCTCAATATCACTCATGTCAGAGGGGCTGGTGGTGGCCTGAGCACTCTGCCAGCAAAAATAGGCTCCCAAACTCCGTTTTCAGCTGCAACAGCCTCCTGCAACCCTCTGCCAGCAAAAACGGAGGTCGGGAGCTCCATTTTCACTGGCAGAGGCACCACGGGCCAGTCCTTCCCTGTTTCCAGGGTGGCCCTGTGGGTGGGTTCTAAGCACCCCATGGGCCAGATCTGGCCTGTGGACCTTGAGTTTGACACCCATGTTCTAGACAATGACATTTGGGATATTCAGATCCATCCCTGAGGGCAAGGGAAGCCGTTCTGGAAGGCACAACTCTTCCTTTTCATGCCTGAATATTTTTTTTCTTTTATGAAAATCCTCCCAAACGCATAGAGGATTCGGCTTTCTCTGGAGTGATTCCCACAAGCTCAAGTGCATACAAGTCCTCTCAATGAGTAATGGCGAATCTCACCATAATCTTCCCAAAGCTGCCTTTGGGAATGACAATTTTGTGCGAGTAGATCTCAATGGAGATGTCCTTCAGCCAGGAGACAGAAGAACCACCACGATTCTCATTCTTGGCTTCCACGCTGAAGAAGGGCAAGCGGGATCCTGGCCAACACTGCCTGGCTAGCAAGTAGGAGCAGGACCCTTGGAAGTGGAAAAGGAAGCCGTCGAAGGTATGGTAGTGCGGATCTCCGAAGATGACACATGTGCTGCTCTCCATCGACACACACTGGAAGAATTTGTCCTTCGCCTCGCAGGTTTCAAACGGGCCACAGGACACCTCCTGGCAGAAGAGTTCATTGTTGAAATCCAGGCAACGGCACTTGGTGGAGCAGTTGACACTTTCCCAGAAGATCTCCCCTTGACGGAGAAATTGGCCTGAAAGAAAAAACCATAGAATCAAAGTCATCTTCACATCTATGGAGATTCTTAGTCACCCAGGTCATGGTTGTCCCAAAAATGCTTTTGCAAAAGGCAGCTGGACTTTGTTTTTTCCTTGAAGACGTTTCAATTCTCATCCAAGAAGTGAAGGGGGAAGCATCTCCAAGGAAACAAAAAAAAGTCCAGTTGCCTTTTGAAAAAGCACTTTTGCTACAAGGTCATCTTCACTCTTGAAAGCAAGAATCATCTTCATTTAATGACCCCCATAATCCCTTGCGGGGTGGAGTCTGCGCAACTGAATCGAGCAAGCAGACTGTCACCAATGCCGAGTTTGTTGAAGGCAAGAATCCGAGGTATAAATGAGAAGATAAATCAAGAAAGATTAGAATTTTAGATTCCTTCTAGAAACAGGGAGGACCCATGTTCGTATTCGCAAGTCCATTGAACCCAGGTCAATCTGATTTGATGTCTACCAGGTTTTTTTTGCAAAAAGTGAAAGCATAGATGACCAGAAGTTATTCTTAGGCTTCCTATGAAGGCCTGGCTTTTGGGGGTCCCAGTTTCCATTATCATTGCCATATTTACCTTCAGTGAGACAGCACATTGCCCTCTCTGAAGGAGAAGGTGGTTTATTCCATTAGCCCCTGTTCTATTAATTTTGCAAGAGAGCCCTGATTTAAGTACTTTTTTTATTATAATCCTCTGCCATATATGAATCATTGCTGCAATAGGCTGAAACCACTTTAAAACATTGGAAAGTGTCCCAAAGAGCATTAGACAGCACTCTTTCAGTGTGGGATGTGTATATTAGAAACTAGTAGCTATAATTGCTGAGGCTAAAGTACGATCACAAAGCGGTAATGTGGCATATTAAGACACATTGCCATCAGCATAGCATATGCTGTTCATCTTATCTCTATTGCATTTGCATCATCATATTTCCCATATATGTGTGATTTCGTGCACCAGGTCTGCTAAACAAATCATACCTGGTTAATGCTGGGGAAGGGTGACCATAGACGCTGTAGGCCAGTGGACGCTTTAAAGACCTGTGGACTTCAACGTCCAGAAATCCCCAGTCAGCATGGCTGGCTGAGGAATTCTGGGAGTTGAAACCCACAAGTCTTAAAGTTGCCAAGGTTGGATCCCTCTGCTATAGGCTAAACTTTGTACTAAAGATGGTGACAGGATCTAGCTGACCTTGGCTGTTCTTGGCAACTTAAGCAGGGACCCACTTGGTTAGGGCATGAATAGGAGAAATCCCAAGGTTATAAAACTAGTTGCAGAAGTCAGAAAATCATCTTGGAAAAAGTCAAGGTTGTATCAGAACAGCTTCCAAGAATCAGAACCCACCAAGCCACGCCCACCAAGGCGTGGCCACAGAACTGGTCGTAAAAAATTTTTTTTAATCCCACCACTGAACCACATCCATGAGCCCCAGTGGCGCTGTGGTTAGAGTGCAGTACTGCAGGCTACTTCTGCTGACTGCCGGCTGCCTGCAATTTGGCAGTTTGAATCTCACCAGGCTCAAGGTTGACTCAGCCTTCCGTCCTTCCGAGTTCGGTAAAATGAGGACCCAAAATTGTTGGGGACAATATGCTGACTCTGTAAACCTCTTAGAGAGGGTGCAAAACACTGTGAAGTGGAATATAAGTGCTATTGCTATCAAAAATCCAGCTTCAATCAAGTTTTTCTACTTTCTCCCTTCAATAGAGCTTCAACGTGTTAAGGCTCTTTTCCTCCACAGGTAGCAAAACACTGGCCCTGCCCCAGAAATTCAGCCAGCATCCTCCCTAAATATAAAATTGGAGAATATAAATCTCATATTTATATCGCAGGGCACTGACGACAGTTCAACTACAACTATGGTTCGGCTGGCTTCTAAAAAACAACTTGGTGGATGCAGGGTGAATTATATCCCAAGCATGCCACGGTTGCTATAACTTAATTCTATTCATAATGGGTGAATTACATTTGTGGCTCAAAGGGTGTTAATTGCCTCCTTAGACTCATTTTTCCTTCCATATGAATTAGCACTAATTAAACATCAAATAATGCAACTTTGGAGACTTCATATTTTATAATAGCCATGGCGGTTTTGACTGTATCTCTTAATGAGATGGATGTCTGCCTCTCTGTCTTACACATAGCTAATTATTACACATACAACGTATTGTTTATGCCGGTAATCATCATTATAAAACAAAGCAAGAATAGAATGTCTATCATGATGTGCTTGACAGAGATTGAGGTAACTTGCTGAGTAAAGATCTTTGGTTCCCGTTTATTTTTAACAATGGCCTTTTGAAAATCTGAATTAGACGCCTAAAAACTCAGAATTCTGCTCATTCAAAATGCAAATTTTATATGCAGTTCATTCCATTCAGATCATTGGTTCCAAATCTGCTTCATTTTGTACTTGACTCCAAACTGACTGATCCCAAGACTTTCTAGATCTGATCATCTCTCCCATTTCTTACTCCTTCTCTCCTTTTCAGTCAGTCACCTTCTCCATCTGCTTGCTTCCTTCATTCCCTCTTCTATCCTCCTCACATAAAGCCCCTGTGATGGCCCAGGATGTGGCACAAAGTAAACACAGATAGGCAAGAAGAGTTCTTTTATTATCGCCAACTTTGCCCCCAATGTTCAGGTTACTTTCTGGCTGGAGACAAACTATCCCTGGAACAGCCTTTGACTGTAGAAAATTCAGTCCAAAACAAGGTACACACAAACTGTAACTGAAGTAATTAGTTTGTCAGGGCAGGAGCAAGAATTTCAAACTTGAAAACACGGCAAAACTCACACAGTTGGGAAAATGCCAGGAACACAAATAAGCCACGATGATACAAGATAAAGTCACGTTTGCTCTCAACAGTTTGCTGTGCACAGCTTGACTTTTTCATACACCGTGTTCCCAGCTGCAGCTAACGAAGGGAATCAGGGCCCTTTCCTCCCCTGTAAGCCACACAACCCATGTTGCTCTCTTCTCCATTCCTCCCTGCATGCCCTAGTATGAAGAGGGGGTGGGCTTGGATCTTCCTCTGAACTCCCTCTCCCTTGTTCTACCTTTTCCCTGTTCTGTCCAGCCAGATTTTGCCCTTCCCCAGTTTCTTCCACACCAACAGAGCCACACTCCCACTCCCTGTCAGCTGTTTGGCTTCCTCCTTGGATTCAGATTCTGACAGGGGCATGACAGCCCCATCAACCTGCGGATAAAGTTCTTCACATGCTTTGGGCTTGCAGTCAACTTCAGCTCCAACGTGTGACCCTGTGGTGGATCCATCCCAAATATCTCCAGAATTTCAATTTGTTTTATATTTGCAAGCATCTGATTGTGCAAATGATTCTCTCTGGTGATAGCAAAAATCCTTTGGCTTTGTAATCTTCTTATTAATGGAACTCTTTTGATGAAATTAAAAACTCCAAAACAATTTCAATACTCTATTCCCCCCCCCTTGTCTTTTAATGACCCCCGCATCGGGATGGAGTCGGGGCAACTAAATGGAGCTGAGTGTTTACTGGCTGGATGCCCTTCCTGTTGCCAATGTGGAGTTCGCAGCAGATGGTTTCTCATTGTGCCCAGAGAGAGAAATATCTGCCTCTACCTAGGATCAAACTCACAGCTTCCTGATTGTGAGGTGAGCGCTCCACCTCCAGGCCACCGCACCACTCAGGGACTAGGATGCTATAAAAGTTCATAATTTAGAAGTGGGGAAGAATTGGAATCTTTCCATCACCACCCCAGAGGCAGACAAGTCTCCTTTTATTTTCCGAGCAGTTGTATCTGTAAAGAGAAGATGAGCAGGCTCTCCAGGTGGCTATTTTAAAGACCTGACACAAGAAATTTTAACTAACAGGCAACAATGGAAAAGAATAACTTTGTTTTCCGTTGAAAAGGACTCTGCATGCTGCAGAATCTAAGGGCATCTCAGGCAGATGTTTTGAGACTGACTTCATGACATCTCTATTTCAACATCGCTGGTGTCCAAAGAGAAATCTCTATTACAAAGCAACAGAGCTCAAATTCATAGAAGAAATGGACAGTTTGCAAGTGGACTCAGTAAAAATAAGGAATGGCTTTACTCCTTTACTTACTCCAAAGTAAAGTTGCCTCCATTGTACCTGTTCTTAGCCAACATGCGTTGTTCTTGTTGTTGTTTGTTATTGTCTGTTGTCTGTTGTTATTATACACAAAAATGACTGTATACACAGCAGACGAGATAACCATGCTATGTTTCGTATCACAAATCACTAGTCTATCACTTCCCAATTGTTTAGGACTGCGTGATGTATTGGCAAATTATGCGAGCAGATCCCAGTAAGGTGGCCTTCTGCAGCTGACCAAGGGTGATTAAGTGCTTGCCTAGGTCTTTAGGCAAATTATTATTATTATTATTATTATTATTATTATTATTATTATTATTATTATTATTGTTGTTGTTGTTGTTGTTGTTATTTGTACAGTCAGCCAGATGTTCAGACTGGGTTTGGCATTTTTGTCTCCCTATCGAGTCCTTACCAGGGACCTGGGACAGGCAAATCTGGATGTTTGTTGGTGTTACAGATATCGCCCCAAGCAAAGCTGCCTTCTGCAATTGACGGATGGCACATTTGTCAATGCCAATGATGGTGTTCAAATGGTGCTCCAGTTGTTTTGGGACTGCACTCAAGGTGCCTATTACGATTGGTCCTACCCTTGCTTGCCTTTGCCATAGTTGTTCTATTTCTAGTATTATTGTTGATGTTGTTATTGTTATTATGACAATCCATCTCCATGTTGGGACGATGTGGTTTCTGTATGCCCCCCAAATCGATGGAACTTCACCTCTCAAAATTCTGCAGCCGGGTTGGCCATTGTAAAGAATGTTGGGAACTGAAATTTACACACCTGGAGATTGGCCAGGCTGAGGAAAAATATCAGATTTGTCGTGAGAATAAAATGGATAGTGATTATGAGGTCTATTTCCATGAATTCACTTATGGAAGGTGATGACAGTAATGACGATGATACTACTAATAATAACAACAAGGAATTGGTTAAATCTGTATTTCACCATTCCATTTGGATTTTAGATTTATTTGGATCTACAAGAAATGGATCACATTGGGGTTACGTTTTTTGGCTAACTGGTAGTGTGCAGTACTTACACATCTTCTCTCTTGCAGCTGATGGAACCAATACGCTGATACCACAGTAAATGAATTAAAACATTGCCATATTCTTGCCAGACCTTTTGCTCTGATAGGGTAATACAGTTTACCCATGCCTCTGTTAGCTATTATTAGCACAGATAAGAAGTGAGGGAACAAAGCTTTACATAAAACCATTTTTAAAATAATTGTGAAAAGCTCTTAACAGCCTCAGCTAGATTTGTTCTTCATTATCTGGCATAGCAAAATAAAAGGCTGAATGGCACTTTCTACTAATGTCAATGCTGATGGATAACATTAAGAAATGGCGACAATATCGCACAAACAGCATTTGGGGGATAATTCCCATGAAGAACTACCATTTTCAGATCCCCCCCCCCCAGGAATTCTTTGAAGAAAAAAAAAGTCACATTGCTCTTGAAATTCTGTTTGCGTTTGTCCTAAGTAGGAATCCCTAAGCAGCAGAAAGGGGTTATATGTTCAATTTATAGTTTGCCTTTTCACGCCGAAGACAATCAAAACATGCAATACCAAAAGGAGAAAACTTAAACAATCCAACACTTGAAGTCATTATTAACCCATTTCAATTTGAGAAGAGGTTGCCGTGTTGCTTTCCCGGCTTGAGAGTTATCCACGGAAAACGCCTCTGCAGTGTACCCAAAAATTAATTTTATAAGCACGTTAGAGGTATTTAGAGTGCTGATGTGATCTAATAAATGAGAATCAGAGAAGAATGTTGCATATTAAGCATTCAGGGAAAGTGGAGGTGGTATGAATCACTGGATATACAAACAGTGCCTGGTTCCATCTTTAGCAACATCTCTTGGCAAAACTGTCTGGAATCTAACAAAACAAAAACCCACCTGCTTCCACATGACCCAAGCAGCTTCTTATACATGCTTACCTCTAAAACTGCATCCATTGGCTGGATCAATCTCCCTACCATCAATTTTGAATACCCAGCGACCTGGCACATTGACATTGGTGGTCTCTTCGATGTTGACAATGTCTGGGGTTCTGGAACCAGGAATGCTAAAATAGTTGGTACTGTTTCCACCATTGAAACCAGCCTAGAAGACCGAAAAGAAGAGAGTCCCCTTTAAATGATCTGGAACTTCACCTGATGAGCTTCCTCTTCGATGCTTTTCTCCCAACCAACATCATCCTCGGTACCTTGAAGACGAAAGATCTGTCACACCTTAACCACTCACCCGGGGTGGGATTCAGCTGGTTCAGACTGGTTCGAGTGAACTGGTAGTTCTGGTGATTGGTTGGCCTTGGCCACCCACCTCTGCCCTAGTCTGTTCTATATTTCTACGTTTTGCATCTCAGCTGATTTGTGTAGCACAGCAGATCGCTGCACTTTAGCTGTTTTGCTCACTGGGGCTGCAGTAGAAGGTAAGCTTTAGAGCTGAAAATGGGCGGTTTTCAAATACTGCACATTCGGTCACTGGTTATACCGGTTGAATCCCACCAACTGACTCTCACCATTGTAGTACGGTAGAACCTCAAGTGGCCCGGAGACCATATAGTCAATGTCATGGACACTTCTGGCTCTGAAAATTATGGGAAGGAAATAGCTCTCTTCTCCCCCAGACCCAGAAATTACAGAAAAAAGATGTCACATATTGTGAGCCCTTGGTGGTAGTCCAGGCAAGAAACACTATCAGGAGCACCAGCATAATTTTTATTTTAAGCTACATTAATGGAATCTTGAAAGGTTGAAAATTTCTCCCCTCCTCTCTTTTTAGTCTCCAGAAAACCAGGGAGAGTCCTTTGTGAAGTGCTTCTCACATTTTTCTCCACCTGTGAATTGAGCTGCCTCTTATCAAATTGTTTCTGTGAGTCTTCCTCCCTCTCCCAAGGTCATTCCTACATACCATCACAAGTATCCCCTTTCTGTGTTAATTAATGGAGTCAGGCAATCTCCTTTGCATTATAGTGCCTTTCCCCCCATCTGGCCAGCAATAATAGAGTGTGTCAAATTCTTCATGTCAATAATATTGAGATACGGAAAAGGTTTTGAAGCTGAAACTTTCTTTCCTTAGAAGGGACTGCCAATTCCAGGGATATTGAAAATAGTTTGAATTTCCACATATTGATTTCAGAATCCTTTGCACATCTCTAATGCAAGCGATTTTACAAGGCTTGGATTATTGTAAACACTGACTCAGACAATGATAATTGACTATCCCATGATTATCCAAAAGAACGGTTAAGTCTCCTGGGTTCCAAATTGGCTATTTAGTTCTTTATTTTCTTGGCAAAATACAGGTAATCTTTTTCCAGGGATGCTGCATATAGAGCTGTTGTGTGACTAGGAAGCCCATAATGGTCATCTAATTATCCTACCTGGGCCATCACTCCACCAAGACCAGTTAGAGGGTCCCCTCCACTCGCCGTTCCAGTGGTCCAGTTAATTTCTTCATAATTGAACATGGCAAAGGAGGATGTTCCATCCGAGATAAGGAGCGCTTGGAAAGTGTTCACCTGTTTAAAATACAGCTGTTTAATCAGAGGCCAACTCTTCTTTCTAAAGGAAATTACTTTTTGTTCAGAGTATTGCAGCGTAAATTCAGCACCAGAAAAGTAAACACAGATGACTGAGGCTTCATTTAACTTCTTTATAAATACATAAAGTAAATTTTACAATACCAGTTGTAGATTTCTCCAACATGGAGCAAACTCAAACTGAAGCAGATATGTTACAGGTTCAGAGCAGAACTGCAAACTCAGGAGCTCAGAAACAGACATCAATTTTGCTTTAGTTCAGCAAGCAAGTTACTTTCTCTTTCCCTTTAGAACTGAGCACAGAACAGAGATAAACCATGCCCAGATTCTCATTTTAAGTTTCAGTTCTTATTGGCTGACCTTGTTACTAAGCTGTATTCCAGTTCATGAATATACTCTGACACTTTTCAAAACACTTTAAAAAAAAAAGTGGATTTAGTTCATCTAGTTTCTGAACTTGAAGCCAATTTTATAAACCTGAATTATGTTAACTTTCCAGGGGGGAAAAACTCATTAATTCCTTTAAAAATAAACCTAAGCGGATTTTAAAATGAGAAAGGCAAAACGGGTTAGGGAAATAATGTTGAATTTTGGAAACATGAGAGAGAGAGTCAGTTAATCCCACCCATGTGTCATAACTGTGGCTCGCAGTTTGTACGAGTCTCCTGCCTACTCACATATCTTATACTGAAATAGAGTTTTCGTCCCGAAGAAAGAAAAAAATAAATTAATAAAAACGTCCAATAGCAGATCAGATCCCATGTAACACACATATAATAGACGATATGTCTGGTCAAAGAGTTATGATTATCTGGTGTGAACTTATTAAAGAAGCTCCTATCATTCAGCCTTTGAGCCCAATGTCATCATCCACTGGTCTTGACATCTGGAATGTCACCTCAATGAAAGCTTCACCATTTAATGACTTTATCCCTTGCATGTCCTTTAGATGGCAGTGTTAGAATAAGAACAGGAAAAGCACGAATAAAAGTTTGTTCAAACTTCCACATTTATCTACCCAAGCGTGTATCTTATTTGGTTATTTCCTCTTTGAAGATGGTGCAATAATGCCAACCTAATGCTGAGCGCCAAAGAATGGAGGCCTTCGAACTCTGGGGCTGGAGGAGGAGATTCCTGCGAGTCCCTTGGATGGCAAGGCGATCCAACCGGTCAGTCCTAGAGGAGATCCACCCTGACCGCTCTTTAGAAGGCCTGAGGATGAAACCTTTCATCCTGAGGATGAAACTCAAAGACTTTGGCCATCTCATGAGAAGGAAGGACTCCCTGGAGAAGAGCCAAATGCTGGGAAAGATGGAGGGCAAAAGAAGAGGAAAGGGATGGCAGAGAAGGAGGGGGCTGGATGGAGTCCCTGGAGCAGTCGGTGTGAGCTTCAATGGACTCCGGAGGATGGTAGAGGACAGGACAGCCTGGAGGAACGTTGCCCATGGAGTCACGATGGGTCAGACATGACTTCACAACTAACAACAACAAAATTTGTAGGATAGCCCAGGGGTCCCCAATCCCCAGTTTGTGGACCAGCACAAACCAGTCCACACAAATAAGTGAAGACCTATCTATGGGATGCAGGAAGAATATGAAACCACACGCTCTTCGGTTTATGGAAAAAACCATTCTCCACAGAACCAGTCCTTGGTGCCCCAACATTTGAGAGCCACTGGGATAGTCCACAGGATTTTATACTGAAAGCAATCCATCCACAAGCAGCAAAAGCACCAGACCAAATATATTAACAGAGGGAAACAATCAAGATCAAAGGAAGTACTAATATCACTCTATAAAGTCTTAGTAAGGCCACACCTAGAGTATTGCATCCAGTTTTGGTCACCAGACTATAAAAACAGTGTTGAGACTCTAGAAAAAGTACAGAGAAGAGCAACCAGGATGATTAGGGGACTGGAGACTAAAACATACAATGAATGGTTACAGGAACTGGGCTTGGCTAGTCTAGGAAAGAGAAGGATCAGGGGAGACAGGAGAGTAGCCTTCCAGTATTTGAGGGGCTGCCACAGAGAGGAGAAAAGGGTCAAGCTATTTTCTAAAGCGCCTGTAGGCCAGACTAAGAATAATGGATGGAAATTGAACAAGGGGAGATTTAACCTGGAAATAAGGAGGAATTTTCTGACAGTGAAAACAATCAACCCATGGAACAGAATTTGCCTTCAGAAATTGTGGGAGCGCCATCCCTTGAGATTTTCAAGAAGAGATTGGACTGCCATTGGTCAGAAATGGTGTAGGGTCTCCCGCTTGGGTGGGGGGTTGGACTAGATGACCTACAAGGTCCCTTTCAACTCTGATTATCTGTTATCAGATAATCAGAGTTGCTAGCTTCTTCAGAAGCCAAGAGGAAGGACCTTAGAAGTCTCCCAGTCCAAGGGAAGCAAAAATCGACTGAGAGATTGAGGAGAAATCCCACGATTGCAGACTTTGCCATAAACATGTATTGCAGAAACCAATATCTACAGGCTGGGCTGGGCTGTGTCCTGCCAGCTGCCAGACTCGGACAAGTTGGGGAGGAACTTGAGCCAGTTCTGGAGTCTGGGGAAGGCTCTGATGGATGCTCACTGTCGGATGCAGAGATAGAGCCAGGACTGTCTGACATTTCCCAGCCACTGGAGAGGCAGCTGCTTTTGGAAGCTGAAATGAGTGAGGAGGAAGAACACCTGGGGCCTGTTCCAGACACACGTATGTGCAGAGCTGTTAGGAGAGGGGAACAATAGTAGTCAGGGAGTCGTCTCGGGAAGCAAAGCACACATGGACGCTGCACGGCCCCTCTCTGGCTAGGGGAATAAATAGAAGGAAAGGGGAGTGGTTGTCAGAGGAGACAACAGTTGGTTTTTCTGAAGATTTTGCTCATTATGTTTCGTGCCACAGAGACTGCTTGCCAGAACTTAATTTGCAGACTTTTGGCCAGGAGCTCATGGCCTTGCAATTATTGCGAGGAACTGATAAGGTCTGTTACTGCCGTTAACTCTATTGCCTGCACTTTTCACAATTCACAAGAGGTAAATAAAGAGGGGTTTTTCGTGACAAGGAGTCTGTTTCTTGCTTCTGCTAAGGCTGGGTCAGAACAGGCTAAATCCAGTTGGACCTCGAACTTCAGTTCCATTGAGAAAGATTTGTAGCTGCCTGGCAAGGAAGACATTCATATATTGCCTATCTGTAGTGGGAGGCTAATGCTCATCCATCTTTTTTGGCCGGGCTTCAAATTGGGATATTACAATCATCCCATTGCTCCTTTTCGAACTATGCATTGATTAAACAGACAGCTGTCTTCCATCACCCCTGGAAAATAACTCATTCTCACCCAGGAAAGGGATGAGAGAGAGCAATACAATGATAATCCTATAAAAATGCAAGGCCACAAACTGCAGCACTCTCTCTTTGAAGCGAACCCTGGCAGGTTTTCATGTTCCTCTGCTTTCATTTCGGAGGCAAACAGGGCCAAATAAAAATGGAAGCGGCTCATGCCTTAACCCTCCCCAGCCGAATGTGCCTGATGCTATTCTTGCTTCCAGCTCCATCTTGAACACGGGGCATAAAACACGGGGTTTTTTTTTATTTTAAAAAAGCAAAGGGATCTCAAAAAGTGGCATATTCATGGATAAGGGAAGACCAGGCGCTTGCAAACATGTGTTTGTTTCTTGTCAGCTCGGTCACGGTGCTGTTATTAATATTTAACGTGATAGAAGAGAAGTAAAGATATATGGATGGGCTATGTAATTATAAGTAAAATATCTATGGGGATATCTCCTAATGGGCCTCTTGACAATTAGAATAAGAATAAGAATGGAATAGAATAGAATAGAATAAAAATAGAAGAGACTAGAACAAGAAGAGAAGAGAAGAGAATAAAATAAGAATAGAATAGAATAGAAATAGAATAGAATAGAATAGAATAATAAGAATTAGAATAGAATAAGAATAGAATAGAATAGAATAACTTTATTGACACTTTGAATGTACGCTAATCATTATACATTAAAAATGAAAGTTAGTTGCATACAGTTCTTAAAGGGTCACCACCTCCAATATTACACTACATCAGTGCTTCTCAATTATTTTCTGTCAGGCCCCCCTAGTAAGAATAAAACATCTCGCGCCCCCCCCCCCACTGTCCTTTATTCTAGGACAGTAAAAAAATCAAAATAAAAAAGCATGTTCTCTGAGGTCAAACGCGCCCCCCTTGACGGAGCCTCGCGCCCCCCCAGGGGGGCACGCCCCACTATTTGAGAAGCACTGCACTACATAAACATGACAAGATAAGTAAATACAAAATTATATACATACCCACATGTATTATATGACACAGAGACACAAAGAGGTTCTATCCTATTTTTTTAAAAAAAGGAAACTACAGGTAGCCTTTTGCTTCTCAGAAGGTCACGTAACCCAGGGGCACTGCAACCGCCGTAAATATGAGTTCATTGCTATGCACTTGAAGTTTGATCATGTGACCATGGGGATGTTGCAACGGCCGTCAGTGTGAAAATGGATTTCCCCATAAAATAAGCTTAAATTCAAAATTCCAACCTGCCTTGCAAAACCCAGAGAAAACTGCCTTCCAAGAAGTCACATTTCCCCAGTAATAATCTAGGAAGCACTTAGCTCAGGGGTGTCAAACTCAAGGCCTGGGGGCCAGATTGTTAACCGGCAGCAGGTGTGGACAGCTGAGGAGAGGGAGGCCTCAGATGAGGGGCCAGGACCATTAAGGAGTGGACTGCTGCCTTCAGAGATTGTGGGGGTTGGCAGCAGTGATGAAGAGGTTCCTGAGGAGCCTGTGCCAAGTGCATGTGCACACAAAGTTGCTCACAGGAAAGACCAGCTGCAGCAGCATGGGCTACTTGGGAGTAAGGCTACAAGGTAATGGCCCCTCTTTCAAGAAGATAAAAGCCCGCTGTGAAGTGAAAGTTCTTTGCAGGAAGCAAAGACATTTTAAAACTCAGCCTCATGGACATTCCAGTATCTGAATTTGGTATTTGAAGGCTCTTGTGTTGTGAAATATTTCTTATCTGAGATTCTTGGCAGTCTTGCACAGTTTTGGTGAGGCTTGTGCTTATCAAAGTTAATTAGTTTGCAGCAGCCTTTTAACCGGGGATTGGTAAGAATCATTAAAAGGTTTCTGTTCCCTTTGGTTCATGTTTGTTTTATTGGACAAGGGTTTGGGTCAGAATACAGATGTGGCCTGCAGGGTGCTTAGATCTGGCCCGCAGGACCACCCTAGAAATAGCAAAGGACCAGCCTGCAGTGCCTTTGCCAGCGAAAACGGAGCTCGGGAGCCCATTTTTGTTGGCAGAGCACTTGGGCCACCCAACACGAGTGACATCAAGCTGGCCACACCCACTCCGGCCACACCCACCCCAGTCCCCAAGGTCAAGGACAACCCCTGATGTGGACCTCAATGAAATTGACTTTGACAACCCCTGGCTCAGCTGGTTTCCTGAAAAAACAGGGTACTGAATAAAATCGTCAATATTTCTATTGTGCAGCCCCCTTTCCATGCGATGTGCCTCTCCGAATTCATCATTTTGGAGGTCTCATATATCTACTCAACATTGCCGAGGGCTAGACATTATAGCACTTAAACCTCTGCCCATTTTGAGAACTAATGGTTGAAACACGCCAAGGATACTTAACGGCGCTGCCGGTGCAATTCTTCATCATTACGTCGGTTCTTTGTAATGTAGCTTAAATAATGATTAACCGAGGTCAGCAAATCAGGTATTTTTCATTCGGGGGAAAAAAATGTTTTCTCATCCTACCTTGCAAGATTTGAAAGAGAGGAGATGGCAGCCCAGGATTTATTTAATGTGGTGCAGGGAAGTTGATTCATCCCAATCCCCATGAACCTGCCCTGCTTCCTCAAAATCATTTGTAGATTTGTCAGGATGATTTCTCTGTTTTATTTGCTATCCTCTGTGGATTGGCTGAGATCGTTCCCTGTTCACTCATCGGCATTCTGAAGAACGCACCCATCTTATGCCCTACTCTGGAGAATATAGTTGCAATGAAGCTGCTTTTGCACAGATTGTCACAACCAAATGAAGACACAAACAGGGGGGGGTGGGCAGAATTATCCAGCATGCTAAATCCAAAGCATGAACTGCTCAGAGTCACCTTGAACTCCAAGATGGGCTAAATAAATAAATTTGGTAAGTAAATAAAACAGGTTAGCAAAACAGCTGTGAGATACACAGCTAACAGAATAACAGAGTTGGAAGGGACCTTGGAGGTCTTCTAGACCAACCCCCTGCTCAGGCAGGAAACCCTATACCATTTCAGACAAATGGTTGTCCAATGCAGGATAACCTGGGTATGTCTGGTCTGATGAAAAGAAGGACCAGGGATGACATGATAACAGTCTTCCAATATCTCAGGGGCTGCCCCAAAGAAGAAGGAGTCAAGCTAGTCTCCAAAGCACCTGAAGGCAGGACAAGAAGCAATTGATGGAAACTAATCAATGAGAAAACCAACTTAGAACTAAGGATAAATTTCTTGACAGTTAGAACAATTAACCAGTGGAACAACTTGCCTCCAGAAGTGGTGAATGCTCCAACACTCAAGGTTTTTAGAAGAGACTGGATAACCATTTGTCTGAATGGTGTAAGACTTGCTGCCTAAGCTGGGGGTTGGACTAGAAGACCTGCAAGGTCCCTTCCAACTCTGTTATTCTGTTCTATTCTATTCTATTCTATTCTATTCTATTCTATTCTATTCTATTCTATTCTATTCTATTCTATTCTATTCTATTCCATTCCATTCCATTCCATTCCAATTCATTCCTATTCCATTCCATTCCATTCCTATTCCATTCCATTCCTATTCTATTCTATTCTATTCTATTCTATTCTATTCTATTCTATTCTATTCTATTCTATTCTATTCTATTCTACTTGACTCTACTCTACTCTACTCTTTACCAGACTCCATCTGGTTTCAGGGCCCAGCAAATTAACATAGCTCTTCTTCTACAAACTTGGAGGTTAGTTGTTAGCAGGAACCAAGATGGTGACCTTACCGGGGTTGTGCTACTCCCTCCATAGAAAGTGACTTCATCCCAGGTAGCGATAAAAACTGACAGGGCAGTGAAGGAAGGCAGGTTCTTGAAATACTTCCTGATATCTTTAGAGACTTTCTTTAGCAGCACCGGGTCAGTGGTCTCCCGGTAGTAGATTTCTCCCTGGATGCCATTGTGGACATCTGCCCAGAAAGGAGCGATGAAAGCCCGTCCATCAGCTAGAGGGAAGGATTCTGGGGTGAACTGGCTGACCAGCACATTAAAGGAAACCACTCCATTGTTGTTGACCTGCAATTCAGGAGGGAAGTTTGACATGCAGTTAGCTGGAAGTAACAATGTGAGCTCAACATCACGCTAAGGCAAGGCAAGTTGAATGTAGACCCTTTAATTATTTGATGGAAATAGAGCTCTATATTTATGTCCTCCCTGTGTTTGAAGGTTGGGACAGAGTGGAGACCCCTTGACAGAGGAATGAAACACAGAATTCAAGTCTTACAGCAATAGCACTTAGACTTATATACCGCTTCCCGGTGCTCTACAACCCTCTTACAGAGTCAGTTTCTTGTCCCCAGTAATCTGGGTCCTCATTTTACCGACCTCGGAAGGATGGAAGGCTGAGTCCACCTTGAACCAGTCAGGATCAAACTCCTGGCTGTGGGTAGAGTTAGCCTGCCATACTGCATTCTGACTACTGTGAAGGGAAAGAAGGAAGGAAGGAAGGAAGGAAGGAAGGAAGGAAGGAAGGAAGGAAGGAAGGAAGGAAGGAAGGAAGGAAGGAAGGAAGGAAGGAAGGAAGAAAGATAGCAAAGCGCTTAGACTTCACATTGCTTTCTAGCCCTCCCTAAACAGTTTAGAGTCAGCCTCTTGCCCCCAACAATCTGGGTCCTCATTTTACTGACCTTAGAAGGACGGAAGGCTGAGTCAGCCTTGAGCCTGGTGAGATTTGAACTGCCAAATTGCAGTCAGCTGGCAGTCAGCAGAAGTAGCCTGCAGTACTGCACTTTAGCCACTGCCCCATGGCGGTTCTGAAATCCCATGACTTCCATTCTGTTGTGGCCACATTGAAGAGAAGGGAAAAGGCTTCTTGCACAAGAAGCAAAATGTTTTCAAGGAAAAAAACCCAAGAAAGTCCAGTTGCCTTTTGGGGGAAAAAAGCACCTTTGGGACCCATCGAAGAGAACTGATTTAAGTGAAAGTTGCCCCGCCTGTCTTTTACCAAAACAAAACCACGGAGCCCATTGCCACTGTTAAGCAAAAAGAACCCCAGACCCCAAATATTCCCATGGCCAGGAGCCCCATTTCACTCCTACCCACATATTCAAAAGCCTGCCAACTGCACAAATGGTGGCCTTCGTGGCATGGACTAATGTCTGCTGAGAAACCAGATTCCAAATTTGGAATTGTGTGTGTGTGCATCTGTGTGCATGAAAGAATTTGGTACTCTCCTCTCAGTCTTGCCTTCGAAAAAAAATGCTCTCTTTTGAAGCAGCAACCTAGGAGGCAGAGTAATTGATGCAGCTGCTAAGGAAAAAAAAACACAACCACCCTCAAAGCAGAAATACTTTCCTGAGAAAAATAATATACATATTTTTCTGCAGCTCTCTGACATATTCTAGTTTTCCTACCACCGGCTCAATACTTAGCATGCCAAAGCCTGCGTGTCGTTTTGAGTGTTTAATCAACTGCACAAGGCTGTTGGCTGGGCTTTTATAATCTTGCCCCTTGCATGCCTCGCCTCCTAAGCGCACCCTTGATTCCCTGAATAATAGACCCTCTCGTTCATAACGTGTAAGAACTTGGCAGAGAGGACACCATTAATCTTCCTCTTCTTGGAGGAAGACTGGCGGAGAGTGCTGTTTAAAATGCAGGTGTTAATGGCGGGGAAAGGCGCCCTTGGCTTTACCAAGTGGTGCTTTTACTTACAAAAATGGTCCTGTATGTTGCACCAAAGAAAATGAAGGGGAAGGAGAGCTTGATTTCTGGAGAGCTGCCGTCATCCACTTTGGGGGTTTTGGTGTCATTGGGCCAAAAAGGATACAAGATGCCCATAGTCTGGGCTGCAACAAAGAGACACGGAGAGAGGAAATAATTATTCAAGTACCAAGCACATTCCATGTTGTACCCCTTGTTACTTCCTCCAAACCCGCTCCATGATTTCACCCTGGTGGATGATTGCAAACAATGCAGTCCAGGGTCACCTTTATTTATTTCCCTATAATTTCATTTTAGTCTTAGTCTGTTAACTGATAATAATACTCTAGTCATCGACTAGAGTAGTATCAGTTAACAAAGACTAAAATGAAATTATAATCAGTAATCGGCTGAAGTGGCCTAGAGGTGGAGCTCTCGCCTCACAATCAGGAGGCTATGAGAGTTTGATCCTAGGTAGAGGCAGATATTTCTCTCTCTGGGCACAATGAAAATATATGTGGACAAAAAACTCCGCAATGGTGACAGGAAGGGCATCCAGCCATTAAAACAATCTTCTAGCTCCATTCAGTTGCCTAGACTCCACCTGGCAAGGGATTATGGGGTTGTTAAAAGATGATGACTTTAGTAATAAGCTGGACGTATTTGTCCTGACCCAGGCCCTTTTCCAACAAATCAAACACAATCCAAAAGGAACAGAAGCCTATTAATGCTTCTGCAAAATAATTAGCTGCGGTAAGCACAAGCCTTGCCAAACCGTGCAAGACTGCCAAAAGATAACAGACAAGAAATAATTTGCAAAATAAGAATCTTCAAATACAAACTCAGGATACTGGAATGTCCATGAGGTTGGGGTTTCAAAACGTCTTTGACTTCTGCAAAGAACGTTTGTTTCACAGCTGGCTTTTATCTTCTTGAAGGAGGGGCCATTACCTTGCAGCTTTACTCCCTCTTTCCTACGAGCAATCCTGCATGCACGCACACTTGGCACAGGCTCCTCCGGAACCTCCTCATCTCTGCTGCCAGCCCCCACAATTTCCAAAGGCAGCAGTCCATTCCCTGATGGTCTTGGCCCCTCATCTGAGTCTTTGCTCTCTTCAACCGTCCGCACCTGCTGCCGACTAACCACAACAGTATTGGAGGATGGAGAGAGGACTTAAGTTTGCTGGTCTTTTAATAGGCCAGTGGAATATCTGTACTTTCTGTCTCAGGGAGACTTGAGACAGGTGGAATGGGTGTTGAAGGAAGGAGAAGACTTGTAGAAGAGGGGCATCAATTGTCTAAATACCATTTTATTGCTGAATTTTTGCAAGCTTACAGTAAAAAGTGGATATTTGTTTATTTCGACAAGCGGCAGGAACTGCAGAGGGTTTTACTCTACAAAGCAGGGCCTCAGTGAGTCTGTGTGCTTCCAAAGAGTTGTTCTAAATGCCCTCATGCAAACTTTCGATGAGGGTGTCATAAAATTAGAGAACCTGGCAGATGGCCCACTTTCTTGCACATGGACGTGGACTGTGTTTGCAAGTTGCAGCAGAGATTATTTTGCCAGACAATGGATAACGAAAAGCATCTGATTGCGGCAAAAATAGATGCACAGATAGATCTCAACTTACACGGTGAAATGTGGGGTTATTATTTTTTTTCAGGTTCCTTTTCTCCCTTCTGGAATTAGGTCAATTTTTCAATACATCTTTTAAGCATGAGTAATGGGCTGTTGAGTCAGTCTGGAGAGGTGGTGGAGGCACCGGGCTAGAGACTGAGAGTTCTAGTCCCACATTAAGCATGCAAGCCGGCTGGGTGACTTAGGACCAATCACCAGGAGGCCGCGAGTTCTAGTCCTTCCTTAGGCATGAAAGCTGGCTGGGTGACTTTGGGCCAATCCTCCTCTCTCAACCATAGGAAGGGACCAATGAAAAGCACTTCTGAAAAACCTTGCCAAGAAAATGGCAGGGACCTTTCCAGGAAGTCTCTGAGAATTTGACACGATTATTGAATGGAAGGAGAAATTAAAGACTGGTTACAGTTGCATCCCATTTTAAAAGTTGCATTAGCCCCCTTACAAACGGTTTACACAAACTTTCTACAATGTAAAACATTGAGCCCATTTTTTTCCCTCCCCTCCCACCCTGCCAAAATAGACACCAAGTACAAACAGATGATGGGGTAAGATGGAGTCTTATATATATAAAAAAAATCAGAATTGGGATTAACAACCACTTGGAGAAGCAATTTTCCCAGGGAGGGTCTTAAACTGCTGTAAAATCATGGGAAATTGAAGTTGTTGGGTTTGGGTTTTTTTAAGGAAACTACTCAACATCTAACCTTTTTGACCTACAAAATTCTGCAGTTCTTTACAAGGGAGCAAACACACAAACAAAAAAGCTTGAGCAAGGAAACACATCAGTCGAGCCAGATATATCACAAGCAACTAGACTGGGATAGAGTTTAAATTTAAAATCTCATTAAATTGCCAAATGAAACAAAATTAAAAAATAAAGGGAAAAATGAGTGGGGAGAGACACTCTTGATGAATTAAAAACTTTTAAAAAAACTGGCTCAGAGGCTCCCTGGGGACAGAATGACATAATCCTTTAATATGAAGTCTCAAGGTTTTGCTTTTGATGTATGAGACATGGGGAAAGAGTAAATTTTAAGGCAAAACCCTCAGATTTTGTCGTGCTTCTATATCTGACCTCATACCTTTTTTGTTTTAAGCTGAAATCTTGGCTTCTCTCACCTGTTCCAGGTGCTATACAGGTAAGAAGCCTCACCAGAATCCACCTGCGAGATAACAGAACGATTGCTTCAAATTTAATTCTACATTTTTTTTTGCCAGAAGTAGAATTTCTACAGCAGTGTGGGAACCAGGTCCTGCCATATGCAACCATGTCTTTCTAGGATGGACACCAATTCCAAAACCATGAAGACGGGATCCATCGCAATTCCTGTTCATCACCTTCTCATTCTGGTCAGGTGATGGGCCATAGAATCTACAATGCTAACCAGGTAGTCACATTCACATGTATTTGTAGAAGGTTAGGTCACACCGGAATGAAGCAATCTTAAGACAGGTCTGAAGAACGTATTCTTGGTAGAATCGTAGAGACAAAGCAGAGGATGTGTGGTAAGGGAAAGGATTCCTGATGGATACTTTCTTTGGTTCTCATGTAACCTGCCTAATGACTTCCATGTCGGTGGATTGTCAGAATGAACAGAGAATATTTCGGTATCCCACGCTGAAAACTTGAAATACTAACCTGGATACTGTAGAAGCAGAAAAATATAGGCCACCCAGCTTCTAAAGAATGATGGATAATTCATCCTAGGAAGGGAAGAAACCAAAAACCAGAGAAGTGTAACCCGTAACAATTTACAGGGATCAGTTCATCAATTCTCCATTAAAGGCATGTCAATCAAGGAGTCCAAATTGACTGATGGGTCTAGAAATTTGGGGAATGAAGGTTGTTGGGTTTTTTTTAAACACCTGCAGATCTTAGACCTTCTCAATTAGCTCAGGAGCTGTCAATACCCTTGTTAACTGGGAGGGGGAAGGAGAGGTACTGTAAATTGCTTTGTTTATATGATGGGTTCAAATGAAAAATGCAGCCTAATGATGGGTTAGGACTGAAGAGTTTCCAAGGTCAGCAGTAAATAGGATTTAACGGGAATATCACTCAGAGGAAGCATTCAATCCTTTAATAACCTCAGTTTCTCTGTGATCGCTCCAGTACAAAGCTTTTGGCTGATGAGCTTTTCATTGTATACTAAAATGAGAGCCAATTATTGAACACGGAGTGCTCTTGTTGCAGAGACTTTAAACCTTGATTAAACTAATCCTCTCTTCTTCCCCTCCCAAACCAGCTGAAGAATACTTAACATTTCTTGACTGGGAATTTGAAAATACAAACAAGGATGCAGAAGCTAATATTCTGTGTCACAAGCATACCCATCTGGCAAAAAATGTGTGTGTTGGGTGAGAAGTGGCAAGGAAAGAGGAGCTAAAAGCAAAATTACATAAATAAAACATACATCCTAGGTGATGTTTTAATTATTGGGGAGGCCCAGTGGAAGTTTCTCATACATTATTGAGTACATAAAGAGACTTTAAGGTAAGTACACACCGTTTCACTACTATTTGCCAACCCTCCTCATTTGAAAGTTACATTACCATAGAGGCAAAATTGATGTTCTCCTGAGAAATGCAGAACTAAAGAACTGAAGAGCCTTTAACAAGCTTCTACTTAATTTTGGGGAGGGAGGAAAGTCCCTGCGCATAGAGCTCACATTTTATCATGGAAGTCAGTTTCTGTTCCAAACCTGAATTAGGAGAAGCAAGGGCTTGTGGTTATATACAGTCATAAAAATGTTTGTCTTTTGACAGAATTCCCAACTTCTACTACTACCTAACTGATTTGAAAATTAGCACACACACACACACGCACATTAGTGATCGACAACTCAACACGTTATCTTGTTAGCAACCTCTGTAACCATTGAAGAAGCTAGAAAAATTTCATCCGCGCAGAATCTGTGCCCAATAGTCATACCGCCCCAAAGACCTCTGAACAAAATAGGACTTTGTCCTGAACAACTGTGGCATTATTCCAGTGAAAGCAAGTACTTTTCCAAAAGGCAGCATTTCGCTTCTACAGTTGTGAGGAATTGAAGAAGCTTCTTGGAGGAGAAGCAAAATCTTTTCAAGAGGAAAAAAACCAAGGAAACAAGCAAGTCCAGTTGCTTTTTGCAAAAGCACCTTTGGGACAACCATGACCTGGAGGATTGACAATCTCCATAGACATGTAACCATCATTGTTAATGTAGGGCTTGGTTGCAGTTATCTATTTCTATCATGTCTTGGGAAACTGGCAAGAGGGGGGAAACAGCCTGATGTCAGTGCTCAAAACTCTCTTTTTTCCTGTCTTTCTGACTCTGCGCAGTTGCACACAATCACTGTTTTACCTGCACCGCTATCTGTCACCTTGGCTGAGTCTTTAAAGATTATTCAATCTTGCTGCATAAAACCTGTCTATGTATTTTGTGTGTGTACATGCCCAAAGAGATGTGCTGCCTCATTAGGTATGCAGCTTAATTTTCCTGAAATGTTTGACAGCAATGCATTAATTACAAAATGTAGAAATTATATTATGTTAAGGACTTATATCTCATCTAGCAGAAGCATTTAAGTGGGATGATAAGGGAACAAGGGAGCAGAAAGCTCTGCCTTTTCCTCTATGTAATTGGGAACAGAAGCTGATATTAGTAGACTTATCACATCCAATTCGCAATCAACTCCATTCAGTGTTCTCATAGCAGAGAATGTGTTGCTTTTTATGTGGCTTCTGAGATATCAAACAAAATAAAAACAAACTAGATAGCTGGTCTTCAAAAAAACAACAGCAACATCAAACCGCTATCACAAACACATATTCGTATCCCCAAAAGACAAGAGTGTACAATGCAGAATTAAAAAAAAATCTTTGAAAACAACAATAAATACAGATTTTAAACAGAGGCATATAAATATATGGAAAACAAAATCACCAACCTGGTTTGTGGTCGAGCAAAGCAAAATTATATCTTGAAATCTGAAACCACGTTTTGATCAACTCTAGGAAAACTTAAGTCAGCAAAGGATGCATGTCAATAAATGTCTGCCAATGGTGAATGATTGATGCTTCCCCAAAAATCCTTTTTTTAAAAAAAATCTGAATACAAAACTAAATAAATGGTTTTCAATGAATAACAAGTCGCTTTTGTATCTCAAAGTCTATAATGATATGTTCGCTGATCGAAAGGCGAATCAGAAATGGGGTGCAATTCTGAAGCAATCTCTTTCTGAAAATTTAAAAAACAACTTTCCAGGAGATCCAGAAAGGAGATGTCAAGGTTGGAAGAACTAGGAATGAGGCTGTTTTGATCAGAATCACTTTTCACTTAGGGGGGGGGGAAAAAAGTAGTAGAGAAAAAGAAAGCATCCCTTCCTTTGTACTACTGAGGGAGGGTCCATATAGTGTTACCAAATTAGCATTAAAGAGCAGAAGAACTAAACTCGCGCAGGGGAGAAAGACCTTTGGAGCCAAAGTAACTTTTTCCAAGCTTATAGAATACTCCAAATTGATGTGTAGGGAGGAATTCATGTGGATTTACAGTTTGCATAGATTTCTTACTTCGGACTCTTGGTTTCGAAGAAAATTGAAGGAAAATCATTTCAGGTCTGTGAAAGGTTTCAGGAAACAGACCAGCTGACTTCAACAGCTAGAGGTTGACTTTCTGGACAGTTCTGAAGTCTTCCCAGAGCACAGCCACAAGCAGAGATGAGAAACTCAAACTTAATCCAGCAAGATCCATGCGCATCAGAATTTATGGCTTAGAAACGAAATATGTAAATAAAATACTGTCACACTTTTTTTGATTTTTTACAAAACTTAAAAGTTTATTGATATCATTCAATTGACTGCCTTATATTTGGAGCAAGTTCTTGAACACTGAAATACAATGCTTGTTTCTTGGAAAAGGGATATTATCTTTCTTCCACAAAAGTACATGAGTCGGAATACAAACAAAAGGGAAACTTTAGTGGATTTTCTATTTAACCATCTTGTCAGATATGTTTCCAGGTAAATAGATCCAGAAAAATCTTTAGGCCCTATGTATCTCGAAGAAGGGCTTTGCTGCATGTCACTGTGCCTTACCAACCATCCCAAGGTTGACTTGTATTGCCCTTTCAAATTACTTAAATCAAGGATCCTAGTCAGATGTTAGATTTGGAAGTGAACTAAGCTGTCCTCTTCCTCACTGTTTGGTCTGTGCTAGCAAGAGAGTAAAACAGGAGTAGATTCTTCAGAAGAGATACTCCTTAATGGTAATTCTACATAGATGTCACGCTATTATTTGCATTCAATTGCCTTGCTCCATTGGTGTAACTTCAGTTTTCTACCAAAAACTAGCTCTCGAATTCAACGACACTTTTTCCCAAGTTGCAGCCTATTTGTCTACTCCAAATCTTTACAACTAGGGTAGCGAACAGGGTGCAGTCAGGTGCTCAACCATGTTCTGGAGAGTAGCTGAAGCTCCCTCTAGAAAGTACATTCTACTTAGCCATTAGTACAAAGTAGGGCTCCTTAGGAAACAGCACATTAATCAGATCCAGGCTCACTAGCTCTCCACATCCTCAAGCACAGCTGGCTGGGGAATTCTGGGAGGTGAAGTCCACAGGTCTTAAGCCAGGCACAATGGAAAAACACCGGTTCATGGAATTCAGCAGAACAAATATGGTCTGCTTTGATAACCAGTTTCAACTCAAGGTGTCGTGGGGAGAAAAGGCTCAGAATATGAAAATGGGGATGCAATCTATGTAATTTTTTTCAGAACCAAAATCACTGAGACACAAAGTTGCGTTAAGAGTCTGCAACCCTGGAGATTGCTAATGAGTAAATATGCTACGGGGTCTATTGCAAACGCCTTTAACTTCAGTGGATCCATATATACACGCCTTTCTCTGGGACTCCGACAGGAAGTTCAAACGCTCAAAGCAAGGGTAGAGATTTCAGAGTCTAGGCCTATGTCATTTTGCTTGGGTTATTCTTTTAATGTCTCCAATAATACTGGGGTCTCAACAGAACACACACACACACACACACACACTCCTGCCCATTCTTCATCCCAGCATTCCATGTCAGAAAGGGATGGGGAGGTGGGAGAAATGACAAGTTTCTCACTCAACTTAATCACAGAAGCAGAATTAGCTACAAATTTCCTACTTTGCATAATGTGAAGGCTAAATTGAGGTCTAACATGCACAGAACTTACTCACCCACAGTGATGCCAACCAAGAGCCTTCTTTTTGCTCAATACCACGCGCAACTGCCAGACTCAGATATGAGCTGGGAATCACTTGCTATGGCTTGCTACCCAGCGATAAACAGCCCCCTGAGTTCCCAGTTCCCCAGGTTTTTTTTCCAGGACAAGAGCATTAAAAATGGCAGATAATCATACTATTTTCTAATGCAATGAAATCTACAGATTAACCCGATTGTGGAAAGGAGGACTTTCTGACATTGCCCCACTTATCTTTAAAAAGAGTCGCCTTTCGTAAATAGGGGTCTTTGGGGGAAAATATAAACTCCTTCCGGTGACCAGAACCTTGCCACTAACCCCACCCCAAAAACCTCAAGAGTTTTTGTAGGTAGAATCGCAGCTTCCTACCAACGGGGTTCACTGCCCAATGGTGAACTTGGTAGTGCTGTTCAGAATATAACTTCAGACGAAGTCAATCTTCTTGCTTTTTATCCAGAAGTCAATCTTTTCGCTTTTTGTCCAGATTTTTGGATATGGATGAGTTTAGGGCCCATTCAGTCTTTCAATACAAATGATCTCTACAGTATTTAGTCTCCTGGTTTCTTAACTACCTGCAGAGGAAGCCTCTAAGCACAGGGTGTCCAATCTTATCAATGTTTAAGACCTGTGCACTTCAAACTCCCAGAATTCCCTAGCCAACATGGCTGGCTGAGGAATTCTGGGAGTTGAAGTCCATAAGTTTTAAAACTCACTAAGGTTGGACACCCCTGCTCTAGCATAAAGGGGAGTTTTCATGTGTTGAACAGCAAACAGCTGTGGCATCTGGCTTATGACCGTTCTCATCGGATGACTAGCCCAATATGAACTGAATGACAATATTAACATTTTAAGCAAAACGCCAATGGTCAAAATCAGTTGTCAGTCAGAAACAATCTAGTGTGATATTAGTGCTGGATGAAAGCAGAGTTGAAAACTGGCAAAGTCTGATGCTGCATCTCCTTTTTGTACATAGCATTTTTAAAAAGCCCAAATAGGGAACCAATCAGCACTATGGGTTGAACCCAGAACGTTGGAGAATGTGGTGAATTTGATGCTATTGGCAAACCAGGATGATCCACAGATTTCACAGCTGAATCCAATGCAAAAATGTAGCTGAACTACAGAAAGCCATTACATTACTCTCTCTTTCATGCTTCGTTTAT
Source organism: Hydrophis major (assembly GCA_033807585.1). Taxonomy (NCBI): domain Eukaryota; kingdom Metazoa; phylum Chordata; class Lepidosauria; order Squamata; family Elapidae; genus Hydrophis; species Hydrophis major. Next base: position 38,179,537 of record CM066334.1, read on the forward strand.
CCTCCTATAAATGTACCTAATTAAAAGATTAAATATTTGATGTAGCTTGGCTGCTCCCAATGCCGACAGCTTTTGCCTATAGTTACGTGCCAATTCTGTATAATTGCAGAAAGCTGAAAGAATGTATTAGATGCAGACCTCAGCTTCCAAAGCATTTGTTTGTTTTTTTTTAAAAAAAAACAAAAATGGAAAAGGTTGAAGAAAACCTGAGGGATCATAGGCCTGAAGGCTGTTTTGCTGTAGCCTTTTCTCTCTATATTATACCTAGCAGAATGTCAACTTAAGCAAGCCCTCTTGAATTGCCTAAGTTATATAACCTGCAGATTTAAATAAGCTAAGTACAGCTTTTTTCCTAACTTAGCTGCTCTCCAGAGGTCTATAAGAGTCACAACACAGGAGACATAAGGTTAAGGAAGTAGGTTTAGGATTTAAGACTAACTCTCTTTCAATAATACGCACAAAAATATGAATCTTGGGTGAAATTCCTTTGCTGTCTCTCTCCCTGGCCTATTTAATGTTTCTTTCTAAGATACCAACTACATGGATCGTGAACAGCACTGCCATAGCATCAACATTGGAATGGGGAGGAAGATAACAGTTCCAATGGATGTTTCATAAATTTCAATGGCTGCCCCTTTGTACCCAACCAGTCTGTCAACCCCTACTAGGGAATTTGATACAGTAGGACCACTGCTAAAATAATAGTATATTATTACACAAGTCTATCTTTCCATAAATCTTTATAATAAAATATCTTATTGACATGAACATTCCCCATTACAGCATGTGTAAACACAAACACACAAATGCATCGATCAAAAATAAAATGCTGATTTGGGATGGCATCACAATGTTACCATAAGGGCATTTTGCTAAGTAAACGAGAGGAAAGAACCTCAGCTTGCTATAGTTATAAAATCCAGATTATTATTCTGGAGTGACGTCCTATAGTCATAATGTGATGGAGAGCTGTGGCTTCACAAGGGATGGCAGTCCGAATGCTATTCTGTCTAAGCCATTCCCTCTCTTTAATGTACAGAGTGGCAATGCTTCCTTTCCAATGAGAAAACAAAAGAACTTTCTTTTGCTTTCCAACAGTACAGATACCAGAAAGAAGGGGGGAGAAACCCCCACACTCTGCAATTTATATAAAAAGGAAGCCCCAAGAGGGAATAGCAGAATCAAGGGATGAAAAAAAGGCTTCCTTTCGGAGCATAAAAGCTATCAACTCAGGTCAAAAGTGCACAGGTAATAAGAATCAGCCAGCTTCATGGACATTTAAATGTACATGTGTAAAATGGATGGATTGAACTGCTTCCAGCTTGTCAAACTGACACGAGGAAGGAAGGGCAGCCCCTGACTGATTTAAAAAGTAAACAAGTTTAATACATTTCCAAGGAGAACCGTACAAGAGACCGGGAGCCTAAGAAAACAGGGGCAAGCATTTAATATGGTCTTCGCTGCAGTGGCTGTAATCAGACGCTCACTGTACATCCCAAGTTAAAATAGAATTGCTTTCAAGTTAGACAACAGAAGCTCATCCTACTGGAGCTGCACGAATCATGGACCACATAAAGGGACAAGTCTAGAATAATGACTTGTGCATAAAAATGACCTACCTGGGAGGACCAGGAATGGTTTTGTATGCTTCTATTGGCTTAAAAATGAACTAAAAATGAACCAAGCTGTCTTGGATTTTGGTTTCCATCTTTGTATCATGATACAAAATTTGGAATTCAGGTTAAAACTAGCTATGGAAGGTTTCTAGTTGGTAGGAACCAGTGTCTATCCCTCAGCTAATCCTGCCACACTTTTATTCTAAGGATGAACTTATGGATGCAGGGAGGCAGAAGCATTCAAGCCACCTGAAGTGTAATTCATAGCAATAATGAACTGAACACATATATACCAGCACTACAAGGGATTTGTGATCTCTTAGCAAACTGTTGAATGAAAGTTTGCTTCAGCATCCAACCAGGCAATGACTTTTATCAAACAGATCCATCAGTTGTTCTGCTTAGCTGCCCGACTCATTGGTTGTATGTCAATGTGCCATCCGTTTAACTTCTGATGTGCCCTGTGCAGAAAGTTTATCTATGCTACCTTGGAGAACTGGTAAACCAGGAGGGTTATCTAAAGGAATGCAGCTTTGTTAGTGTGTCCTTATTACTGTGCTTTGGAAGCTGTAGGTGTGTGTATATCTCTCTTTGTGTGTGTGTGTGAGAGAGAGAGAGTGTGTGTGAGAGAGAGAGGGAAACTGTGCGCAAACGCACGTTAAGCATCTCTCAAGAGTTCTCTCCTTCAGCTATCTGGAATCCAGAATGCTGCCGGATAATCCCGCAGACCCATGTCTTGAAGAAGCCTTTCCTTCCAAAAAAGGCCCCCCAGGAAGAAAGAAATGACAGACCACCCGGGTGAAGGGAAAGCAGTGCAGCCGTTTGTAATGGGAGTCCAAGTGCCACGGGAACAAGAGCTGCACAGAATCTCTTTCACACGTACCTTACGCATAGGTGTGCGGGAAGGCTGAATTCCCTGGCTGGAATAACCTCTGGGCTCAGAAGTGTATACTGAAGCAGCTGGGAGAGGCCAAAGGGACGCAGCCCACCTGCTCGATGTCACGCCTCTGAGGAGCATCCTGTCACCTGCGCTGAATCCTGGTGCTTTTATCTCACAGATCTGGACCCACTAACCTGGGCTAGAGAAGTGATCGGACACACTTCCAAAACGCCAAATCTCAACCAAATGAACCCAAATGAAACACCCGTCAGAAAGTCCCTTGGTGGTGTTACGTGGGTGGGGCGGGCGTGCGCGCACACTGGAGCAGGCCTTCTGGAGCAGGAGAGGCTACTTGGCTTTGGAGTCCACGTAGATTTTGTCTCCATCCCGGATGCCGTAGGAGTGCAGGGCCCTTGAGTTGTACTTCAGCTCTTCAGGGCCAAAAGGATCTTCGTTATCGAAGTAGGTGACCAGCATGCTGCTGATGGGCAGCTGGACCACCGTTTTTAGTTCTTTCTTTAGCTCCGCTACCGTCTGATCTAAGCGGATGTTCATCTCCTTCACTTGGTCTTTGAAATGAACCTCGACTTTGGCGCTGCTCTGAGGTCTCAGGTCGACCACCGCCAGTTTCTCCAGCTTCCCGTATTTTGTCACTAGTTCCTGATACCTACGAAAACGGGGCAGAGATACAACATACAAAGGTTGCTGAATATATTACTTTATTACAAGGATCTTCAAATTTGGGAAGTTTAAGACTTGTGGACTTCAGCTCCCAGAATTCCTGAGCTAACATGACTAGAGGATGAATTCTGGGAGTTGAAATCCACAAGTCTTAAAGTTGTCAAGTTTGAAGATCCCTGCTATATACATACATACATACATTCATATATACATATATAAAACATATGAGTCAGTTTTAAATTTCTGGCACAGCAGTAGGCTAGCCCCAACTGGGAAAGTCTGACTCACAGATGAACACAATACAGAAGCCTGATGATGGCAGATGAGATTCTACCGAAATGTTGCTACAACTTTAAAAGCACAACTATAATGACATGGGAAAATACCTGAACAAAGCTGAATACCATACATGTAAGTACCCGCGAAAACTTAAGAAAACATACCTATATATATATATATTTCCCTGATGTTTTGTGCCAACCTTTTGAAGCCAACTAACAACATCCTACAAACCTGGGGGGGGGGGGCGCGGCGAGGGGACAACTCAACTCTTTTAAGGCTTTTTAGCAACCGGAAGATCAACTGTGCTCTTTGCAGGCTGGACAAGCAGAGACCTAAAATGTTCCTTAAAGCAAACTGTATGGACTTGCAGCCAAAAAGTCAACAGTCATGGGGCTGAATGCACTACTTAGTTTTAGGACCTAGATACAATGTAGAAAACGAAATGGTCAGCCATTATGAACTAAAAAGGGTCTCACCGGAGATTAAAGAATGAACTAAGAGGTGGTTTATTTTAAGGATCCTGGATCCATGCCATTTTGAGTAATATTGGACATCCTAATCAGCTGCAGACCAGTGGCCTGTGCCATCTCCAATTCTGGCCCCTCATGGTTTGATTCAGGACATGGCACCACCTGTATTTCCCCCAAACTTGGCAAAGGTGCCAGGTCACAGTTCAATCAGCTAATATTCTCCACCCCCAATGAAGAGAAAGTCCAACGTGCAGACTACATACATTTAGGGGCAGTACAGGTACAATTCCAAAATCTCACAATGTGCATGAAGTACAGGCAGTCCTTAACATATGACAATTGAGCCCATGTTGTTAAGTGAGAGGTTTGCTAAGTGAGCTTGCTCCATTTTATGACTTGTCTCACCTCATTTGTTAATTAGTAACCCGGTTGTACAGTGAATCTGGTTTCCCCCATTGACTTTGCTTGTCAGGTCACAAAAAGGAGATCGCACAACTCCGGGACATTGCCGTCATAAATGTGAGTGAGCTGTCAATCATCCAAATGTAAATCACGTGACCATGGGGATGCAGCAACGGTAGTGTGAAAAATGGTCCTTTTTTTTCAGTGCTGAGCGGTCACTGAATTAACTGTTGAAAGTCGAGGACTACCTATAGTGGTAGCCCTGTGATAAAACTTCCACAGATATAGTGCCTTCAACATGGTCCTGCCAAGCTGTCCTGCCGAATGCTGCAGAGATCAATGTTCCACATCCTCAAGAGGGCTGGGGAGGGGGGAAAAAAAACCCCCCCATGACATGCTTCCCCCTCCTTCCCAACCTCTCTTCTGTCTCTTAGTATTCATTCATTGGCAGAGTGAATCCTGCTGTCATAGCTTGTGTGGGAACAGAGTCAAGCTGAAATTTTTACAGCTATTCATGACATAACTTTGGTTCAGCTTCTGCCTTTCTGAATCCCGTCCCTTTTGGCATTTGCAAAGGGAGGACAAGGCTGGATGGGAGAGGGGGAAAAAATAAAGTGGGGCAGCAATGTCTGGATGGCCCCAAGTTTCCGCTCCCTCCCAGAGATAAATACCCTCTTGTTTATGCTGCTGGTTAGAGATTTCTGTCTTTGCTCCTTGTCTCTGCTCTCCTCCACCCCCCTCCCCAGGCATTTTCCAGATATCTCTCATTAATAATGAGGAAGGAGCATCTCTTCGGCTGGGCTGGGAAAGTGGTAAAAAGTCAACCCAAAGTCCAAGGTAGCTGAAAAGATAAACACAAAGAGTGGTTAAGATTGGGGAGGGGATAGCATTTCAGAGTCTCTAAGGGTTGCCCTTAGACTGAAAGCCCCTTTTGTTTCGTTCTTGGCTCAGGCCGAATCCGGGATCGCTGCTGTGTCATTGCTCCTGTCAGGGGATGATGGGGCCTGGCAACCAGGGAGGGAGGGCCTTCCCAGGGGACTCGTGTTAAAGGCGAGGATATTCTACCAACAGCAGAGCCTCTGTCTGTCTGCAATACTTTTTTTTTCAGGGGTGGGGGGGCTGATGAAGCGCCCTCAGTTTTGCCCAGCATCTTGGACAAAACCAGCTTTCACAGAGGTCAAGTGTTCGGAGAACGGGCTGCTGTGCTTGGCTCCACAATTAACATGGAGAGAAAAACTTGGTCCGTTTTTGGCGAGTGACGATTTGGAAGATAAGGAAGACTCTGAGCCCCGCGATGGCTGACGGCAGCTAAGTCAATGGTGGAAAGTGAAAGGCAGCCTTGCTGGATGGGTTGCAACACCTCCATTCATTCCGTAATTTCTTGTATAATGGGATCCATGGCTTGTTCAGCAAGAGCTCGGAAAAAGGCTTGTTTTCCCACTGAGGTGACTGCAGACTCTTGCTACCAGAGAGGTAGACCATGCCATTGTCATCAAAACAAAAGAGTATCCAAGGGTGTTGGAGATTCCACAATACTTTTCTCTCCCACTCCCACCTAAGGCCGGAACTTCTCACCAGATGATAACAGATAACAGAGTTGGAAGGGATTCTGGAGGTCTTCCAGTCCAATCCCCTGCTCAAAAGCACGAGACCCTATTCCATTCCAGACAAATGGTTGTCCAATCTCTTTGTATGAAACAAAGATAAAAACAATGCAGAATTATTGGGGACAGCAAAGCTATTTTCCTCAAACTGGATTGAAAACTGCTGGAATCTGTTTCTTTTTTAAAAGCTAGCTTGTATTCCAAAGTGAAGAAGTTTCCATTTAACAAATTCATATCCTGTCTTCTCCCTGGGAACACAAGCTGGAATGCACAAGGCCACTCATTTCACTCCCAAAGGCACAATTCTGTTAATGCTGGGTTAAAATGAGTAATTGGTCTGAGGCTGCTGTATAAATTTTGTGGTCCCTTGGCTCAGCATCTTCAATCTGGCTGTATTCAAGCTCCCAAATTGTAAGATCTTTAAGTTCATCTTTACTCTAGTTGTATCTGGGAAGTGCGTCTTTTTGTCTCTGGATCTAACAAGAGCACTTAAGCAGTCAGAAATGACACCAAAGATCTTTTCATTTGTAATCTCACTCTTAGGCAATTCTATTGCAAATGAAATCTGTGTGGGCATTTTAAACAGATCTGATGAATTAACACCAGGATCGCAGCTCATCAGTTTGCAAAAATAAGGGGGGGGGGAAATAACTCCTTTTGGGAAGATTGTGATATTACTATTAATATCACAATTGTTAATAATTGTTTGGAGGATGTGGTCCTAAAAATTACACATCAATCTTGGAAGGGCAAGAAAGAGAAAGAACCTAAAAGGGAAAGGAAAGAGGGTTGTAATCAGAAATGGGGATAGAAATTGAGTTTTTTGGGGGAGGGAAAAGTCACGAGAAATGAACTTCAAGCATGAACTAAAGATACAGGATGTGAACCTGAAGCTCAATTCTTTGAGGATGCCGTCTCAGCTATTCACGGCCCTCAAAGGGCCCTGAAATGGCATGCTGGTTTGGTGGACTGGAAAGCCAGTCTCCAGTGAGGGCGAAGGTCTCTCCAGGACCCCACACAGATGAGGGCATCTGGACAAAGAGGCCATTGAACAATCAGGCTGGGGGAGGGAAGCCCAGGGTTATTCAAAGGCTACGAACTGAGGAGGGGGGGAGAGAATGGGGGAGACAAAAGGCAATTTTGCCATCTATATTAACCTGTGGGAATAGATGCGGGGGGAGGGGGCAACCCCCTGCTGAGGCAAAACCAAACCAAAAATCATGGGAAACTAATTGGAGTCGAGTATTCAAGAGACCTTTTAAGATTTCTCTGCCCCGAACTTTTTAATATCTTTTTCTTCTCTGGAATTGCCTGACCATTCACCCTTGAACTCATTCAAGGGCCTCAATATCTGGTTTAGGAAGGGCAAGTGAGGGTCAAAAAGCTGAAAATGCAATCAATGTGGCCTGGGTCCATGTATACCAAGTTGGGATGACTCTTTGCCCATTGGCTTTAGCTGCCCCCTTCTAGCCATTAATTAACCCATCCCCATGCATCGTATCATTCTACTCCATTTTCTCTTTCTACCCCTTCCTTCCTCTTGCTTCAGATTGCAACTTTCCTAACAGCCAAAGCGTGACTGTCCTCTTAATTATTCATTAACAATGTGCTACAAATATTGGCAAAAAAAGCATTCAGCCTTGGCCTGTTATTTACTGTCTTTCCTCAGCCCTGGAAGTGCTTACCGATATCTGTAGCTGTTCAAATGGTAATTTACTCATTTGCAGCCTTGCAAGATAAGTCGGTAATATATATGAGGCTCCACAGAGAAGATAAATGAGATTCAGCCGACACTCTGCAGCTTGCCGAGGGTTTATCGGGTGAGTGACTTAGCACACAATTCTGAACCAGGGACACCTCAATTTATATTTCATGTCTTCAAAACTATGCTAAATAGCCAAAGTTTTTTAATTCGTTCCACAAACTTCTGGGTAATCCCTCACCTGAAAGGAGCTTCTTCCTGTGGAAAGTCCATGTAATAGCGAATGAAAAATCTCTCAGAGTCTTCTCGCTCTCCGTCCATTATGACACTTCCATTCAGCTTGGTGATTGATGGTAGCCTGCCAAAGACGAGAAGAGAAAATGTTAACAGCTGAGCAAGTTTGGGGGGAGGAAAAAAAAATCCCCAAATAATCAGCAGCAAATATTGTCTTCTCAGGAGATTCCTGCAGAATCTGACACCCAAAAATATAGCCGTCAGGGAAATTGCATTTTTATAGGGCTCCATAGAGAGAAATTGATTTAAAATTGTGCATTATGACTTGATTATAAATATATCAAATGACTTCCTAAAGGCCTTCCTTCTTGTGGACTTTTCAAGACAGGTTATAAAATGTTGATAACTTAAGAAAAAGCCGTAGAAATTTGCTATTTACTGCTTCCCCATTCTGCAGTATTGATGTGTGTGAGAGGGAGCGAGAGAGATATTTTCTGTAGTCCCTGGGTTAGTCTGTCACCCCAATCATTCCAGATGAAGAATATGAATAGAAAGATAGCTGACTCTCTGGGACCTGAAGGACAGCGTCCAGTTCAGGTGCACATTTAGGCATTCTAAACACTGAAGAAAATAATGAATGCAGAACTGCAGAATATGGGATCAAAGGTTTTCTTTCTTTTAAATCAGCACAACTAGTACCTATCGGAGCACAGCTCAAGCAACTGTCTGTAAACTTCTCAACATTAATTTAACATTTATCATCAGTGGCCTTTGAGATTTCAGTGAGGAGATGACGACCAACCGGCATATATGCAATGGGTGTAATCTCATTGCAAAACCCAAAACACCAGAGGGGAAGACTATGAAGTGAGCCCATCGATAGGGTCCCCTCTCTCTTTACCATTGATTGACAAAGGCCTGTCTTAGTTCCTGTTCTTAGCCATGATGAGTCATCTCCCTGCCTGCAAAGCTGTAAAGTGAGACACTAAAGTGCAAGTTAAATGACCCATCTGAAATTAGGGCTTTGCTATGTAGTCTTGTTGATTCTTCCTGATGCCCCAGGCTAGACGTGAAGATGGAAGGGATCAATTTTAGTCCAAACCACTGAGGTATGTTTTTTTTTTAAAGGAAACGGTAGATAATGGTTTTAAATAAATAAAATCTGTAATATAATGAGCATAAAAAATACCAATTGGGAATCAAGCAAAAATGGCCACAAAGACGTAGCCGTCTCCAAATACAAGAGATTCATGATTCCCCCCCCCCCAAGGCTATTATTGTAGTCCTTTACAACAGAGCTCCGTAAGATGGTTAGGCAGTCCAATGCCACTTATATTACACAGAACAATTTTAATTCACAACATAGATTACTTCCCTCCCCTTCCCCATTTTTTTAATTCACTCACAAAACTGTGAAGTTACAGGAGTCCACTATCTTCCAATTTCCTCTTTGAGACTGAGCACCTTAGACTTAAGTCACATACAATGTTTAATTGTATTAAGGCTGGATCTACTACAAAATCTCCAGACCTGGCTATTACCAGCTTCCTCCGCTCCTCATTGGTGTACGGCTGAAGGAGAGGGATTCCCAGCAACCTCACTTCCTCAAGCTTGGGGAAAGAATTCAGTTTGTCCACATCTTCCCAGGAATGCAGACCTGCTTTAAAGAAAGGAAAGGCTCAGGAAAGGAAAACAGGCAAGTGAAGAGGGGTAACGTATTGTAGGTCAAAGTTGTGCTTGCGTGAAAACTATTCTCAGGCTGAAACTCGAGGAGGAACAGAATAGAAAAAGAAATGGCTCAGGGTCCAGGCAGGCACACATTTTTCAAACATTTCTCTATTAAACATTTCTCAAATGTAAATAGAAAATTACTGTTACCAGGGAATGATATCTGAACAGAGATTTCTCCCTGCTGATCTTATACTTACATGAATTATATTTTGTTTTTGTTTTAAATGTCAGCCTTTATAAGTTAGATTATTTTGGGGAGTTGTTCAATTACTTTCGCTCTCTGAAAATAACATTTCATTTCCACCTTTGCTGCTCCAATGAAGCTGGTGATTAATTACTGAAAGAGACTGATGTATTTTGGTAAAAACACAGCTACTGGATTCGATTTCTTGGGAAGTTAAGGCTTTGGCTTATGGTAGGTTCTCATATTCCCAGCAGTACGAAAGTAGTAAGTTAAATAAATCAGTAAAACCCTGTTATTATCATCCCGTGGAATCACAATTCAAACAAATGGAAGCAATTGGATGGAGTTATTCTTAAGGAATAATGATCCTTTTCTTTCCAGAGAAGCACTGAATTCTTGAATGATGAAGTGCGGAGCTTCAGATGCTGAAGAGGGCCCATCTCATTTTTCTAAAAGGTTATAACTGGCCAATGTTCTTCCCCATCTCTAAGTCTATGACAAGAAAACCATCTAGAGCCAGTTGACATAGCTATGATATCAAGAAAGTGTAAAGGGAAATGACGAAAAATATTTGCCTGCACAAATGAAGGGTGCTGAGGTTTAATTTAGGAAGGAGCACAAAAAAGAAGTGTAAATCTTTCGAGAGAGCCAATTCCTTTGCCAATTGGCTTGTCATTAGGTGCTCCTTTACTGCATGCACACACACTGATGAGGGAACTCATGCAAAAGGTTTTAAAGCCCCACTAAATATTAGTGCCGCATGAGTTGCCAAAAACTTTATGGCATGAAGAGAGTTAATAAAATTATCTTTTCCATAATACTAGATTTTTTTGGCTTACACAGGATCAAAAGGTTGAGTGATTTGCCATGAAGAAAGTTATTTCAGAACTTATGGAAACTATAGAAATTACAATAAAAAATAGATAGTAAAGATTGCCAATTAGGATACAGATCAGGCAAATTTCTCAGGATAAAATGATTAATGGTCCTGGGGTGTTACTCAGGATTCTGATAATTGGTCTGATGATTTAGATTCTTAGGTTGACACGACAGAAATAAAACAATTAAGGCCTTGAGACTCACTAAGACTTCATTAAAGAAACCATAAAGCTTGCAACCGAATAGGTGCTCATTACCACAGGATGTGTGAACAAGTATCTTTGTAATTTCTATATCTTATCTACTGTGAGTTGTGTCTCCTGTTAGGTTATTAAGTGAAACTAAGAAAACTATATATGCTTGCTCTAAAATGTATTTAAGATTCTTCCAGTCTCATAGGACCCACACCTTTGTCCAGTCTGAATAAACATGTGACCAAGAGAGAATATTGATTCTGCCTCTATGTTCCTGCTGAGCCACACTGATTTTCCCTGCCTAGCAGAGGAGCCATAATTTACTTCCATGCTTGAGGGAAAGTGTGCCTCTACACAGAAGGATGCTTTCCGGAATATCTACATAAGCAGTTTGGGAACAGAAGCCTGGATAGGCCTCCTATATCGTTCAGATAGGCCTCCTATATCGTTCCATTATATTTCATCCAAGGTCTCACCTGACTTGTGCAGACTGATGGATCGCAAGTTCGGGAATAGCCTTGCCAGGGAATCCTCAGAGTCTTCAATGGTTGACAGACTGTTATTGGCCAGAACCAAAGTATCTAGCGATGGAAACATTATCCCCAGCTTCCGAATCTCGGTCCAGTCTTTGAGATTATTGTCAGTTATGTGGAGCAATTTGAGAGAATTACAACAAGCTGGAGAACAAGACACTGTATTATAGTCGTTAAGGCACAGGAAGAGTTCCTCCAAGCTGCAGGGAGAAAATTCCAATTAAAATATGCAGCAAAAACTTGACACAATCAAGTTAATGTTGGCTTTAAGGAAAAGACACATTGATGAGCTATATCACTATTACCCTGTTTTCTCAAAAATATGACCTACCCTGAACGTAAGACCTAGCTTGATTTTTACACATGTGCCCACTATAAGCCCTACCCCCCAAATAAGCCCTAATTAAGATCCTGCCCACTCCAGAGTGCCTGGGTAAAAATTAAGCTAGGGTGGGGATGGTGTGTGTGTGGAGCTGCCCTATTACTTACCTTTAGATAGTTGTAGCCAGATCTCGCACACCCCGATACCTGCCTCGACAGCCCATTTCTTCTGCAGACAGCAAGGCTGGCAAGGCTTTCTTGAAGGCCTCTCTAGCTGATTAAACAAAGCTCCAGATTGATCCGGAGCTCTGTTATCGGCTGCAGGGGCAAAGGCAAGGCAAGGCAAGCCTTACCGGCCGCAGAAGTTCTTGAAGGCCTCTGACAGCAAGAAGGAGGCTGGGGGGCGATACACGCAAGTGAAATTAGTAAGTGGATGATATCCCCCCAAAGTAAGACCTGGTGCCTTTTTTGTGCCTTTTTTGTGGCAAAAGCAGGATCTTATTTTCGGGAAAATACGGTACTTGCAGCAGCAGCAGCAGAAAAAGCATTTTCAAACATCTTCCTAGGGGAAAACTGCTGGGGGAAAAAAATCTGTTGCCCTTGTAATCCCATCTCTGGATTTCTGAAGGCATCTGCATTTGGTTAGTTAATCTGAGAGCAGAAGGTTGGATTAAATAAGCTTTGGTTCCACATGAAGGAAAACAGAGTTGCCAAGCTGAAAGGAACCTCTGCCAGACAATGCAGGCCTTATAAAATATGTAAGGGAACATTTAACTGCAAGTTGTCCTGCATTCTCTCTACACCCTCCATTTAGTCTCAATCAAAAGCCAGCCTGTCCATTAGCAAGCTATCTGATCTGATAACCGAAGAGCAGAAAGGCAGAATGTGGACTGCTCTACTGGCAGTATCTGTTAATTTGATAAATTTACGGATAAATGCACCAAGCAGCTTAGTAGTAGTTTGGAAACATTGTCCAAATGTGGTCTAAAACTTTGGAAGTAGATAGATCTGCACAGACCACAAGTGGCTTTGTGATGTACTCTGCCTAAGGATGGATATGCTATTGAAGGCTTCTCAATAGAAAGAAAGAACTTTGCAAATAGATAAGTGGTATTTTTCCAAACCCAGTTTTTTGCAGGATCTAGTGCACTGCCAGTATATGGAGTTTAAGATATACTGAAGCTTTCAGGACACAAACACACACACAAGCTATAATCTTACATCAGCATCTTACCTCATTATAAGGCAGTAAAACTAAATTTAAGAGACTGAACCTCTTGGAACACCATTCACTAACACGTAAATAAAATTACAATGACAAGAAGCTGCCATAATAATTGTAACAGATTTGAAAACCATGGCTTTTTGTTAAAATCAGGCAATCAGGCAGGAAAGCTCCTTCACCTTCCTTCCTTTAGGCTAAAATAACTATTTTTAGTAGCCAAATGTAAAACCTTCCAGTAAAACCTTCCACTACCTTTTGTAGAGTGCCTTAACTCCTCCGTTAATTTGTAGAGTAACAAATAGATGGAAATATAGCCACTAGGTATAAAACTGAAAACCATAGAAACCAACCAAGGCAGGAAACCAAATAGAATCAACCAGAGTGTAGACAGGGAAATCTACATTCTAGATTTTGTAATGAACCCCTAGGTTCAGTTTTAAAATCAACAGTTCTTGGTTGGATTTTCTTTGGAGATTTGAATCTGTCAGCTGGCACAAAGTAAGGTTCAAAAAGTCAAATAGATAACATATTTTTGAGGGCCCTGTCCACTATTAGTCTGGAAGAAAGCAATTAGAAGGCTCACTTTTATTTTTTGGAATTTGTGTTTTGAGTTTAACTGTTGTAGTCCTCCTCCTTCCTTAATATCTCTTGTCAGTTAACCCTCAAAACCCTATTTCCTTTAGGCTTACTCTGGTAATTCTTGCAGTATAGTGTGAACTGTTTCCCAGGAAGCTTTGCTGTTGTTGAGCACAAGCTTGCGAACACCAGAGAAAGATCCGGCACACTTCCTTTCTAAAACTGACAAATTCAGAGGATTGGAACTCAGGTTCAGAAACTCCAAGTGAGGGACATTGGACACAATTTTACTGACCTGGAAGAGAAGGGAAGAAGGGGAAAAAAAATCTGTAATCAGATCTCGAATAATATTAAAACCTCCCAGCAACCTTTCCAGTCCACTTCCCTGAGTTGAAGAATGATAAGGATTCTAATAGCATTCAAGATAGTTATCTGTAATTCATACCGTGGCCATTTGGAGATTTAGATTGATTGGTTAATTGCTTGTTCCCCTCAATGGTTCAGTTAATTACATTCTTAAAAAGACTTGATAAGGGGATAAAAACAGGTACCTGGCAGGCTTCTAAAGAAAAGAACAACGACTATAGAAAAGAAATAACTTACAAGTGCCAACATTTTTCAAAGGACTATTTTATCCAGGGTTGCCCATCTTTTCTGCAATCCTGTATGCGCCAAATACTATTTTAGTAAATAATTTTGATTCCTGAAATTGATTAATATTTGGGTTTCTCCCCCTTTGCAAACAACTTTCTAATTCTTTTTAACATTTGAAAATGAAAAACAGATGGCTAAAAGGCAATAAAACAACCTTTCCATTTTTTGCCTGATTATAATCCAAAGCCTTGCCGCAGGGAAACACGGAGAAAAACACATATACAAACTACTAGAGAGCATTTAGAACAATTATGCAAAATTTTGGGCAAACCTGGATCCATTTTTTTGAAGATACATTGGCTAAAAGAGGGACAACAATAACGAGAGTCAGTGGGATCTATTAGAATTCTTAAGTATAAAAATTAAGAAAATCAAGGAGTTTCATTAACAATTAGAAATTTCCACTGTTAAAAAATCACATTCTGCCTTCTCTCCAATGAGTGGAAGGTGAGTTACATGGGGATATCATTTCATGTTATCCCCTCAAGAGTTGGCTGAACTGAGAGAGTAGAACTAGCGCAGGGTCATCCAGCAATATTTTATACGCTTGAAAGCTGCATCTCCCCTGGCCCAGTCCAAACATCATTCTAATGCAGGCATTAACAGGTTCCCAAAAAAGAAAAATGACAGCAAAACGCAGAACATTTTCTTCCCTCCCACTCTTGGATGGTAACTGAGATTATGAAACTGTAGAAGCTGTAGCTAAAGGCAACAAACTGATGAGGAGAGCTCAGAAGAGAATCTCCAGAGGACAGATGAGCAAGAAAGAAGGGCTAGCCCGCTTGAGAAAGCTTGAGGTTTGGAGGAAGAAATGGAAGGAGAAAGTACTAAACCAGAGGTCCCCAAACTTGGCAACTTTTAAGACTTGTGGACTTCAACTCCCAGAATTCCTCGGCCAGCTATGGGAGTTGAACTCCACAAGTCTTAAAGTTGTCACGTTTGGAGACCTCTGTACTAAACCTTCCAGATATCAAGTCCTTGGATTACCCTGGGCAAGGATATTTGCTCCAATAATTCCAGATGTATCCAAAATTAATCCATCTCTACTTGCAGCAAAGACAGCTGTTCTCGTTACTACTCAGAATGAAGTTCGCATAAGCTGCTTTACCTCGTGCCAGTCTTCTAATTTGTTGTCAGAAAGATCCAGTTCAGATACGTGAGCACAGAAGGCAGCTATCTCCTTCTCGTCTCCTGCACAGGTGATCCCACAGCTGTTCAACACCAGCACACTTGGCAGGTTGAGACGGTCTGGAAAAACAGAGCCAACAGGAGGCCCTTATAAGGAGTCTCATTTTTGTAGAGCAATGTATCACCTGCCCATCCAACCAAATCTGATCCAGAATACTTTTTTTTTAAAATGCCTTATAAAAATTAGATTCCATTTATGTTGTCTGATGAACTATACCTAATATGGCTGTTTTTAAAAGATACTGTTTTGTTATTATGCAGCCCATGATGCTCTTTGATGGATGAAAGTGAAAAGTGACTCTTAAATACATAAAACTGTAAATTACAATGTCCTAAGAGCTTATGAATGTAGTTATTTGGTTTGAGATGACTATGTCAAAAGATAAAACACAATAAGCCTCTCCTTTGAATCCTTCTCTAGATTCCACATTTGCACTTTATGAACACCGAGTAATGTCCCTTTTCACAGTTTCTTATCATCTACCTTAATGATATTTTCAGTAGGTACTTCAGAAGCAGTCTTGGTATTTCAGAAATCAATGCAACCAAATTACTCTGGGGAAAAGAAATCTAACAAAATAATAGTAACTTTGGAGACAAATAGAAAGATGCAACAAGAAGTCTTTTTTCTTCATATAAAAGATGCTTTCCTGGGACTGTATACCATTGGATGAGCTGACTATTCAAAAAATAATGGCATGTGCTAAAATGGACAAATTGACTGTAATAATACAAGAGAAAGAGGAGTCTGAATACTATAGAATTTGGGGAAAATGGTATAATTGGATCGAATTAAGAAAATGAAGGAATTAAAGATAAGCAACATAGATTAAATGTATATATTCACACAAAATTGTATATGGTTGTAAATATGTACAAAAGATAGAAATTGTATGAGATGGATGTCACAAAACTGTTAATGTCATGATATTTATTTTTTGTTTTATTTTTAAAATATACAAAAGACTAATAAAGTTTATTTAAAAATAAATAAATAAAAAGGGTGATGAGGGTATGCACATAGAACAAGCCAGCAGTATGCTGAGGCATACCCTGTGATATTCTGCTGGATAGAAGCATTTTAATAAAAACATAACCTTGACTGAGGGCCAACATAGCTTTTCCATCTTTCTGAGGTACTTGAATGAAGAAATCAGAAGAATAACCAGATTTCTCCCCCCTCTTATGGTGTCTCTGGAAAAGTTAACTCTGAGTGACATACAATACATTTTGTCCCCGACTGACTCAACTTATTTTTGTTCTTTTCCGTCACATTCAGTTACTGTCAATTCCACCCAAATAACCTGGCTTGTATTTCCTCTTTGGTAATATCTGTGATAGAAATCAACCTGACAGGAATTCAAAATCAGAATTGAGGGTGGTGGGTCAAGGAGGAAGGAGTGAATGCACAGTCAATGCACCCAAAAATTCTCTGCAGTCCAGAAAGAAATTCTGTTTCCCTTCCACCCCTTTCACAGAAGAGGGAGAACAAAGAGTAAATGTAGTACATTTTAATCCAAGCCTTGCTCTAGGGAAGTCAAAAGAAAAATGCAGCCAAAAGCTGTACCTTTCATAGGTGAACCCTGAGGTGTAGCTGGGACATGTACGCCCATTCCAGGACCACGACGATAAGGGAAGTTTTCTGGGCTGTATTTTTCACAAAGAACTTGCATGAAGCTTCTTCCGCTGGGCTGATCCATTGTCCCTTCCAGAAATGCTGTGGTTCAAAAGATGGGAAATAAATGCCTTTCTTCCACTGTCAAACTTAAAACACATCTTTAGACATTTTAATTTGGGTGAGGGAATGTGTTAAATTCACTAAACGTTTGGAAAGCCTCATGCAGTCAGGATGTTATTAAAAAAAAAAGGCAAATTTACTTCAAAATCAAATAGTGAAGGAACTGTTCAGTGGGGCCCCTGTTGAGATGAAGGCTTAGATCAAGTATGTCCAACCTTGGCAATTTCAACTCCTAGAATTCCCTAGCCAGACATGCTGAGCAGGGAATTATGGGAGTTGAAGTTTACAAGTCTTAAAGTGCCAAGGTTGGACACCATTGGCCTAGATATTCATGCTTGAAAGAAGGCATTTGAAATGCCTGCAATAACACTGAGGAGCTTGTATGAGGCTTTGAAGCATCCTCTTGTGGCCACTCAGGGAGGTCAGGAACAGGTAAGTGGGATCCAAATGGACAAAACAAAGCCTGTGCAATTTAGCTCCTTAAACCATTCAAACCACTATCAAAATAAATGCTTGTGGAAAAAAGAGGAATGGAGAGCAAAACTTTTTGTGAATTTCTAAATTCAGTCACAAAATCAATACTCAATCAGCACAGAATATATTATCTAGAGCAGTGGTCGCCAAGAGAAATCTCACCCCCAGAGCACACACCCCCAAAGCAATTAATCCAGGCTGCACAGAAACACAAGGCTGTGTCACCCACATGGCCCATGGGAACCCTCCCCGCCTATTCACTCCTTATCCAGCAAACTTGCCTGCTAAATTGCTATTTTCCCAACCATCAGCTGTTTGCTGTGCCGGGAGATTTAGATTAGCTAGGAAGCAGGAAATGGTTGGATTTCTTGCTTTCTAGCTAGTCTTTAGATCTTCGGCTCTGCTTTTAAGCACAGCCGAACCTCCCTTAGGACTGAAAGTTCTATTATTCAGTACAGACTCACGGCAAGCAAATTTTATGTGACAGACTGAGCTAGCCGAGGGCAGATAGATAGATCACTGAATGATTCTGTGAGCAACTCAATCTGCCTGCCTTGCCTGATTTTGGGTAAAAGTTGCTCTTTTTTATAAAAAATTCAATATTTTATAAATATTTGTAATATTTACATACAAGCCATGCCCAGCCAGTCACATGACCACCAAGCTACACCCACAAATTAGGCCACGCCCGCAGAACCGGTTAGTGGTCCCTGGGATTTAAAATTGAGTTTGGTGATCCCTGAGGTCCAAAAGGTTGGCGACCCCTGATCTAGAGTGACCAATAAAATAACTACAGTAACTATAGTATCTTGTCATTTGTAGATCTTACAAACTTATACAAACATACCACTTTCTTCTTCATCATTGTAGTGTGAATAGAAGCTGTACATAAAACATTCAATCTGTAAGATATGTCTGTATTGTTCCAATTTATTGCAAATGTCAATATTTGGCAGATGGGAATAGAAATAACATACAAATTAAGATACTGAAGA
This sequence comes from Hydrophis major, assembly GCA_033807585.1. Classification (NCBI taxonomy): domain Eukaryota; kingdom Metazoa; phylum Chordata; class Lepidosauria; order Squamata; family Elapidae; genus Hydrophis; species Hydrophis major. The sequence continues at coordinate 38,198,100 of CM066334.1, forward strand.
ATTAATCAACACCAGAGATGGGCAGAAGGTAAATGTGTGAGTGATATACAATTGATCACCCAACTGTTCAATTGTAGCAGCAACCAACCAAGTTACTTCCTCCATTCCTGGAATTATAGCAGATGAAGTGAGCTAAACGACTTTCACATTGGAGACTAAAGGAACAAAGTATCCAAATTATTTAAATCGTCGGAGCTTCAATTGGTGGATTACTTGATCCCACAAAAATAAATAGTGCAAAATGTCTCAGATGTTCCCTACTTACACCAGATGGTTATTTCTTAGTCTCAGCATCAGCTCTCTCGGGAGTTACATGTATGAGTTTCTGAGAATCTTCTTAGCCCTTCATTTTATTTTTCCGGGAGGGAAAAGATCAGCCATGTAATTCCCTGCACAGGAAGGGATAAGAGAATGCAAGAAAAGAGGCAACTTAAAACAAGCAACCAGTGAATTCAACAAGCAATGCTATCTAACGTGCACATTTCTTCTAAGAATCTGACAGAACCTTTTCCAAGTAACAAATTTTATTAAAAGCATAAGTTTTTGAAAGCTGCAACTCATGAAAGCTTATGTCTTGAATAAAATCTGTGACTCAGAACAAGTGCTACGAGTTTTATAGACTAGCATAGCTCTCCTCCTACAATCTCATTGTTTTGTGAACAGGAACTAGAAAATTTATGCCAGGTAAGACTGTCAACAGCTAGCAATTTGATCCTCGAAGCAGAATCTGCCCAGCTTACAAAGGCAACATTTGGAGGATTAGGGTTCCCTTCTTGCTTCATAGCAGAGATATGTGGACACCAAGGTCATCTATCACTGCAGTCGCTTCATTTTTTGGAACATTGTGTCCTTCATTCTATGTTCTGGCTATTTTGCAAGGTACTTGAGGCCATATTCTTTAATTGGGCATTTGTAGGTAATTTCTTGACATTATTGATGGGCTAACAATTTGTTTATGTTTATTGTTACTGCAGAGTTTATGCTTAGAGGGATTGATTTCTGTATTTTTAATCTTTTTTTAATGTGTGGATTTGTTCAATTTGGTGGTGTATAAGCACTGTAAAAACAACTAAGTGCTGATGATGGATTGCTAATTTTCTGATTGAACAGCGGCATGGTACTGAAAATTATTTGATCAAAAGAGGGACAAAGAAGGTAAAGTATGGAGAAAATTTATTTTAAGAGATTAATTTGGCAGGGAGAGGATTTGTTACTGACAGAACATACAGAAAGAAAGTCTTTTTGTGATTTATATCATTCACATGATACCATTATACTAATTACACCATTTATGTGATGCCATTACACAAATTGTCCATGGGAATTTGTTCCACTGTATGCAAAGATAGTTGTATCAAGGTTTAATAAATGAAGGTTTCTCTGTACAACTATACCATTATGCTCCCATCCAATTAACCAACAAGGAAAAAAAGATTTCAATATTAAACTTCTCTTGTAAATCATGCCAGTTTACAAAACAGTAATACAAAAATCTGAAGTGCAATAAGAACAAAAAAAATATTAGTTGAATGGCTTGGGAAAGCCAACATAAAAGAATGCAGATCTAATTGGGATTCCCCTAAACTAGAATATAATTTTAAAGGGCAAATCTCTTTCAGTTTTAAAATTGAATCCACAATTCGAATGTCCCAGGGTTGTTGAGAATTACACATTAAGGTTCATGAAATAATTCCATAGGATCTAAAACTTAGATTTTGAATGTTTTTCGGAAGAAAGATAAGCTGCTGGTCATATTAAGGTGCTGGTAGGGATTACACTTCTCCAGCCCTGCACAATTCATTGAGGGGAAAAAGCTGCATTGGTAATATTGAAAATTGTTATGTGCTAAAGAGAAATACTGATCAGCTGCTCCATGGCAATGGGAGTACTAGAGTGGGCTGCAGTGACAGCTCTAGATGTATTGTAGTACTTATTTTTCAAAGGCTGTTTGGTGGGCCACATGTAGCCCCCAGGCTGTATAATATGAAGGTGTGCAATATTCAAGCTTGAAACAAAATGCTTTTAAAATCAAACCTTTTCAAAAAAAAAAAAATAGGTGAGCATTTCAGTCCATTGCAAAAAATAAATCTATAAAAGATTCATAAAGTGTCATTCAACATGGAAGTATTTCATAGACTGAACTTTAACAATAGCTTCTGAGCATTACAAAGGCTTGTTGTATTGATCGCTTGGATTTATCAAAGTAATCATACTTCGAAACATCAACAGAAAATAATTCTAAAATGCAGAAACAGAGTAACCTTTGTTCCTTCTGAAAAGGAGCATTTGTAACCAAAGTCCAAACTATATACCTTCTGGAAAGAGGCAGAAAAAAAATAGAGGGCTTAAGTCTTGGGAATGGGGAACAGAAATATAAACATGAGTGGAAACATTCATTTGGCTTTTTCCAAAAATAGTTATTATACCATTACGAAGGTTTTCTGAGTGTTAATAATCCACTTTCCTTCTCTGGAAAAATCAAGCTTCAACTAAGAAAACCAAACATTCCCAGAATGAAACTTTAATTTTTAAAAATATCTATTATTAAATGCAGATGAGGCATCTGCTATCTATAAAACCAGCTAATTCTTAAACACTTAAAATGAAGCCCTTTGACAACACTTGCCATAAATATAGCAAAACAGTTCTTCCATTTCACTAAAATAAATTCTTTTGGATTTTTTAAAAATTATGCATTTTCCAAGGTAGTTAAAAGCCAGTGAAAGTATTTTCAAGCATATTAGACAAGATGAAGATGGTCAACAGCATTTAGCAAATACTTTGTCTCTAACAATATTAATACTTGAATAAGGAAAGCTGTGATGAGGACAGGGATCTAGGTACATTAGCTACATATTTGCACATCTATAAAACAATCTTATAATAAATAGAACTCCATTTACTCTCAGGTGATGTTACATCTTTCAAATTGCCTTTCTTCCATTATGAAACTAAGGAAGATCTTAAAATGGGTTTGAAATAGTTTCGCTCTCAAGCCCTGACCAGAGTTAAGCCTTCAATCTCAGCTTCAATTTGTAAGTCAGAAAACAGGAAGAATGTTATTGCTACTCAATAAGATGCTGCCACTTGCCTTTAGTTTGGGAATAAATAAAAACTTTTACCAAGAAACAGGTAATACAATCTCACCAGGTACACCTATTTGCCAATAAATTAATACAGCTAACCGTCAGAGGACAAGTATAAACTACCCCTTTGCAAGTGTCATTTAAATCTATGCACTACAAATGATGAAACTGCATATAAATCAATGTGATAGGAAAACCTTAACAAAAAGTTTAAACCCTAACATGGTTCTAGTATGAATTGTTTGAGATTGTTCATTTTCTGAAGTAACCTGCTCTATACTCTGAAATAAATAAGCCATTTTTTGGCTATGACAATCTGAGATATAAGGGCACATTAAATATCATCATGATCCTATTTGCAAGAATCTATACAGGAAATAGTATTTATTTGTCCAATTCCTGATAAAATACAAACTTTAGGGACTATTTTAAACCTTTTTTTTAATCAATGGCTGTTCTGAAGATTCCTTGTAACTATCATAAAGTACAGATGACATTGTCTTTTACAGAATTATCTCTTAAATTTAGTCTAATCTGTATATATTGTCTTCCTGGGGATTCAGTTCTTTCTAGATCCTTTTTGACAACCTGATCCACCAGATTACTGTATTAGAATTATCTACTCTAACTGGCAGTGGATTTACCAGTTTCCACTGAAAAATTCTTCTGTCACCTCTACTTTTCTTTAAAAGAATATGGAAGAATTCAACATAAGGCATTCTTCATGCAAGGCAACGAGCTGATCTAACTTTTTATAAATGGCAACATGGAAAAATTATAGTTGACTCTTTCAAATGCTAAAAGCTTGGTAGCATTAAGGTACTGCCTTTCCTGAGCAAAGAGGTTGGATACTTCTGAAAACCAGATGCCATGTTCTACACACGGAAATAGATGGTCCAGATGGTCCTTGGATGACACAACAGGAGACAAATGCTTTCCCTCCTCCCCAGACTTCTGCACCTCTCACATTGCTTGAAGGCAACATACTAATAACTCACCAAATTATTCAAGTACATGCTATCATATTTAATATTTATTCAAGGGCATTAACCATTTGAATGGCTGGAGACGGAAAGGAAACCACAGCCATGTGCATTTAAAGGATTAATGTCAAGGATGGGATATTGCTTGATACTTTCTGTAAGATAAATTGTACATTATATTTTTGAAAAACCTAGAAGATCTTGCTTCAAGACTGGAGGGGCCAGAGGCGACAGCCCCTCATCTTATCACCATTACCATATGACAGCCTTAGTCTTTCCCCAAAGAAAATAGTTTCTGTACCAATGTTACTATTATTTGTATCAATGTTACCATTATCTGTACCAATATTATCAATGTTCCTTTTTTATCTGAAAGGTCTATGGAAAAGCATTAATTTACTAAACTCCTTGACTCATAAAAGCCTTCAGAGGTTAACAAATCAAAAATGAAATTCAACAGCGGAGTCCCTAACAAAGTTATAAATCAGACTGTTGGATTCTTTTTAGTATTCCAATAATCAACTATTGGAAGCTGTAGTATGTGTGGAAATGCAAATGAAGCAGGCATTTGGCACCACTGCTGTTTCTCACCTTTTTGAACCAATGATTTTTAAATAATTTTTTTTCCTATTCCAGGCCTGTTTTTCCCCTACTGAGAACTATGATGATGCTGACCTTCCTCTTCCTACCAGCTACCTATCAGCTGCTCCCAAGGAAACCGAAGGGGGCCTTGGAAGGACCCAATTCCATCTTTGATGCTTAGAAAGTTCATCTGGGGATGGAGAGGCTGATCTCCTTTGCAGGCCTCTTGTTCCCCCCCACAAGGATCCACTACTTTTTTCTTCTTCTTCCCAGAAAACCGCCAGCATCTTTCTGTTCCTTTCCCTCTTGTCCACAGGATTTTGGAGAGCGTCCTCTGACTGTCCCTTGCCTACATGGGGTGGGGGTTAGGGCAATCTGCCCCTCCCTCTCTCAGTCCACTGTTTCCAACCAGGGCCCCTTCCCCAAGAGGGAGAGGGGAGTCCTGCCTCCCCCTTCCAGGGGTCACCCCTTTAAGAGTTCAAGATAGACTGCAGTTGGACAAGGAGGCTCCATTGGACTGCGGCCTCTCTCATCTCCCCCCCCCCACTTTTCAGCCCACTGTTTCCAATCAAGGCCCTTTCTCTGACAGGGGGATGGGGGTCAGCCCTCCCCCCCAGCGCTCTAGGAGCTCAAGGTAGACTGCTGGTGGTCAAGAAGGCTCTACTGGACCACCGCCTCTCCCGTCTCCCCCCCCAACCCACTGTTTCCAACCAGGGCCCCTTCCCCAAGATGGAGGGGGGAGAGGTACGGCCTCCCCTTCCTCCAGAGCTTTAGGAGTTCAAAGTAGACTGCTGCTGGACAAGGAGGCCCCACTGGAGCGCAGGCTCTCTCATCTCCCCTCCCCACTGTTTCCAACCAGGGTCCCTTCCCCAAGAGAAGGGGGTGCAGCCCTCCCCTTCCTCCAGGGTTCGCCCTCCCCCAGCGCTTTAGGAGTTCAAGGTAGACTGCTGCTGGACAAGGAGGCTCCACTCGACCGCAGCCTCTCTCTCTCTTGTCTCCCCCCTCTCCTTCTCCCGCTTTCCCTACCCGCCTCTCAGCAGGGCAAGGCCAAGCCACGCCAGGCCAGGCGGGGGATGCGGGCCCTTCCTTTCTGGCCTTCCCAACCGTCACCCCTCCGCCGTCCCGTTCCCTCCTCACCGGGCCCCACCGCTTTTACGCTCCCCGTCCGGCGGCCGCGTCCTGCATTGACCCGGAAACAGCTCGCTCGGGATGGGAAGGAAGGAGCGAGGCAGCGCGCGCGACCGGAGGGGAGGAGGGAGCCGAAGAAATAAAACCAAACATCACGTGACTTCCCTCACGTGAGAGGATGGCAGCCACACGCCATTGCCATGGAGACGCGGCGGCGCCGGGAAGGGACGCGGGAGACGCTTTGCGGGCCTCCCTACCCCAACGGCCGCCGCGCGACCCAACGGTTTTTCCCGCCTCTTTCCGTTTGAAAGTCTCCCCCCCCCCCCCAGCCGCACGACGCCCTAAAGGGAGGGGGGAATAACGGTCGTTTCCATTGCGCTTTCTGAGGCGCTGTCTATAATAGTCTTCTTCAATTGCACAGGGAGAGCCTATTTTCACCCCAAAATGACAGCTGCTGCTGGTGGCAAGGCTTATTGGTGCTCCCTAAATATTCTGCAATGTTACTTTGATCAGTGGCTTTTGTATAACTAACCTTTAACTGCAGCTTTCACTACATCTGAGGGGTCTTAAACCTGCATTTCTCAATATTAGAAACTTTAAATTGGGTGGACTTCAACTCACAGAATTCTCAATTCAGTATCTAGCTGTTTATGTCCATGTCTGTCTATGTCTCTGTCTGTCTCTTTGTCTCTGTCTGTGTCTATGTATGTCTATGTCTGTCTGTCTCTATCTATGTCCGTCTGTTTATGTCTGTGTCTGTCTCTATGTCTGTCTGTCTATCTATGTCTATGTCTGTCTGTCTCTGTGACTGTCTATGTCTGTCTCTATCTATGTCTGTCTGTATTTTTGTCTGTCTCTCTGATTCTATGTCTGATTCTATGTCTGATTCTATGACTCTCTGATTCTGTCTGATTCTATGACATATGATTATGTCTATGTCTGTGTCTGTCTCTATGTCTGTCTGTCTGTATGTCTATTTATGTCTATGTCTGTGTCTGTCTGACTGACTGACTCTCTCTCTCTCTCTATCTACCTATCTATCTGTGTCTCTGTCTTTCTCTCTCTCTCTTCCTTCCATTTCCTTCCTTCCTTTCCTTCCTTCTTCCCTTCCACATACTCTTCCTTCCTTCCTCCCTCCCTCCCATTTTCCCATCCTTTCATTCCTTTCTTTCTTCCTCCCTCCCTCCCTTCCTGCAGGAGGGAGCAAGGGCTATGTGAATGGACCATGTTTGTGCTACTGCAGGGGGACTGGACCATATCTCCATTGACTTTGTCGTTATAAGCTTCCCACAAGCAAAGACTGTCAATGGAAAAATGGGAAGGAGCATAGGAGTGCTGGAATCCTCCTGGATTCCCCCTTGATTTATGGGAAACTGTCAGGGGAACTTTGAAAACTCATCAATGTTACCTGAGATCACAGACAAATTCTGGCAGGTTTTTCTCTTTCACAAATAAAGCAACCTCAATTTGAAGAAACCAATTACACATTTGGAAAATATTTTTTTAAAAAATAATTTAGGCATATTAATTAAAAACTATACTAACTTTAATACAGTACTTAGATCAGCTTGATTTACTGTCATGCATCATGGTACTTTGAATTATATTTTGTAATATAAAACAAAATTTGGAGAAGCAGAAAGATTAGCAGATTGTTAAAATAAATTAAGCATATTTTAATTCCTCTTTCGTTATTTTTGGGTCCAAAAGTGCATCATATACATTAACTGATATTACTTAAAACAATCCTGAAATATGGATTATTATCCCTGAACTGAAAATGAGATGCCAAACCAGCACAGCTTTTCTAATGCAATTGTGAAAAAATCTTTACTGGCCACATTTCTCTCTTCTGCTAGAAACTATTCAGTGCTTTATATTAAGTGAAATTAATTCTCATGTTTCCTATCCCTATGACCACTACTGTCTTCTTCACTTTTCAGACCATTTATGATTATTCTGTACACAAATATCTGGTCCATGACTATGCTCAGTGACTGAGGGAATGAGTTACTATCTTATAGCGTTCATGTATCAAAGTAAATTCTGTTATCCAATTGTATTTATTATATTATAACAGGAACTGTAGCTTTTCCTCCATTTTAAATATATGTTATTTTCCAAAGCTGATGTGTATATTAAATATGAACTGTTTAATATGCGGGCTGCTTTCTAATCTTAATTTGTCATCTTAATAGTTTTATGAAACTCACCATTGTCATTTTACCAAGGAATGAAAATGGGCTTATAGATTAATGCGCTTAAATTCTTTTTGCAGTCATATTTCTTCTTGCAAGGATTCCTAGGATCCAGTATTCCATTGCAGACTAGTCACAGAGCTGTGGTGGTGCAGTGGTTAGGATGCAGTACTGCAGGCTAACACACTGCTCACTCCAGGTCCAGGAGTTCGATCCTGACTGGCTCAAAGTTGATTCATCCTTCCATCCTTTCCAAGGTTGATAAAATGAGGACCCAGATTGCTGGGACAATATGCTGATTCTGTAAACCGCTTAGAGAGCTAGCTATAAAGTGCTGTGAAGCAATATATAAATCTACTATTTATTGCTATTGCTATCTTACAAAGCTAGTTCAAAAACTACAGTTGCGTCTTATGCAGAGAGTGGAAAGTAGAATGTATTGTTTGACTAAAATGCAGAAGCAAAGGAGGCTGATTCAGAAGATACGACAGATTTCTGAATTGAAGAAATGTTATTTCAAAGTAATAAAATTTGAATCTGAAGCCTGTAACATTTTGCTAGCAGTTCAAGATAGAGACAAGTAGCACACATGAACATGAATAAGAACCTGAATTGGAACAATAAAGATCAATAAAATAGTTATTTATCTGCAATGTTTGCTTTCAGTACTCTAGAAAAGAATTGGTATAAAAAGCAAATAAACATTACTCTCGTAACCAGGTAGAGTAGAAAAATGAAAAGGCCCTCTCTGTTCTTTCACAGCGTGAAAAGGCCATTGTGTTTTTTTTTCCAAGAAACCAGTGAAGATAAAGTTGTCATTCCTAGCAGACACGGTGACCTAAATAAAAAGATTGGTCTCACCTCCCTTGTTACCAATGCAAACTTTATCTCTTCACATGGGCTGGGAATTGCAAAAGGATTCTGTTTTGATTTAACTGAACTTGAAATCTCAGTAATTGCATCCACCGAGATCAGAGATAACCCATCATTTTCATCAATATATTAATGCATCCAGAAGTCAAATCTCAAACTGGACTCCAAGGGAAAAATAAATCTCTTTAATGTTGAATGTAAATTAACTTGTCTGGAAATCAAAACTCATCCAACATTCATTACAGAAGGAACTCCTACTAGTATTTTACTTATCATAGGGGAGTCTCATATAACCTGTATTGGCAAAAGCCCAAAATGGCCATTTTAACATGGAACAGAGGAAGACTTAGCTAGCCTAAGTCTACAATCCTCACTTAGGTGCCTCTTGGGGCTATGAAGCTGAAGGTCTGTAATGGGTGGCAGGTACAGTAAAACAATTAAAAAAGGATAAAGGCATTATATTTGAATTGATCTAATCTTCTCTTCCCACTGGGATCTAAAGAGAGATCTTTCTAGAATTACCACATTTTTTCAATAGACCCGGAGAAAAATTAACAAAAGCCTGAATTTCATTTACATGTGAGTAGGAAGAAAGGTAAGTGAAAACTGCTTTTACTCTGTGCTCAGAACGCCCAGGAGCAGAATAAAACAACCCTCTGTCTCTTACCTGTCTTGCAAGCACCAGAGAAGTTGCCCTCAGCTAGAAGACATTTTATTAATTGGTCCGCTAATTTCTTGGAAAATTTCAAACTCAAAACTTTGATTTGTGATTTACAGATACAAAAGTGAGGTACAAACCATTAGATACAAAATGTGTACACATAAAGGAAAATTCAATGACATATTCAGAAACATAGGTCCAGATTGTGAACAGTTTGAATCACCTTTGTGTATTGTTTATACTATAAAACAGCATTTACTGGTGCCTCCATTGAAATAATTCATTTTCTCAATAGAAATGTGTGTGTGTGTGTGTATATATATATATATATATATATATATGTATATGTATATGTATATGTATATGTATATGTATATGTATATGTATATGTATATGTATATGTATATGTATATATATATATAGGTTAATTTACCTAGGAACACTGCTGCCAGCTATTTCCTAGCTCCGATCCTCTGTCTAACAATTCTCTTATGAAATAAGTTATTACCTGGCTCAAAAAGGTTTGGAAGCAGTGGTTCTGGGTTGTGTGTTTGTGTGTGGGTGTGTGTCCTTGTGCATCAGATTGCTGCTGAAGTATTTTTGAACTGAACTGAGTGTGTATGTGAAAAAAGAGTAGGGCAGCCATTGAATTCTGTAAGTGCTACAGTACTGCATATTTAGAATCATTGTGGAGTTGGAAGGCTTTATAAATTTACAAAGATAAATATCTGAATAAAATGCCGAGGCTGCTCCAGTACTATAAGCTGCGCATTCATAAACCAAAGTCTACAGATAGCTTATCCCCAAAACATGCTTGTATTAAAGAAATAATAGCTTGCACAGGGCCTAAATCTACATTTAGATAATGGCAGGATTAGTGGTTATTATCTCAGTTCTACCCCATACTTCCTTGCAAAATGGGATGGCTATTATTTTAAGCCTCAAGACGAGCATCAAATGGGAATAGAAGAGGAAGAACAGTCACAGCGAAATTGTCAATAAAATCTCAGTGCAAAGCACTATTGTAATAAAGTTGCTATGTTTAGAAGAAGAAGAAAAAAACACCTTAGGATATGCAAAATCCAGTTCCAGTGATGCAGTTTAAACAGGCATGTCCCACTGTGGCCACATATATAATCATTCTCGGAATGTGTAAGTGTTTTGGAGCTTGAAAAAAAAAATGCAGAGTCTTTCACTTTGTTCAACTCTTTAAAAGGCAGCTCGGATTCAATTATTCATGAGATTCTTTTTCCTCCCTTTGGGAAATCTGTAAATAAACGTTAAAAGACCCATGCTCGTTCGATGACTATTCCCTTCTGTCTGTGCAAGCATGTTGGTCTGTCAGGCAAGTGGATATGACAGCAGTCTTTGTTTGTAGAATTGATCAGTGAGTGTTGCTGGTACCTGAGAAACGTCTGAAAGGGATTTTTTGGGTTTAGTGTCCATATGTCATTCCTCCCTGCCTTGTTACTCAAATACGTCTGTTTGCTTTCATTGCCTGCCCCAAATGTCTAATGTGAGCTGATTTGTAAGGTATAATCAGGAATTGACAATTGCCACAAACATAAGAGAAATGAATTTAAATCATAGCTCTAACCAGCATGACCTGGAGGTAATTAAGAGTGGAAGCTGTAGCCCAAAAGCATCGTCGGGACAGCTATCCATTCCTGGACTAGAACAACCGATGGAATTTGTGTGTAGAATAACAATGATAGAAGACTGTAGCTTTCATTTTTCTGTGTATGAACTTCTTATAGCTACTTATTGGGTATGATGCAAAGCAGGGCCCTGGATGAGGCAGATATTGAATCTAATCCAACAGTGCTTTTCTTATTCAAAAAATATAACTCATCTCATATTTGGGGAAAGCGATTTAAGATTCTATCCATATTTGCACCAACCATGTAGCGACTATAGCAAGTGTTTCTAACTATAAACAAGTGTAGCAAATTAATACTACAATGGCAATTATTGGACTAGTGTTAGGTCAGAATATGGCTATGCAGCTCAGTAGTATCCTTTCTTTCTCCACTAGCTACTTTAGTGGAGTTATCATGATGACATAAATGAAGGAAAGAAGAATAGTAGTTAATTGCTTTGAGTTCCTTAGCTGAAAGGTGGGATATAAATGTAATAAATTCATAGTTATACCAAACAGAATAATAAAAATCCACATATTAAACTAATCAAGACCTCTCATTTTCATTATGATTTTGCTGCTTACTCTCTGGGGTAAAAACAGAATTTCCCTTCTGTATATACTGTACAGTTGCACAATCACAAAAACCTCTCTCTATTCTTGTCCTAAAAGTTTCTCACTATTCATTCCCACATTACTTACCAGTGTGTCAAAGGTTTCACATTTCCCTTATTAAAATACAAGAACAGAAGGTACACTTTTCTGTATTTCACGCTTATGTGCCAGAAGAAATTACTTCAGCATTTGCTACGTAAAATTTTTGGGATCCTATTTCTAGAGTTGAAAATCAATCGTATCTATTAAAGTTGTTAGATACATCATAAATTATTTTGGAGAACTTAGCTGATTGTTTTTTCCCCTCATTTCTCAGGGGAAATGATTAATAATGTACAGTACATAAGCAGTATTGTAGCCCAATCGAGTCACAGTTTTAATACAGATCGAGATGAATTTCAGTTTCTTGAATGCCATGAGTGAAGGCTGGATGGAGTTAAGATTGGGACCAAGGACAATATAATACAGCTTAATTGACTGGCAGACAAACAACTTGAAATGTCAATAGCAAGAATGCTGTAAATTACTCCAGCTATAGGCAGCTAATGACCTTGTGTATTCAAATTTCTGCTCCTCTGAATAGCAAGCAGGGATATAAAGGGGAAAGCTCCTTCATGGAAGGACATATTTTATTTAACACAATATTTAAAAAAAACAACCCAACAATGTGACAGGATCATCTGATTTGTAATTGTTCATTGTCACCTTAATTTCTCTCCCACCCTTCTATAATTTTTTAATGGTAAGAATTTGTATAGAATTGCATTTTAGAAAATAGAAGCCATGTATGAAAACCCACATCAATCAAGGGATTTCCTGATTGCTGACCCATTATCCTCATTTAACCTTCCACGGAGGTGGATTCCTTTTGATTTTCCCTCCAAACCAGTTTGTAACACTGAACTCTGAGATATTCTGTAGGTGTAAAGTGATAATACAAAAGTTTGGGGTTTTTTCCCCCCCAGACCATCTCATTACTGTTCATAAAATAATTTGTGAAGATACATTTTTTAATTAAAAAAAATAGGGCTAAGACTTGACTTTCAGAAATTCACTGATTGGCATGGTTATTTATCACTCTACTGGGGAGAAAGGACAAAAATCCCCTTTCCTGTTCCCTGTTTAACCCTGTGCTAGACTGGCTTGCTTTCTTATAAAGCTATTAAGCAGAGCTTTTAAGAAAGAATGAAGAAAGAAAACGTCATTGTAGAAGCCTCTGAGTTTAGTTTGCTGGATGCTTTTTTCTATCTGTAATTCTTTGACTAGACAACGGTCAGCAACCCATGGCTCTGGAGCCACATGTGGCTCTTTCATCCCTCCGTTGCGGCTGCCTCTTGCTGGTTGGCACCACAATTGATAGGGTTTTCGGTTAGGACAGGTAGAGGAAAAAGGATGCTGTGCTAGGAGGAGACTCTATGGTGGGGGAACCGGACTTCCGGTTGGCTCCAGGATTGAATGGGGAGCTTCCACTTAGGACCTTTGTGGCTCTTTGAATGCTTAAAGCTGCCAACCCCTGGACTAGACCTCTCTTTCATGAAATTGTAGCAAAGACATCTGTTTTCCCTCTCTCTCCATGATCCTCCTTTTCTTACTTACCTGCTGCAAAGCTAGGATATCTCAGCTCAGTTGGGTTGATATAATCTTAACGCACCAAAACTAAAATGGATTATTCTCCCTTTTTAAAAGAAAGTAGATCTCTCAACAGTTTAACAACGCCCACAGGGTGCTATATTTCCCCCCCGCTCCAACTTGGCGTAATATGTGTCATGACCTTATTTCGGTAATGTTTTGCCTTTTTTTCACATCCCATACCTCAAATTCCATAGGAGCAATATTCTGAGGAAGCGTTTTTCCCAGTTTAGCTGGGAAGGCTTTCCCCCCAGTACTCGTGAAAAGAAGAACGTTAGAGACCCTCAGAGACGACAAGTAACAAGGCTGCTGTTGGGCTCGCTCCCAGCCTAAAGCTTTGATATGCTCTCAAGAAGCCGGGATGCCACTTTATTAATTTAAAAATAGTTCAACAATTGTGTGTACGAGTCTCATGTTCTGTAAAATGGAACATTAGCTTCTGTTTTGGCCATCTCCCCTGCTTTATTCAGGCTCGCTGCTGTTTGTCACCTTCTCCCATTCCAAACTCTCGTCGCTTTGCACGAGGGAATCTGGTCCTGGCCGGACACGAAGTCCTTGGAACCTCCGGCATTCAGGGCACACCCGGATGTGAGTACAACCTCGAGCCACCAGGGCAGCTTCTTGTGCAAGTCGCTGTGCCAGCTGGTCAGGGTCCCCACCACCACAGAGTTTGCCATTACTGAGGGTGGTAGTGATAGTCGTACGGGCTCTTCGGTCTTCCTGTATAATGGGGCGAGTCCGAAGAATAGCCCCTCGTCTTTGACGGGGGTGAAAACTGTCCCTGCAGAGAATGATGCTACGCAATTCCAACGCCATTTCCTGGCAGGCTGATATCTAAGAGGGGGTAAAAACAAAAAACCAAAGTATTAGAATACTAGTGTTTAAAAAACAACAATGTTTTAGTGTCAGTGGGGAACCACCTAAGAATTGCAGTGGTTTTTTTGGGTTCAATTGGGAACTCCTACAACAAAAACAATTCCAATAAGCTATGTCCTTAACGCTACCAGAAAATTGTAATGATGCAGTTACTAGACACTTGCTCCTGGGGAGGAAAGCTATGGCAAATCTAAACATCATACTAAAAAGCAGAGATCTTACCCTGCCAACAAAAGTGTGTATAGTCAAGGCTATGGTTTTCCCAGTTGCAATATATGGCTGTGAAGATTGGACCGTAAGGAAGGCTGAGCGCCAAAGAATGGAGGCCTTTGAACTCTGGTGCTGGAGGAGAAGACTCCTGTGAGTCCCTTGGATTACAAGGAGATCCAACTGGTCAGTCCTAGGGGAGATCAACCCTGACTGTTCTTTAGAAGGCCAGATCCTGAAGGTGAAACTCCAAGACTTTGGCCACCTCATGAGAAGGAAGGACTCCCTGGAGAAGAGCCTAATGCTGGGAACGATGGAGGGCCAAAGAAGAAGAAGGGGACGGCAGAGAAGGAGGGGGCTGGATGGAGTCCCTCAAGCAGTCGGCGTGGGCTTAAATGGACTCCAGAAGATGGTAGAGGACAGGAAGGCCTGGAGGAACATTGTCCATGGGGGCGCGATGGGTTGAACTTGACAGCAATTAACAACAACAAGCCTAACTCAAGAGCATTTTTACCTAATGATGTAATTGAAAAAAAAAAGGACACTAAGCCATTGGAAACCAGTTAATAAATTATAACTAAAAATTATAGTTGTGCTTTAATATATAGTATATTGTTTTATACTATAGTATGGAAAACTATAAATTGTGAATAATATTCCATTTTTCTCAGCTTTCAATATATTTAGAAACTCTGCTCTCCATTTTACTTCATGTTATTCTGACTGTTCAGTAGGCCTCTTGACACATTTGTTCTTACTGTTGAACTCAGAAAATTTCCAACAATCATTCTGGTGAAAAAAGAAGACTGTGTAATGAAAAAAAAAAAAATCTTAGAATTCTTTCAAGGCTATTTTTCTTCATACTCCTTCGCTACGATGTAGTCCAGACTAACCTTAGTTCCAATTTGTCTGAAAAATAGCTGTTCAGCTTAGTAACATTGGCTTTCCCATAAAGCCCATCATCTTTGGTGGTGTGATGATGTTACCCAGGACATGGACACCCAAAAATTAATTCAGGGCAAGAGCAGAGCTTCCCGAATAGATATTGTTCTTGCTCTGATACAGCTTCGTATGTCCTCAGAGCCATCAATCAATCATACCATTGTTAACAAGGATGAAAGAGGACAATATTTCAAATTGGAGAATAGTCTCAACTTTCCCATGATCAGAGTTTTAAAGACGCTTAAAAGACGCATGGAGGTCAAAGCCTACGTGACAGGTCTACCAGTTATTTGACTTGCACATTATCAAGGTTATCTAGTATTTTCTTCATTATTATACATTCACTCGCAGGGTATCCATGCTTTTGCTACGAAACTATGTGGTCGGGCAAGATTTTGGGGAGGAAAATAAGAGGAAAAAATTCTGCCTCTGCCTACCAGCATCCATCAGTATTCATCTGGCTAGCGTCCTGTCAGTGTGTGCGAGAGTTGGGGGCTTTTTGGAAACTGAAACAGTATTTGCTGTGTGAGCAAGAAGGAGTCAGCAAGGAGCCTGGGCGTGGCTTAGCTCAACTGTTCTGTACTAAAGCTGCTTGGTGCTGTGAAACTAAAACTGAAACTGACACTCCTCTCCTCTGCTTGTGTTTTGCATTTGGAGCAGATTTCTTTTCAGGTGGGGAGGGGGAGTAGAACTCCTTAGCATCGGAGCATGTTAATAATAATAATATATGAAATACTAATGCTCTGATGGTCATTTGGAAAAATCCTTTCTTAGTGAACACCTAGAAGCCAAAACATATGTGCCAAATTTCAAGTTTGTAGGCTTTACAGTTCTGGAGATTTTGTGATGATGCGTGAGTGGTATTTCACTTTTACATAAATAGATTAGATTATCTTTTGATGCAACACACATAACCAAATATTAGAACGTGCACCTATAACAAAAACTTACTTCAGAATGTTCAGAGTGTCGGAGACTCCACAAGAACTCCAGCACTGCCATAAAAATTGCTACGATTAAACCACATATCAGGACCACAAAGATTCCACCTATATTCTCCATTCCTAGACCTATCATAAAACACACACAGAGAGAGAAACAGCATTAGCACGATGGAGTAACTTCTAAGAAGCCACAGATTGCTGTTGCAATCTGCAAGTAGTGATTTGTGTGATTGACTGTGTGGCAGCCTGTTGGGAAGTCTCCCACCCATGATTAACACGAAATTAACCTTGGAATATTATGCAAATACACAACATAATGTAATGGCAGTACAGGATAATAGTTAGCTTTTCCTTGCATGCAAAGTTTGAATAAAAGCATTGCCCTTAATAACCCAGCGCATTAAACTAAAGAACAGATAGTAGCTTGGTAATTTGAACTCCCAGTAATAACATGCTACAACATATGAATTCAAATTGAATTCATAAAAATGGAGTATTCTGCTAAAAAAAACCCTAGAAATATATTGGAGTCTTTCTTGGGTAGTTCCTACCATCAGAAGAGTTCAAACAAACAATGAGGATATCTTTCTCTAAAGCGGCATTTCTCAACCTTGGTAGCTCTGAAGTGTATGGACTTCAGCTCCTAGAATTCTGCGCCCAACTAGGGAACTATTCTGGGAATTGAAATCCACACATCTTAAGAGTTGCCAAGGTTGAGAACCATTATTTCCTCCTTCTTGCTGATGGAGAAGAGACCATAATCACTAAGAAGAACAGATAAAGGATGGAGAGCTTTATTATCACCTAATTCTCTCAACTTTCTTTCCTATTTTTCAAAAAAACCAAACAAAACAAAACCCTCCTTTCTGACAGGTAATTCTCCCTTTGAAGGGAAACCTTTGAATGATTGCTTCTGGGTCTCTAGAACCGAGTGTTCCTCTTTTCTTGTTCTTCTCATTTCTAGTGGATTCAGTTCCAAAGATGATACCATTAGCCTTGTTGTCTATCATAACATTGAAATATCTCCTCCATAGAAACTGGATCGTGGTGTGCTGACACAGATAGAAATGACTGCATTCATTGTGCAAAACTGGCTAGATCCTGGAATGTTCACTGGAGATGGAGCTAGGAAATCTCTCCTTTATCACCTGATTGATGTTTTGTGTTGAGTCAAAAACTCTTGCCTCGGTTTAAGCCAGAGCAATCAGTTATCATCTGCAGATTCAGCTCCTTCTGCATTGATCCTTTCATTTCTGCAGCTAAGGAACTCATTGGAGAACAGCTTTAATGAATGGCAATGGCATGATATAGCATTTGACATTGTTTTGTTCTCAAGGTTCTACAGTTCTTGTGCCTCATTAAGCATTTTCATACACTGCACATTTCTTCCAGCTCTCATCATTCAGCTATGAGTTGCTTTGGGACATCTTTAGCTCCCACATGTTGGATCAAGTTCTTTATTTTCCACTGCACAAGATTTTGTCTTTCTCTATAGATCCGCTACCTGAGAAGGAAGAGGGGTGATTTCATCCTGTTTTTGAGCTGCTTCTTCAGTCTTTTAAAGCTATCTCTTCAGAAATCCTGACCATTTGAACATTGGCATCTTTGAGCTCTGCACCATCACACAATCATTTGCAAGTGGTTGCTCTTTCTCTCCTTGGCAGTCCTCCAATCTAAGGACAACATTTTCCTCTTCAAATCCTTCTTCAATTTATTTTGAAGAGAAAATGGAAATAACTCTGGACAGACGAGAATGATTCATTCCTCTTCAATGGAGTCAAACAGATGGATTCTGACTCATTCTCCCTTCAGCAGGCCTGGCAGAGAACCGAAACAGCTCCTATTTCATAATCAGTTCATAATGCAATTGATGACTCTTTCCCCTGATATATTCTACCTGTTCTTCAAGAAGTTCATTTCTCACCAAGTTTTATTCCTCCTTTGCAACCGCTGACTAATTTGGACAGATCATTCTAAATCCTGCTTTTTTTCTTCGAGAAGATGCGTAACAGCATGAGTGCCATTGTATGTTTTAGTCATCAGGCTCTCTCGTTCAGCACATAAAAGATAATGTTTCAGTGTCTCTTCTGTCTGTCTGTTCAGTGGTTAAGTCAATATTAGCACAAGGAGTATGAAGCCAATCCTTGTGATCATAACCATAGATTGATTCTGCTCTTAGCTTGTAATGTGAGAACTATTCTTCTAGCATCCTGGTAATTTCAGCATTGAGAAGATCCCTACTATTATACACATTGATAATGGTGCCAGCATCTCTGTATTCCCTGGCACATTGTTGTCCACAGCTTCACTTACATAATTCTGTTGATGAATGTCTCTACCATAGACCAGGAGTGCAGGATTAGTTGTCTAAGGAGAGGGCACAGCAGTAGACAAAGAATAGTTGTTCAGAACTGGCATCCGGCTTGGCACACAGTGGCAACTGCTATTGGAGAGCCAATGCAAGAGATGGAGGTCTGGCAAAGATTGGAAGTGCAACCTGCCTTTTTCCTGGTTGACAAGTGACGCACAGGCTTTCCATAATGTCATACAGTCACCACGGCAACAGGTCAACCTCAATCGGTAACGATGGTGGCATATTTGTCAGCAGTCCTTCCTTGGGATTTGGTGAATGGTTTAAATCAGGAGTCTCCAACCTTGGCAACTTTAAGACTTGTGGACTTCAACTCCCAGAATTCTCAGCAGGGCTGGCTGGGGAATTCTAGATATTGAAGTCCACCCATCTTAAACTTGCCAAGGTTGATTTAATACTGATGCAAAGCATTCCATTCACTGATTCATTCATTTTTATTCTAGTCTTCATCCAGCATAAGTACCGGTATGAAATACAAAAATGTTCACAGATGTATTTCTATTATATTTAATAGAATATTAAATTATTCTATTAAATTATATGGTAGTATTAAAAGTTAATTAAAATATAGTAGTAAAATATTTACATGACAAATAACTATAAAACTAAAGTGAATGGATTTATTTACTTGGTCTCTGAAAGATCCCCTGGTGGTTAAGCTATAAAATATCTACATTTAAATCATCTGGCAATATACCTAAACAAATAACAAATGGAATAGAGACAAACTAATAGCAGTCAAATAGATGACTAGGTCAAGTATCTTGCCTCGGGCAACATTAAAATTTAGCAAACAGGATAGCAAATATCTCAACATGAAGATAACAGGTTAAATAAAATGACAAAACCAAAACAACAGGCAAGAATAATAATGCAAGAGAGACCATATTTTGATCCATGTTAACGTGATGCCATCATTTTTTAATACCATGGAAAACTGAAATTCTACTTGATACAAGAAGACACAAAGAAAAAGTAAAGCAATGATAGAGTGAAGACAAAACTTTGGAATTTCTGTTACCCTTTTGAGTGAGGCATCATATGGTTAGTTCACATATATCTGGATATATGGATTCATAGGCATTGCCTGTCTCGATGAATGTCAGAAATAACTTTTGAGATTTTAGGCAACAAAGACTTTTTCTACAGTTAATCAGTGTAATTTTCTGCTAAGGATGCCTTTGCTAAACGGGCATCTATGTCGATATGTAAAATAGAGAAATGCTATGACAACTACCAAGGTCAAGCCCACACAAAGAGTTAAAGATGTTTGCCTGGCTTCAAAGTCATTCTTGAGTTTGGCCTATGAAATAATGATTTCCTTTCTCTAATAAAACGCATCGAATTATATTCAACTTGTATCTCATCTCCTTTATTAGCAGCTCTTTGGTTTAAAACCAAAGTCTAGATTAACCTTGCTGAGACCAAAGCAGCATATATCTGTATTTATAATTCTTGCTGGAGGCAATTCACCTTTGGCTGGGAATGTTTATTACTGGGACTTGGATAGACTTCACTTGATTGAGCAGAAGACTGACTCACAAGTGATGTGTTAGCTTGTATCAGAGCTGCCAAGTACAATTCTTAATCAATTCAGACACCTGTAAAAGTTGCCTCTTTCCTCCTGAGCACTAAATCAAAATGTGAGAATCAAAGATTTATTGACAGTCCCACCGGTTTTTTAGAAGACAGCCTCATCGGCTCCTCCTCGTAAATCATTGTCCAGTTGTTTTATTTGCAAAAGTTGACGGTCATATCTCTTGGTGTCTGCCCAATACACTTTCAGGTGTACAACAAAGCAGGATTTGTTCCAACCACGTAGCAAATCACTGTGGCAGAAGCAGCAATTCTTCCACAAAGATGCCCATTAAAACCCTGAACCTTCCAAGAAGGGAATTTGGCACCCACAGAATAAGTCATTACAACTCCTGGAAGCTTCTGTAGCATCTCTGTTGTGGTTCGCAAGCAGCAGGTGTGGACAGCTGAGGTGTCGGAGAGTGAGGACTCGGATGAGGGGCCTGCATGTGATGTAGGGATGGGGCCAGGACCATCAGGGAGTGGAATGCTGCCTTCAGAGATTATGGAGGCTGGCAGCAGTGAGGAAGAGGACCCCAAAGAGCCTGTGCCTAGTGCGCCTGTGCGCAGGGTTGCTTGAAGGAAAGAGCAGCTGCAGCAGCACGGGCAACTCAGGAGTAAGGCTGCAAGGTAATGGCCCCTCCCTTAAGAGGTAAAAGCTAGCTGAGAAACCGGAGTTCTTTGCAGGAAGGAAAGAAATCTTTGCATTCAAGCTTTGTGGACGTTCAGAATATCTTGGTTGGTGTTTGGACATTATTTGTGCTTGAAATATTTCTTGGCAACTTTATCTAGTGTTCTTGGCAGCCTTGCACAACCTTGGCAAGGCTTGTTCTTATCAGAGACAATTAGTTTGAAACGGCCTTTTAACCGTGAAGGAACGGAATTCATAAAGAATCATTAAAAGATTTTGCCGTCACCTCTGTTTCGTGTTTGTTTCCTTGGAACAAGGTTTGGGTCAGAACAATCTCCCACCAGTTGCCTCCAAGTGGATAGTGGAAACATCACCCCCAAAATCGATAAGGCTGCCTGCCTTTCCATTTTCATCCTAAACAATGCTATTTTAACAATGTTTGCACTTCAAAGCAAAGGACGTATTTTCTAATTCTACCATGGGGTAACAGCAACTCTTAAAGTTGTTTGTCTCCTGCTAGAATTTCTCCATTCCAGGTCTGGTGGTGGTGGGGATCATATCACACCACTTGTACACTAAAGCGACAATTGCCCCAAGATCTCTTGTTAGAATAACAGAGTTGGAAGGGACCTAAGCAGGAAACCTTCTAGCATTTCAGACAAATGGTTATCCAATCTCTTCTTTAAAACTTCCAATGTTGGAGCATTCACAACTTCTGGAGGTGAGTTGTTCCACTGATAAATTGTTCTCATTTTCAGGAAATCTTTCCTTAGTTCTAAGTTGCTTCTCTCCTTGATGAGTTTCCATGCATTGCTTCTTGTCCTGCCTTCAGTGCTTTGGAAAATAGCTTGACCCTGAAAATAGCTTATTGGAAGACTGCTATCCTGTCTCAACTGGTCCTTCTTTTCATCAAACTGGACATATCCAGTTCCAGCAACCGTTCTTCATACGTTTTAGCCTCCAGTCCCCAATCCTCTTTGTGGCTCTTCTCTGCATTCTTTTTTAGAATCTCAACATCTTTGAAATATAAAATCTAAAATATTATAAACGTACATCTGAATCCACACACACATTTTTTTTTGCTTCATTTGTTACAGCCAGGAAATCAGCAAAGTCTCTATTACGGCTTCTATTTTGGCATTCTAGCACTATATGTTGGGTAGATGACTTATGAATAAATGACCTGGATGATATATATACATTGCATAATGAAGGAGAATATTTGTAGCTCAGGTTGAGATCTGTCAAAGCTCGATCTCTTTATTGAGGGGTCCTCTATGTGCTCCCCTTCTCCTCCCCTCCTCCCCCTCTTCTCTCTCACAGGGGTCTATTTCATCATTTATTGGTTTATTTTATTTTTTTTATTCTTTGAAGTTTAGTTATGTGTTTCAGATGTCAAGATAAAGCAATTAGCGCTCTCCCTGGTCTCTGGATGTCTGAGGCTGACCAGCGAGGCAGTTAAAAGTGCTCCGGTAACATAATCTTGTCTCTGCAGAATTGGCCTGGAATTTCCACCAAGAGTAAGAATTTTAAAAGCAGTACTGAACTTTCATTAGGAAATAACATATATTTGAATAAAAATCAAATCAATGTACACACACAGAGAGAGATGCAATTGGAGGTTTACACACACAGAGGGAGGAGGGAGGGAGAGATTATAAGATACTGATGGAAAGAACCAATTTCCTTTCAAAATTGCTTTTAAGGTGGCTTCCCCCTCTCCTGCTGACTTCCCAGTTCTTTCATCTTTATGATAAAACATAGGTTTGAAGCAAAGATGGTTTCCAAACATCTATTTTTCTTTATGAACTGTCCCAACATACAGAACACAAATTCTTTGCTGGATGAAAGATACAGACTGTTATCCTGTTTGCTTTTGCTCCATGCTCGTTTCCCCTGCCCAAAACCAGCATAAATGAATACTATGCAAACCTAGAGTTTAAGGGCCTTATGGTTTATTTGCTTCTAAGGGCCAGATTTTTTTCCCCTTTGTCCAAAATTCAGTCTCGCCCACCACCAAAAAAAAAAAAAGGAAGAAAAAAAAAAGAGAGGGAATGTGCACACTGACAACGTTTCCTCGAATGGTGACGAACCATTTGAAATCAAATTGCCCAGCTCGGAGCTCAGCACAATGGTCTAACTACCAACTCAAGCTACTTATGTTCGAATACATTTCAGAGAAGGTGCTCATTATTTACCCTTGGCTCGATGGTCTTCCTCTTTAGGACACTGTCCGCCCTCCCACCACTTTCGCTTCAGGATTTCCAGACGGTTGGTCTCCTGCAGCTGGAGAATGGCCAAGTCAAACTCATCACGGAAAACAGAACCTGTAAAGCCAAGGGGGCAAATCAGAAACTAAAAGAATAATCCACTCTTCTACTCGTTCTGCCTTGGGAGGGTTTCCATTTTCCATTTAAGAATGTTTCCTTTTGTGAAACATCGCAGGAAATCTTGGACCTCAGGTAGAATCAAATCTTTTAAAATCTATTCTTGCCTGAGTCTTTA
This sequence comes from Hydrophis major, assembly GCA_033807585.1. Lineage (NCBI taxonomy): Eukaryota > Metazoa > Chordata > Lepidosauria > Squamata > Elapidae > Hydrophis > Hydrophis major. The sequence goes on from CM066334.1 coordinate 38,221,545, forward strand.
AAGTTACAATGGGAGAAGCTGTTCTAAAACTCTCTTGATGTACTCTCTGAAGCCGTAGAGCATTCCAGAAGAATGAAGGTATTTCCTACGTTGCCTGAAAGTCTCAATTTGCCCATTGCTGAAACTTAGATGTGTTTTTTATTATGGAAAATGTATTGCCATAGTAGTAATGATATTGCTATGAATGTGTTCCTATTTTTCCCTCTTCCTACAATAAAACCTGTGCATATAAGACTAAGGAAGGTTCAGTTTTCCATTAAGGAAAGGGATTCCTTTTCCCTTCCAACCCCCACAAGACATATGGGTTATTTCTTATCTTAGAGGTTCAAAGAGATTTGTTCAGCAAGCAAAACCATCAGACAATTCAATGCGGTTTAGGAATAACCTGACCAAGGTTTTTTTTAGGGCTGAGGTCCCTGCATGGAAGGGCTTCTGATGTTTTATGAATCTGTAAAAGTAAAGGTTCCCCTTGCACATCCCTGCTAGTCATTTCTGGCTTTATGGGGTGGTGCTCATCTCCGTTACAAAGCCGAAGAGCCGGCACTGTCCAAAGATGTCTCCATGGTCATGTGGCCGGCAGGACTAAACGCCTTTGAAGGCGCATGGAACACTGTTCCCTTCCCACCAAAGTGGTCCCTGTTTTTCTACTTGCATTTTTTTTTATGTGCTTTCAAACTGCTAGGTTGGAAGAAGCTGCTGGGACAAGTAACGGGAGCTCACTCCGTTACGCGGCGCTAGGGATTCGAACCGCCGAACTGACGACCTTTCTGATTGACAAGCTCAGCATCTTAGCCACTGAGCCACCACATCCCTTCATGAATCTGTAGGATCTATTAATGCCCTGAACCTCTGCAGATAGCTCAGAATAGCTAGAATTTCACTTCGCTGCCTACCGACTGGCATGCCAATCCCGTAGCCCTTGGTGTCCAGAAGGCCCCCGACCTGGGTGAGGTTGCAATTGCGCTGGCGGTAATACTCGTTCATAGTGGACTCCAGCAGGAAAGCATAGTTGGAGTTGAGCACCCGGGCGATGCCTTCTTCTGTACTTTTAACAAAGACGCTTGGCTGCTTAGAATACATGTAATTCCACATTCTTTGATACGTCTGGTATCGTGAGTTCTTAACAAAACAAAAGAATAAAGATAAGCCTAACCCGGCCATCGATTGGATAGACCTTTCTACAGATCCAGAGATAGGCTTTATTATTTATTTATCTCAGACCCTTAACATCTTGGACACAAACTGTTTCAACTTCTACCCTCCAAACAACGCTATAGAGCACTGCACACCAGAACAACCACAAGACACAAGGACAGTTTTTCCCCGAATGCCATCACTCTGCTAAACAAATAATTCTCACAAGACTGTCAAACTATTTACTAAGACTGTATTACTATTATTCTTCTCATCCTTCCTATTAACTATCTCCTCCCACTTATGACTACAGCCTTGTTGCTTGGATCTTTACTATTATATTGTTTAATTTAGTATCCTATGCTTATTTAGTATCCTATGAATATCACTAAGTGTTGTATCTTATGATTCTTGATGAATGTATTTTTTAATGTAACCTGAGAACTTATGCACTGAAGACAAATTCCTTGTGTGTCCAATCACACTTGGCCAATAAAGAATTATTCTATTCTATTCTATTCTATTCTATTCTATTCTATTCTATTCTATTCTATTCTATTTTCTGTTCTTTTCTATTCTATTCTATTTTCTGTTCTATTCTATTCTTTCTTTCCCTATTCTATTCTATTCTATTCTATTCTATTCTATTCTATTCTATTCTATTCTATTCCTGAATTCTATTCTATTCTATTCTATTCTACTCTACTCTACTCTACTCTACTCTACTCTACTCTACTCTACTCTACTCTACTCTACTCCACGCTACTCCACGCTACGCTACGCTACTCTATTCTAAAAATGAATTCTGGCCTCGGGACCCAAAGGACTTACTTGGAAAAATGTCATGCTGGAGCCTCCATGGATTGTACCATACTCAATCGCTGTCTGATCAGCCAGATCGTCGACAGATTCAATGGGTACATCCATGCGCTGCACGGTGAGAAAAGCTGCCAGGTTAGCCGTATAGGAGGAGATGATGATCAAGGTAAAAGCCCACCTTGAGTGGAAGAAAAAGAAGCAAAACACAGAATGGGGATGATCTGGGCTTTGCAACTTAAGAGCAATCCCTTCCTTTCTGAATGGTGCTAAACATCTATGATTATTTAAGACATCAATATATCAAGAATGGGCTGGATTAAGTGGGGGGAAAAAAGCCTTAATCTGTGTAAAATACAGGCATGTGTTCTAGAATCAATGGACATCTTACAAAGCAGCTTGTTGGAACTTGGTTCCTTCCAGATGTGCAGAAAGAACAACCCAGAATTCTCACCATTCTGGCTGAAGTCCGGGAATTGAGTTGTAATCTTCAAACATCTGGAAGAAGAACTAATTTTGCTCATCTAATGCTATTTCCTCTGCACATCAGAAGCTGGTAAAGGTAAGGTTGGATACAGAAAGCAGCATTGCAAGACTTATTTCTTCTACTAGTGGGTTCATTGGTGTCCTGACCAAGGCTTCCTGAGACTGTAATTAAGCACATGCTTAGTCCAAACAATTCTGGTTTTATTTCAGCGCTGGGAATTATGTTCATTCCCAGCTCATAATGAATCCTAAACAGTCCCTCAAGATAAGCACCCACCTTTCTCTCCTTTGAATTGCGGCCAACAACTAAAATGCCAAATTAACTGTAAAAAAACCAACTGAAGTGCAAAGTCCACACAGAGCTTCAAGGTTGAATCCGAACAGAGCAAACAAAGTTGCTTCCTGCAAAGGTTCCTGTCCCTTTGCACTTCCATTATGTCTTATGGGAGGGGCAATCACCTCCAAGCCTTACTCCCGAGTTGCCCCTTTTGTTTTAGCTGCTCTTGCCTCCTAGCAGCTCTGTGCACAAATGTACTGGAAACAGGCTCCCCCTGTTCCTCTGTCTCACTGCTGCCAGACTCCAAAGGCTCCAGAGGCAGCACCCCACTCCCAGAAGGTCCTGGCCCCATCTCTGCATCGGATGCAGGACCCTCATCCGAGTCCTCTCCAGACTCCCAGATTGGCCCATGTTCTTCCCCACTGTCCAATTCTGCTGCCATCTCTGCAGGCTGCCGGCGGACCACAACAATTGGATCCCAAATTATTATTGTGCATAAATTATTTTGTTATTAAAGTTTCAGGATGTTTCTGACTTCTTTATTTTAACAACGAAACCCAAGGGCATTACAAAATCAAAGGTTGTGGAGGTTAGGTTTTACACAGTTATTAGAATTGAGATATATTGTACACTAGCTAAGAACTAGAAAACCATGTAATAGAGAAATTTCGTGTTTTTTCTTAGGAGAAAAGTCTGTTTTTATCTATCTCCTTTGTTACCCTCTGCTGCTTCTGGATTCCCAAGATTCAATCTGCAACTAAGAGCAAAAACATTAATGCCAATAAACTCTGGGGATACCAACTATATCATCAGATTTCATGCTAGCACGGTGAACTAATAGTTTTGTTTAGAATTTAATTTAAAAAAAATCTTGAAGGATTTTAGAAAATGGGTTCACTTAATCATTGGGAAATATGAGTATATAAAGCTTCTCCAAACATATTAACATGGGAATATCTGAACCTAGAGTGCCATTAAGTGTCTCAGTTGCTATTGCATCGTCTGTCTTCACTATTATTTGGATTTGGCGAGTCGAGAGAGAAGGACTGCAGGGTGGGGGAACATCACAGCAGTATTCCAGTATTTGAGAGGCTGCCACAAAGAGGAGGGAGTCAACTTATTTGGGCAGGGCAAGAAACAATGGATAGAAACTAAACAAGGAGAGAAGCAACCTGGAATCAGGGAGAAACTTTCAAACAGGGAAGACAATTAACCAGTGGAACAGAAGTTGCCTTCAGAAGTTATGGATGCTTCATCACTGGAAGGTTTTAGGAAGAGACTGGACAGTCACATATCTGAAATGGTCTAGGATCTCCTGCTTCAAGGTCCCTTCCAGCTCTATTCTGATTGATTGATTGATTGAAATGTGTCTTAGGGATCTTGGAGTCTTAGTGGACAACCAGCTAAATAGGAGCCAGCCGTGTGCAGCAGCAGCCAAAAAAGCCAATGCAATCCTAAATTGCATTAACAAAGGGATAGAATCAAGATCAAGGGAGGTACTAATACTACTCTATAAAGCCTTAGTAAGACCACACATAGAGTACTGCATCCAGTTTTGTTCACCACATTACAAAAAAGATGTTGAGACTCTAGAAAAAGTACAGAGAAGAGCAACCAGGATGCTTAGGGGACTGGAGGCTAAAACATATGAAGAACGGTTGCAGGAACTGGGCCTGGCTAGTCTAGCAAAGAGAAGGACCAGGGGAGACAGGAGAGCAATCTTCCAATATTTGAGGGGCTGCCACAGAGAGGAAGGGGGTCAAGCTGTTTTCCAAGGCACCTGAAGGTCAGACAAGGAACAATGGATGGAAACTGAACAAGGAGAGATTTAACCTGAAAATAAGGAGAAACTTTCTGGCAGTGAGAACCATCAACCCATGGAACAAAAGTTGCCCTTGGAAATTGTGGGAGTGTCATCACTTGAGACCTTCAAGAAGAGATTGGACTGCCATTTGTCAGAAATGGTATAGGGTCTCCCGCTTGGCTGGGGGGTTGGACTAGATGACGTGTAAGGACCCTTCCAACTCTATTCTGATTGATTGATTGATTGGAATGGTCTAGGTCTTCCTGCTTGAGCAAGAGGTTGGACTAGAAGACCTCCAAGGTTCTTTCCAGCTCTACTCTGATGGGTTGGTTTTTTAGTAGGTTTTTTTTTTTAGTATTAATTTGATTGGTCAATCGCTTACAAGATACAGGTATAAGAATAAACAAGTTTTGAATACAGGAGATAGATACTTATAAGAAAAATAAAAAGAAACAATAGGACAGGGACAGTAGGCACGTTGGTGTACTTACGCACGCCCCCTACAGGCCTCTTAGGAAGGGGGTGAGGTCAATAGTAGACAGTCTAAGGCTAAAGTTTTGGGGGTTTGGGGAAGAAACCGCAGAATCAGGTCGAGTATTCCAAACATTGACTGATTGGTTCAGGTTACCAAAGCTCTCACCCCCCAACAACCCATGTCAATAACATTCTATGGAACCACCTGAAAAAGAAACACGATTTCTTTCCCCCATCCCCCATTTTCTTACCAGACTCCACTGACACAGCGGGTGGACAAAGCTCGTGGGGCAATCGTTGATCCCTGTTGCATGAATCCACCGACAGGAAACCACAGGCTGTTGCCCAGGGAATACTGGTTCACCAGTAGATTGCATCGCTCTTGAGAACAGGGATGGGGGCTGTACCACTCATAGGGGGTCAGTCTGCAGCATCAAAACACAACACATCCGGTTATACTGGCACACAAACACAGGGTGCCATAGAAGCAAGAGTGATAGAATGTCCCTGGGTGCATCATTTCTCAAGAGGAGAATGCCACGGAATGGCATATCATACGATTCAGAGGTGAGTATTTAGCCGGTTCGGACCAGTTCTAAAGAACCAGGAGCAGAAATTTTGAGTAGTTCAGAGAAGTGGCCATTGGCACCTCTGACTGGCCCCGCCAACCCCATCTCTTCTCTGCCTCCCATTGAGTCCCAGCTGATCGTCTGGGTTTCCTTTGGTTGCCTGGACAGGAGAACGGAGCTGGAAAGCAGGTTAGTGGAGTGGGGGAGGGAATGGGGATTTTGCAGTATCCTTCTCCTGCCACGCCCACCAAGATACACCATGCCCACCAAGCTATGCCCACCAAGCCATGCGACACCCACCAAGCCAGGCCCACAGAACCGGTAGTAAATATTTTTAAATCCCACCACTGGCCCATGGCCCAATGCCGGTCTATGGACCGGGGGATTGAAGACCCCTGATTTAAAAGCACGTTCTTTTACACAGCCATCGTCTTTCTCATTCTAGAAGAGTAGTTACTACTCAGGGGTATTGTTTGATAGGTTTTTTTCCCCTCCCCTCACAGTCAGCCACCTGACACTGGATGTCGGTTATCTGAAGCCCCATGTCATTGGGGCAGGCGCGTTTAGAAAATGTATCGGGAGCAGCCGTATCTTTGTGCCAACAGGCTCCAATTGGGTTGTAAGTGGTTTCAAAGCCTGCGTGTTGCTGAAAACCTTTATGAGCTCCTGAATCTGACAGCTTTAGTTGCACTAAGAGGCCCCCAAAGGTGACCAGCATTACAGCTGTGTAGGCTTCATATGCATCTACAAAGAGTGAAAATCGGTGGCGTCCCTTGTGGAAACTGAAGAGACGCGATCCTGTTTTGATGGGAAAGAATTGCAGTGATGGAGGGTGAGAAAATTCTATTTCTACTAAAAACAGGTAATTGTTGCAGGGAAGAGCTACAATCCAGCACAACCAACTTCCGAAAATTTAGATTTAACCTTCTTAGATTTCTTTTTTTTCTAACTTATAGAAATTCTGGGCATTTGTCTAATAAAAAAATTATACTGATCTTTAGAATGAGGCTATATATTTACCAATAGTTCTAATTCACGTTGAAGTAAACATAGCGCATACTGTCTTCTGTTTTAATTCATCAAAGGTTAAGAGCTGTATTTGTATTGTGTTTAGAAATAATGTGATCTCTTATATTTGAAATAAAACGATTGGTGATCGTAGCCTTAGATGAACTTCATGTCATTCCTGTTGCTCTATTAATTGATGGTGCAGTTCTACCCATATTTATTTGGAACCATTTCTATCCAATTCAGGAGGATATTTTTTTCTCTCTCTCCACTAATTATTATTTTTAGGCATGCAACCAAAATTTCCCAGCCAACATCAGATCTATTCCTGTGGAAATGCAGGAGTTCAATCGTGAACACCAAATGCAAACGAACCTCACCTGAAGTACACCTGCAGCTTCAAAGCTGCCTTGAAGCACCTTTATAAATACATCTCACATGTGACTGGAGGTCAAATCAATACAGAGGTTCCCCAGTTTTTGTTGTTGTGTATCTAAGCGAACACAGGTTACAATCTGACAAGACAGGACACTTGTTTGTTTATGCAATATTTTTCCAGAGAGGATGCTCAGCCTAGTTTGATAATTTCATTCTGAAGCTGCCAAAAGATAATTGTCGCCAATGAAAAGTATACTTATTTTTTTTATTCCGGAAAATCTTTGCTTTATGCCTCATCCCCATACAGCATAATTGGATTTGTATTGAGTCTGCAATCTAGATTTCTATTTTTATTGGCTTAAACACCCAGTTCTGATTTTTTGCAGAGGAATACATACCCAAACACAGCAGTCTTGCCATCTGGTTCTGTTGAAGCTAATGTCTTACATCCCTTTCTAGATATCTCAACACCTTTGTTGGGGAATAATCTGTCCAGCCTAACTTCAAATCAACCTTAATAAGACATATATTGGCTTCTATTCATGATTCCCTGCTGTCAGAGGGATTGCTGTCAGCAGTTAGGGTGTCTGCATTTTATGGGACAGACAAAACAATTAGTGCCTTTCAGCATGGAAGGATTTGGGATTTTCCTTCCTCTCTAGAAGATCCTGTGTCATCTATTATTTGGGTAGTGAATTTTTTTGTGTGACCTTCTGTTTCAACGAAGGGTATCTTAATAAGCAATGGGTTGCTGCTTAGTTATATCCTACTTGCCAGCTGATCAGATCAACTGGCCACTGTGGAAAAGGAGAAATTTTAGTTGGTATGCAAAAAACATCAGGAGAACTCGAAGGATATTAGTATGCAGGGGTCAAGGGGCCACAAATACTCTGAAATGGTCTCTGCTCCTTTCGGGCAACACTCAGTAAAAAGTCCCCATAGGTCACATGAGGCTTGATACATCAGTCAAGGGGCAGCTGATTTGTAATAAAGCAAATCTTACTATTCACAATTTCTTAGGGACATTAGACTTTCTGTTAAAATGTGGCGACATCAACTCCCAGAATCCCAAAATTCTTTTGGAATTTGTATCATGTCCCGTTTTGTTGTTCTGCAACTGCAGAACGCATTGTGGAAATCCAATTGTGGGGTTATTTGAGTATGGATCCCGAGAGAGACATAAGAAGTTGGTTTTCATTTCCTTCTAGATTCCCAAACTAGCTACGGCTCCGGGATTTGTGGATGATCACATACATCAGTCCTAGTTCATGTCATTTGGCTGCTCCATGGGTGGGCTTCAAAAATTTTAGCAACCGGTTCTTTGCTGGGTTGCTGGGTGGGCGTGGCCATGGTGGGTGTGGCCTAGTTGGCCTCCTGCACCATGGCGGGGGGTAGGTGGGGGATTTTCACTCTCCCTGGGCTCCGGCGGCTTTCCTTGAGCCTCCTGGAGGGAGAAAACAGCCTCCCCTGGCTCTGGAGGCCGAAAATGGGCCCCAAAGGTTAGACTGGGAAGTTGGGGGCAAAAAACCCATTCCACCAAAAGGCAATACCAAAACACACCCATGCGGTTACCATGAAAACTGATGGTTGAGTGGTTTACAGTACAGTTACGGCAATGTGCTAGGACCAAAGAGATCTAGATTCAGATTTACCTACAGCCAAGGCTGATCACTTTTATTAGTCCAACCTATGTCACTGAACGCATATGGAGGAAAAGTAGGAGGGAGCAATTACTATGCAATGCCACCTTGAGCTCCCTGAAGGAAAGGTAGGATAGGAAATAAATACAGGAGTTGAACTCAACTTAACAGAGTCTCATGGTGACCTCCAGCAAGAACTGTGGTTTTTTTTCCCCCTGGAGCTGATTGTAAAGTCAATAGACATAAACATTCCATCCATCCATCCCATCCACCCATCCAAACCATGGACAAAGCAACCCACATTAGATTTCTCCATGTAGTTCTTAGACGTTGCCAGTAAGTGTCACTGTGAGGATAGGGAATAGACATAGAATGAAAAATTAACTGTACCGGGCCACCAAGAAGAGGACACAGCTCACTGCAAGGTAGGCAAGTAACATGAAGAGCCAAACCCCAGGAGAAAACGGATCCAGAAAAGAGAAATACCCAGGTTTGCGCCCCTAAGATAGAGATGATAATAATCACCACAATTCAGTTCTTATGACTCTCATACACATTGAAAAACAAACCTTTGTTGTACAGGAAAAACCAATTACAAGACCGAGATTGACTGCAGAACCTGCTAGGCTAAAATGGGTAGGATTTAGGTAGGTTAATTTGGGATTCACTATCTGGTGGGACATGGTGGTTCAGTGGCTAAGATGCTGAGATTGTTGATTGGAAAAGTCAGCAGTTTGGCGGTTCGAATCCCCAGTGCTGTGGAACAGAGTGAGCTCCCGTTATTTGTCCCAGCTTCTGCCAACCTAGCAGTTTGAAAGCATGTAAAAATGCAAATTGAAAAATAGGGACCACCTTTGGTGGGAAGGGAACAGTGTTCCGTGCGCCTTCAAAGGCATTTAGTCATGCCAGCCACATGACCACGGAGATGTCTTTGGACAGCGCTGGCTCTCTGGCTTTGTAATGGAGATGAGCATCGCCCCCTCAAGTCAGAAGCAACTAGCACATATATGCAAGGGGAACCCTTTACTTTTACCTATCTGATGGCAACACATCGTGCAACTTGTCTGAGCTAGGCTATCACAAATACTTCAATCGTGGTTCCCAATCAAGCTATGGGAACAAGTCCCGCTTAGATGGACACCCAAGTCAAGGCTATTCTCCATTTTGGAGAATACATACATGGTTAGAGAACACAATAAAGCAACATATATATTTAAAGTCAGAAATATTTTTGTTAGGTATATTGCCAGAAAAATGTGACAAAGGGCATGCATATTGAATATTACATGCTTTGACAGCAGTGAGAATTGTATTTGCACAACATGGGAAAAATGAGGAAATTCCTACAGATGAAAATATAATTTAAAAAATGTTAGATTGTGCAGAAATGGATAGGTTAACATTAAAGATAAAGGATAAAGATGATTCAGGATGTTTTTTAAACTTGGGATTTGTTTTACAATGGTTAGATAATAGAGGCAGGAATTAGAAGTTGGAGGAATATCATTATATACAAGTAAAGATTATTATTATATACTTTATTCATTAAACATGAAACTCAGTCAACTGAACATTTAACAATGCACCACAAATAATATTAGTCTTATTAATATGTAAATTGACTCAGACAATACACTGTTTATTAAGCACCCATATATATTGAAGGAAAATGTATACATTTAAAAAAAAAGACTATTCTCCATTTTTCATGAATGTCTACAGACATTCTACCATCATTCAGGCCATGATTGCTCCAAGGGTGCTTTTGCAAAAGGCAATTGGACTTTCTTTGTTTTTCCCTTGAAGACATTTTGCTTCTCATCCAAGAAGCTTCTTCAGTTCTGTATCCTCAGGGTCATCTGAATGGTGCAATGGGTGTGGAGCTTTCTTGGAACTGTTGACTCTTCTTGGAACTGGTGATCTTAAGGTCATAGATAAACCTCCAGGTGGCCTTAATGACTCTCTAAAAAAAGATGTAAATGACCATCTGTCTGCAAGGAGGATAAATCCTTCCGTTCCCCACCATCCTGTCAGAGCTGAAGAAGCTTTTGGATGAGAAGTGAAAGGTCTTCAAAGAAGAACAAGAAAATCTGGTTGCCTCCTGAAAAAGCACCTTTGGGACAACCATGACCTGGATGACTGAGAATCTCTACAGACTTTTAGCTGCACAATTTGGGATGAACACCCTTGGAATGGCGTGGGAGTAGGAATGAATTTCCAGAGGGAAAATTGCAGACTACAGGAACCAGGAGCACCACTCAGGTGGCCCTGAGGATACAGATAAACCTCCAAGTGGCCTCAATGACTCTCTCAAAAGGATGCCAATGACCAGCTGTCTGCAAGAAGTATAAATCCTTCCATTCCCCATTATCCTGTCAGAGCTGAAGAAGCTTCTTGGATGAGAAGCGAAACATCTTCAAAGAAGAGCAAGAAAGTCCAGTTGCCTCCTGAAAAAGCACCTTTGGGCTCTAAAGGAAGGCAACAAGTTTGTTATCCATTCAGATGAGCATCTAGAAAGGCCGTGGAAAGATTCACGGTTTGGAAAATGCAGCAGTCCACTCCCTGATGCAAGGAAGCATCAAACCCCTGGGGCCCCCAGGCCTTATTTAATGACCCCACTGCACAATATTCCATTAGTTTGAATGGAGGGGGAGAGGAAGAAGGCTGTGTTTGTAACAGCAGGCCAACAGCGAAGCCTCCTATTAGAGTCCCTGTATCAGAAAGCCACACTTGATTAAATTGCAACATATGAAATTGAGACAAATGACAGGCCCATTTGAACCTGCCATTTGCAGTTATTTGTGATGAAGCCTCTGTGTGTGTGTGTGTGTGTGTGTGTGTGTGTGTGTGTGTGTAAAATGGGGTACAGGCAAGCCAGGTCTGAGGACTGAGAAACCAAGCGACAGGAGACGGAAGCCAAATGTCATCTCAACAGTGAGGAGATGGAGACGGGGAGATGCTGCTTTAATAGGCTGGAAATGCTTCTGCAGCTCTTTGATAAGAAGCATCTGATGGAAACCCTGGATTAAATACGTCAGCTGCAGTTTCCCAGGCTGGAATATGAAAGGGAGAAGCACAGATGGGCTTTGAGCAGCTCTTGGCTACTGGAATGAGTTTTCGAGCCTTCTCGTGTTAAATTAATATTTATTCTTTTCATGACTCAATGCATTACAAAAAGACGTTGAGACATTGGAAAAAGTGCGAAGAAGAGCAAGTAAGATGATGAAAGGCCCAGAGACTAAAACATATTGGAGGATTTGTGTTTGGCTAGTCTCGACAAAAGGAGGATTGAGGTGATATGATAGCAGGAGTCAACTTATTTTCCAAAACCCCAGAAGGCAGGACAAGAAACCATGGATGGAAACTCATCAAGGAGAGAAGAAACCTGGAATTAAGGAGAAACTTCCTAAGAGTGAGGACAATTAACCAGTGGAACAGCTTCCCACCAGAAATCACGGGTGCTCCATCACTGGAGGTTTTTAAGAAGAGACCGGACAGTAACTCATCTGAAATGGTATAGGGTCTCCTGCTTGAGTAGGGCTTGGACAAGAAGACCTCCAAGACCCCTTCCAGCTCTATTCTGATTGATTGATTGATTGCTTTTATACAGTGTATGCTAAGCAATAAGTTTCTTCTCTATAACCGTAGAGACAGTCTTAATTAACCGTCTTAATTCTAAGACACAAGAACTGACCTTTGGACAGGAAACGTGAAGAACTGAAAAGGAAAGCCAAACAAAAGACTAATCTCTAAATTTGAACTCTAAGGAGGTCCAAACAGAACCCACTGCTTCTTTTTTTGTCGTGGCAGATATATATATATATATTTTAAATGCTGAGGGTGGAAAATCCCAAGGCACAAAGATTGCCTCCTCCCTGTTTTGAAGGACACTCCTATTCTAAACTACTGAAAAGACTCGATTGAGCAATTGTTTGTTTTCTTTTCAAAAACTCAAGAAAACAAAAACCATGGATGTAGCATTCGGTTACAAAACCACAGTTTGAAGGGAGAGAATTGAGTGGCAGATACGGCACGAGAACTAGTCCATCATATGGTTTAAGGGCCAACCATCAAATGTTTCAATGAAGTTTCCATCCTGATAGTGGAAAGCAACAACAACAACAAAAAACCACATCAAGAATCGTATTGTTGGCCCATTTGCAAATGCTTTTCTGCCCTTGGGCTGATGGCATATTAGAGGGGGGATATGGAGGGGATATTCCCTTCCTTTCTGGGGGAAAAATATTTCCTACTAGCATATAAGTGGAGAGGCAAAGACCCAGCTGGCATACATTTCTCCATTCTGGAAATCCTGAGAAGAAAATAAGCAAAACCATGGAGTGAATAGGTGGAATTTTTCATTTTTCTCCTCAGTCTTGGAGTATCTATTGTGCTCCTACTCTCAGGGCTGACATCAACTAATAATTTGGCACAATAGGATGGGGCAAGGAAAACCCCATGTAAGGGAACTGAATTTATAAGCTTCCTTTTCTTTTTCTGCCTTTTTCTCTGAGATCTGCCTACTCTTTTTGTTTCCTATATATATATTCGTTGAGTGAGGAAATTACTGGCTTTTTTCCCTCACACAGCTCAATCCAAAGACAGAATTAGAATCCATCTGGGCTTGTGTCCTGCAATATATCGGCCATCTAATTTCTGCACAGGGATCAGAGACAGCAACTCAACCAGTCTGGGATAAAATACCATTATTGTTCAGAGGGTGAAGATGCTGCCCTCTGAACTTGCAGGCCCATTTGTCTAAAGGAGCTTCCACTACTTGTCTCCCTAATGGAGTAATGTGGGAGTTCTAGTCCCATAAAACCGGAAGGCTTCTCTCGTTGGGGGACAGTGACAAAAACTTTGCAGATTAAAAGCCCAAACCAAATGGCAATAGGAAAATGTAGGTTAAAAGCGGAGGCTGTTCTTTTTTAGATTAACACAGTTGGAAGGGACCTTATAGGTTATCTAGTCCAACCCCCCCATCCAAACAGGAGACCCTACACTATTTTTGACAAATGGCAATCCAGTCTCTTCTTGAAAGCCTCCAGGGATGAAACTCCCACAACTTCTGAAGGCAACTTCTGTTCCATTTGGTGGATTGTTCTCAGTGTCAGAAAATTTCTCCTGATTTCTAGGTTGAATCTCTCCTTGTTCAGTTTCCATTCATTATTCCTTATCTGGCCTTTGGGTGCTTTGGAAAATAACTTGACCCCCTTCCTCCTCTCTGTGGCAGCCCCTCAAATATTGAAAGACTGCTATCCTGTCTCCCCTGGTCCTTCTCTTCACTAGACTAGCCAGGCCCAGTTCCTGCAACCGTTCACTGTAAGTTTGAGCCTCCAGTCCCCTAATCATCCCGGTTGCTCTTCTCTGCACTTTTTCTAGAGTCTCAACGCTGTTTTTATAGTCTGGTGACCAAAACTGGATGCAGGATTCTAGGTGTGGTCTTACAAAGGCTTTGTAGAGTTATACTAGTACCTCCCTTGATCTTAGGATTGCATTGGCTTTTTTGGTTGCTGCTGCACACATGGCTGGCTCATATTTAGCTGGTTGTCCACTAAGACTCCAAGATCCCTCTCACAGTTACTGCTATTGAGCCTGCTTTCAACCAGTCTATATGTGTCCTTTTGGTTAAACTTGCCTAAGTGTAGGACTTTACTTTTCTCTACATTGAATTTCATTTTGTTAGATATGGCCCAGTGTTCTAGTCTGTCAAGATCCATCTGGATCTTGAGCCTATCTTCTTGGGTGCCAGCTATTCCTGCCAGCTTAGCATCATCTGCAAATTTGGCGAGTTCTGATTGCACATTTGTTAATGAGCATTGTCCAAGAACTTAGTTAGCTTTGTAGAAACTGGGAAGCCCCTCTATCCATAAATCACATTCTCCAAAGCGTTCTTTTCCTTCTTCTACTCTAAGTGAACTTCTGGAAGGAAAATACATATCTCCTAGAAGGGAATTAGCCACACCACTTTGCAAAGGGCAAATAATTCATGTCACAGAAAAGGAAGTTATTATGGTTGCTCTTTGGTGAGATTCACAGCCTTTGGGACTGGTTGGTAGCTCAACAGCTCAAGTCTTCTTCTTCTTCTTCTTCTTCTTCTTCTTCTTCTTCTTCTTCTTCTTCTTCTTCTTCTTCTTATTATTATTATTATTATTATTATTATTATTATTATTATTATTATTATTATTATTATTATTATATCTTTAGTGAGATTCACAGCCTTTGGGGCTGGTTGGTAGCTCAACAGCTCAAGTCCTTACTAAGGACCTAGGAACTGTTCAGGTAGCGTCGGAGGACATAAGCTGTTCCAAGTAGGGTGGGTTTTTTGTATTCAAGTCTGATAAATTCAGGATTTCCAAATAGCGAGGCAATCCTTTAAGTATTGCTCCAAGGGCTCCAATTACAATTGGAATATTATTATCATTATTATTGTTGTTGTTGTTGTTGTTACCATGAAAGGTTATTTTAACCCCAAAAGGTAAAGGTTCTGGTGAGTCCAGCTAGGCTCTTGGAAACTATCAGGAGATTATTTTGATTTTCAGTTTAGTCTACAGCCTTGGTGTACCCAGATGATATTCTATTCAAGTACTAATCAAGGCTGACCCCACTTAAGCTTGTCTTCTAAATCAGCCAAAATGAATTAGCTCCAGCCACCAGCTTTGATATTCCACTACACAGTCTAATTTCTAATTGTTGAGTTTTATAATTAGTGTAATTTCTAATTTTCCTACAACATTAATTAAAAAAAACAACGGACAATATCTGGCACAGTATTAAAAAAAACAGTCTCTTGATCAATATTTGGCCTCATAAAATCCTCGACTTGAGCTAAATTCAATGTTTTAAATAACGTCGGAATAATCAACTTCTTCTTTTAATGACCCCATAATCCCTTGTGGGATGGAGTCTGGGCAGCTGAATGGAGCTAAGTGTTTACTGGCCGGATGCCTTTCCTGGCACCAGTACAGAGGTTTCCCCCCACCCAGCAGATACATTCTCAGTGCGCCCAGAGAGAGAAATATCTGCCTATAGCTAGGATTGAACTCACAGCCTCCTGATTGTGAGGCTAGACTCACTTCTAGGTGTACCACACCACTCAAATAACATCAGAATAATTCAGTACAAAAACAAAAAGGGTGGGGTTGGTGGGTTTTTGTGCGACATTTGTCTGCAGATATCCTTCAACGTGCAAACCGCTTTGACATGATGTCTCTTACCAGGTGAACACGGTAGAGGATGCTAATCCCCAGAGTCATGAAGGGCTTTGAGAAATCAATCACCTTCTCTCGCTCGGCTGTAATAGTCAGGCCAGCCACTGCCAAGTCGGCTTTCTGAAAAGGAAGCAGAGAGAAGGATCAATACCTGTGGCCCAAATGGGGTTTGGGGTAGTAGTGAAAAAAAAAAATCTGACAAGGCTAATTTCTGAAGAATTTATTCTTTCAGAAGGTTTGCCTAAGGAAGAAAGAACAGGGTGACTTCAGGGAAAGATATTATTTACGATATTAGCTCTCTGTATTTGTGTGTGTGGAGAGAGAGAGAGAGAGAGAGAAAGAGAGGAATAGAATAGAGCTGGAAGGGAACTTGGAGGTCTTCTAGTCCAGCGCTTTGCTCAAGGAGGAAAACCTATACTATTTCAGGTCAATGGCTGTCTAGTTTCTTCTTCAAAACCTCCAGTCATGGGAGTTTTTTTCTGGAGGCAACTGGACTTCCTTGTTTTTTTCTTTGAAGACGTTTCGCTTCTTATCCAAGAAGCTTCTTCAGCTCTGACAGGAGAGCTGGATCTGGATGACTGAAAATCTTTACAGACTTTTTAGCTACACCATGTGGGATGAACACCCTTGGAATGGTGTAGGAATGGATTTCCAGAGGGGAAAAAAATGCAGACGACAGGAACCAGGAGCACTACTCGGGTGACCCTGAGGGCACAGATAAACCTCCCAGTGCTTCAACGACCCTCTAAAATGACCAGCTGTCTGCAAGGAATATCAATCCTTCCATTCCCCACCATCCTGTCAGAGCTGGAGAAGCTTTTTGGATGAGGAGTGAAATGTCTTCAAAGAAAAAACAAGAAAGTCCAGTTGCCTCCTGAAAAAGCACCTTTGGGACAACCATGATCTGGATGACTAAGAAGCTCTACAGACCTCCAGTGATGGAGCGCTCACAATTTCTGAAGGCCAGCTGTTCCACTGGTTCATTGTCCTTCACTGTTAAGGAAGTTTCTCCTTAATTCCAGGTTGCTTCTCTCCTTGATTAGTTTCCAAGTATTGTTTCCTGCCCTGCCCTCTGGTGCTTTGGAGAATAACTTGACTCTCTCTCTTCTTTGTGGCAGCCCCTCAAGTACTGGAATATGACTATCATGTGCCTCCTAATTCTTCTTTTCTTTAGACCAGGAAGAGAGAAAGAGAGAGAGGGAGGAAAAGAAAGAAATGGATGGTTTTGAGCCAGTCCCTCACAGCCATTCCACTTTGTAGGGTTGATCTTTCATGCAAAAACTGAGAAAGAGAGTGGTATGTACACCATCTTTAGTTACTGAAGCAAAAGCAGAATGGAAGCTCAGTGAAGAAAAATAACCAGTAAACCAGCAGAGGGAGATTTAGGGAGCTTTCCGTGGTCCTGATACAGGGCTCCATTCTTGGAAGATCATATCTTTCCAGGAACGAAGCCACCATCTATCACTGCTGGCATTTTGCAAATGGAAGCACAGCTGCAACACCTTTAGTTAAAAGATCATGGCTGCCATAAACAAAGGACGGGCCTTCTTCCTTTCTTCATATTTAAATGGAGGGGGAGATCCAGCAACCTTGATAAGAAATCAAAGCGAGCTGTGCCATGCTACAAATTATTATTTTTTTAAAAAAAAAACTTGGATAAGGATTTTCTTTTTAAATGTGACTTTTATCACCTCTGGTCTTATTTAATGTCAAGGAATTGCTCTTTGAGGGTCTGTGTTTATTTAAAGGAACCCAAACAGCAGTAAGCTTCCAGCCTTTCAATACATCGGTATTATTTCCATGCTGGGAAGCTGCTGTATTGCTTCTGAGAATGAAATGTACCTATCCTACTCTTATCTAATCCTCCAGGGAAAGGTTGAAGGCAAATGAAGGCAGAAGAAGAATATTGTGGCTTCAAAATCTAAGGGACTGGTTTGGACAAAACTCAGCAGCCCTTTTTCATGAGGCTGTTGATAAAAATAGGATCGTCAACATGATTGCCAACATTTGATGATGGATATGGCAGAAGGAGGAGGAGGAGGAAAAGGAGAAAAAGGAGAAGGAGAAGAAGAGGAAGAGGAAGAGAGCGAAGGTGATGGAGAAGGAGAAGAAGAGGAAGAGGAAGAGAAAGAGGAAGAAGGCGAAGGAGATGGAGAAAGAGAAGAAGAAGAGATCCTAACTGACGGTGTTATTGGATGATCTCACATAACCTCTTCATGGAGATGTGAAATGAGACAAAAGTAGAGCTTGTGACATCTTACAAAGCAAAGGCAAGACCTCTTTCTACACCTCTAGAATCTAGATCCTCTAAATCTAGAAAGAGTCTAGACCTCTTTCCCTTGCTAGTGATGAGTGGAAGTGATCTTAGGGGAAAGAGAGCCATCGTGCCACCATGCCTCTCACAACTAACCTCCGATGCAGCCCCCAAGGATGCGGTAATCAATGGTACCAAAAGTCACCAAGGATGGCATAGATGGATGATGGATACACACACATATCCAAATACTCCTGCTGGAGATGAACAACAAGGCATTGTGTGTTATTTTGTTGTGGTACCCATATCTGAATCCTGACCGAAAGGCACCCCAATAGCATGCTTCCTCCATGGCTCTCTGATGCTGTCATCCCACTACTTTTTTCAGCAATATTTGCTTCAAAGTGGGATCTGGATTTATATTTTCCCTATACAAACCCACTTTTCCTTTTCCTGAGAATGACAGTAAATGTCTGTCTAAACATGTCCTTTGACCCAGCTGGAGAAATGTCACCTTTTAATTTGTGGACTTGAAATACACCTATCTTGGCTGTTCCTTTCATTTAAATCACTGGAGAGAGAAAAAAGCTATATTTAAACCCGCGTTTATAAGATGAAAACAATGGAATAGCCACAACAACAGCACTTGTAAACCTGAAAGGTTTCTCTACCCTTCTCCCTTCTGTAGAGAAAAAAAAACCCACTGGTCCTTATTAAGTCTTATTGAGGTGGCTTGTATTATTTCAGTCTCCAGCCTCTACCGGTGACTGTGCAGATAAAATAAACTATTATTTTTCGATATCTCTAACGAGAACAAAGAACAGCTATATTGGTGCACCGAGACCCCACACAAAGGAATTTTACACATCCTTTTATCCGTCAGCCCTTCAGCACATAAGCCAAAGAAGCAGGATTTTCTTCGGTGAGAGAGAGGGAAAAATATTCTTCCACAGAGTCAAACTATTTGTGTACTAAAGATCGAAGGTTACCACCTCAATCTTTGCACTTGGTTAAAATCCCTGAAATTGTGGTTTATGCTACCAGTAGCAGCATCTGACTCTGTATGTTGTTTGGAAAATACAAGGTAGATTAAAGTAGCACACGGATATAGAATCAACACCTGAACTTACTCTGATGGATTGAAGTCCTGCTATCAGTGAAACCCACCAAATTTAGGCCCCTTTTAAGTTCTCCTTTGTTTTAGGAAAGCTCCATTTGATGAAAACCACAAAGAGAGACTCAGTTCTACAGAATTTGTCCCTCAATTAAAGGCACAGATCTTATTCCATTACCAGTAACTATTTACAGCAAAGGATTGTAGCACTAGCAGCTCTCTTGCTTCCTTCAAGACATTTAAAGGCCAGTAGACTATTTTCAGCAAATGGAAGTTGACATATCCACCATATCCACAGAAGATAACCGTTTTGCTATTAGGTTTAACACCACAAATGATTCACAAAGGACCTTTATATTAATGTGAGTTCTCTGGGGCACTGGAGGTGTGTGAGATGTCATTATGGATTTAGATGGCAAAGAATGCCCTTGTAAAACTAGAGATCAATATTGGAAATAACATCCTTGAGAAAAGGCCATCATCCAAGCATCAAGCACCAGGGAAGGCTGTAAGGTTTCTGGCAAGAGAAGCCCACGGATTCTTTACTTTGCTCTCAATGGTCTGCTTGAGTTTTGAGTCTAGCCAGCTGCCTCTCCAGGGAGTAAATCTTGCAAAAAGGATGAATGCTAGCAGGATCTAGGAAGTTTGGGTCTTAGGATCTGGGCTTGAAATGATGCTGCGCTGACTAAGAATTATAGGACTTGGAGCACTAAGTATGGATAGAAGAAAATATTTGTAGCTCAGGGTTGAACTGTGGGATTCTTGGCGTTCTAATGAGCTTGGTTGTTTTTCCCTGTGTGGAGGGTACTGATAATATTACCTAGTTTGATAATGAAATGTCTGCAAGAAAACAACCAAGCTCAGAGAGCACCAAGGACCCCATAGCACTAAGAATGATAAAACAGAGCTGTTTCATTCTTCTCTTGGTTCTTTTGTTGGTCTCTGTTTTTTTGTTGGTTTTGTTGGGACTTTGCCCTCTTCAGCTGCTCAGATTTTCTTCTGGTCTTCTTAGAGTGATGGTTAGTTTTCTTGAATCTCAGGGCAAGTCCAATCCTTACTGAGAACACACACACACACACAAACACACACACACCCTAATTCTACATAGTGGAATCTGAATGTTCATAATAGCAAAAGCACTTAGACTTATATATTGTTTTACAGTGCTTTACAGCCCTCTCTAAGCGGTTTACAGTGACAGCATATTGTTCCCACAATCTGGGTCCTCATTTTACCGCACCGTGAAAGGATCGAAGGCTGAGTCAACCTTGAGCTGGTGAGAATCGAACTGCCGAAGAGCAGTTGGCAGTCAGCAGACTTAGCTTGCAGTACCACATTCTAACCACTGCGACATCACGACATGAGAGAGGTGACTGCACCTGAATTAGAAAGCTTATGCTTGTCTATTTGCAACAATAGACTGTTACTCATTATTTTTGGTTTGCTTTTCCTAAGCTCATAATTTTTTGACCTGACGATTGATTATTCTCCAATAATCAATATTTTCCAAAGTGCACGAAAGCAAGACAAGAACTAGCAGATGGAAATTTATCAAAGAAATCCAGAACTATTTCCTGACAGTGAGAACAATTAATCAATTTGCCTCCAGACAATTTGCCTCCAGAAGTTGTGGTGCTCCATCAATGGAAGTTTTCAAGAGGAGACTGGACAGCCATTTGTCTGGAACAGTAGAGGGTCTCCTTCCTGAGCAAGGGGTTGGACTAGAAGACCTCCAAGGTCCCTTCCAATTCTGTCATTCTGATTAATTTTTAAAAATGGAAGTATCACGGGAGACAGAATCTACTCTGTCTTCGTCACTGCACAGATGATGAATTAAGCAGCTGGGATTGTTGTTGTTTTGGCTTTCTTGCTCTCACTTTTAGTATTGTTGTGTGCCATCCAGAATGGTGCTTTAGAGCATGGGCAAGTGTATAAATCCTTTAAATAATAAATATATAAATATTCTGGTGGCATCAGTACCTCCAGATGCTTCTCAGCCAGAAGCTTACTGCAGTTCAGACAAAACCCTGCCTGCATCAAAAGATCTGCTGAGCACAATCCCACTTGGTTTTCATTAAAAGCTGATGTTGTCTCTGGTTTGGGAAGCCTACTAATACATCCCTGGATCCCAACGGAATTCTTAGTGACTGCAAACGAATGAATTCCATTCCCCTGGCAGCTAAGCCCCCTTTAAGTTAAAATTCAAGGAGTCCACCCTTTGGTTAATTAATCTGGTAGATTAGTCAAAACTGAGTTAGCTCTGAGTCTACTGGAGAAAAATGATGCTTGATGGTATTCGAGATGGTGGGCTGCAACTTAGTAAGAGAAGATTTGTTAAGTATTGTGGAAATTTATCCAGAGTCAGCACCAAGCCTAGGCTGCCTCCTGCAGCTGTTTAGGTCGCTCCTGCCAAATTACAAGAAGAAAGGTTGTTCCAAAACATCTGTCGGACTTGGAAGGAGAATTTTGCCAGAGACTAAAGGTTTAACAAATTTACAGACTTGGAAGGGACCTTGCAGATCATCTAGTCCAAACCCCGTCCCCCACATCCAAGCAGGAGACTCTACACTATTTCTGACTGATGGCAGTCCAGTCTCTTCTTGAAAGCTTCCAGGGATGAAGCTCCCACAACTTCCGAAGGCAACTTCTGTTCTATTGGTTGATTGTTCTCACTGTCAGAAAATTCCTCCTTATTTCCAAGTTGAATCTCTCCTTGATCAGTTTCCATCCATTATTCCTTGTCTGACCTTTGGGTGCTTTGGAAAATAGCTTGAACCCCTCCTCACTGTGGCAGCCCCTCAACTATTTGAAGACTGCTATCATGTCTCCCCTGGTCCTTCTCTTCCCTAGACTATCCAGGCTCAGTTCCTGTTACCATTCTTCATATGTTTTAGTCTCCAGTTCCCCAACATCCTGGTTGCTCTTCTCTGCACTCTTTCTAGAGCAATGGTCTTCAAACTTGGCAAGTTTAAAACTTGTGGACTTCAACTCCCAGAATTCCTGAGCTAACGTGACTGGAGGAGGAATTATGGGAGTTGAAGTCCGCAAGTCTTAAAGCCGCCAAGTTTGAAGACCCCTGTTCTAGAGTCTCAACATCTTTTTCATAGTGTGGTGACCAAAACTGGATGCAGTACTCTAGGTGTACTCTAGGATGCAGTACTGGGTGCCGAACTCTAGGTGTGCAGTATTAAGGCTTTACAGAGTGGCATTAGTACCTTTCTTGATCTTGATTGTATCCCTCTATTCAGTGGTGGGATGGTGCAGGTGTAACACCCGGTCCACTAATCGCACACTGTGTGCATGCATGCACACTCCATGAACAGCTTTCCAAATTACTTACCTTCAATGTTACTTTGGGGAAGTAACCCAGCTGAGGCACGGCAATCCACTCTGCCATGCAAATCAGCTGAACAGATACAGATGAGTACAGCACAGAGGCAAACAGGCGGGCCCACATGATTGTCAGAGTGAACCGGTTTGGATCATCGGAGCTAGAAGTTCGCTCGAACCAGTTTGAAATGGCAGAATCCCACCCCTGCCTCTATTAATGCAACTTAGAAACTCATGGGCGTTTTGGGCTGCTGTCACCGATGGCTGGCTCATATTGGTCAGAAGCAACAGATTCTGCTTCATTATTTCTGTCTGAGGCTGGAGGGAGGTTGATCCTACTTGGGCTTAAGAGAGCGAGAGAAAAGAACACGAGAAAGAGGCTCTGCCATTTCATCCCTTGAAGAAGACTACCACGGTAAGTTTATATTTTTCTTTTGCATCAAAGACATTGTGATTTTTTTGTTTTGTTTTATAGCAGTGATACATCCCTGCACCCCATTTCCCCAAAAACACAGAAAGAGCTTTACACAATGCTTCCAAAATTTGGAGTTAGTTCCTAACTTGAGGAGCATCACGCAAAGGGAGAGTTTAAATTGGGGTCTTCCAACTTGACAACTTTTAAGACTTGTGGACTTCAACTCCCAGAATTCCTCCTCCAGTCATGTTAGCCCAGGAATTCTGGGAGTTGAAGTCCGCAAGTCTTAAACTTGCCAAGTTTGAAGACTCTTGGATTTGAGAGTTACATCTGTCTATCCATCCATCCATCCATCCATCCATCCATCCATCCATCTATCATCTATCAGAGGTCCCCAAACTTGGCAACTTTAAGACTTGTGGACTTCAACTCCCAGAATTGCTCCTCCAGTCATGTTAGCTCAGGAATTCTGGGAGTTGAAGTCCACCAGTCTTAAACTTGCCAACTTTGAAGACCCTTGGTTTAAACCAATCCTTGGCTCCAGAATGACCGTGTGATTCTCTTAACAAATGCTGATTTGCTTAATATCCATGGCAAAAAAAGGATGTAAAATCAAAATTGACCCTTTTAACCACTGTCTGGCTTAGCAACGGAGACCCTGGGCCCAATTGTAGCTGTAAGTCAAGGACTACTTGCAAAGGCTCACATATCTGCCGTTAATGTAATGTGTGCAGTAGCATGCTTTAGGATCCTGCAGCAAGCGGGGCAGTTGCAAATCTCTACAAAGTCTGGGGTGGGGTAAGCATGAAATCACAGAGGATTCTTTACTCACTTATTCCTTCTTCTTTTTTTTATAAATAAATTTTATTAATTTTACAATTAAAACAAACCAACAACACATACACAAATGAAAGAAAAAAAAAGAAAGAGAAGAAAATAGAAAGACAGAATAGAAAGCAATTAAAAACATTCTCATCTTCAACAGTTTGTGTGTTTGTGTATATGGCATAAATTAAGGGATATGGAAAAAAGAGAGATCTTACAAGCGTTTATTCCTTCTTAGGAATAAAATCAGAGAATTAAGAAGTCCAGAGTGTAAAATTGGATTTTGATGAGAAATCTTCCTGCAGTAGAATCTGTGTCCAAATTGTGCCAGCATTCATTTGGAAGAGTTTCTTCAGGCACCGAGTCTCACTGGTGCAAATTACAAAAAGGCTGCCTCAAGAAGACATTTTGAGTGGGTCGCTTCATGTTTGACAAACGAGCAAATAAGGACAGAAATTACAGCTATCATGATAGGCTTATAGCTCCAAAATTTCACCCAAGCTTTGTTGAAAACTTGAGGAGCATCTGTGGTTCAAGGATGGCAACTCTGAAGTGGATGGACCAAAAGTCTTGTTGGAAAAAATATCCATCTGTTTCACTTCCAAGTGGGAAGAAAGACTCTGGAAACACGAATGCTGATTGAAAAGATAGTTTATTGATGAACAGTACCACATGGGCTTGAGGTCCCGGGCAGCTGACCATATCGAGTGGAGAGTGAAGGTTAGTTATACCCTCTTTTGTGCCTTGCCCTTGAGCTTCCTGTTCCTGTGGCAAGGGCATGTATTCTATTGGTTGCTGTCAGACTCCCATGGGTCCATGTGGGGTCATGTTTGTCTGAATCAAGTTTGGTTGGAGCCTGGGCTCATGCAATGTCCTTAGAAGGTTTTGCAATGCAAGTGAGCTCTGCTGCTCGACAGGTTAATCCTATTATGTCCTGGAGGGTCATGTGTTAATCCCATCACTTGCTGAAGGCCTTTTGTTTTGTAGATATAGTCCTTCTCAATGGGCACCAAATATGTGCTGAGTGCAGGGAGCTGAAGCTCTGAGTTTCTGTCTCCCTTAAGATTTCCATTTCTTTTTTAGGAGAAATATAACATTCCGCATTTTTAATATTTTTAATATTTCCTAAAACATTTCACTCTTCTAGGACAGGGATGGGTGCTAACTTTCTACAGAGGCTTGGTTCATAAGAAAAAGCTGCAGAGGAAAGTTACTAGCCATTTGCAAAGGTTTTGCCCCAAAACATTTCCTTCCTAGACAATGACTTAAGAGAATATATAGATCGAAGGAACTTTCTACAGTCTGTATCTACGATACGCTGGGTCAGTCCATGCTTTTGTTGCAGAAATATTGTACTTCTCCAGTGAGATAGAAGGGAATTAATTATTATCCTTATGTTCTTGATCCATTTGCAATGTTTATTCAGAAGTCCCATTCAGCCGAGCCTCTGAGGTTTTCAAATAAAAATATTATCCTTCTTGATTTGTCTTGTTTTATAGCTTCCTGTCCAACCCAACTAGGAAATGCGTGATGAATTCCTCCTTAATTAATTTGTTTATTTCCAGAGGATAAATTTTTTTTATTACTGCCATCTTTTCATTTCAATTCCAATCCGCTTTCCTTTGTTAGCAAAGTAAATTTATTAATTAAAGACGATTCGTCTCTATTACCTTCAACTACACCGAATCAGGAGAAATGAAATGGGCAGAATTTACAAAACAGGAAGCCTTCAATTTAAAGGACAATAGCCCACCAGACATTAATTCACTAGCCTTTATTGTAAAATTCACTAGCCTTTATTGTAAAAAAGGTATGGGGAGAGGAATCACTCAGATTAGCAGCCTTAGGAGCTTCTGATCCAGTTCTACAGAGGAATTATTCAGTCTGTCATCTGTACCTCTATAATTGTCTGGCTTGGTTCTGCAACCCAACAGGACAGACACAGACTTCAGAGAGTAATTAGGACTGCAGAAAAAAACAATGAATACCCACCTGCCTTCAATTGAGGATCTGTATCTTGCATGAGTCAAAAAGAGGGCTGTGAAAATATCTACAGACCCCTCATATCCTGGACATAAACTGTTTCAACTCCTTCCTCAAAACGATGCTATAGAGCACTGCACACAGAACAACTAGACACAAGAACAGTTTTTTCCTGAACGCCATCACTCTGCTAAACAAATAATTCCCTCAACACTGTTCAGCTATTTACAAAGTCTGCATCACTCTCACTATTAATCTTCTCATCACTCCTATCACCCATCCCCTCCTACTTGTGAATGTATGACTGTAACTTTGTCGAGATTTATATTGACTGTCTCTGTCAATTCATAAAACATTTTGTATACACATTTTATAGTTGACAATAGAAAGAAGGAAGGGGGAGTTTCAAAGAGCAAGCAATAATGTGGAATCGAAAGTACATTCCATTCCTATTTTCTTCAGAGACTGATTAGATGGCTGAAGCTTCTGCCCAAAAAAATCTAATTGGAGAGCATGATAGATGACTCTTGGCGCTGGACATTTTTCATTGGATGATACACCCAGAGGGGTGGGAGGAAAAGCAGGATCAAGGGTGACAGTGAATTACATATCTCAGAGTTGGATACGCCCAGGTTGGTGCCAGTAGAATGGTAGCTTCAAATAAATCCTCTTTAGTTTTGGGAGTGTGGCTCAAGGCTCATGATTCAATTGGAGTAACTGCCAAGAACCTTGACAGTCTCCTTGTATGATTTGATTGCTTATTGTACCCTATGACTGTTATTAAGAGTTGTACCTTATGATTCTTGGCTCTTGACAAATGTATCTTTTCTTTTATGTACACTGAGAGCATTTGCACCAAGACAAATTCCTTGTGTGTCCAATCACACAATAAAGAATTATCTTCTCTTCTCTTCTCTTCTCTTCTCTTCTCTTCTCTTCTCTTCTCTTCTCTTCTCTTCTCTTCTCTTCTCTTCTATTCTATTCTATTCTATTCTATTCTATTCTATTCTATATCAGGTCTAAAACATGCCAGAGAGCAAAAGAAGATTGCAGTTGTGGGCAATGGCATCCTTTCATTGTATCACACAAAGTGAGCAGGATAACAGCAATCCCAGAAAAATCAATATGAGAGCGATCACAGTGAGATGGCTTCCAACTATTTACTCTTATAAAGTGGTGTCTGTGGCGTCAATCTTTCTTAGTTTGTGCAGTGACTTATAGAAGAGGTCACCCATCCTAACAGCTGGGTTCTTAATTCTGCTTTATGCTGAACAAGCATCACTCCATCGCAAGTTAGACGAGAGGCTTGACTGTACGGTGACTAACAAATGGTAGAAATAACATTCGTCTCCAAGCAAACGGTAAGCACTTTATTTGAATTTCTAAAAGAGCCATAACTTAATTCTTCATTATGGCCTTCTTTTATGCATAGCACATTACAATGCCTGGCACATTATCATTCCCCAAGAGGGCACTGTCTTCCTTGTTTTAGAGGCTGTCCCGCCAGCTGTGATTTATCTTATTTTACCCCCCCCCTTTTTTTTGGTGAATTTCATTGGGTTGATTACTGTGAATGAGGGCCAGAGGTCTCATAAGAACATGTTTCCCAATGAGAGCGAGCTGTCTTTCAAAATTTACCTGTGGGTTAAACTCTGGAATGAACCTGGCCTTCCTTGGCAGAAATATGGGGAAGAAATAGCAGCTAAAAGGAGGGGAGGAAGCGGAAGAAGAAGAAGAGGAGGAGAAGGAGAAGAAGAGGAAGAAGATAAGGAAGAGGAGGAGATCAAGAAGAAGAAGAAGAAGAGGAGGAGGAGGAGGAGGAAGAGGAAGAAGAATAAGAAGAGGGGAAGTAGGAGAAGGGGGGATGGGGAAGAGGAAGGGGAAGGAGTCCTCAACTTACAACCATTTGTTTAATGACATTCAAAGTTATAATAACACTGGCAAAGGTTACTACTGATAGGTCTTCACGCAATTGTTGCAGCATCCTTATTGTCAGAAGGAGGAAGGAGGCAGCAGAAGAGAGAGTACACATAGTTCTCAGCTTACAAACATTTGTTTAGCGACCATTCAAAATCATAACAACATTCGAAAAAGATACTCAGGATAGGTTCCTTAACACAACCGTCACAGCATCCTCACAGTCAAAATTTGGGTGCTTGGCAACCAGCTTGTATTTACAACAACAACTGCACTATCCCAAAAGACTCGTGATGGCCGTTTGAGACTTTCCCAGCCAGCTACTGACAAACACAGTTTATGGGGGAAACCGCACTTGCTTAACGATTGTATGATTCACACAACAACCAGAAAAGTTCACTTAACAACTGTAGCCAAAAAAAAAAAAAAAGTAAAATTGGGCAGGACTCACCCAGCCTTGCTTAGTAACTAAAAACTCTGGTCCCAACTGTGGTGCTAAGTCGAGGACTCCCTTTAGAAAAGGTTACTATCCCAGCCTTACCAAGAAACTGAGATCTATTGCAATTTCTCATTTTCCTACTTACTACAAAATTGCAGGCCATTTGAAAATATCATTTCCAAAGGCTGTCAATTTGGATGAAAAATGTTTACTTTTCTGCAAGAAATATTGAAAAGGGACATTTGGCTCTGCAGGGGGTTCTCTATATATTTTTGAAATGACTAACATAAATGACATTTTATGGCAAAATGCAAAAACAAAATAAACATAACAGTCTTCAAATTATTTTATTTATGACTCGGTGGGTCCAGCCTTCTCATTCATCTCTGCTCTCATTCATCTATGAAGAAATTAAATTTAGATTGCAATGAATAACAATAGGGATGAAGCTCCTTGCAGCACATATTTTAATCATTATCACATATAGGTATAATTGCCTTCAATTTTGCAATGCATCATCTAGAGCAAAGGCATTGTATAAAATAATTGCAACAATGAAGTGTAGTCAAATTTGTTCCAGGCTGCAGTCATTTCCTTTTATCTTGAGAACATTTGGCTCAGATTTGGCTGTAAGACATTTTCTCCTTTCCTGTCCAGGGGTGGCAATTTACTCTGAACTTATCTTATTGTTTTCCTTATAAATACTTGCATAGTTGTGTTAGTTTTATAATTTTGATGAAGTCAAATAACTAAATCAATAAAGATTCTACCCCTACTCTACTTACTCTCTCTACTCCTAACTCTACTCTACTCTACTCTACTCTACTCTACTCTACTCTACTCCACTCTACATATTTTAAAGGTAAATAAATCTGATAGTTGAAGGCCCTACCCATGGCTTTTTAACTTTCAACATTTTATTCCTGTTTTAACTGCCTCTTATTGGAATACAATGTTTATGTTGCCTTTATGTTTGAATTGTACACCACTCAGAATTGTTGTGAGTGAGATGGGCGGTCTCCATGTCTGATATTACATAAATAAAATAGTTTCTATGATTTGCCAGCAGAACATTTTTAAAAAAATCTGACATTTATTGATCAATCGTTGTGATTGTAGGATAATTTTAATTCTCAATACATCCAGAGTTTTAAATGCACCAGCGCCACTTATTTCCAAAATCCTGCCATCCTTTGAGTACCACTATACAGCATCTCAGCTTTTGAAACCAATCACCTCCTCGCTATGGAAGGCATTTTGCAAAAAAGCCACAAGTTTACTTACCATCTGAAATATTTCTAACAGGTTTGCTTTCATATTTCTAAGTCTGATGCCTACTGCACTTATAAATATCTATACACATTTGCTCTCTATTTCACTTTCACGTACAGATTTGGCAAGTGTGAAATGATCCTCATTTGCAGGCAGAAATCTACCCTTTTCAAATTTTTGTGGTGCTGTTTACAACTCAAACAATTATATACAACAGCGCTTACTTATTAGGAGAAAGTATGGACAACAAAATAAGTAGTTGGGAAAGGTGTCCAATTCAGGGGAACTCGCTAAGGGGGAAAATGCATATATTAGGGAAGCACATACAAAAGGACACAGTTAGAAATGTGCAAATCTTCATGCACAAAGGGGTATTGCACTTACTGCTAGACATTTTTCCCCCAAACAGTCAGGACTAGAGAAAAAATGACATTAAAAAAGCACAGTTTTCTTGGCACAGGTCAGCATTGCAAATAGGTGGGAAGGAAGGCCACTCCAAGGGTGTCCAGATCAGGAAACAGACTCCATAAGAAGACAAAAAGAGGACTGTGAAAATATTTACAGACCCCTCACATCCTGGACAAAGACTGTTTCAACTCCTACTCTCAAAACTGCACACCCATAAAACTAGACACAAGGACATCACTCTACTAAACAAATAAGCCCCTCAACGCTGTCCAACTATTTACTAAGTCTGCATTACTATTACTATTAATCCTCCCATCCTTCCTTTCACCCATCTCCTCCCACTTGTGACTGTGTAACTGTAACTTTGTTGCTTGTATCCTAACGATTTTTATTGACTGTTTCTTGTATGATTTGATTGCTTATTTGTGTCCTATGACCATCATTAAGTGTTATACCTTATGATTCTTGATGAATGTATCTTTTCTTTTCATGTACACTGAGAGCGTATGCACCAAAGACAAATTCCTTGTGTGTCTAATCACACTTGGCCAATAAAGAATTCATTCATTCATTCATTCATTCATTCATTCATTCATTCATTCATTCATTCATTCAATTAAGCTTTCTTGAGGTCAGAATAACACAACAACCAAAAAACAGTGTTGGAAGGGACCTTGAGGTCTTCCAGTTCAGGGCTCTCCAGCCTCTTCTTTGTCCTGCCTTTTGGTGTGTTGGAAGAAATGTCCAAGTCCAATTTCAAACTAGGAGAAACGCCCTGGAAATAAAATGGAGGCTGGAGGCTGGTTGGAAAGAAAGGGTTCCCTTTATTGGTGAAGCAGAGCCACCAATCACATGCAATTCTGGGACAGCTGACAAAATAGAGTTGAGAGTTGGTGGCTTTTATACCTTCTGGATTTCTGTGGGGGTCATGTAAAGGTCATGGCTGGCTCTATAGGCAAAAGGGGAAATGCAAATCTTAGGTGCTTGTCTGAACTAATTTGTCAACCTTTGGCTTGTTGCTTATCTGGAGTTTCTGCTTGTCCCGGTCTTTCTGAATGGATGACCCAATCTGCATTTCTAAAAGCTGGCCTCCTCAGTTTCTGCTTGGGGCAGGGAAACTGGAGCTGGTTTCTGCCTCCTTTAAGGTCCCCCCCCCCAGTTCTCCTTTAGGGGAAATATTCTACTCTGCCTTTTTAATATCCCCCAAAATATTTCATTCTTCTGGGTGGGTGGGGGCTTCCCACAGGTGCTTCGGAGAATTGATTGACCCCTTCTTCTTTGTGGTAGATCAATTATGTTAACAGACTCTCGTAAGCCCAACCGTGCGTCCTTCCCCTCCTTCTCACAGCCCAGAACGAAGCCACTCCAAGCTTCTTCCTAACATCACCCCCCTTTCACAGGTCTTGAATGCTTCTTCCTCTTTTGCTTTCTTAGCAGCTTCTGCATAGTTCCCTCAAGGCCACCTTCACCACTCTCTCCAACTGCACCCCAAGCAGAAGCTGAGCTTGAAGGAGCCTAAAACTTCACTCAGGGTGCTGAAGTGCCTCCAGCAATCCCAACTCCTCGTCCTTAATCCTACATTTACAAAAACGCACGTTGCATCTATTTTCCGTTTCACTATATATATTTCAAGCAGATCGGTAAGCCGATAGCTTAGGACAGGGGTCTCCAACCTTGGCTCCTGGAAGCCTGGCGGACTTCAATTCCCAGAGTTCCACAGCCAGCTGGCTGTGGAATTCTGGGAGTTGAAGTCCGCCAGGCTTCCAGGGGTCAAGGTTGGAGACCCCTGGCTTAGGAGCTTACCCAGCACTACTGCATTGATAATTATCAGAGCCGTAACAAATGGGATCAAATGTTTTATGGCGGCGAATGGCCAGATGTAGGTAGAATTCAGAAGGAGTCTTACCTGGAGGAAAAGGGAAGTGGATAAAGGAAGTGAGCAATTGAGGGGGGGAAAAGGCTGAAAAAGTAAAAAATAAAATAAAAATAGAGCTGTAGTCCCAGTCACTATTTTAAGTATGCGAGGCAGCAAGAATTCCAAGAAATGCTTCACTGTTAAGTACAAAACTACATTGTTAAGTACAAAGTCTAATAGACTTCTAAAATGCTATTATATAAAAACGCTGTGATAATTGAAATGTGTTGATCAAATGCAGAAGTATAGGTTGAAATAAACTCTACCTGGAATACTTTTGAGCGTAATTGATGCGGCTTACTTAACACCTATTCAGTTGTTTTGAATAGTAACAACAACAGCAGCAACAACCCAGACTTAATAGTTGTTGATAAGAAAGACAAAAAGAGTCTGGATAATAGATGTGGCATTGCCCGGAGACAGCAGAATAAAAGACAAAAAACTGGAGAAGATAACAAAATACAAAGGCCTACAAATAGAAATAGAATGACTATGGCAAAGGCAAGCAAGGGTAGTACCAATAGTCATAGGTGCCTTGGGTGCAGTTCCAAAACAAGTGGAGCACCACTTGAACACTGTCATCAGTTCCAAGAAGAGTCAATAGTTCCAAGAAGGCTCCATATTCATTTGCACCATTCAGGTGACCCTGATATCATAGATAAACCTCCAGGTGGCCTTAACAACTGCAAATGACCAGCTGTCTACAAGGAGTATAAATCCTTCCATTCCCCACCATGCATCAGAGCTGAAGAAGCTTCTTGGATATGAGAAGCGAAATGTCTTAAAACAAAACAAAACAGGAAAGTCCAGCTGCCTCTTGAAAAAAAGTATCTTTGGAAGTAAAAATATACACTTTGCACAAATTCCTTAGCCTTAGAAGATTGCCTTGGGGGACACCACTATTGACAGGTACAGAATTTGATAGGACGCTCCCAATTTTGACCATCTGTTGTCTGTTTGACAGGAATGCTTCTATCCAGTTATGCAGTTGTCCAGAGATACCCTAAGATTTTAGTTTTAGGAGTAGTTTGTCATGTGCCACTGAATCAAAGGCTTTACAGAAGTCTATGTAGATTGCGTCTATTGCTTTGCCCTGATCAAGTTGTGTAGTCCATAAGTTTTTGCAGTGTAAGAGTTGCAGATTACAGGATAGTTATTTTTTTCCTGAAACCAAA
This sequence comes from Hydrophis major, assembly GCA_033807585.1. Taxonomy (NCBI): domain Eukaryota; kingdom Metazoa; phylum Chordata; class Lepidosauria; order Squamata; family Elapidae; genus Hydrophis; species Hydrophis major. The sequence continues at coordinate 38,254,389 of CM066334.1, forward strand.
TTGTTTATTGGAGAGTAGGTTGTTTGTCTCTAAGTGAATGATGATGGATTGGTTAATAATTGATTCCATGACTTTACAGGTGACACAACATAAGGAGATTGGTCTGTATAATACATGGACATGAAAGAAAAGTGCTGTCACATTGCCTTAGACACCCATAGACTGCTGAGATGATGTATCTCTCTTTTGGGAAAAGAACAAGAAAGGGAGATTTGAAAAAAACACAAGCAAGTACCATTAAGAGTTTAAGCAGAACACCTCTCTCTGTCTAGCCTTGTCATTCCCTGAAAGACCAAACTATCAGAGCACTAGATAAAAAGTTCCCCTGTTCAACTCTAGGGGGCAGTGCTCACCTCTGTTTCTAAGCCGAAAGAGCCAGCATTGTTTGAAGGTACTTTGGTGGTCATGTGGTCAGCATGATTATACACCAGAGTATCAAACTTGAACCCATCACGGGCTGCATCGCCATTTTGTTTGCTTTTGGTGGGCTGAGGTAGGCATGGCTTGGTCAGCGTGGTTGACTAGGTGGGCTTGGCCGGGGCAAGGACAGCAGAAGCTGGTCCCTCACTGTCTCCAAGATGGCCCATGGGCAAACTCCGTGGCCTATCGTGGGCCGGCTCTGACCTGCAGCTGTGTGTCTCACACCGCTATTAGAAACCAATGCACACTAAATGCTGTTACTTTCCCACCAAAATGGTACCTGTTTATCTACTTGCATATGCATGCTGTTGAACAGCTACTTGGGCAGGCACTGGGGCAAGAGAATGGGAGCTCACCCATTGCGCAGCGCTTGGGTCTCGAACCTGGACTGTCAGCTTTCCAATTGACACGTTCAGTGTCTTTAACTGCTGAGCCATCACAACCCTTTATTAGAGCACTAAGAGATATCCCAATGTTTTCCCAGTCTCCCATAAAAATGCAAGTGCCCCGTTGGAGATGCCAACTGATTTCCAGACAAGCCTCTTGCTCCTCACAGTGACCAGGGGGGCATGGATTCAGTATTGGGAGAATCCTGCCAGACCTGTTATGGTCTGCTGGCAGCCTGCAGAGATGGTAGCAGAATAAAACAATGGGGAAGAACATGGACAAGTCCGGGAGTCTGGGGAGGACTCGGACGATGGTTCTGCGTCCAATACAGAGATGGGGCCAGGGCCATCTGGGAGTTATGTGCTGACTCCGAAGCCTCCAGAATCTGACAGCAATGAGACAGAGGAACAAGGGGAGCCTGTTCCCAGTGTGCGTATGCGCAGAGCTGCCAGAAGGCAAGAACAGTTAAGACAAAAGGGGCGACTCAGAAATAAGGCATGGAAGTGATTGGCCCTCCCATAAGACATAAAGGCGGAGCAAAGGGACAGGAGCCTTTGCAGGAAGCAACTTTGTTCACTCTGGTTGATTTGGAACCCGAAAGCTCCGTGGTAAATTTATGCTCCATTTGGTTTTGAAAGACTAATTGGTACTTTCGTTGTTGGCAGCACTTCAAGATAGTTAAAGGTGTGTTCTTATCAGACTTCTCCTGAAGGACTTTGGCAGACTTCCATGGGACTATTTAGAACTGGTTGAGATTCATTATGGGCTGTGAATGACAATGATTCATAGCTGTTGAACTAAAATAAAAGGGTTTTGGATTTAATGCGTGTTTGTTGGTGTCTCAGGAAGCCTTGGTCAGAACAAGACCACCTTGTCCAAACACCCGTGAGATGAGGTCACTCCAACCTCTTCATAAACAGAGATGCAGATGTTATTCTTATCATCAGTAGGTTCTCACTAAGGTCAAACCAAGTATATATCCAAAAGTCAACTGGACTTTCTTGGTGTTTTCTTTGAAAATGTTTCGCTTCTCATCCAAGAAGCTTTTTCAACAGAACTGAAGAAGCTTCTTGGATGAGAAGAGAAATGTTTTTGAGGATAGAATAATATGATACTAACAATAGAATAATAGAGTTGGGAGGGACCTCGAAGGAGACCAAGAGTAGGAGCAGGAGATCAAGAAAAAAACCAAGAAATCTAGTTGCCTTTTGGGGGGAAAAGACACCACTGGGACAACCATGATCTGGATGAATGAGAATCTCCATAAATTCTCTGAACACATGATTGATTTAGGTCCTATTCCAAGGTCATCGTTCAACCAAACAGATATGCTTCCCAAATATGGCCAGTTTTTTTAATTGTGTACTCATACTTCTCAGTAACCTCTTTTATTGGATGTTTTCCAGTCCCTTCCATCTGTGCTTGTGTCCCTAGAATTTTTCTTCCTAGTCTTGACCTGATAAATGTTAGTGAGGCTACAGCACTGGTAAACATCTGGTAAAGTTATCCAGATGTTTCATGTTGAGCCATGCTCCACGCACATATCACCCCAAGAATCTATCCTTACTTATTGCAAACTAAATTAGTTCCTTTGATGGTTCACATGTTTATGCTCAAATGGTGGCCCAAACCAAAATAAATTTCAAGGAACATTCAAAATACGATGCCACCGAAGTTTATTATCCAGCCAATCAGGAAATAAAATATTCTTTTTTCTTGTCACCAAACCGAAGACTAACTTTGTGTGTTCCACTTGAAGTCTTTTATTTCATTCTAATTAGCACGCCATGTGATTTGCTGCTTCTTTCCTGCTCCCTCCCATATACTTACTTAGACAAAAACCCTCTGAAGTACAGAAATGTTTGTAATTAACCTGGCACTGTGGCAGCCAGACATTAATTGCTTCCTCCTAATGTTCATTTGTTTGATGATTTTCTTTCAAGGGAAAAAAAACAACAACCCTCATAGTTTGGGTTCTCATCTCCTTTTTCCACCCTGATTGGGACAAACCTAGGATAGATGGTTTATTTCTCTCCATCTTTTCTATTTATCATCGGGGTGAGAATTGGATCACGTGCCTGGTTGCAAACAGACATTTCATACGTTTTCCAAAGAAATACAGAGAGATCTTTTATATATTTAGCATAACAGCATACCAAAACCAGTTTGATATAGTTGTAAAGATATCATTCTAAAAATCAGGAGACTGGGAGTTCTAGTCCCGCTTTAGGCATGAAAGCCAGCTAGGAGATTTTGGGCCAGTTGTTCTCTCTCTGCCCTGAGTGGAAGACAATAGCAAACTATTTTTGGAAACCTTGTCAATAAAAATGTAAGGACTAGTCTAAATCAGGGGTCGCCAACCTTTTGGACCTCAGGGACCACCAAACTCATAATTTTAAATCCTGCGGACCAGAGACCCTGGGAAAATCCCAAAAAAAGTCTGCAGGAAAATTCCCCACCCCGTTTTCCTACCGATCAATCATTGTTCATTTGGGATCGCAGGATACCATCTCCAGCTCCGTTCTCGGGGGGGGGGGAGAGAGAGAGAGAGAGAGACTTTTGGCTTCATGCAAGGAAAGCAGCAGAAGTCTTTCTTTCTCTCCCCCAAACTCCACCAGAAATGAGTCTTTGTGAGACTGGTCATGCTGGTGCAGCCTCTTGGAGCAGGATGCTTTGCAGGATCCCAAAGACTCATTTCTGGTGGAGTTTGGGGGAGAGAAACAGAAACCTTTGGTGCTTTCCTTGCGTGCAACCAAAAGCAGAAGAAGAAAGAAGTGGAAAGAAGCAGCCCAGTGGCCAGGCAAGGCACGTGGGATGAGTGGGGCAAGTTCCCCCCCTCCGCCCTTTCCCCCCTCCCCTCACTACCTCGTGTTGCTTGCAATGCAAATGACGCAAGCCTTGTGTTCCCGCGTAGCCTGGATTCATCGCTTTGGGGAGTGACATTTCTCTGAGGACCACCAAATTTTTCTCATGGACCACAAGTGGTCCCCGGCCCTCCGGTTGGCGACCAGTGGCCTAAACATTTGCCAAGTGTCAAAGACCAACTTGAAGGCACGTAGGCACAAAGGCATAACAATACAACACTGAGACTACAGCAGAACTTTTTTTTTTTTTTAATACCCATTGTGAGAAGTGCAATAGAGAGATCAGTACAGCATTCAAGCCCAGCCAGCAGGCTCCTGATAGAGTTTGGTTTAGAAAAGAGGAAGTTGGCTGAGATACAGCTTGGGTTTGATCCAGTCTGGCTGCTTCTCTGTTGACTGCCACCTTGAGAATATTTGGGCAATCACAGCCTGCATATCTGCGTCTGAAGTCTGCCAGAGGGCTGGTAGCCATGATGATTCTTGGTCTTCCTTCGTTCTTATTAAACCTTTGGGTTGTATTTCTGACATACCGAATCCTTGAACTGATTTTGCAGGGAAGTAACTGCAGTGGATGCAGTGGTGATGGAAAGCATAAGGAGTCAGTTTCCCCACTTTTCTTTCCATTGTTACAAAGCAACAAGTAGCTCAACAATTAATTCTAAGTGATCGAGAAATCCTTATCTTCCCAAAGCAGGCAATCAAGCAAAGAGCCTTCTGTCAACCACTTGACAGAATATTTTAACATTTGATCAAAAAAGCCTTCCAGCCCCTTCCCTGCTCTTTCCTCCCTCCCCTCCCCTCCCCTCCCCATCCCTCCCCTTCCCCATTTTCCCTTCCTTTCCCCTATCTTCCTTTCCTTCCCTCCTTCTTTCCCTCCTTTTCCTTTCCTTTCCTTTCCTTTCCTTTCCTTTCCTTTCCTTTCCCTTCCCTTCCCTTCCCTTCCCTTCCCTTCCCTTCCCTTCCCTTCCTTTCCTTTCCTTTCCTTTCCTTTCCTTTCCTTTCCTTTCCCTTCCCTTCCCTTCCCTTCCCTTCTTTTTCTTCCCTTCCCTTCCCTTCCTTTTCTCCCCTCCACTCCTTCCCCCAATCTTCCCTCCCCTCCCCTTTCTTCCCTCCCCTTTCCTTCTTGCCTCACCATCAAGAGGCTGTGAGTTTGATCCCAGGTAGAGACTAATATTTGGAATAGACTCTGCTGCTCCAGCAGGGGGTTGGAATAGATGACCTCCTAGGTCCCTTCCGACTCTGTTGTTCTATGTTCTTGTCCTTTCCCCCCCCTTCATCACACACCCCTTTGTAGTCCTTCCTCTTTACAGCCTTGGAGAATGGTGTAAAATCTGTCCGTATTTATAAATATTTCAGCTGACAGCCCAAGGCACCAGCAAACAATCCAACAACAAATAGCAGTAACAAAACACTAAAGAACCAGCTGGATGTTTATAGCCTTTTATGTGAGATATTTTTTTAAAAAGCTGGGTTCATGGTTGATGTTTTCCAAGAGCACAGAGGGAACCACACTCAGCGGCCTAATTAGCACGGTGTGCATAACTTGACATTGGGAGAGAGCCGAGAAGACGTTATGTGTACTCTCTAACCTGTTAGGGTTCGCCAGCAAAAACCTTGGGTTGGTTTGTTGGTTAAAATAGCCCTCCCAATCAACACAAATGCCTTCTGTGTTACATAACCTACATACCAAGGAGTAAATTAATTCTCATGTCTGAGATGAAAACTCCAAGAGACCTGTAAAAGTGGGCATCTCTAAAAACTCACCTCTCCTTTCCTAGCCCTTAACATCTCAAGGCTATGGCATCATTGCACCTTCCCTGAGTATCTCCAGAAGTAGGGAGGAAAATCCCCCCTGAATCCTAGAAGGGAATCTGAGAAAGGTCATTCAGGATGTGGACAGGACCTCATCCAACACAATCCAGAGGCTAAGAAACCCCTGGATGGTCCAAGATCCATCTGATCTAGCCTTGAGCTGCTTATTGTACTCAACCAGATGTATAAAGACAGCGAGTGTCCCCAATCCGACAAAGTATACTATAGGCCTGTGGTGGTGAACCTATGGCATGCATGCCACAGGTGGCATGCAGAGTCCTCTCTGTGGGCCTGCACATCATTGCTCCAGCTCAGTTCCATCTTGCATGTCCGCCTGCCTCCCGCCAGGCAGCTGGCCTTTGGGTCTCTGCTGTCATGCGTGGGGCTGTGCATGCATGTGGAGGTGTGTGCATGTGCAGGGGGCATGCACATGCATGGGGCAGTGGGCCTTGCATTTTGGGTATGTGCACACATTCACATGCTTTGGGCACTCAGGGCCCAAAAGGTTCACCATCATTGCTCTTGACAGTCTTGGGGTTAAGAACATCTGAATTATGGACAACTCAAATTTTCAAATGGGCTGTCTATTACTAAAAATGGCGGATGGGGTTGTCCTTCCTCAGGGATGGGATTCATTTTTTTAAACAACTGGTTCTGTGGGCATGGCTTAATTGGTGGGCGTCGCTTGGTGTTCATGTCATTGGGTGGGCGTGGCTTGGTGGTCATGTGATTGGCTGGGCGCGGCCAACTCAATATCACTCACATCGAGGCATAAATCTCCTCTCCTGGCCTCTCATGACTGTGGGGAAGCTGCAACAGTCGTAAGTGTGAAAAATGGTCATAAGTCACTTTTTTCAGTGCCATTGTAACTTTGAATGGTCACTCCACACAAGCAAAGTCCCAGCAAAGGAGGGGAGAAAAACTCCAGAGACCTTCCTGAGACAGGAAGTCTAGTCCTTCCAAGAATGTAATAAGGAATAACGGAGAGGCAGTTTCTGTAAGCAACACCAGAATGTTTCCTTCCTGCCTTCCTTACAGGATTAGCCCAGTAATTTCTTCTAACAACTGGTTCTCCAAACTGCTTAGAATGTTAACAACCGGTTTTAGCAAATAGGTGTGAGCTGGTAGAATCCCACCCCTGTCCTTCCTAGAGCCAACAAACTGCCAAAGCCAAGCAATGCTTGGATGAACCTCTGAAGCGACACATTTTGAGGACACAGTCTATTTTCAGCATTTCTTGAAAGTATGGTGGGGCTCAAGGAAGGATGACACCACCTGCCATTTTTAGCACACACAGTCTGTCAGTATGAATTCCGACCAGTGGTGGGATTTAAATTTTCCTACTACCGGTTTTGTGGCTTGGTGGGCATGGCAGGGAAAGGATACTGTAAAATCTCAATTCCCACCCACTCTGGGGGGAAGGCTACTACAAAATCCCATTCTCTCCCCACCCCACTAACCTGCTTTCCAGCTCCTTTCTCCCGTGCAGGCAACCAAAGGAGACCCAGACGATCAGTTGGGATCAATGGGAGGCAGAGAATAGGTGGGATTGGTGGGGCCAGTCAGAGGTGGGATTTGCCGGTTCTCCAAACTACTCAAAATTTCCGCTACCGGTGGTTCTCCAGAACTGGTCAGAACCTGCTGAATACCACCTCTGGTTCTGACTGACATACACATTTGAGTTAAAGGCACAGTTAGGAAAATAACTCATTCCTAATTCAGGATCTTCCTGTGCCTTTCTCTGCACCTCGTGACAGCCCCTTTATCAAGTTTCAAAGAAGTTCACGACATTGTGATCACGAAGGTGTGGCCAATGGGATTCAGGAAGGGGAGGAAACTGGAGGTTTGGAACTCTAGCCAAGCTAGCAAGACCTCCTGACATTTATTAAAGAGCTAAAGGAAGGATCCACAGGAGAATGAAGCCAGGCATGCAGTAACTATTATTACTTTGAACAAATGCTATCCCTTTAAATTTCTCATTTAGCTTTTTCGGGAGCTCCTTGCGCAGGGGTAAGAAAGGATCTGTGCAATCAGCTCCACTCAATGAAGTATTGTTCTCTCACCTTTGAGAGCCAGAGTGCAAAATGCACCAAATGTCTCTCCTGTCTCACTTGTGATGGTTACAGTGTCTTTGTATTTCTGAGTTCACATCTTTCTTTAAAAAAACTGCATAATTGCTCTCTCTTAATACATATAGCACTCTGTGTCCCTTTGAATAAGGTAGCATTAAATCACCTCTGCAGACTTTTCAGAAGCTGAAGAGTTCCATCCTCAACTTTTCCCCCCAACCCTAGTTAGATAATCACATTTGAAAATGGCCAATTAAGATCCTACATAATTCACTAATTTGGCTTTCAGAGGATTGAAATGATCTCCTGGATTGACATGGGAACCCTGGAGGAAGGTTAAGAGGCGTGCATAAGTGCACCATCGTGCCTACTGTCCCAGTCCTGTTGTCCCCATTTATTCGTACCTATTTCCTGTATTCTTACTCATGTTTATACTTATACCTATTATCTTGTAAGCGATTGACAAATCAAATCAAATCAAATCAATCAATCAATCAATCAATCAATAAAAGATGGAAGCCCAATTTCAACTCAGGTGCTTGAGCAGTTGAAGTCTACCTTCCCTTGCATTTAATTCCTCCCTCAATGTGGAAAAAAACCACTCACAGATCTCACCAGCCTACTCAACGACATGCCTTTCTAGCGATTACATATCCAGTCCAAACTGAAGAAGAGAACTCGAGAAGCATCTTGGATGAGAAATGAAATGTTTTGAATTAAAAAAAACAAACTAAGAAAGTCCAGTTGCCTTTTGGGAAAAAAAAGCACCTTGTCAGACCTGGCACCACTTAAAATCTCTAAACGAAGCACAAGCAAGTGTGAGGTGGCAGCTGTCACCTCTTTGGGACAAGCATGGTCTGATGATTGAGAGCCTCCAGAGATATTTATCAAGTCCCAAGTCACAATCGGAATCAATAAAAAGAATCCAACCATCTGAACAGATCGTAAAGTAAATGAAAAATGCCATGTTTACCAACTAATGCTTCCTGTGTAAAGGGGAGGTGTCAAATTGTAATGCTTCCCATATCAAAAATAACTCCGCACATATGGAACACCTGACCACCTAAAAACATCTCCCCCAACTCCAGTATTCTCAAGACAGGTCAGTCTATAATTACCAGGCAGATAGCAATTAAGGGAGTCATAGTTTAACATAGGCTGTCACACTCAAGGCCCATGGGCTGGATCTGGCCTGTGATGTGGTCAGATCCAGGCCACAGGGCCATCCTGGAAAATGTAAGGAGCCAGCCGGCATCGTTTCAGCCCAGTCTACCCAATGTGAAAAGGAAACATCAGGCCAACGTGCCAGCTGGAAACATGCCAGCAGTTTGGAGAGTGGTGTCAAGCTGGCCGCACCCACCCAGTTGGCCACGCCTGGCTGCCATGCCTCCCCCCCCCCCCGCCGAGGTCAACCACAGCCCTGATATGGCCCTCAATGAAATTGAGTCTGACACCTCTGGTTTAACACAATGTTTCTCAATCTTAGAAGCTTGGAGATATGTGGACTTCAAGTCCTAGAATTATTGGGAGACATCTGGGAAGTTGGGGAATTCTGGAAGTTTGAAGATCACACATCACTGAGTTGCTGAAGCACTGCTCTAATGTATCTAGAGAGCACGAGGTAGAGAAAGATGGATACAGCAGGAGACAGATTTAGAAATGTCCCTACCATAACTATTTGGTGAACATTACATCCCAAGGGATGGCTTTTAAATAAACCGAAAGAAACTACTTCATGAAAGAAGGCAACATGTAATTCTGGGAGACATCTAAGATAGCCTTAAAGTCTTTAGCAATGGCTGGCTTACTCACCCGAGCGATCAGTTCTCCAACCATGCCAGTCCACGTTCCGTTCGCCTCAGGAACTCCATACACTCCATCTCCCACCAGGTGGATCTTGTAGTTGAAGCGCAAAATATCCGCGAGCTCCTTGAGCATGTCCACGCAGAAGCCTTCGTAGCGGTCATTCCCTTCCAGATCTTGATGGTTGCCCTTGAGCATTAAGTAAGGGTTTTCCTGCATCGAAACTGGGCAGCTGTCATTCTCATCTTAGCCACGGAGTTGCAACAGCACTGGATTCAGCACAAATCGGAAAGCAGGGGCGGGTGATATGAGGGACTCATTGGGAATTTCTGGGAAGGGGAACAAATCTCGGGGATAGAGTTACACCAGGCTTTCAAGTTATCTGGAGGATGCAGTAAGAGCTAGCTAGATCCAAATGAACAGATGTTCCCAGGTTTGGCAGACAGACAACGATCTCATTTTATGCAAGCAAGAGTCTTGTCAGAAATGTGGGAGCGTGTGGGCCATAAATGTCACCTGGCATATGGGGGACAATATGGTAGGGTGCAATACAAACTAGGGATAAGATGCACAGCTCCAGCAAGCAGGTGGTACTGAAGGATGTTTGACAAATGCTCTACTAGCACCCAGCACTAAAGATGAGAAGGGGTATCTCCAGTTCAGCAAATGGCCCTGATAGTTTAGCCAGCATGATGTTGGTCTGGAGTGGCAATAGAGCAATACTTGAGAACTAGATACTTCTATTCCTTGAATAGTAGCATCATTGCTACTGTGGGGCACCTTGGCACTTGCTCCTAGTTGAAGAAACTTCACAGGAAAGCCAATCATTTCCCCTGAGTGTAATTCTGACAGGCAATAACTTAGCTGATGGAATTGCTTGTAAGTTGCCCAGAGTTGCTTTAGGCGGCCATATAAATTTCTCAAATAAATGAATGAATGGAAGAACCGATCTTACTAATCTGGGAAAGATGTCAGTCAAGATGCAAACTACTGCTGGACTTAATTCTCCATGGATGGAAATCCATATTTTGGAGAACTTAGAAATAGTGGACAACTGAAGAGACCAAAACAAACAACAACAACAACAACAACAACAACAAAAATACTTGGCCACAATGGGAAATGAGCAAAGTTGTTTTCGATGTCATGGAAACATCTCCTTAGGTTATCCAAGGTCACTCAGATTGCATAATCCTTACTTCAACAAGATGTCCTAGACAAATGGAAGGTGACTTCTCCATCTTTATCACTAAACTTGATCTAATCCAAATCATATTGGAGAAGGATGGAAAAGTGGGATGTAAATGGATCCCATTTCAAGTTTCATTCTTGCTCGTACTGGATGTATCAAAAATAGATTTCTGCACAACAAAGCAATGAAAAATGAAATAACTTCTGCACATTAGCAATTGGATTGTATGTTCCTTCAAGAGTTTCATAAATAGTCCTATGCATTAAATCAGGGGTGTCCAACCTTGGCAATTTTAAGACTTGTGGACTTCAACTCCCAGAGTTGGACACCCCTGCATTAAATGATAGCATGCATTAAATGATAGCATGCTGAACACTTTTCCCCAAACTGGTGTGCTCCAGAGGTACTAGGATTACAACTTTCAGTGTTCCTGGTTAGCAGTCTGGTTCTTGCAAGCCTAACAGGTCTACGAGGCCACCAAGTTGGGGGGAAAGCTGGTATAGAGGACAATGAGAGGCCACATTTCAACTGCCTGAGAAGAAAAGGGGTTCTTCTGACCCTCTATGCTTACCAGGATGGTGGTGACAAGAAGCGTGGTGTTGAAGAGGCTTTCTGACATGTTGGTTGAGAAGATCTGATTATCCATCGAAAGGCCTTTTGTAACATGCCAGTGACCGATCTACAAAGAGGAAGAGAAAAACGGTGAGTTATCAAAATAGGCCTGCTTCTGCCATATGAGCAGTCTGGCTGACCATACAGACAATTCTGCAAAACGCAGCAGTCAATGCTTCGTTGACCTTACAATACATCCCACCGGCATTATGTTGGAGAACTCAGCTATAGTTGGGCCTTATCAAGCTTTGTCATAACCCCATTAAAAAAAAAAAAATATCTGGGGATTGCTCCAAGTGTTCCACCATATAGAAACCCTTATGTTTAGGATAAAAGGAAGCATCTTGGAACATAACAGATTAACAGTTGGAAGGGACATTGTCTAGGCCATTCAGATTGGACAAATGGTATCCAATCTCTTCTTCTTTCTTTTTAACATTTTATTGAATAAATTGTTTAAAAACACTGGACACGTTGAAATTGTTTTTGTCTTACATGTTATAATATATATCTTATATACATTTATACATATTGTATCTTTATACATTTAATTTTCCTTCATTACATCACCCACCATCTCAATTAGAGCTTAATCACATAATCTTGGATATCCCTTCTACAGATCCTATTCCTCTTTTTTATTTTGAGCCCTTCCTTTCTGTTCCCACCAATGATAAAATTTGTTCCAAATCTTGTAATATTCTGACTCAGGCTTGTCTTTCATTTCTAGAGTAAGTCTGTCCATTTCAGCACATGTCAAAAACTTGTTTATCACCTCATCCTTATTAGGAACTTCTCTATCCTTCCATTTCTGGCAAACATCATTCTTGCTGCCATAATCACATGGATTATTAAAATAAGTCTCTTCTTTGCTATGTTTCTGTCATAATTCCCAATAAGAAGAATTCTGGTTTATAGACTATTTTAAGTCCCATCATCTCCTATAGCCACGTCAAAATCATGCCAAAACTTCTGTGATTTTTTTTACAGGCCCACCATGTATGATAATATGTACCTCATTCTTGCATACATAATTCTTCCAGCAATTTGGTGACTGATTTTTATATATTTTAGCCAGTCTTGCTGGCGGGAGATGCCAACTGATAAAACATCTTGTACAGGTTGTGTCCAATCTCTTCTTAAAAACTGCCAATGTTGGAGCACCCACAATTTCTGGAGGTAAGTCATTCCACTGATTAATTGTTCTCACTCTCAGAAAATTCCTCCTTCGTTCTAGGTTGGGTCTCTCCTTGATTAATTTCCATCCATTGTTCTGCCTTCAGGTGCTTTGGAGAATAACTTGACTCCCTCTCTTCTTTGTGGCACCTCCATAGATATTGGAACACTGATATCATATCACCCCTTCTTTTCATTAAACTAGACATACCCAATCCCTGCAACCGTTCTTTAAACTTTTTAGTCTGTAATCCCCTTTGTTGCTCTTCTCTGCACTCTTTCGAGAGTTTCAACATCTTTTTTCAATGGAAGCATTGAGATCAGTGTAAGGAGCATGTTGTTTCTGAAACATTGCCCCTCATGTGAGGTTGGCCCCAACTCTCCTCTCTTTTCATAAGGGCCTAAAGAGCTGGCTCTGCCAGTTGGTTTGGGGCCCCAGTGAAGGAACAACAGAACGGATGTGGTTGATCGAGTAACAACATATCCCATCTCCCTACTCTGCCTCAGCCCTCCCCATGTGTTCTTCAGTTGTAATGTTTGTTTTTAATTATTTATGTTTTAATATGTATACTGTACTTCCCGGAAAATAAGACTGGGTCTTATATTAATTTTTGGTCCAAAAAGATGTATTAGGGCTTATTTTTTGGTTAGTTCTTATTTTCTGGAAAACATGGACATATTTTTAATGAGTGTAAGCTGTCCAGGGTTACCCTATGGTAAGATGGATGGCCAATAAATTTTATACATGAAATAAATAAACATACCTCTAAGCCAAGATTAGCTTTTCAGCTCCTCAACTGCCGAGGTGTACCCTAGTAAGATGCTTTGTTATAAAAGCACATTTTCCATGGTTCTCTTTGGTTACTAATGACTGTAGCCTCCTTTCTTCTATAATTGCTTCCAAGAGATTAATTAACCCTTTGTTAATGATATCACTCAAGCTAATCAACCCCAATCATGCCAATAGCCAGTCTAAGCCATTTCTATCTTGGCTTCTGTTTTGTTCTTCTTCTAATTAATTTACGCTCTCTGGTGGAGAGTGGAACGAAGCCATAAATCCTTTCTTATAATACACTGCTTTTGTGGGTTGTCATTTTTTTCAACCCACAAGATTGAGGAGTCCTGAGTTTCCAATGCTACCAATTTCGGAGACCCGGTTTTAAGACTGACCTTATTGCTTTATAGGTGACCCAGATGGACCTGCTAAGATGCAACAGATAGGAGACAAGACATGAGATCATTTTGCAAAGACAACCTTCGAAGAACCCCCAAATTGCTAATGATACTTGCTGGAGCTTCCAACCCCCTGAAGAATGAAAAGGTTATGTTTATTTATTTATTTTGCCTTACAGCTGTCAGCCCACTACAGCAAAATGGAGATGCCCAATTTTTCCATATATTCAGTACTTCACATCTTATTCTCTCTCCAAGCACTATGGATATTATGGTGGAGTTCAGTCTTGATATCGTCCATTCTCTTTAAGCACATCAACTTATCAAGTGGTATAACTTTCATTGTGAGATCACAGACAGACAGAGGAGCAATTTAGGATGACAACTATGGGAAGACCTATAGGATGAGAACAAAGGAATACGGCACTCGTCAACAAGTTGAAATTTGCTTTCTTTGGCTGGTGCAAACATCTTAACAAAATTGCTCTTTTAACAACTCGAAATCCCACTTTGGCTGATACAATAATCAGTTTAAGTGGATTTTTAAACTCAATTAACTGAACAAGTAATGAGGATATTAAGACTCTGGTCTGGCGAGATTAGGTGAGTGTTATCTATGTTGGAACAAAGTTTTTGGAGAACCAAAGAGATTTCTCTCCAACTGCGTTGTGGATTGCATTTCTTTTCATTTCTTGAAAAAATGAGAAAGGTGATACAGAATTAAAGTCCAATCATGTACAATTAAGTTTTCTTGAAAGGCTAAAATTGCGGTCGTAAGTCGTGATCTACTTTTATTGGCTTCCTGATTTAAAGTTTGTAAGTTAAGTTTTCTGCTGTTTGATCAGCCGTTTTATTCTTTTTTTCCCTCCCATAGTGTTTAGCTCTGTTATTAATGTGTTTTATCTGTCAGATATCTTGGATGCTATTTATATTGGAAGTCATTGTGCAAGAAATTATGCAAAACGAATATTTCCATGCATGCCTGTTCTCAGGGCTTGGCGGGAGGGGAAAATCATCAATTAAGTGGGACTTAGAAAGGGTGCAATCTTATAGTATTGGTTTCAGTAGCTAAGCAGCGGTGCTCAACCATGGCGACGTTAAGACTTCTGGACTTCAACTCCCAGAATTCTCCAGCCAGCATTGGCCAACCTTGGCCACCCTTGACCTACACAATATTACTAAGAGATCCTACAATGTCTTCTCAGTAACTTTTACACATTCTGCACGGTAGATTAACATTAGAGTCGGGACTCTGCAGTTGCCTCTTCATAGATTAAGACGCCTAACTACAATGTAATATCCCTCGCCCGTGGCTATATTGCCCCTCGGACACAGAGCCTTTCTTTCTGGCCCCTTCCCCTCTTTCCCCAGCCATTTAAAAACAGATTTGCTTTAATTTTGACAGCCCTCTTAAGTCCATAATTTGTACTTTCCCTGCTGGCCTGCCCAAATTAATTGACTATCATGGCGGCCTCCTCTGACCCTTGCTTGTGCAATTATCATTGCTAAATACATCTATGCTAAATACATCTGTGCCTCAAGGTTATCCCATAATGTTCTGGGCTGGTGCTGGCTTGAGGCTCCTTCACTCAGTGACAATGGCATGGCAACATTCCTAATAGAGATCCTTCCCTGCCTTCTGTTGCTGAAGGTGAAAGTGTCCAAGAACATAAGAGTGTTAAGTTCTGTGCATGGGTGCAAGGAGCGGAGACGAGGCAGTGAACAGTGAACTTCAACTCTTTATTAATCATAATGAACAGAGCCCAAACCCTAGGGCAGCAGCAGCCCTTTTATAGGCTGGCCGCTGTCCCATTAGCCAATGAGAAACATGGAAGTGTTAAACCCTTGAACCAATGAGAGTTGGCCCGTTAACAGCCAATCAGACTTCCCAGAAAGGACCAATCCGATGTCGCTATTATCGGCCAATCAGAAGTGCAGGATTAGAACCCTGCTTTTCCTTAAGGTTGTTAAAACTTTATTAAACGCCTTTATTAGTTCATAACACCGAGCATACAATTTTTCTCTCTCTTCCTCTCTGTCCCTCCTTCTCTGTCCCAATTTTTCTCTCTCTCCCTCTTTCCCTCTCTCTCCATGTCTCCACCTCTCTCCTTCCCTCTCTTTTCTCTCTCTCTCTCTTTCTCCCTCCCTCCCTCTTTCTTTCTCCCCTTTCTCCCTCCCTTACTTTCTCTCTTCTCCCTCCCTCCCTCTTTCTTTCTTTCTTTCTTTCTTTCTTTCTTTCTTTCTTTCTTTCTTTCTTTCTTTCTTTCTTTCTTTCTTTCTTTCTTTCTTTCTTTCTTTCTTTCTTTCTCCTCTCTCCCCCCCCTCTCTTTTCCTGTGTCTTCTGTGAAGACATCCCAGAACATTAAAGCATAGAATTTCTCTCCCTCTCGTTCACTCTCTTCCTCTTCCCCTCCCACTCCTTTTTTCTCTCTCCCTCTCCTCCTCTTCTCTCCTCTCCTTCTCCCTCCCTCTCTTTCTCCTCCCTATCTCTCCACTCTCTATCTCTCCCCCCCCCTTCCTGTGTCTCTTGTGAAGACATTCAGGAATATTAAAGCATAAAACTTCTCTCCCTCCCTCCGTTTCTCTCCCTCTTTCCCTCCCTCCCTCCCTCCTTCTCTGCCTCCCCCGCCTCTCTCTTTCCCTCCCTTCTTTTCTCTCTCACCATCTTCCTGATAGTGAAGTATTATTCTCACTGCCCACATCACTCCCTCCACCCCAATAAGGAAGTATCTAAATCAAGTAAAAAACAGAAGAGGCATAAAAATCATATGTCCAGAGAAGGAAGAGTGGTGATCATCATTTTAACCTCACAGTTATTATTTCCCTTTGGATTAAAACATGCATTCCTGTCAGGGGAGGAAGATTTAACCAGGAGGAGGTTAACAGTTTTACCCTGTGCTGTGGTTCCAGTTGGACCAGATGGTGGTATTCAATTTTTTTTTTTACTACTGGTTCTGTAGGTGTGGCTTGGTGGGCGTGGCTTGGTGGGCGTGGCAGGGGAAGATTACTGCAAAATCCCCCTTCCATCCCCACCCCACTAACCTGCTTTCCAGCTCCGTTCTCCTGTGCAGGGCAACCAAAGAAGACCCAGCCAATCAGCTGGGACATGGGAGGCGGAGAATAGATGGGGGCGGGGCCAGTCAGAAGTGGTATTTGCTGGTTCTCTGAACTATTCAAAATTTCCACTACTGGTTCTCCAGAACCAGTCAGAACTGACTGAATACCACCTTTGCTGCAACTCCAAGTCCAATTGACCCCGAGGTAATATGACCCCTGCCTGCATTCTCTGTGTTCACCAGAGATGAAAAACATGAGTTTCCATTACTTAAGGCTGTTAAAAACACCTTGAACGGAGGCCTTGAATGGAGCCAAAGCAATCCTATGGCTACAGAGAGACTTGAAATAAAAATAAGCCCATTTTGTGCTCCTAGCGACTTTTGTCAAGGCAAGTCCTCCTTCCCCTCCAAGGGGAAAAATAATTATCATTTGTTCCTGAAGCTCCTTGTCGTTGGCTTATGGGACAACAAAGAGAAGAAAAGGTTCAGCACAAGAATGGATGGGATAATTAGGCCAGGAACTCCTTGTCGATCCAAATAACTTCACATCTCACCCTCCCAAATACCAATCCGGCACAGATAACAAGCTGCCAAAATTCTGGGTGGGAAATAGTGTCTGGCTTGAGAAGGAACGACAGTGGAAATTTGGAGTTTCAGAATAATGTAAGAGGCATTTCATTTGAGCCTGGCGGAAAGAGGCGTGTAATAGACTGGAGAATTCCTACTGGAGCTTCCGGTTACTAGCAACAGCAGCTGCTAAAAATATATATGAGTACAAGGTTGCATTTCTGATTTAGTTCATTCGGATGATAAAATGTTTCTTCAGGTTGGAAAGAATTCCCCTCCCATGGAGGTACGTAGTTATCTGCCTTCTCCTAACACAGATCCTTGACCATTCTTTCTTTCTTTCTTTCTTTCTTTCTTTCTTTCTTTCTTTCTTTCTTTCTTTCTTTCTTTCTTTCTTTCTTTCTTCTCTTCTTTCTGCTCTTTTTTTCTTTCTTTCTTTCTTTCTTTCTTTCTTTCTTTCTTTCTTTCTTTTCCTTTCCTCCCTTTCTTTCTTTCTTTCTTTCTTTCTTTCTTTCTTTCTTTCTTTCTTTCTTTCTTCTCTTCTTTCTGCTCTTTCTTTCTTTCTTTCTTTCTTTTCCTTTCCTCCCCTTCCTTCCTTCTTTCTTTCTTTCTTTCTTTCTTTCTTTCTTTCTTTCTTTCTTTCTTTCTTTCTTCTTTCTCTTCTTCCCTCCCTCCCTTCTTTCTTCTCTTTCTCTTTCCTTCCTTCCTTCCTTCCTTCCTTCCTTCCTTTTCTTCTCTTCTTCCCTCCCTCCCTTCTTTCTTCTCTTTCTCCCTCCTTCCTTCCTTCCTCTTTCTTTCTTCCTTCTTTCCTTCCTTTTCTTTCTCCTTCCCTCTTTTCTTCCTTCCTTTCCTCCTCTCCTCTCCTTCCTTCCTTCCTTCCTTCCTTCCTTCCTTCCTTCCTTCCTTCCTTCCTTCCTTCCTTCCTTCCTTCCTTCCCTCCCTCCCTCCCTCCCTCCCTCTCTCCCTCCTTCCTTCCTTCACAATTTATTGGTGCCCTATCTTACCGCAGGATAATAACACTGTTAGCAATGACAATGTGTTTTTCCTGGTTTGGGTGTGTCTTGTTTCACTGCATGAATCTAGTCACTGTCATTTCTAAACCATGACTCTTGGTTTAGCATGTTGCAGAAACATACCCAATTGTCATTTACTTACTAAATCATGGTTAAATGCCATGGTTGAGCCCAGTCACTGTTTTGGGTTTCCAACAGTTTTTTTTAGCCCTACTGTGAGATGCATCGAGTTTGGGGCTGCAAAACAGTTGCTCTTCTGCTCAGATAATATTAGGACCACCTGAGCTAAAATGGGAGCCAAACCACGTGACTTAAACTCAATTCTGATTCTACCAAACCAAATGAACATCCACTCTAAATTTTTTTTTAAAAAAAAAAGATTTGATAGGCTCTTTCTTTTCTAAGTAGCAGCCAAGGCAATGCGTTGGCATTTTTCTGCAAGCTGAAAAAGCTACTTGGGTGGCTGGAGAATTCTTCTTAAATACACTTAGCCAGCTTTGACTAAACCCAAAACCATGTTGAGGCCTGCTATGTAAATATATTAAATATTCAATCACTGAATGCTGCTGGCCATCAGCGGGAAAGAGCAAGGATGAGAAACCTTAAGCACAGCTAATTTGCCGGTTGCTAGGATTTGGGCTGAGCTTCAAAATTCATTGAATTTTTGAGCAGAGCTGATGAACAGGGAGTGCAGGCAAAAAAAAGAGAAGGAAATTTTAAAAAAATAAGAAAACAGTTAAAAAAAAGCACACAACACCCAACCAGGGAAGCAGAGATTATCCACGTCTTTAAAAATAATATCAAACAATACAGATAACCCTTGATTTACAACAGTTCATTTAGTGATCATTCAAAGTTACAATGGCACTGAAAAAAAGTGACATGACCATTTTGGTGTGAGGATTAATTTTACACCACTTTTTTCATTGCCGTAAGTTGGGCACTACCTGTATATAGATACCAGCTTTTTCCTCTTTAGGGTTTAACATTTTTATTGAGTTATAAAATATTGTAAGATACAAAACACAAAAGTAAACAGGAAAACAGTGGGGAGAAAGAAGAGGAAGAGAAGTGAGAAAGAATAAGAAAAGAAAGAAAGAAAAAGAAGAAGTGACTTTTGACTCTGTTGCAGTAAAATAAGGCATTACCATCAAATCCCAACTTTTTGCTTTTTCATAAGAATATGAATAGAATAGAATAAATTCTTTATTGGTCAAGTGTGGTTGGACACACAAGGAATTTGTCTTGGTGCAAATACTTTCAGTATACATAAAAGGAAAGATATATTCATCAAGAATCATCAGGTACAACACTTAATAGTAGTCATAGGGTACAATAAACAATCAAATTATTCTAGGAAACAGTCAATATAAATTGTAAGGATTCAAGCGACAAAGTTACAATCATACAGTCACAAGTGGGAGGGGATCGGGTGATAAGGAATGATGAGAAGAAGATGTTTCTACAAAGATCTATCAATCTACTCGGTAAAACCTCAAATCAAACTCTCATTCTTTTCCACTTCAAGCATGACGTTCAGAAGCGGTTTCCATGTGGAAACAAAAGTACTTCTATTTTTAGCGTTTTCCTCTTTAATCATTCAGTTAACAGTGTTTTTGTTTCTGGAGGCCAGGCTGAAGAATCCTCCAAACCAGGGGGCTCCAACCTTAACAACTTTAGGACGTGTGGAGTTCAACTCCCAGAGTTCCTCAGCCAGGTCCACAAGTCCAAAGCTGTCCACAAGTCTTAAAGTTGCCCCCTTTGGAGACCCCTGCTCCAAACTGCCCCTTTTTTCCCCATGCAGTTCATCTCTGGTGAGTCATCACTAAAGGTTCTAGATCAGGAGTGTCACATTAAGGGTGCTTAGATCCAGCCCACAAGGCCAGCCTGGAAATAACAAAGGACTGGCCAACAGTGTCTCTGCCAGCAAAAATGGAGCTTGGGAGGGGGGGCACACGGTGTCCCTGCGCCCCGTTTTCACTGGCAGAGGGCTATGCAAACAAACTAAAAACAAAAAACGAGAAATGTTTCCCCTTTTGAGCATGCAAGAAGGGGCAGGAAAGGAGAAAGGGAAAGAGAAAAGGCAAAGGAAAAGAAGGGAAGATGGAAAGAGAGCAAGGAAGGAAAAATAAGGAAAGAGGGGAGGAAAGAAGAAAGGAGGAGGAAGAGGGAAGGAAAGGAGAAAGGCAAAGAGAAAAGGAAAAGGAAAAGAAGGGAAGATGGAAAGAGAGCAAGGAAGGAAAAATAAGGAAAGAGGGGAGGAAAGAAGAAAGGAGGAAGAAGGAAAAATAAGGAAAGAGGGAAAGAAAGAAGAAAGGAGGAGGAAGAGGGAAGGAAAGGAGAAAGGGAAAGAGAAAAGGAAAAGGAAAAGAAGGGAAGATGGAAAGAGAGCAAGGAAGGAAAAATAAGGAAAGAGGGGAGGAAAGAAGAAAGGAGGAGGAAGGAAAAATAAGGAAAGAGGGAAAGAAAGAAGAAAGGAGGAGGAAGAGGGAAGGAAAGGAGAAAGGGAAAGAGAAAAGGCAAAAGGTACCCACCATGGTTTTAGGCGTATTGGGGGAATGCTGGGGTCTAGCCTGAAGGAAATAGGGGGCCCTCGGTACTTGCCTAGGGTGCCGTCGAACACTTCCTGGAAATCCCGTGCAAGTTGCTCTTCCCAGTCGGCATCTGCGACATGGTTGATGCCCGTAACCTCGATCCTGAGTGGTGTGAACCATTGTAGTCCCAAAAGGCTGGGGCGGTCTCGGTCCACGATCGTCAGGGGAAGCTTTGCTGTGCGGCCCTTGAAGGTCACTTTGAACTGTCCAGTTCCGACTACTGGGATGCGGTTCCCCTGGTAGTCTCTGAGGATTAGTTTCTGGGTTTCCAACCTCCCCTTGTGGATTTCTGGCACCAAACACCTGATTTCTTGCCAGGCAACCATGGAGAGGTAGGACCTGGAGTCCACCTCCATTTTGCATGGTTCGTCTTCGATGCCCACTTCCACGTATACCTTTCGGGCGTCTGTGGTTGATGAGCGGCCGATGACGACCGTCTGGTGGGTTTCCTCTTTCTGCCGGTTTTCGCCGCTTCATCAGTTCCGTCCATCTCGGTTCCAGCGATTTTCGGCTTGGCGGTCTCTGGCCCTGGGGGGGGGGTGCCGTCTTGTCTCCGGTTGCTGCGATCTCGCCGACGGGGGCTGTAGGCTTTTCTCAGTCAGCAGACTCGGGCGATGTGACCTTTTTTATCGCAGTGTCGGCAAATTGCATCGAAAAACCAGCACTCTGATCGAGGATGGTTGCCTCCGCACCCGGCACATGTGGTCCCCGACTTATGACTCCGCCGATCACGCTGCTCTCGTCCCATCTGGAGCCGATGTATTTCTTCTTCCTTGTCCGTGGTGTCGGAGGCGGAGTGGAAGTTGCCATGATGGGTGGTGGTTTCCCAGTGGCTTGCTTCTGGGTGGGCCACAGTCGTCCGGCCCATTTCGGTGGTCGTGGTGCATTCCCCGGTGTCCGGTCTCCGCATTCGATTCGCTGATTTCCGGGTTGCTTCGGCTGCGGTGGCTTCAGCGAGGGCGTCGGCGAGGGCGATGTCGCCTTTTGCCATCAGCCGGCTTTGTAGGACTGGGTCTCTGAGTCCGAGCATGACACGGTCCCGCAAAGCCTCGTCCATGTCCGAGAACCCGCACATGCCCCCTAGGCTCCGTAGATCAGCCACAAAGTCGCTGATGCTCTCACCTGATCTCTGGTCCCGCCAGTAGAAATCGTGCCACCTGATGAGGGTGGGCACGGCGGGGGCATAGTGGTTTCGCAGCAATGGCTCGAGGTCGGCCCAGTCCATCTCCTTCACGTCCCCGGGTTTTGCGAGAGCTTTTGTCATCTTGAACACTGCGGGCCTGCAGTGTGTAAGAAAGATAGTTCTTTTCTTCTGCCCGGTTGCATCCTTCAAGTTGCTACTTTCAAGGAACATTAGGAATCGGTCTGTGTACGATTCCCAGTCTTCGGCAGCTGGGTTAAAAGGTGCGGGCGGTGCGATGCTGGCCATCTCGTCGGTCTCGTTTCCTCAGGACACGTGCTTGATGGGGTTAGTCTCGGGATCCCATCCTCGTCGCCAGTGTCGTGTCCGTTGCGGAAAGGAGACTAGGAGTCAGTGACTGAGTTCAGCTCTTTATTGGGTCCCGAGATTGGCTCGGGATTCAAGGGGAAAAACAGCGGCTTTTATTCTCTGGCCGCGGCGGCTGCGGCCAATGGCACCGCTTTGAACCTCCCGCGATTAGTTTCCACCAATCGTGGGGGATTCGTTACGGGCCAATCAGTGCGGCTCACTCGGCCAATCAGATCGCCGTGCGCTTTGGCCAATCACAGCGCAGTGCTTGCAAATATGCTAATGACTGTACAGAACAGCTTCTTCTCCCACCACCAAAGCATTTCCCTCTTCTATTATTTATCAGCCCACTGCATTATTTAAGCCACCATACCTCATAAATGCACGGCACAGAGCTCGTGTTTATTCAGCGCTTTGAGTATGTAAAGCATTATAATGCTGTCGTTAATAATGCAACAGGCTCGAAAACCTGCAGCTCGAACAGGAAAACACAATTGGTGTTCTTTGTTTTTTTTTGCTGCCTGACCTGTCACTGTGGAACAGGAGCCAAACCAGTAAGAATCTTTATCTTTATGATTTATATTGTTTTATTTAGTTTCCTCAGGTGATTTGATTGCTTATTAAGTATCCTATGACTATCACTAAGTGTTGTATCTTATGATTCTTGATTAATATATTTTGTATGTACATTGGGAGCTTATGCACCAAAGAGAAATTCCTTGTGTGTGTAATTACACCTGGCCAATAAAGAATTCTATTCTATTGTATTCTATTCTATTCTACTTTATTCTACTCTATCCGTTCTTTCCCTATTCTGTTCTATTCTATTCTGTTCTGTTCTATTCTGTTCTGTTCTGTTCTGTTCTGCTCTATTCTATTCTATTCTATTCTATTCTATTCTATTCTATTCTATTTCATTCCATTCCAATCATTCTTTCCTTATTCTATTCTTTTCTATTCTATTCTATTCTAATCTACTCTACTCTATTCATTCTTTCCTTATTCTATTCTATTCTATTCATTCTTTCCCTCTTCTACTCTACTCTACTCTATTATTCTAGTCATTCTTTCCTTATTCTATTCTATTCTATTCTATTCTATTCTATTCTATTCTATTCTATTCTATTCTATTCTATTCTATTCATTCTTTCCCTATTCTATTCTATTCTATTCTATTCATTCTGTACTCTACTGTACTCTACTCTGCTCTGCTCTGCTCTAGTGGGATAAAAGAAGTCAGCTTAGAGACATGGACCATACATTCCTTGATGACACCGCAAACCAACCAAGACAAGAGGCAATAGATGGAAACTGATCAAGGAGAGATCCAACCTAGAACTTAGGAGAAATTTCTTGATAGTAAGAACAATTAATCAGTGAAACAACTTGCCTCTGGAAGTTGTAAATGCTCCATCACTGGAGGTTTTTAAGAAGAGATTGGATAGCCATTTGCTCAGAATGCTACAGAGACTCCTGCTTGAGCAAGGGGTTGGCCTGGATGACCTCCAAGGTCCCTTCCAACTCCATTCTTCTGTAGTCTGACTCTTTACATAGTTTGGCTTTGCCACAGAAGGACGGAAGCTGGTCAGACAGTGGTTGAGCCCTTCCTCCATTTTAAGCGGAGTTGAAAGAGCCTGTTAAATTCACCTCAATCTGGCCATGGGTCAGCGGAGCGAGCAACTTCCCGAGCAACAGAACGGAATCTTTATTTAATTTGAACTGGAATTGCTTAGTGAAGTCGCTGAGAGACTTTTGAAAGGAAGTCATTTTAAGGCTGCAAAGATGCCACAATCACTTCCAACGGAAATTGCTCTAAAGCTGCCTTATACGTAGGACGCCTGGTTCCACTTTTTCTCTCATTTGTAGCACCCTGACAGATTTGAAGCTGTCCTGAAAGATGCCAGGTGAAAGCTGGTTCTTATTCTGCTCCTTTTGTGTCTCGTATCTCCCACAGGTGTACATTATTTGCAAAGACAATATCTGTATCTGGCACTCTTTCCACCAGGATAAAATTCACCCCCACCCCCAAAAAGTTATCTTGAATATTTTAGCAACAGAAGAACCAAATGAGTTAGATCAAGAAAGGAGTTTCCAAAACTCATAATCAGCATAAAGTGACAGCCAACAAAACAAAGGACATTTTTAAAGGAACCGTGACATCAAGAACGAAAGTCACAACACAAAGAAACAGGTAGTGCTGAACTCAGAGTACAAAGGGTAAAAGCTAAAAAAAAAGGTATTTATTTACCTGTCTGAAGCCATTCCTGGTGTACTGCAGGATTTTCAGAGCATAGTTTGATCGTTGGCCTTTGCTGTTGAACTCTATGTGGCCAGTGAGACCTTCCAATTCTACCTGTCCAAGAGAGGGTGAGTTGCAGCACCAGATAGAAACTCTTGAGTCTGAAGGACAGAGGCCCTACGCTTCTCATGTCAAGCCAGAAAGGAAAACATAGTCTCGTAATGTAACACCTTAGATCTTGGACCTATAAGGTCCTTTCCAGCCCTACGATCCTACAAGACTGCAATTCTATATTTCTACGGTCTCTATAAAAACTACCGGGAAAAAAATCTGTTGCTGCTCACAGTGGTGAGAAATTTCAAGTCAAGAAGGAAGTTTTTGGACAAGTCACCAATGTGAGCAGCTGAGAGGACAGGGAAGTCTAGACCACCTGCATTCTGGGGTGGGGCTGCTGGCGGTTCGCAGGGGTTCAGGAGAGTCTCTAGCTAAGATTCTGTGCAGTTTGGAGAACTCCCCAAATCCCACTCTTGGCTGGCCCCACCCATCATGCCCCTCCCCTCCCAAGAGTCCCCACCTGGCCCATTTTGGATGCAGGTAAGTGCAGGCCACGCACAGAGACTCAGGGAGGGCAAAAAAATGGGCATCCTAGAAGTTCGGGAAGGCCAGAAACCGGTCTTTTTCCAGCTTCCAGAGAGCCATTTTTTGCCTTCCTGGAGGTTCAAAAAAAGACTGGAGCCCTGGAAGGGTAAATACCCCCCCCCCCTGGCCATAATGCAGGAGGCCAACTAGGCCACGCCCACCCAGCAACCAGGCAGAGAACCCATTGCCAAAATATTTGAAGCCCACCCCTGCCTGCATTGTCACAAGATGGTGACCAAGCCCCCTTTCTTTCTGGCCTCAACAGCTGGTCTGCCTCTTTCAGTACCTTCTGCAGAGATCTTTGTTCCCATCATGGTAGCTGTGAGTTGCACTGTCAAAAGTGAGTGCTCAATTCAAACACCTTGCCTGGGACTTGAGGGGAAGCCATTACATGGCTGGGTAGCCCAGGTGTCACATTGGGTTATGTGAAAATGAAGCATGAGGGTGCAAAGGTCTGGTAAATACAGATAACCACACTCTCCTAATTGTTGACAAAGCATTAGATTACTGATTTTCCAGCAATACAGATCCCATGTAGGAGAAAATAGAACCATAGCAATTTCTATTAGAGATTTATTTTTTTCCGCAGAATGCAAAGCCACAAGCGAGCTTCTGATGGACACGTCAAGTGACTAGTCCATCATCCAAAGCCAAAATAAGAAAGAGTCTCCTTTGTTCAGATGGATACAAGTCATATCCTGTGCCATATTCAGCAGGGCAAACCCCAACCAAGACCCAATGAAGCCAGCATAGAACTTGTATTTACTGACAGACATCCTTTCCAATAAAAGGACATTGTTCCCCCAGCCAAGCAACCATAGATTCAGGTCCACTAGGAACTTGAAAACATCTTAGCTTGTTGCCTATGTGAGATTTGGAGAAGGTCTGCCAAATAGACGATGGATGCATGAGAAACCATCATTAAAAAAAATGCAAACTTACAGTACATTCTTTGAAGGTCTTACTCTCAGGATCAAAGTTGGCAAACACCCTAGAACAAGGTGTCCAACTGTGGCAACTTTAAGACTTGTGGATTTCAATTCCCAGAATTCCTCAGTGTCAGGTTCCAAGTAATGCAACCACCATAAAATGAACTCCAAGGCATTTCAATTCCTCAAAGAACAAGTTTATTAAGGTACATCATCTCGGCACTAACTAGTGGAAAGCCAGTATTGAAAGTTTCCCTGCTTTCCACATCACTATAACTAGGGTTTTCTCAATTTTCCAAAACAATATGTCACATTGTCCAACCGGGATGTGAAATGGTTGCCTGGTTGAATTCTCCTTCCTCTGGCCAGACAGCCTTTGGAACATGACTGACTCATCGTCCAGCTATGTTGTTGTGGCTGAAACTCCATCCACCTCAGTTCTCCTTCCTTTCAGCTCCCAAGTGTGTCAAACTGAATTTACATGTGTAACCCAGATCCACCATCTAACCAAATTCAGACTTGACACTCAGCCACTTCAACTTCTGGGAGTTGAAATCCACAGGTCTTAAAGTTGCCAAGGTTGGACATTGCTGCCCTTGAACCTATGTCCAACCAATGGATGTTGTCTTCTTGATCCTTTGTTCCTATTCTTCCACTGAAACCAGTTGCTTGGTACATGTTCTGCCCCTCCAGTTCTGCCTATCTCTGTGTTAAGGTAGGCACTGCCTGTGTTTTTGTCGAGGAAGCAGAGATGCAGAAGTGCCAGCCATGGCAAGCAAGAGGCAGGGAGACTTACTTCAAGTAAGTAAGGTCAAGCTGATCAGAAGACAAAGAGGGGCTTCCACGGGTTTGAGTAACTTAAGTAACTAATGCTAGGAGGCATCTTCTAGAACATTGTTCTGGCAACTTTACAATGTTAGACTTCAATATGCTGGCTAGGGGATTCTGGGAGTTGAAGTCCACATATCTCAAAGTTGTTAAGGTTGAGAAATATTGTTCTAGAGCAGAGGTGTCAAACTTAATTTCAGTGAGGGCCGCATCAGGGTTGTGTTTGACCAGGGGCCAGGATGGGTGGGGCCAGCATGACATCACTCAGGTTGGGGTGCCTGTGGGGGCCCAAGCTCTCAGTCAGCAAAAATGGGCTACCAAGCTCCGTTTTAGGCTGTGACAGCCTCCTGCAATCCTCCGCCAGCGAAAATGGAACTTGGGTCGTGAGCTCCATTTTCACTTGCAGAGGCATCACAGGCCAGTCCTTTGCTGTTCCCTCTGTGGAGGTGCCCCCACAAGGCATATCTAAGCACCCCATGGGCTGGATCCAGCCTCCCGGGCCTTGAGTTTGACACCCCTATTCTAGAGGGATATGGAACAAACTGTCATGGGATGATATGGTTACCTTCAGTGGAGATATTTATGCAGATTTCTAGGGGCCCTTCTGATGCTTCCTAGGATCTCCTCCTACAACCTTTCTTTATGGTAAACTTCTAAGCAGGACTCCTGTCTATCTCATGCTGAGAACAGGGGTGAACTCACATTCCCAAATCCTCCGTGCTCAATCCATTCTCACCATTCTGAGGTAGTTCATCAAACTGGTACCATGTTGCCAGATTTGGGCAGATCCGCAAGACAAGGGTTTTACACCAATTTCCTGGCTCCGGTTCAGCTCTTGTACTGCACTGACCACAGCATAGACTGCATCGAATAATAAGGCAGAAGACAGCTGAAGAAAATGGAAGACAAGGAACAGGGAGAGGAAATGTTATTGGGACCCAAAGTCCAGGCTGTTTCCAAAACAATAACCTGGCACAGAGCAAAGGACAATTGAACAAGTAAATTCTTGGTTCCAGTCAAGGGGGAATAAAGTGTATGCATTTGATGGAGAAGACGCTGAACGAATAGTAGCAGGTGGTACTATCTCACTAATTACAGTTGATTTCTAAATGTTAATCAGAATTAAACCTGTTTTGGGCTTGGTTGGAAGAATAGAATAGAATAGAATAGAATAGAATCGTAGAGTAGAGTAGAGTAGAGTAGAGTAGAGTAGAGTAGAGTAGAGTAGAGTAGAATAACAGAGTTGGAAGGGACCTTGGAGGTCTTCTAGTCCAACCACCTGCTTAGGCAGGAAACCCTATACCACTTCAGACAAATGGTTATCCAACAGCTTTTTAAGAACTTCCAGTGTTGGAGCATTCATAACTTTTGGAGGCAAGTTGTTCCAATATGTTCTCACTGTCAGAAAACTTTCTCCTTAGTTCTAAGTTGCTTCTCTCCTTGATTAGTTTCCATCTATTGCTTCTTGTCCTGCCTTCAGGTGCTTTAATAGCTTGACTCTCTCTTCTTTGGGGCAGCCCCTGAGATATTGGAAGGCTGCTATAATGTCACCCCTAGTCCTTCTTTCCTTCAAACTAGACATACCCAATTCTTTATATGTTTTAGCCTCCAGTCTCCTAATCCTCTTGGATGCTCTTCTCTGTACTCTTTCTAGAATCTCAACATCTTTTTCACATCGTGGTGACCAAAACTGGATGCAGGATACCAAGTGTGGCCTTATCAAGGCCTTAAAAAGTGGTATTAACACTTCATGTGATCTTGATTCTATCCTCTGTTTATACAGCCTAGGATTGCATTGGCTTTTGGAACAGAAGCAAATACCAGAGCTATAATGTAGACAATAGGTAGCATGATATGGATCTTTTTTTAAAAAAAAAATAAATAAATACAGGGCCTTTTTAGTTATGACACCATTGTTGTGAAACCTTCTCCTTAGGAAATCCCATCTCTGATTTACATATCAAAGTCAATTCAAGAATTAACCTTCTAAGGAAAACATTGCGTGGAATGAATCCCATTTGTTATTTTTCCAAGTCTGATTTTCTCTGAGATTAGTTATTTTCATTAGGTTATTTTTTTCCTTTTTATAATTTGTTACAGAGTTGTTTTTATTGGAGGGCTGTCAAATGGAGTTCTTCTGCTTCTATTATCTGTAATTTGATGTTATTGTTCTTAACTGATTTTAATCTATGTTGCAACCATCTCTGCTTTGTATCTGAAGAGGAAGAGCCAGGGAGAAGGTTGATAAGGTACAATAATGATCGTGTTTATCCAGAAATAATTAAAAATATTTTGCAACACTATTTGAGAGCATCTTGCAAGTGATCTTGATGTGTTAGATTTTATTAGGAAAACATGCTCTCCGATATTATTCAAGCAAGCAGAACACAGGAACAACTCCAGCCTACAAGATAAATCAATTCTGATGAAACGTCCTAGATCAAAACAGTTCTATAGATATGATTTAACCTTGTACAGTTATATTCCATCAGCACATTAATTTGCTCTGAGTCACACTTACAGAGAATGTGGCTTAATTAATACAAGACTCTGCTATTTCCCAATAAAAAGTACTTTAACCTCAAATCCCAGGATTATTTTGATACACTTGCAAGAGTCGCTATTCATCTGTCCCTTTTGATCAATATTTTTTTTCATCCTGCCATACTTTTCTCAGCTAATCACAAATATTTACTCTAAATGTGGGATTTAAAGAGTTTCAGCAGAAAGAATGTGTCTATTCTGGGATGTGGATGGATGAATCAATATCCGTGTGTCTCAGTCACTAATTCCTTTGGTGTAAGAACATTATGGAAAACGGAGAAAGGAAAGCTTCCCCAAATGCCTTCTAAATTACAATTCCCCAAAAGATCCATTCAATTCTGTCTTTATCTCAGGATTCCAATTGCTGAAATGGCATTAACCTCTGTCCAAATAACTGTTAACTCTTATATTTATTGATCCAAGTTAAGACCTCCCAGCGGATGGATAGAATCGCCACTTTGCCTTGCAAATCTACAGAGAGACATATGTCCCAGTTTTGGCCATACCCATTTTCTGCATGCATAACTCTTATCTCAAGAATAAGTAAATACTTGCAATCAGGGGTGGCTTCAAAAATTTTAGCAAGGGGTTCTCTGCCCGGTTGTTGGGTAGGCATGGCCATGGTTCTGTCCTGCACATTGGTAAAATAAATAAATAAATACAGCAAATGCAAGCTAAGTGGATATGATCTTGTTGATGACCCTCACTCTATTAAGGACCTTGGAGTACTCATATCTAATGACCTAAGTGCCAGAGCTCACTACAACAGCATTGCCAAAAAGGCATTAAGAGTTGTAAATCTAATCTTATGAAGCTTCTCCTCTGGTAATACAGATTTACAAACTAGGAGGTTCAAAACTTTTGCTAGACCAATACATGAATACAGCTCCACTGTCAGAATCTGCACTGTATACCAGACATTAATACAATTGAGCGAGTCCAGAGGTATTTTACAACAAGAGTACTACACTCCTGTGTTCACAACAGAATACCCTACACCACCAGATTTGAGATTCTAGGCTTAGATAATCTTGAACTATGCCGGCTAAGGTTGACTTAAGCATAGTACATAAAATCATATGTTACAACATCTTACCAGTTAATAAATATTCCAGCTTAACCACAACAACGCAAGAGCACACAACAGATACAAACTTAATGTAAACCACTCCAAACTTGATTACAGGAAATATGATTTCAGCAACAGAGCGGTCAATGCCTGGAACTCACGACCTGACTCTGTTGTCCCCTGCTCAAACCCCCATTCCTTTACCCTCAAACTAACCTCTATCGACCTCGCCCCATTCCTAAGAGGTCTGTAAGGGGCATGCAAAAGCGCACCATCGTGCCTACCGTCCCCGTCCTATTGTCCCCAATTATTCATACCCATTTCATGTGTTTATATTTATGTTTATTCTTATTTCTATTATATTGTAAGCATTTGACAAATCAAATCAATAGATAAAATAAAACTGGTGGGCGTGGCCTAGTCAGCCTCCTGAACCATGGAGGGGAGAGGAGGGGACATTTTTGCCCTCCCCAGACTCCGGAGGATTTTCTCGAGCCTCCAGGAGGACGAAAACTTTCCCGAACCCCTGCGAACCCCCAGCAGTCCACCCCTGCTTGCAACCCTCCGATTCTTCTCCGTTTCTAACTTTACACTCAGACCCAGAACACTCCATGTGTTTTCTCTGCATTCATTGGAAATTCAGATTACAAGACTATTTCCTACATTCTGGGTAAACAGTTTAGCTACCTGAGCATCCATGCAGAGGCTGCCTATTGATAAAGTGGAATATTCAATCCATTCTATGTGCTAAAAATACCCTCCGTGCTGAAGCTTTCCTGCAATAACAAAAGAAGTAAAGACACTGGAATGAGATGAGCTGAAGCAAAGCTTGGCAGGAGAATATAAGTGGGATTAATTGCCATCTTAACTAGAAATCAGTTCTCCTTTTAAGTATTGCTTGGCTGATGTCTGCTTTTGATTTCACCAGCTTTATCCAGATAAACATATTCAAGATAGGTTGTCTTCTACTTCTCTTTCAAGAAATTCACACTGCTATATTTAATTCTTCTCCCCACTCTGCTTTTTAGTCTTTTAGTCCTTCTTTTATATCTACCCCAACTGAAGCTTCCAGATGTTCTTCTAGCAATAATACTTTGACTTATATACTGCCCCTAATGCTATCCAGCCCTCTCTAAGTGGTTTACAGAGTCAGCATATTTCCCCCCAAAATCTGGGCCCTCATTTTACTGACCTTGGAAGGATGGAAAGCAGAATCAACCTTGAGCTGGTTAGGATTGAATTTTTGGCTGTGGGCAGAATTAACCTGCAATACTGCATTCTAACCATTGGGAAGGAAGGAAGGAAGGAAAGGAAGGAAGGAAGGAAGGAAGGAAGGGAAGGAAGGAAGGAAGGAGGGAAAGGAAAGGAAGGAAGGAAGGAAGGAAGGAAGGAAGGAAGGAAGGAAGGAAGGAAGGAAGGAAGGAAGGAAGATAGGAGTGAATCCAATGGAATTGTCTGAAAATGGATATGGCTGGCTGGTTGGCACCTCTAGACAAGCCTATGCCCTACTGCAACATTTTGTGGCAAGTCCCAACTCTGTTCAATACTCAACAAATCCAACCCAAGCTATTCCATCAATCCAATTCCATCAAAACCAATCCATCAAGACAACGGTGCCCTGAACACAGTTGGATGGTGCCAACTAAGGCTATATATAGCCTGGTTAACCGTGTATATCTTAGTGGTCAGTCGCGTGCTCTGAAAGACAACTTGCTATGGCCATTTCGCTGCAGTCAACTTTTCATGCCCAATTCACCGTGGGACAACTTGCTGTGGCCAACTCGCCAGAAGACAATTCAATGCAGGATTAGTTTCTTTTCTTATTTATCAAAGCACTATGAAAGCTGGTAGTGATAGGAATGATTTCGTTTGATACAAGAACTGAGACAATTTTGATGAAAACACAACAAAGATAAAAGGAGCTAAGGGAATCCTGCAGTGAGTTGTCTCATGGCAAGTTGGTTGTGATGAGTTCGTCGCAGTGAAGTGGCCTTGGTGAGTTGTTGTCAGCTTTGGAAGCCATATTTTACTGAGAAGCTTCCAAGCTGCCACATCTGAGTGCCTGGGAATTTGGGAAGGAGGATTTCATGAAGAGGTGGAAGATGAGACATAACCACATTCTTCTCCTAAAGTCAAGGACAAGTCACTCTGCACCTGCAAAGGAGGAGTTGGAGGAATGTCTCCAGTTGGGAGGATGGTTAATTGGGCTATGTGATGGTGGGTGCAGGGGAGGGATTTTGAATTTTCAATTGGGAAGGGAAAACCCGGAATTCACAGATTTGGGGTTTCCCAGATATGCCAGTATGACTTCCTTAATAAATTCTTACTTGGATGAACTTTTTTTCTGAGTGCTAAATGAAATGGGGAGTTTCATTAGAACACTGACAGTTGTCCCATTCCACTGAAAGAACTTCCTTGGCTTCTTTCTGTCTTGTCAGAGAAGATTTTCATCTAAATCTTGCTTGAGAAAAACAGTTTCTCTTTTGTCTGGATCATTTAATTGCCAGCTTCCTCTGCCACTATTTATTGGTTACTCTAATTTAAAGCAATAAAGCAATTTGGGATTCAGTTAGGATGGCAGCCAATTAAGTTGTATTTCTCCATAGGGAGGCTATTGTGTAGATCCCCAGGCTCTCCCAGCCATCCAATGGGTGTGAAATATGTCTTCCCTTACTTCCCCCCACTCAACCTTAGATTCAGTCATCACCCTTTTAAATTTCTAATCACTTCTTTGCTGACACAAATAGTTCATCTGCAAATATCTCTTCGTTTGCTCATTAGCGCCTATTGTTCCAATGCCATTTGTTTTCATTTTGGGTTTCTCCAGCTCTGATCAATTCAAGTGAAAAAAATTCAGAGGTGAAAGGGAGGTGGCTGTCTAAAAAAGTTGTCTAAATTCTTCATCTGATGTGCCCAAAATTTGCCCTAGAACTCCAGGAGGTGTCCGACCAATGTATAATAAAATGAAATCATGATATCCCATGAT
The DNA here is from genome assembly GCA_033807585.1 of Hydrophis major. NCBI lineage: Eukaryota > Metazoa > Chordata > Lepidosauria > Squamata > Elapidae > Hydrophis > Hydrophis major. The sequence goes on from CM066334.1 coordinate 38,287,850, forward strand.
TTAGAAATTAAAATTCTCTCCATGCTGCCTTTTCAGGCAGCCAGATCACACTACTAACTCATATTTAGTAACTATGTATGTGAAAATTCTCTTTCATCATGTTTTTATAACTCTGTATGACCATTAGGATGGGTACGTGGTGGCTCAATGGCTAAGAGGCTGAGCTTGTTGATCAAAAAGGTCAACCATTCAGCGGTTCGAATCCCTAGCGCCATGTAACGGAGGGAGCTCCCTATTACTTGTCCCAACTTCTGCCAACCTAGTGGTTCGAAAGCATGTCAAATGCAAGTAGAAAAATAGGGACCACTTTGGTGGGAAGGTAACAATGTTCCGTGTGTCTTCAGGGTGTAGTCATGCTGGCCACATGACCACGGAGACGTCTTTGGACAACATTGGCTCTTTGGCTTTGTAACGGAGACGAGCACTGCCCTCTAGAGCCAGAAACAACTAGCATGTATGTGTGAGGGGAATCTTTACCTTTATGACTGTTAGGAGTTTAAAGGAACTGCTAGGAGAAAACACTAGAAACATAACCAACCTTGTAATCAACAAGGAATCTAATCCGCATCTACAGAGATCAATTGCAGAGGTCTTCTAACAAAGAATAAAGTTGACTGAACTGGTAACAGTATTAAGAAGACAAGAAGCCTCATGTAGGTCAAGCAATTTCACTGAAGAAGCAGATTAAGAAGGCTATTGATGCTTTTGAACTTTGGTTTTGGAGAAAGCTCCTGAGAATATCACCGAAAGTCAAGAAAACAAATCAATGAATCACTGAACAAAGTCAACCGAAGTTTCCACTCGAAGGACAAATGACCAGATTCAAATTATCCATCCTATTTGGACAGATGATGCAGCTCCCTGGAGAAGCTTCTAATGCTGCGAACGGTGGATGAGAAGAAGACAACAATCAGCAGAGAGGGGGATGGACTTGGTTACAGTAGTGGTGGGTGCACCATGAAAAGATACCAGGTGATGGACAGAAAAAAATATCAACCCAAGTGGTTGCTAAGAGATGACACTGACTTGGTGACACATAATCAATCAATTTCTTCTGTCAGCTCAAACATGAGGTTCTTAGTTAACCTAAGGATTTTATAGTCCTTGGGTTGAAATGTAACATCATCTCCTCCTCCTCCTCTTCCTCGGCCATTGTCTATCCACTGCAGGATGAAGGCCTCTTCCATATGTTTCCAACCTATATGGTCCTATGCTTTCTTTTGCCAGTTGGGCCAGCCATAGTTGCTGATGTCTTTGATCCATCTTGTTTTCAGTCCCTTTCATGGATGCTTTTGATCAAGTGGGATCAGAGGTGGCATTCAGCAGGTTCTGACCAGTTCTAGAGAACCGGTAGTGGAAATTTTGAGTAGTTCGGAGAACTGGCAAATCCCACCTCTGGCTGGCCCCACCAACTCTATCTATTCTCTGCCTCCCATTAAGTCCCAGCTGATCGGCTGGGTCTCCTTTGGTTGTGCTGCACAGGAGAACGCCCACTAAGCCATAGAACAGAACCAGGAGTAAAAAAATTTGAATCCCACCCATTCTATCACTGCCTTGGTCCACCTGGCCTCAGTTCTTCTTGCTATGTGACCAGCCCATTTCCATTTCAATTCTTTTGCCCTCTTGATCATATCACATACTTTTATTTGTTCTCTAATCCATATGTATGAAATCCCTATGTAACACGTAGTGGGATCTATTTTGGAAGATCACAAAGCTGCTTGCCCATTCAATGTTCATTTCACGGACTATGACATCGGTAGTCCTTGATTTATGATCACAATTGAGACCAAATTTCTGCTGCTAAGTAAGACAATTGTCAAGTGAGGTTTGCCTCATCCTACGACCTTTCCTGCTCAAGTCGTTAAATGAATCACTGCAGTTGAATGAATCGTTAAATGAATCACTGCACTACTTTATTGTCTCTTTGTGTATAAGAGAATGGCACACTTGGCCCCCCAATTTAATGTGGAGAATTACGAGTTGTACCATTCCAATGCTACAATCAGGATTTCTGACATTAGAAGAAACAATTAATTACCAGCATCTGTTTTCAGCCCACATTTTAATTACCTAACCTAGCCATCTGTAATTTTCAGTGCTTTTCCTTGAGTTTCCATTCCTGGCTGCATGATTCAAGGGAGCCACGCTTGGAAGAAAAAACACCCTAACATTTTCAGCAGAAAAAGTTCCATAATCTCTCAGCCCGATTTCTGTAGCTGTCACAAACCTCCTTGTAAAACCCAGGATCTGTCCAGCATCCTGAAGGCAGGACAAGAAGCAACGGATGGAAACTAACCAAGGAAAGAAGCAACCTGGAATTAAAGAGGAATTTCCTTCCTTTCATTGCCATTATTCTCGAACACCTGGCATCTGCGTTGCACAGAAACACCACATAAAAAACTCTAGATAGGAGTTTAGGAGAGAAAGGAAAGTTTTCCCCAAGAACACAAAAGGTGGGTGGTCACTTCTTTGGAGTAATTTTATGTCCTCCACAAAGTTCAAAGATTGTTGTGGATCACCAGCAACCGTTTTTCACCGTTATGACCTTGGCAAGCATCCCTATGGTCACATGATCAAAATTCAGACACTCGGCAACTGGTTCGTGGTTATGACCGTTGTCATGTCCCAAGGTCACATCCCCCCCTTGGCAACATTCTGACAAGTCAATGGGGAGGACAGGCTCACTTCCCAACCAAGTTACTAAACTTACTAACTGCGGTGATTCACTTCACATCTGGGGCCAGAAAGGTCATAAAACGGGACAAAACTCACTTAACAAATGCCTTACTCAACAACAGAAATGTTGGGCTTCATTGCGGCTGTATAGGGAGTGGTGCAGTGGCCTAGAAGTGGAGCTCTCGCCTCACAATCAGGAGGCTGTGAGTTCAATCCTAGGTAGAGGCAGCTATTTCTCTTTCTGGGTATGATGAAAATGTATCTGCTGAACAAAACTCCACATTGATGACAGGAAGGGCATCCGGCCAGAAAACATTCTACTAGCTCCAATCAGTTGCCCCAGACTCCACCCCGCAAGGGATTATGGGGTATTAAAAGGAGATGATGTTTCAAAGAGATTGTATGGGAGTGGTGCAGTGGCCCAGAGGGCAGAGCTCTCACCTCACAATCAGGAGGCTGTGAGTTCAATGCTAGGTAGAGGCAGATATTTCTCGCTCTGGACTCGGTGAAATTATATCTATTGAATAAAACTCTGCATTGGTGACAGGAAAGGCATCCAGCCAGTAAACAATTGGCTCCATTCAGTTGCTCAGACTCCACCTTGCAAGGGATTATGGGGTCATTAACAGAATGTTAAGGTGTTGAGATTTAATATTAATTAATGAATTAATTTAATGATCAGCTGTTGTAAGGCTGCTGTAAATGCTGATGCAATGAGGATGAGTCAGCAGGGAATTGCCACTTTAAGAATCAATTAAGAAGCAGCCATGAGGGGCTGTATCTCTTCTCCTTGTATTCTATCTGCATTGTAGTTCTCCGTGCAGAGTATTGAAGACTGATTGCTCGCCAGGTATTTAGCTGTCTTGTATATAAACCACTGTTAAAAGACAGTGCCTCTGTGTGCTGTGTTGTGTTTCTGGGTAGTCTCACAATAGTAGTCACACTGCAAACACTGAAGATGGATTGTGGCTGTATAGGGTTTCCTACTTGAGCAAGGGGTTGGACTAAAAGACCTTCCAAGTCCCTTCTAACTCTGTTATACACCTCTGGGATTTGGAGAGCTTCTGGAAGCCAGCCTCACCTGCTGGCAACTGTTACCAGCCAGAAATGTCAGGCCAAGGAAAAGAAATGGCATTTTTGGCACTCAGCAATGGTTGGCGGGGTGGAAGAAGGGCAGCGAATCAAGCAGAGCTGGGGGAGAAAATGGGAAGAAGCTCTTTGTTCCCACACACCTTGCTCAAAATTTGAATTTTAACAATTCCTCGGGGACCCACTGAGATAATTTAAACTGCTTTTGAAACAACTCAATGGTTTCTGTGCAGAGGAATGTAACGGCACGCTACCCCACAAACGAGGTAACAATTGCACTGCCTCGCAATTTGGAAACTGGAGTTGAAGTTAAGACAAGAGGCTTAATTTTTTTATTTGTAAAGCTATTTGTCTCCCCACCCCAGAGCTAATTTTCCCTAGATTTGTGCCTAATACTAAATATGGATTCCCCCAGGAATGGAACCGCAAGGGAACAATTTTGAGAGAAAACTGATTTTGGGAGAAAGCAAATTTCCCACTCACCCCCAATGCTATTATCTCTGCAAACCCCCAAAGCTACTTTGGTTTCTGGAAGTTCTAAAAAAAAAAACCAACTCATTGAGATCACATCGCCCATATTTCTGTGTGACACCTGGAAGAATCTGTGGAAATGCTAGAAAATAGGAAAAAAGGACTACGTAGTGAAACCAAACTTTTGCGAAGATAAAGTTTTTTAGCCTCATTAAATTGGGATAATGGTTTTTTTTTTTAAAAAAAAAAACAGAAGAAAACCTGCAAAATTGTCACAGGTAAAAAGCTCAAGAAAAGCCAGACCACGAGGGGGGGGAGGGAGGGGGGAGAGAGAAAGGGAGGGAAATAGAGAGAGAAATAGAGAGATATAGGGAGACAGAGAGAGAAACAGAGAGAAAGAGGGAAAGAGGGAGGGAGGGAAGAGAGAAATAGAGAGAGAAATAGAGACAAGCAGAGAGAGAGATACACAGAGAGAGAAACAAAGAGAAAGAAAGAAAAGAAAGAGGGAGAGAAGGAGGGAGGAGAGAAATAGAGACAGAGAGAGAAACAGAGAGAGAGAGAGAGAAAGAGAAAGAGAAAGAAAGAAAGAGGGAGGGAGGAGAGAAATAGAGAGAGAGACAGACAGAGAAATAGAGAGAGACATAGAGAGAAACAGAGAGAGAGAGAAGGAAAGAGGGAGGGAGGGAGAGAGAGAGAGAAAGAGAAAAACAGAGGAAGAGAGAGAGAGAGAAGGAAAGAGGGAGGGAGAGAGAGAGAGAAGGAAAGAGGGAGGGAGGGAGAGGGAGAGAGAGAGAAAGAGAAGGAAAGAGGGAGAGAGAGAGAAAAACAGAGAGAGAGAAAGAGAAGGAAAGAGGGAGAGGGAGAGAGTGGGGGCAGGGAGAGAGAGAGAAAGAGAAAGAGAAGGAAAGAGGGAAGGAGGGAGGGAGGGAGAGAGAGAGAGAGAGAAATCCTTTCTCCATTCCAGCCTGTCACAATTCTTTGGCTTCATGAACAAGCTTTATTTATATTGTGTTCGGTCTGAGGTATTTAAGCAATGGAGTGATTTGTACTTGGTATGCCGAGAAAAAGGGCAATGAATTTCTCTGGATTGAGGGAGAAAAATGGGAGGACAATGACGAAGAGAGACAGAGAAGGATCTGAGCTCAGTTAAAACCATGGTGGATTGGAAAACATGCCACTGGGCAGCAGAATCTGTCTGGTGCCAGTCGCTCCTGATATTTTAGGGCAAATCACATTGTATTATATACCCTCTTTAAGAGCCCGGCTGATCTTTCACGCAATCGGGGAAGGGAGAAGATTAAGCGCCTACTTAGGCATTCACATCCAGAGCCTTGTGTAAGAGCCAACGCTACATTCTTCCTACCTTTCCAGACAAGCCATGTGCACCACCAGCATCCCCAATTTCCCTTTTCCTGTCTAGCAAAGTCTTAAAAGTCATCCCTTCCAGGTGATCTGAAAGGCTTCAAGAGAGAGAGAAAGAAATTCCCAGTGAGGATCTACTAATTGAAATCCAATTTAGGAGGAAGGCAGAGATACGTTCTTCAGGGAGGGCATATGGCCAAGAAGGATGGTGCCATGTTGCAGATGAAAAAGCAACAGATGGAAACTAATCAGGAAAAGAAGCAACCTGGAACTAAGGAGAAATTTTCTGATAGTTAACGTCTTGCCTCCAGAAGTTGTGGCTGTTCCATCACTGGAGGTTTTTAAGAAAAGATTGGACAATTCTTTGCTTGAAATGGTATAGGGTTTCCTGCTTGAGCAGTGGTTTGGACTACAAGACCTCCAAGGTCCCTTCCAACTCTGTTAATTCTCTTATTCTGTCACGGGGTCATCACTTTTGAGCAGACTTCCCAAATGTAGGCATCCTCCAGTTAAGTGGGATTCCCAGAATTCATAGTAATGGTTAAGATGGTTATGGAATCCTGGGGTTGAAGGCCACACATCTGAAGAACATCCAAGTTGAAGGCTGGTAGCACAAACTGAGAAGTAGAACTACATCTTCTGCATGCAGAAGACCTTGTGTTGAGTCAAGAACCTCCTGTCTCAAACTTGAGGAGCTAAGATAGATAGCCAATTAAACATATCTTTGGTTCTGTACCAGACAATTTTCATGTTTCCAACAAAACAAGTCAGGTGAAGGCCAGACAAGGAATAATGGATGGAAACTGAACAAGGAGAGATTCAATCTGGAAATAAAGAGAAGTTTTCGGACAGTGAGAACAATCAATCAATGGAACAGATGTTGCCTTCAGAAGTTGTTGGAGCTTCATCACTGGAGGCTTTCAAGGGGAGATTGGACTGCCATTTGTTGGGGATGGTGTAGGGTCTCCTGCTTGGGTGGGGAGGTTGGACTAGATGACCTATAAGGTGCCTTCCAAATCTGTTATTCTGTTATTATTCTGTTATTCAGAAGTTGTGGGAGTTTCATTACTGGAAGCTTTCAAGAAGAGATTGGACTGATGTCTGTCAGAAATGGTGTGGGGTATCCTGTTTGGGTGGGGGATCAGGCTAGATGACCTACAAGGTCCCTTCCAGCTCTATTCTGATTGATTCGACCTAGAGGAGAGATTTCAACCTACAGAGAGATTTCCTGACAGTGAGAACAATCAACTGTTGGAACAGAAGTTGCCTTCAGAAGTTGTGGGAGCTTCATCACTGGAAGTTTTCAAGAAAAGACTGGACTGCCATTGGTCATAAATGATGTAGTAGGGACTCCTGCTTGGGCGGGGGGTTGGGCTAGACGACCTACAAGGTCCCTTCAAACTCTGTTATTCTGTATCTAACTTGTAAGTCTGAAGAGGATGAAAGTTTATGTGTTTGCTTTCCACTAATCAAAACATTTTATAAGCTAATAGAGCAGAAGAACCCCGCCGTTTCCGTTTCTTAAGACCCAAGTGGCCTATTATCCCTTTCTCCAAAAGTCCCATCAGACACTTTTAGGAAACACCTAAGCATGACACAGAGACATAAAGCTGAAGCACAGATAATCCAGAGAGAAATCAGAATATCTCCAAAGAAATCCCAGCAGCTCATATGCAGCTAGTTAATTGGCCCATAAATACTCAAATCTCTAAGTTAACATAAACATTTAGGGGACTACTTTAGGCTTGCAACAAGAGAAGAGGGGAGGAGGGAAGGAGAGGAGAAAAGAAGAATGGCCACTACAGCAAAGGTCCTACTCTTGAAATCTCCAACTTGAAATCCGCAAAGAACGAGGAAACACAGCTCTCATTTTTGTCATCTAATGTGAGCCATGTAGGTGGGCTGAGTTGAGAGGTTCATAACATTTTAGATCTTCACTTTTTTCCCATTACTGAATAACTTACTCCTGACGTCCACACAGGACATCATTACACTGGAAGGAGTGAGACGAGGACAGATGCATTGGTTTACTTACTGCTGGTCCAGTAAAAGGAATATGGTCACAATTCTCTAACCATGACTGGTTGAGACTCTCTGCAAATTCCTGGAAGAAAAGGTGGGACTGGTTGAAGATAGAAAACCCCATGATGTTCACTCGATCGTCCATAAGGCTGTTCAGTTGCTGGAGAGAAAATTCCTACAAGGAAGCCAAGGATCAAAAAAGCAGAATTAGTTCTTCAACAGTCATTCGACAGGGGGAAAAATATGAAGGGAAGGCATTGCACGAACTGCAAAGACTGGTAAAAACTAGGGAACATCAAGAAACTTCAACAACTATTTATTTATAAATTCCTGGGGAAAAAAAAAAAGAATTCAAAATCCTCATTCCAAACATGACCAGGAGGAAGTCATGCGTAACATCAAAACTGAGAAGGTCTTAGCTTCTGTCTTTATGTATCTCGCTGGAGAATCCAACCTGTATCTCCATAAAAAATAAAATAAAATAAAGGCTCATCTTCACTTCACAAACGGGGACTGACCTTCACAGATCAAAGGAGGCATTAAAGCTACCATTTCTATGAGCAGTTACAACCATTAAATAAATTATGATCCGGGTCAAGGCAGAAATTTTACCCCTCGTAAATCAGAAATGTAATGCTGTTTTTCTGATGTTTGTTTTGGTATGGCAGCTATTATTCTAGCTTTTAAGCAGGTTGGCAAAGACAAATGCAATGACTGACAACTTATCTGTGATGGACAAACTTAAATCAGGGGCCTGAGTGGGGATAATTTTTTTTGGGGGGGGAACCGAACTGCATTATCGATAAGCAACACAAAAATTAGTGGCTGCATTATTGAGGCGGTTTGAATGATGCGGTTCTTTGGTTTCCCAGGCAGGTTATTTATTTCCACATAGCACATTGTCAACTTGTGGCACGAGGGCAGATGGCTAATGAGAGCTACGGCTTGAAGCGATTTCCCATGCAAAGAGTGTGACAATAGTTGTGCCAAACTAGCACAATCTGTCTTTCTCCCTAGACAGGCGCTGGAGGACCAAGAAAAAAAAAAATCAAATCTGAGAGAAAAACAATGCTCTCTCGAGCCTAGCCAGGAATCCAAGTAGAAAAACACAACTCCAAAGTAACAACCTCACAAAGAAAATCAGCCGAGAAACAAAATGACTTTGAATTGCTTGAAATGCAATTCAAAGTCAATTCAAAATGACTTTGAATTCAATGACTTCGAATTGCTGGCGTCCTGAGAAATCACCTACATACAAGAAAACAAAAGACTAAAATCAAAAATCAGGGGTCCTGTAAATGGTATGTTGCGGAGACTTCAGTCAGGAGTTTTAAAGCAAGAAGAATGGAATGGAATAGAATAGAATAAAATAGAATAGAATAGAACAGAGAATATATAAAATCAAAATAGAATATAGAAGAATAAGTAGAATATAAGAGATAGATAATAAATAGAACAGAACAGAAGAATAAGTAGAATAGAATAAATAGAATAGAATAAATAGAATAGAATAGAATAGAGAATATATAAAATTAGAATAGAATACAGAAGAATAAGTAGAATAGAATAATAATAGAATAGAATAATAATAGAATAGAATAGAAAATAGAATAGAATAGAAAATAGAATAGAATAGAGCACACAGAACAAAATAGAAATGAATAGAATAGAACAGAACAGAACAGAACAGAAGAATAGAACAGAATAGAATAGAATAGAGAATGGAAAGGAATGGAATGGAATAGAATAGAATAGAGAATGGAATGGAATAGAATAGAATAGAATAGAGAATGGAATAGAATAGAATAGAATAGAATAGAATAGAATAGAATAGAATAGAATAGAATAGAATTCTTTATTGGCCAAGTGTCATTAGACACACAAGGAATTTGTCTCCGATGCATAAACTCCCAGTGTGCATACAAGAAACAAGTGATAAATCGTGATCATAATGATAAAATAAAACAATTAGGGGTAAAGAATTTTTAGAAATAGAATTTTTGGAAATAGTGGCAGGAATCAACAAAAAAGAATATTTGTAAATTGTGATAGGGAGCTCCAACCTCTGTCATTTAGTGAGTTCACTAAATGGGGTTTCTTTTAACGCTTTGAATATCTTCTTGGTTTTTATTGCAGCCTGGATCCAGCAGTGATTTATTAGATCAGCTACTCCCCTTCCATCTGTTGGCTGTATATGTTTAGTGTTCCTCAAGAGTTTCTTTCTCAGCCTGCTTACCATCTCTGCTATCTCCTTTCCAAGGTCTGGAGAGGAAGGAAATAGGGAATCCAGAGGCTGGCTTGTCTTTGAGGAGATTGTCTTTGAGCATTCATCTACTAGTTTGAGGATTACCTAAGTCCTCCTGACTACTTAATACCACGGGGAAGAATTAAGATACAGCACCCATGGAGTGGTTGGAAAAACCAGGATGAAGATGTCAACCCTGAAGGTGGCCTAGCCGAAGCTATCTTGGAGCTTCAATGTGTTCTGACCAAGGCTTCCAAGACTGTAATTACACACATGCTTATTTTAAAAACAACTCTTGTTTTATTGCAACGCTGGGAATTATTTTCATTCCCAGACAGTAATGAATCTCAAACAGTCCCTCGAGATAACCACCCACTTTTCTTTCCTGAGAAGTGCTGCCAATAACAGAATTGTCCAATGAACTCGGAAAAAAAAAAACCCAACCGAAGTACAAAGAGCTTCAAGAAAAAGTCTGAAATTAACAAACAACATTGCTTCCTGCAAAGGTTTTGTCATCTTAGCCTGACTTTTATCCCTTATGGGAGGGCAATCACCTCCCAGCCTTACTCTCGAGTCGCCCCTTTTGTTTCAGCTACTTTCACCGTCTAGCAGCTCTGTGCACACGCACATTGGGAACAGGCTTCCCTGGGTCCTCTTCCTCACTGCTACCAGACTCCAAAGGCTCCGAAGGCAGCACCCCAGATGGTCGTGGCCTCATCTCTGCATCATATGCAGGACCCTCATCTAAGTCATCCCCAGACTCCCGGACTAGTCCCCTTTCTTCTCCATTGTCCAATTCTGCTGCCATCTGCACAGGCTGCTGGTGAACCACAACACAGTGTTGCCACACTGGAGCTGAGGGATTGGGAGGGGGCAGTGGTGGGCTGCTGCTGGTTTGGACCGGTTGTAGAAAGCCGGTGGTTCCCACCCACCCCATCCTGTCCTATGTTTCTGTCTAACTCAGCTCAGCTGATTCACGTGGCACAGTGGATTTCCACGCCTCAGCTGTTCTACTTACTGGGGCTGCCGTAGAAGGTTAGCTATTGAGGTTCAAATTGGTGTTTTTTGAACACTGCGTGTGCGAAGCACACACTGACACAACCGGTTGTTAAACTGGTTGCAGCCTACCACTGGGAAGGAAGAATTGAGATAGCTGGAATTGTGTAGCCAAAACAAAATACTTTCTCTTGGGAACCAAGGATGTTCTCACACCTGGCCGGAGGAAGGAGGAGTGTTTGGAATGGGGAGTGGGGGGAACAGTTAATTAGGTGAAAACCAAGGGACCCTTCAGAGTCAGTTTTCACCAGATCTGTGCAAATATGGTATTTCCAATAAAGCTATTCCTTGAGGAATGTACCTGCCTCGGAGTTTTGCTTGCAATGGATCTATTACTTGGAATCCTGACAAAAGAACTTGTAGGCCACTTGTAACATCCCAGAACAGAGATGTTGAATATAAGAACTTTCCTCATAGGTGGGTGCTCCAACCCTGAAGTTTTTAAAGAAGAAATTGGACCAGCATTTGCTTGAGCTGGGGATTGGAGTTGAAGATCTCCAAGGTCCCTTCCAATTCTGTGATTCTGTTGTTCCTTGAAAGGACACGATTGTTGTTATCAAACCGAGGTGGCCATTGATTTTAGTAATCCGCTTCTTAAATCTCAAGAACATATCTTAAAAAACACAGGCACAATTTGCTTTTCTTGGATTACTTATACTCCAAGATAGCCCCCTTTTCAATTCATCAGCTTCACATGCTGGCTGCAGCAGTCTCTCTTATTAATTTATTAATCTATTTTTTTAATTTATTCATCAAACAAAAATTACAAATTCGAACGAACAAAATGAAAAAAAAAAAAAAATTAAATGTGACAGGGTGTTCTGACCCAGCTTCCCAAACACGACAAACCCTCTGAAGATTCCTTTATTAAGAGCGCTGGTAGCACTGGCTGAAAGTTTCTCTCTCACTGCAGGCTAACAGATCTGTCCCGCTGGGGGGTGAATAGTTGTCTGCCACAACTATTCATCTCTGCCCCCTGCCTTTTATCCCTAGAACTAGGGTGTGGCTTCGCTAGCAGCGGTGGCTTTTCCATCCCAAGGATCTGCCCATAGATTTCCACCGCTCTCCTCTCCTCTGCCTTCTGCACATCCACACATCAGGCACTGGGCCCAGCTGTTCCTCCTCTTCCTCCTCAGCCATTCACACCAGACCTGGAGGTTGTTGACTCTCCATCTGAGGGCTAATAGATGGCCCAGGCTCTGTATGCCCTCCCCCCAGCTCCATCCCCTCTTCCTCCTAGGAGCTCTCAGATTGCCCTGACTCCCATGCCTCCTCCTCTGATTTAGCTGCTGGAGGGGCTGGCAGCCAACAGGTCACAGCAAAGGGACAATAGGCACATTAGTACAGTTATGCACATCCCCTCCCTTAAATACAGGAGGTGGTCCATGGAAGTTAAGTTGGAATTATCTTCCTTATCTTTTCTACAGTTTTATTAACCCAGCTTCACTTATCTAAGCAAGAGAACGTAGAAACGCTCCCTCTTCCTTGGAGGAGAAGGAAGATGGAAGATCATTGGCACATCTTGATTTCATCCGAGATCAAAAATCTCTCTTGCCGTCTTCCGGGCTGCATGTGCAATTCCCTTTACCAATTTACGTCAAGAGCTTTATTGGATGGAGAGAGTTCTACTGCTGATTAATATCCTTCTAATCATTCTTTAAGTGCTCGTTTATGAGGGATTTTATGATCTGATGAGGGGGCAGATTCCAAAATGGGAGACTGGAGGAGAGAATTCAGATGGTGCTGTCATAACGCTCTCAAAAACCATTCTCTCTAAATTTTGTGTTGGTTTTTTTAATCGCCCACAGCAGATTTTGAGAAGCAAAGAAGATTAAATGATATCTCGACTCTGGAATGGCACACTATTCCTGTTTCTTTTCCCTGCAAATTTCCTGTTTCCCCATCCAACAAAAATGAATGTTCCTTAATCTCAGTTAAGGGAGGAAAGAATTCCAAAGAAAATCAATGAACCCTCCTTTCTCCATATACGTGTGTGTGTGTGTGTGTGTGTGTGTGTGTGTGTGTATTAATATGTGGACTTGAACTCCCAGAATTCCCTAGCTAGCATTGCTGGCTGGAGATTTCTGGAAGGTAAAATGTGTGTGTGTGTGTGTGTAGATAGATAGATTAGATAGATATGAATGAATAGATGGATGGATGGTTAGATAGATAGATAGATAGATAGATAGATAGATAGATAGATAGATAGATAGATAGATAGATAGATAGATAGCATTGCTGGCTGGAGAAATCTGGGAGTTGACCAATGCTGGCTAGGGAATTCCAGGAGTTCAAATCCACCCACCTTAAAGTTGCCACGAATGTGAAACACTAATCTAGACAGAGGACAATATACAATATTGTCAGTACAGGTAGTTCCACAACGGAGCTCAAAATTTCTGTTGCAAAGTGAGACAGTTGTTAAAGTGAATTTCATCCCATTTTACAACTGTTCCTGCAACAGTTGTTAAGTGAATCACTGTGGCTGATAAGTTAGTATGTTAGGGTGGTTGATTGAATCTGTCTTTCTCATTGATTTTGCTTATCAAAAGTATTTTATAATACCTTATAATCAAATAAAAATGTTAGAATCAAAAAGGGGATCACATGATCCTGGACCCCTGTAACAGTCATAAATATGAACCAGTTGCCCATCATTCAAATTTTCATCATGTGGCCATGGGGACTCTGCAATGTAACAGGGTTCCAATGGACGCCCTAATTAATTCATGTCCCTCAAGCCATGTTTCAAAATAAATCCAATTATTTATTAGGAGCAACACTTTGGCACTTTTCTCAAGTGCAGTTGGGTCTGCCCTATGTAATTTACTGCCCCACCTATGACCTTGTTCCCCCTTCTTCCCAGGGTGTGTCATAAATCACATTCTCCAACTGGAGCACTTTCGTGGGCTGTAGAAAACACGCCTCTTTGGCTTGCTCTGGTAACCTGGGATACAATCTGGGGGAAGAAATACATGGAATGTGCTTGTGGTCATAGCAACCGAGCTTCTCCCCACTCCTGCCTATGGGAGCTCAGGAGCAGTCCAGGAATGCTTTACGAGTTGACACTATAGTCTTCAGTGTGAAAAAAACGGTCATGTCACTTTTTGCAGCGATGTAACTTTGAATGGTCACTAAATGAACTGTTGTAAGTTGGGGAGTGCCTGTAGTTGACGATCTTCACCATCCATCAAAGCTGTGAAAAAGGATCTACTTTCAAATATGGATCCCCATTGGCAACCTTCCCACTAATTCTCCTATAGGTAATTGTCTTTCTTTTGGAAAATACATTTCCTTCTCTTTCAGAATCCAAAGCCCTTCCCTTATTATAAAATAAATACTAAGCTGCTAAATCAATTTATCATTCTTAGACCATTGGAAAAACATTGCCATTTATTCCCTAAATTGTATTAGATTACACTAAGTGCTTTATGACTTAAAAAAAAAAAAACAGAGAAAAGGATTGGCTTACTTATAACATTTTAACTATGTCAATAACCACAGAATAAACTGCAATTTAAAATTGAAAAAATCAATTCCCCCTTCCAAAATGTAGGTGCCTTGATATAGATGGGTTTGGGGGTTGGGGTTTTTTTTGTGTGTGTGTGTGGAAGTTCATGCATTACTGTACATGCACAATTTTTTTTCAATCATTTCTGCCCTAGATAGTGTCCATTGAAAATGTTCCAGAAATGCAAACATGTCCAGGGTTGGAGTCACAGAAGTATTATCAATTTGATTAAATCAGTTTTGTTAAATCTTTTTCTAAATGTTATCTGGCAGTTTAGCAATCTGGCATCAGAATCTGCTATCCCGGTGGCTCTCGACTTATGATGAAAATGGAGGCCAATATTTCTGTTGCTAAGCAAGACGGTAATGGATTTCACCCCATTTTATGACATGTTTTGCCACAGTTGTTAAGTGAACCACTGCGGTTGTGAAGTTAATAACACAGTCGTTGAGGGAATCTGGTTTCCCCACTGACTTCACTTATCAGAAGGTCGCAAAAGAGGATTACATGACCCTCCCAGGTCACTGCAACCTGTCATGTCCCTATCAGAGTCTGAATCCGAGGAGGAAGACAAACAGCTGACAGGCAATGGGAGTGTGGCTCCATTGGATTTGGAGGAAGCTGGGGAAGAGAAAAGTCCAGCTGGGCAGAGCAGAAGAGAGGTAAAACAAGAGAGAAGGAGTTCAGAGGAAGGCCCAGGCCCACCCCCTCTTCATCCTAGCGCACACAGGGAGGAATGGAGAAGGGAGCAACATGGGTTGCGTGGCTTATGGGGGAGGAAAGGGCCCTGATTCCCTTCATTAGCCACAAGGAAGAGAGTTTAAAAGAGATGCATGCTGAGTGCAGCATCTTCTGGGAACAAACGTGAGTTTATCTTGTGTTGACTTTGGTTATCTGCATTCCTGGCATCCTCCCAACCATGTTGAATTACTACCGTTCCTTCATTTCTAATTACTAATTACCTCATCTTGCCTTGATGGGACTTATAGTTACAGTTTTTGTTGATCATGTTTTGGACTTGAATCTCTGCAGCCCAAGGCTGTTCCTGGGAGAGTTTTTCTCCAGCCCAGAAGGTAATCAGGACATTGGGGACAAACTTAGAGCTAATAAAGGGACTCCTACTGATTGTCTGACTGTGTTGCCTTTGTGACATGCCTCAGGTCATTCACACAACCATCATAACTATGAGTCAGTGGCCAAGCATCCGAATTTTGATCACGTGACCATGGGGATGCTACAATGGTCATAAATGTGAAAAATCACTTGTTGTCATGCCCCTGGTGGAGACTGACTCTGAGGAAGAGGAAGAACAGCCAACAGGGAGTGGGAATGTGGCTCCAGAGATGGTGGAGGAGGCTGGGGAAGGGTAGAGGCCGGCTGAGCAGTCAGAGGAGGATCCAGGCCCATCCCCTATCCATCCTAGGTCATGCAGGGAGGAGAGGATCATGGAAAAGCGAGGTCTACTCAAGAGGAGATTACCATGATCCTCCTCGTGGCTTGCAGCTGGGAGCTATGTATATAAGTTTGTAACTGCGCCATCAGAATTGCTGGAGTCAAAGT
Organism: Hydrophis major; assembly: GCA_033807585.1. Classification (NCBI taxonomy): domain Eukaryota; kingdom Metazoa; phylum Chordata; class Lepidosauria; order Squamata; family Elapidae; genus Hydrophis; species Hydrophis major. Next base: position 38,303,845 of record CM066334.1, read on the forward strand.
TTAGTGTTTACTTTGAAAGAGGTTTATCTTTGATGGTGTTCTTCCCATGGACTCTCCTCAGTTATTTTCCTGGAGTTTATGATTAATTATCTTGGCTTGCTTTGGAACTCTCATCAATGTGGTTTGTTTTGGTTTTCTTTTTGCCTCATTATTTACTTTTGTGACTTTAAACTGTGCCTAATAAAACAGTGAAGTTAAGCTGAAGGCCTTACCGGACTTTAATATATGTTTGGGTTCTGGGTTATTTTGAGAGACTATGGGTCATCACACTTGTTTCCCTGCCGTTGTAACTTCAAAAGGCCACTAAATGAATAGTTATAAGTGGAGGATAACCTGTAATATGTGAATCTAATCAGGGTGCCCATAGACAGCCAGGTTAATAAACTTAATCATGTTGTTAGAGTACAAACTTCAAGACACAACACAAGAATTACAATTCAAAACAAAAACCCTGGAACAACAGGTGGAAATAGATAAAGGGAGAATTGTTTGAAGATTAATAGAGTATATGTATATTTAAAAGGGAGGATATTAACATATTCTTCCTTTCAAATATATGGAGAAAGCAAATTACAGAGATGAAGTGGATTCAGTTATCCCGGAGGTAGAAGGGCAGAGTTTTGGAAATCTGGTGACTATTAATCTTCATTACTGCCTATGAAAATCCAATGCACGTATGCTCATTTCCTTCTGAGCTTTTCTCAGAGTTGGCCTCAACAATTGAAGAAATTCAACACTGGGTTATTTCTGGGGAAAGCAGAGGTGGAACCACTGTATGGAGAGCAGCTGGGACCAGGCAGATCTCTAGCTTTTGTTCTCCTGCAGTTCTCGCGTTGCTTCAAATATAAACAGAGAACAAACTGTACTTCCTTCTAGCATTGATGATGTTACCTAGTTGGGTAGTAAAATGTCTGCAAGAAAAGAGCCAAGCTCAGAGAAAACCATAGTCCTCTTCCTCCTCTCTGCAAACTCTACTTCCTTCTAGCACTGATGACGTTACCTAATTGAGTAACGAAACATCTGCAAGAAAACAGCCAAGCTTGGAGAGTACCAAGGATCCCACTGTTCAACCCTGAGCCCCAAATATTCTCTTGCTACCAGAGAGATTCTCTCTCGGTACCAACTTCAAATCCATCCACAGCCATGGAAGCTCACAATGCTCACGTTGGACCATTTCTCTCTCCCGGCATCACACCTTAAGTGATGAGGAGAAGAAAATGGCAGCTGGCTACACATGACCCACTGAATTCCAGGAGGGGGAAAAAAAAAGCAGAATGGAAACCGATCAAAAATAAATATTCATCTGGGGTTCCATGGCAGCTCTGATCTTCCAGCAGGTGCTGAGATTTGGTCTCCCGTTCTCCACCAGCGATGCTTGCTTTCGTTGCCTGAATTTTTCTCTCCATTGAGCTGTCTAATTAGGAGGATTTAAAGTAGGGATGACTCACCATCTTTATGGAAGCCAGCCAGCCAGCTAGCCTGGCGCCTTCCCTAAAACCCACAACAGTGCAGCCATAAAGTCTAATTGCCATCCAGTACGGGGTTGGGGTGTGTGTGGAGGAACGGAGTCAAGAATCTGGAGAAATTTCTGCCTCTGACTTTGAATGCAAAGAGCTGATCTCCAAAATGTTTCCCCAAGATCACAAGCACGGCGCTGGCCTCCTGACCCCTTGAATGACTGTGACTTTTCCCATGTCAATCTTCATGTTCTTAAATTGAAATTTATAATAGTGCCTCTCCCTTTTTGGATGGCCAGCATCTCCTCCCCTTTGCGTTCCTCGCTCCTCTGGGCCCTTTGACTGAGATGGGCCTGCCCTTTGCTGTCAACTTGATTTTATGTCTCATTCCCCCCATGTCCCCCACATAGATCTTGATTGGGATCATTAGTGACTTGATAATCCCTCTAGATTTATTAGCTTAAATAGCTCCACTCCCATCTCCTCTCCACATTTAAATATTGCTTAATTTCCATGAATCCCTCTTCCATCTGTCCATGTTTCTATCCAGCTACTCTTTCTTTCCTAATTAACCCTGTCAAGACTGCATGGAGGTGAGAATTAGATTATTTTGATAAATTAATCAATACACAAGAGGAAGAAGTTTAAGGCCTCTATTTTAGAACTGTCCTTGAAATAACATTAGATTTCTAACCAAGGGTTTACAGTTTGGCCCAATAACGTTAATCCTGGACATTATTAATGCGATTCCAAAGCAAATAAACACACATTAAGTTTGCATCAAGTTGTGCACTGTTGTTGGTGATAGAGAAGCACAGCTTCTAATCTGAACCATGTCCTGGAAGAGAACAGCCTTGGAGCCACCGTGACAGTGTTCTTCTGCCTTTTACCACCAGCAACTCAACAAATTAGAAGGACTTTGCTTCCAGCCAAGAATGACAATTTGATTTGTAGGAAAAATGTGCACAAACCTTAGTACCAGCCATGTTCAGAATAGAGTAGAGTAGAACAAAGAGAACAGAATGGAATGGAATAATAAGAGTTAGACAGGATCTTGGAGATCTACTGGTCCCACCTTCTGCTCGTCCAGGTCACAAAATGACAAAACTCACTCAATGACTATCTCATTTAGCCACCTCAATTTGAGACTCCATTGTGCTTGTTATGTCAAGGATTACGGGTAGCGGTGTTTTTCAACCTTGGCAACTTTTAAGTTGTGTGGACTTCAATTCCCAGAATTTGCCAGCCAGGGGAATTCTGGGAGTTGAAGTCCACACATCTTAAAGTCAACAAGGTTGACAAACATTAGCCTAGAGTAGTGCCCTACTCCCTCATGTATTCACTTTAGTCAGGTCTGAAAGACAGGAAGCAATTGTGAGAAAGCTGACGAGGAACAGTAAACCCCAAACATTAGAAGTCCACCTAAACCAGAGCGGGGGAGGGGTAAAAGCAGATCCTTTGGTGATAGACCCTCTTCAACTTCTCCTCCTACCCTAAGACCCTCCCAAGAAGGCCTTCTCCTTCTTGCTGATCAATGGTGTGTTTCAAAAACGTTTCCTACCAGTTTGGAGCTTGCTTTGGGGCACATGTGCAGCACTCAAACTCTGTCCTCTGAATCAAGGCTGGTGAGCTGTGGAGGCACACCTATTGCACGCACAAACCAAACACGCAGATTGTGTGTGCGCGAAAGGCTCAGAGGCAGCCCTTCCCTGGTGATCTGTGCTGGGTTTTTTTAGCTCAGCTGAGGTGCAGCAATCTGATCTGCCACACGAATCAGCTGAGCTAATAAACAGCAGAATATAGGAGAAGTGAGAGGTAAGAGCAGGGGTGGGTGTGTAGGGCCAGTCAAAATTTTCACAACTGGTTCTCCAAACCAGTCAAAATTTTCACCACTGGTCCACCAGGACTGGTCAGAACCGGCTGAATACCACCTCTGTTGCTGATCCATTCCTGCCTCCTAAATTCAAATTATTGCAATGTCCTCCTTGTCTCTTCCACCCAAATAATAAGCATACTCCGTTTCCCTCTTGGCAAGCACGATCACACTCTCGATCAAACACAGACACACAGACAGACACACACACACAACATAAATATTCATTGAAATTATAGAAACTGATCGTCACCAAGGTTAGAAGGCAATTCTTATTAATCTCCTCATCAGTCCCCTTGCATCCAAAGCAACGGAGAATTCATTATCTCTTAACCCGCATTAGCAAAAAAAAAAAAAAAAGTGCCACAACTCATTTGGAGGATTTCAGGAGGTGGTTGTTCTCTGCTTTCTCCCACCCTTCCAACTCCCTCGGTTCCTCTACCTGGAATACAGGTAGCCCTCGATGTGCAACAGTTCATTTAGCAAGCATTTGAAGCTCCGGCGGCACTAGAAAAAAAGCAACTTAGGACTATTTTTCAGACTTAGGACCATCACAGCCTCCCCATGGTCATGCTATCAACTCATAAAATATTTCTATGGTCTTTTTAGAGTTGCCAACAGGAAGGGACTGGGGAGCAGTGTGGCAGATTGCAAACCGAAAGTGCATTCCATAAATGTTTTCAAAAATAGTCACTAGGTGACTGAAGTTTCTGCTGCGCAAAGATCTAACTGGAGAACATGATTGATGACTCTTGGCTAAGGGTGTGTCCCATTGGAGAATATGAATTACGATACGCCCAGGGGGTGGATGGAAAACCAGGGTCAAGGGTGTCAATGAATGATGTGTCTCAGAGTCAGCTACACCCAGGCAGTGCCGGACATGTTAACTCCCAATAAATCCTTTGGAAGTTTTGGAAGTTTGGCTCAAGACTCATGATTTAAATGGGGGTAACTGCCGGAAACCTGGCAGATGCGATTTACATTTGGATGCTCAACAACGGGCTCATATTGATGACGATTGCAGCATCCCGGGAGGGTCACATGATCCCCTTTTCCGACCTTCCGACAAGCCAAATCTATGCGGAAGCCAGATTTACTGAACAAGCAAGTTATTAATTTAACAACAGAAGGGATTCAAAGTCGTAAAATGGGGGAAAACACACTTTTTCTGTGCCATCGTAACTTCAGTCACTAACTGACTAATTGTTGTAAGTCAAAGACTCCCTGTATTTTACGGCCGCTCCATATTTAAGAGGGGTGGGCGGGGTGTAAATCCAAACTCTGCAGGCCATCTTCTATTTATAGTCTAGAATAACAGAGTTGGAAGGGACCTTGGAGATCTTCTAGTCCAACCCCCTGCCTAGGCAGGAAACCCGACACCACTTCAGACAAATAGTTCTCCAATCTCTTCTTAAAAACTTCCAGTATTGGAGCATTCATAACTTCTGGAGGCAAGTTTAATGGTTCTCATTTTCAGAAAATTCCTCCTTAGTTCTAAGTTGCTTCTCTCCTTGATTATTTTCCACCCATGGCTTCTTGTGCTTTGGAGGATAGCTTGACTCCCTCTTCTTTGGGGCAGCCCCTGAGATATTGGAAGACTGTTATCCTGTCTCCCCTAGTCCTTCTTTTCATCAGACTAGACATACCCAATTCCAGCAACTGTCCTTTATATGTTTTTGCCTCCAGTCCCCTAATCCTCTTGGTTGCTCTTCTCTTCTGGAAGAGCCAAACTCTACATCCTCTCAACTGGAACAGACCCATTTTCATCCATCAGGCACTTTAGAGGGGGAACAGGAAAGAAAACACTTACCAGATTAGTGAAGATGTATGTATAATAGGCTGACACCATTCCCAGTTCAGCTGCCTGTAACGCAGAGGATATGAGAAATCAAAGCATGGTTAAATCACAGCCTGACAAGATCCTTCCTGCTCTGGTCTGCGATGCCTCCTAATTTGAAGCTAACTCAGGTACCTCTGAAAGAGTTGGGAAGTCCAGACCGCAAAGCAGGAGTTCTGCCCTTGAATTCCACTATTTTCAACAAGGTTTACCCCTCAGGAAAAAAAAAAAAACAGTCCCCAGGATACTAGGATAATGGCTTAATGACCAACTCTACCGTTGGCTCCTCTTTCTGATGTTGGCCCTTCCACGTTGGGTGAATTTCTTCAAACAATATTGCAACCAAGAACAGGGGACTGGGAAGAGAGCTGTCAGTATTTAATTAGTATTCTCTCTCTCTCTTTTCTCTCTTTCTCTCTCTCTCTCTCTGTGTGTGTCTCTCTCTCTTCTCTTTCTCTCTCTTTGTCTGTCTCTTTCTCTCTCTCTTTCTCCCTCTCTCCCTCTCTCTTTCTTTCTCTCTCTCTCTCTCTTCTCTCTTTCTGTGTGTGTGTGTCTCTCTCTCTCCTCTTTCTCTCTCTTTCTCTCTCTTTGTCTGTCTCTTTCTCTCTCTCTTTCTCCCTCTCTCCCTCTCTCTTTCTCTCTCTCTCTCTCCTCTCTTTCTCTGTGTGTGTGTCTCTCTCTCTTCTCTTTGTCTGTCTCTCTCTTTGTCTCTTTGTCTCCCTTTCTCTCTCTCTTTCTTTCTTTCTTTCTTTCTTTCTTTCTTTCTTTCTTTCTTTCTTTCTTTCTTTCTTTCTTTCTTTCTTTCTTTCTTTCTCTTTCTCTCTCTCTCTTCTCTTTCTCTGTCTGTCTCTCTCTTTGTCTCCCTTTCTCTCTCTCTTTCTTTCTTTCTTTCTTTCTTTCTTTCTTTCTTTCTTTCTTTCTTTCTTTCTTTCTTTCTTTCCCTCTCTCTCTCTCTCTTTCTTTCTCTCCCCCTCTCCCTCCCCCCTCCCTCCCCCCCCTCTCCTCCTATTCTTCCTCTAAAGAGCTCATCCTTCCCCCCCCTAAGCACACGCTAGGAAGGAGAACAAATGATAGGATCATTTCCTGCCCTGGCCCCCAAGTCCTTCAAACACCACTTTCCAATTTTGCAACTGCTCACTTCTCCTGAGATGGGAGCAGGACTGTCGGTTTTGAAGTCTGAGAAGCCATAGAAGCTATCCCGAAGCAAATGACTGCTTGTAATTGAGGTCTTTTGGTTCTCTCTTTAGCCGTTTGTCACCTGGATGGCTTTTTTAAAAAGTAAAAGAAAGAAAGAAAGAAAGAAAGAAAGAAAGAAAGAAAGAAAGAAAGAAAGAAAGAAAGAAAGAAAGAAAGAAAGCTCCACGCTTCCGCACCATCGCAGGCAACAGTTTCAAATGGGCTGCACTTAAAAACATATTTGCAAATGCAAATGAAAATTGCCTTCTCTCTCTCTCTCTCTTTCTTTCTCTCCATCTATTTCTTTCTTTTTCTCCCTTTCTCTCTCTCTCTTTCTCTCCCTTTCTCTTTCTCTCTTTCTCCCTCTCTCTTTCTCTCCCTTTCTCTTTCTCTCCCTTTCTCTCTCTCTTTCTCTCTTTGTCTCTGTCTCTCTGTCTCTCTATCTCTTTCTCTCCCTTTCTCTCTCTCTTTCTCTGTCTCTTTTTCTCCCTTTCTCTTTCTCTCTTTCTCCCTCCCTCTTTCTCTCTCTTTTTCTCTCTCTTTCTCACTCTCTTTCTCTGTCTCTCTTTCTCTCTCTTTGTCTCTGTCTGTCTATCTCTGGCTCTCCCCCCCATCCTTGCTCTCTCCTCTTACACACATACACACCAACACAGGCATTGGAAGTGAAGTGACAAATTCTGAATATAATTGTATTTCATTTCAGTTAGTTGCAGATGCAGGTTGCAGATGAGGAGAAGGCAAAGAGAAATCAGGAGAATTTCTGGATTCTAGGAGCACACTGGATGGAAACATCCCCAGGGAGGCCTGCAAGGTGTGATTAAAAAAAAAAAAAAAGCCAAAATAAGGACCCTCAGGATGTCATGGAATCAGCCCTGGATTTTGACATACTTTCCTTGTGGTTTCCTTACCCTGCTATTTTTGACTTCTTTTTTTTACATACCCTGCCTGTCCCCATCAGGTCTCTTTTCTCTGATTCCCAGGAACAACATGAGCAGATCTCCAGGCTAGACTGGAACACAGGTAGTCCTCAATTTACAACAGTTCATTTAGCGACCATTCAAAGATACCACATCACTAAAAAAAATCAACGGACAGCCGTTTTTCCCATTTTTTTGCAGCATCCCCGCGGTCACGTGATCAAAATTCAGAGTCTTGGCAACGGCATGGACTTATGACGGTTGCAGTGTCATAAGGAGTTCACGTGATTACCCCTTTTGCAACCTTCTGACAAGCAAAGTCCAGGGGGAAGCCAGATTCACTTAACAACCGGGCAAACTGCAGTGCTGCGTTTCACAACGGGGGTACAATAGGTCGGCAAATGGGGTCACACTTTCTGAACAACTGCTTCACTCAGGCAGAGAAATTTTGGGCTGAATTTGTGGTCGGACGTTGAGGACTATTACCACCTCTTACAATACTAGGCAACACAGTATCACCAGTAGACACCTTCAAATTTCTAGGTTCTATCATATCACAAGACCTAAAATGGACACCTAACATCAAAAACGTCATCAAAAAAAGCTCAACAAAGAATGTTCTTTCTGCACCAACTTAGGAAGCTCAAACTGCCCAAGGAGCTGCCGATCCAGTTCTACAGAGGAATTATTGAGTCTATTATCTGCACCTCTATAACTGTCTGGTTTGGCTCTGCAACCCAACAGGACAGACACAGACTTCAGAGGAAAATTAGGACTGCAGAAAAAAACAATTACTACCCATCTGCCTTCCATGGAGGACCTGTATACTGCACCAGTCAAAAAGAGGGCTGTGAAAATATTTACAGACCCCTCACATCCTGGACATAAACGGTTTCAACTCCTACCCTCAAAACGACGCTATAGAGCCCTGCACACCAGAAGAACTAGACACAAGGGGAGTTTTTTTCCTGAACGCCATCCCTCTGCTAAACAAATAATTCCCTCAACCCTGTCCAACTATTCACTAAGTCTGCACTACTATTACTATTAATCTTCTCATCACTCCTTATCACCCATCCCCTCCCCTCCCACTTGTGACTGTATGACTGTAACTTTGTTGCTTGTGTCCTTACGATCTATATTGACTGGCTCCTAGTATGATTTGATTGCTTATTGTACCCTATGCCTATTATTAAGTGCTGTACCTGATGATTTTTGACTCTTGATGAACATATCTTTTCTTTTATGTACACTGAGAGAATTTGCACCAAGACAAATTCCTTGTGTGTCCAATCACACTTGTCCGATAAAGAATTCTATTCTATTCTATTCTATTCTATTCTATTCTATTCTATTCTATTCTATTCTATTCTATTCAACTCTACTCTACTCTACTCTACTCTACTCTACTCTACTCTACTCTACTCTACTCTATTCTATATCCTATGTATGGGGCCTCCCTCTGAAATCTGGAAGTTTAACCTGGTAGCCACTTGGCTTTTTAAAAAGGAATTCAGATAAAAACATGGATCAAGGACAAACCACCTTGGTTTCTGGTTTCCTCCCCAGCTCAACTCCAACTGCTGTTCTTTACCTGATTCTCTAAGCAGCCCATGCCTAGATTATGAACACAGGGGTTGAGGCTGCTTCCCTTGGTTCCTGGGTTTGCAGATATAATGCTGGCTGGCTGGTTGTTGTTTTTTTTTGTTTTGTTTTTTAACCGTTGTGCTGTAAAAATGAGCTACCTCTTTGTTGCTTCCTCCTCTGTTAAATTACCTTTCAGTTCTCGCTGAGCATTTCTGGGCTGAAAGGAAAGGCTTCTGGGGGGAAAAAAATCACAGTAGCTCTTCACCTGTTTTTAGGCAAGATGCAACATGAGCCTGCTTGTTACCAAGGAGCTCAGCTTGCCATATTTTTCCAGGCTTGTTGACTTTGAGTAATCCAGAGGCCAGCTGGGAAAACATACTTTATTCCTGCCACGTTTCATCTCAGAGTCACACACTGTTTGCACAGAGCCGCAACTGCCATGTAGAACCCAAATCGAGGAGGGTGAAAAAAGGGGGACACCAAGAAAGATTCCCAGGTGACCAACATGATCTCCTGTCCCACCGATTGCTTCAGATCAAGCGAGGTACTAATACCACTCTATAAAACCTCAGTAAGACCACACCTAGAGTACTGCATCCAGTTTTGGTCACCACACAATAAAAAAGATGCTGAGACTCTAGAAAGAGTGGAGAGAAGAGCATGATTAGGGGACTGGAGGCTAAAGCATATGATGAATGGTTGCAGGAACTGGACCTGGCTAGTCTAATGAAGAGAAGGACCAGGGGAGACAGGAGAGCATCTTCCAATATTTAAGGAGCTGACAGAGAGAGGAAGAGGTCAAGCTATTTTCCAAGGCACCTGAAGTCCAGACAAGGAATAATGGGTGAATGAACAAGGAGAGATTCAACCTGGAAATAAGGAGAAATTTTCTGACAGTGAGAGCAATCCACCAATGGAACAGCTTGCCCTTGAAGTTGTGGGAGTTTCATCACTGGAAGCTTTCAAGAAGAGACTGGACTGCCATCTGTCAGAAATGGGATAGGGTCTCCTGCTTGGGCAGCAGGGAGGTGTTGGACTAGATGACCTACAAGGTCCCTTCCAATTCTGTTAATCTGTTAATTATGTGCCTCCTTTTTAAGCTTGGGATGGGCAGGCATGTCTGTGTTTTTCTTGCTTCTACCTTTGAAATCAGGTGCTTTCAATTCCAATCGAAGAAACACCAGCAATTATTTTCTTTGGCTTTCTGGAAACAAGCATGCTAGTGGGTGGAAACCAAGATGGTTTTGTCAGACAATGAAGCATTTGTGCCTCTCAAAATCCTGAAGGAGAGGGTATGGACTGAAAAGAAGTTGGCCAAACAGAATGGATGAATAAAATGAGTTTTAAGATTGAGAAGGTAAATGGTAGGGTAAGGTAAGAAGGGAAGCTACCCAGAGAAGTAAGATGTGTGGCACATAAATTTAACGAATAAATAAAATATCTGGATAGCACTATGACAAACAAGAGAGAACCAGTTTGGTCTAGTGATTAAAACACCGAGCTAGAAACCAGGAGATGGTGAGTTCTAGTCCCACTTTAGGCATGAAGTCAACTGGGTGACTTGGAGAAAAATCACCAGGAGACAGTGAGTTCTAGTATTGCTCTAGGCATGAAAACTGGCTGGGTGACTTTGGGCCGATCACCAGGAGATGGTGAGTTCTAGTCCTACCTTAGGCATGAAGCCAACTGGGTGACTTGGAGGAAAACCACCAGGGAATGGTGAGTTCTAGTCTTTCCTTAGGCATGAAAGTCGGCTGGATGACTTTGAGCCTGTCACTCTCGGCCCACTATATAAGGCTCAAGGGACAAGCCAATTGGTCAATTCCTATTGCCACCAATGGATCAGTACTTGATCGATCAGTTAATAAAGGACCCTGAACTTGCAGGAAAATGCCAGCAAGGAAGAAAAAAACCCCCCATGATAAATATGAATTGTATGTGGCTTCTAAATAGATATATCAAGACATGGAATGAAGATAAAGAAGATATGTTAAGTTGAGAGAAATTACTACTGTCATTGCTGGGAAAAATCTGTGATAAAAGTGAGCGTCTCGTCTGAAAGGATGTTTTTCTTTCAGACAATACCTGTTTTGACAACTGATGTGCCATTTAAACAGAGGCAGAAGGATATATCTAAAATTGTTAGGCAGGGGAAACAACCACACGTTAAATATAAGGTGTTACAAGATACAAAGGAAAGAGGAGGATTGGAGTTTGCCCAATTTGAAATTGTATTTGGCGGCTTGCTGTTTGGTTGGGATGGATGACGTTGGGGCTGCCACTCTTCTGAGAAATAGAAGGCTTTTGGAATTAGAAGAACATGTCCTGAGTTTTGGGTGGCATGGATGTTTGTGACACAACAAAATCAAAATCCTTATGTTTAGGCGAGGGGCGGCATGGTGGCTCAGTAGTTAAGATGCTGGGTTTGTTGACTGGAAAGCCAGCAGCCCATGTTTGAGACCCAAGTGCCATGCAGTGAGTGAGCTTCCATCCTCAGGCCAGCTTCTGCCCACCTAGCAGTGTGAAAGCATGCAAATGCAAGTAGATAAATAGGTACCACTTCGGTGAGAAGGAAAAGGCTCTCTGTGACGTCATGCATATATGACCACGTATATGACCACGGAAGCTTTTCTTGCAACACTGGCTTCTTTGGCTAGGAAATGAAGATGATGCAACCCCTTAGAGTCAGGAATGACTAAATCCACAGGGACTCCTTACTTCCTTATCTTACGTTAGACGAGCTTTACTGAGAACATGGACTAGATACAAACCTAAATTGCTTCTGGAAACACCTTTGTGGAATTTGGCCCAAGAAATATTTTATAGATGACAAATAACAGGCAAACACAAATGGTTAACATATTGCGAGACACTAGAATTTTGTCAAGTGGGGTGTAAAATAAAATCGTGTGAACAGCTGGTGGCAACGGGTAGAACTGTCAATGGTTCTCTTATTTATTATAACTATTATAAGTAATTCTGGGGAAGACCATCTTCTGGGAGCCCAAGACAACTGCCAGCCAAGGGGTAGAATAATGCATTATGTTGAGAAATCATTTGGACCAGTAGAAGATTCCTAAAGTATAGTGGTTTTCTTTTTGTCCAACTCATTGACAAAGGCCAGTTAAACACCTGGGGATTTGTGCAATATGCTAAACTTAGTTCATGCTAACTCCATGTACATTTTTGTGAGTTGAAGGATTGGGTGAACCTACTGCAGTTCCTTTGGCCGCTTTATGATTCTACTAGGTGTATCTCTCTGGGAACTGAGTAATTTCATCAACCAAGATAAGTGTGTTTCTGCAACTTCACCCCAAAGTTATCGCAAGAAGATACCACAGTGAACAAAAATAGGCTGGAAGAAGAATAAACCAGAAGAGCTGCTGTTGAAAAGGAAGGGCTAAAATATGGATTTGACTTTAGAAAGGAGGAAGAGGAGGAGATTCCTCCTGACCTGATGAGGTGAATTCTGTCTGGTGGTGCAAAGCTCTGGCTTCAGTTCATCTGCCTTTATTCTTCCTTCTGGCAAATCCTGGTCCACATCAACAATTGCCTGATGATCCTTGGCACCTCTCTTGACCAAGTGAGGCCTCCTCAGAGATGGGTTCTCCAAAGGAGAGGTTGAGCTATCCTTTCAAGAGAGGGACATGGTGGCTCAGTGGCTAGGACACTAAACTTGTTGATCAGAAAGGTTGGCAGTTCAGTGATTCAAATCCCCAGCACCGTGTAATGGAGTGAGCTCCCGTTACGTGTCCCAGCTTCTGCTAACCTAGCAGTTCAAAAGCATGTAAAAAATGCAAGTAGAAAAACAGGGACCACCTTTGGTGGGAAGGGAACAGTGTTCCATGCGCCTTCAGTGTTTAGTCCTGCCGGCCACATGACCACGGAGACGTCTTCGGGCAGCGCTGGCTCTACTTTGGCTTTGCAACGGAGATGAGCACTGCTTCCTAGAATCGGAAACGACTAGCACATATGTGCGAGAGTAACCTTTACCTTTATCCTTTCAAGAAGATCAGATTGTATCAGATCAGACATGTGACTGCCGCATCTATATCAACGATCTTCTGTAAGCACCTCCAGCTTAAACGAACCAAATTAAAAACCCTGGTTTTAAGAAAAAAAAGCCATGTAACCCTTTCAATCTTGAATGGCTTTATGTTGGGCCCAAGAGGGGAAAACGCTCCAAGAAAGGACAAGGAAGAGGTGCAGGCTTTCCAAATCCCATTGGTTCTCTCGCTGAGCACTGTGTGATATTGCTATGGCAACAGGATAAAGGAAGAGCCCTCAACACTGAGAGGATTCATTCAAATCCTTTTTTAACTGAGCAGAGAGAGAGAGAGAGCAGAGAGGCAGAGTAGCCGAGAAACCCCATATCTTGGCTCTGATTTCCACACTGAACACAAGCCATCAAGGGGTTGCAAACAAAACTCGCCTTTGATTTCAGGGTGCGCACACATGCACAGCTCTGACATTTGTCCTGTGATCTGGGTGCTTAAAACAGTGCTGTGCTGTGCTTAGGATCTCAACAAAGAACCAGGCAAATATTATTGGCATTTGACTTGACTCTGTGAATGCCAGACAGCCAGGCCTCGGTACCTGTGTTGACTAATCAAGAGAGCGACTTTGCAGACTAATAGAATAACAAGAGTTTGGAAGGGACCTTCGAGGTCTTCTAGTCCAACCCTCTGCTCAAGCAGGAGACTCCATGCCATGGTTGTCCAATCTTTTCTTAAAAACCTCCAGTGTTGGAGCACAACTCCACAACTTTGGGAGGGAACAGTTCCACCGATTAGGTTTTAAAGAAGATTAGACTAGACATTCACTTGTCTGTAATGCTATAGGATTTCCTGCTTGAGCAGGACTAGAAGACCTCCAAAGTTCCTTCTAGCTCTCTGATTCTGATTGTTCTCACTGTCAGGAATTGTCTCCCTAGCACTAGGTTCATTCTTTCCTTGACTAGTTTCTGTCCATTGGTCCTTATTCTAGATCCTGAGCATGTATCCATATCGTCACGTTTTCCTCTCTCCAAAGCCACTTGCTCCTTATCTTTGAGCTCTGTCTTCTTCTTCTTCTAATGTCATATCCGTCATCAGACATTGGTGATCATGTTGGTGATCTTATTTTTATCAACAGCCGCACAAAAAAGTGTTGTTGAGTTTTGTCCAAATCAGTTCCTTCGATTTTGAAGCCATGATGTTCTTCTTCTGCCTGGACCTGGTTTGTCTTCAATCTTTCCCTGGAGGATGAAGTGAAGTATGGTGTATTTTTCAGAGCGTTGCATCACATGTCCAAAGTATTCCAAGGTTCACTTTTTGAACTCTGTGGAGAACATAAAACTACCCAAAAGAAGTGACCACCCAACTTTTGTGTTCTTGGGGAAAACTTTCTTTCCTCTCCTGGTTTGGTTCTGCAACCCAACAGGACAGACACAGACTTCAGAAGATAATTAGGACTGCAGAAAAAAACATTACTACCAACCTGCCTTCCATCGAGGACCTATATACTGCATGAGTCAAAAAGAGGGCTGTGAAAATATTTACAGACCCCTCACATCCTGGACATAAACTGTTTCAACACCTACCCTCAAAACGATGCTATAGAGCACTGCATACCAGAACAACTAGACACGAGGAGAGTTTTTTCCCAAAAGTCATCACTCTGCTAAACAAATAATTCCCTCAACGCTGTCCAACTGTTTACAAAGTCTGCACTACTATTACTATTAATCTTCTTATCATTCCTTATCACCCTTCCCCTCCCACTTGTGACTGTATGACTATAACTTTGTCACTTGTATCCTTACAATTTATCTTGACAGTTTTCTAGTAAGATTTGATTGCTTATTTGTACTTTATGACTATCATTAAGTGTTCTACCTTATGATTCTTGGCTCTTGATGAATGTATCTTTTCTTTTTATGTACACTGAAAGCATATGCACCAAAGACAAATTCCTTGTGTTTCCAATCATACTTGGCCAATAAAGAACTCTATTCTATTCTATTCTATTCTATTCTATTCTATTCTATTCTATTCTGTTCTGTTCTGTTCTGTTCTGTTCTGTTCTGTTCTGTTCTGTTCTACTCTACTCTACTCTACTCTACTCTACTCTACTCTACTCTACTCTACTCTACTCTACTCTACTCTACTCTACTCTACTCTACTCTACTCTACTCTATTATGTGGTGTTTCAGTGCAACACGGATGCCAGGCATTAGAGAATAATGGTAATAAATAATAGAAGCTCATAGCCTCAAATGAGTTTAGCTTGAAGTGAGCCTTCCTCATAAGCTTTTCCAGTTGGATTGTCCACTTAAATACACATGCCTTAATTACATGAGGACAAGATTTCTAAATATGATTGACCAGGGGTCAAAGGAGTTCTCAGTAGAATATTCTGGAAGCTTGCTTTCTGGGTGCCATTGAAAGTGCTGATGACCATCTCTAAGAAGAGCTTCATGGCACAGGACTGGTTATCTGAGGGACTGCCTAGTTCTGCTCATTCTTTACAATCAGGTGGAAGGAGCATTAGAAGTCATTTCAAGATGAAGCTTTAGCACAAGGGTCTTCAAACTTGGCAAATTTTAAGACATGTGGACTTCAACTCCCAGAATTCCTGAGCTAACATGACTGGAGGAGAAATTCTGGGAGTTGAAGACTGCCAGTCTTAAAATTTGCCAAGTTTGAAGACCCCTGCTTTAGCAGAATCTGTAGGGCCATTGATTCTTCACCCTTACACGAGCACAGGAAAGTCTCTGAAATTTCATCACATTCACTTGCAGGCCCTCTCCTGCTTTTCACAGTTTCTGCTTCAGATCTTCACTTCTGAAAGGCCTCCATCTTTTGCACCAAATAAGTTAGGCAGCATCAAAGATGCCTTCCCTCAAGGCCCAATGCCTGTGAAGTGACTATCACCCCTCAAAAGGCCCTGCCCAACGATAGACCAATGTGCATTGAGGAAGACATGGATTTAAATACTTCTTTATACATTGTTTATTTTGATCCCCCTTTTTTTTGATGGACTGTTCAGGAACACTGCCAAATACTTCAAAGCCTGAAGGGTCCACTGTTCTGACTCATAACAAATCTTCGGAAAGGCAAGAAAACAATTTTTTTTTTTCCAGAATGCGTGGAGAAAACAGAAAGCCAGGGAGAGAAAATGACTACTTACGTAAAACAGAACATTCTCAAAGATTAGAAAGTTCAACTATTTTTGGACAGATGGGAGTTCATGCCATGGTCTTTGGATTTTTCTTCTCTGAATTATATGGTTTTAGAAAATCCATTGATCATCTCATCATCTTCTTTTAATGACCCCATAATACCTTGCGGGTGGAGTCTGGGCAACTGAACGGAGCTGAGTGTTTACTGGCCAGATGCCCTTCCTGTTTTCCAATGCGGAGTTTTGTTCAGCAGATATATTCTCAATGCGCCCAGAGAGAGAAATATCTGCCCCTACCGAGGATTGAACTCACAGCCTCCTGATTGAGTGCTGAGAGCTCCACCTCAAGGCCACTGCACCACTCCATGTCACGTGAGAACTATCCCAACATATATATTCTGCCCATTCCTTAATCACCTGAACCCAAGTTCCAAATGTTAATATGCAAATCCTTCCCCAACCTTGCAGATTAGCTACTACTGTGAGCATCCCCTGTTCCTACCTTCTTAAGGATCGTGTAGGACATGGAAGCATTGGCGTGGACAATGACGGTGGCGGTTTTGTCATCCCTGATCTCTTTTAGCAATGGTGTGGGATCCCAGCTTTCATCCAACATCCGAACGGAAAGAGTTTCCTTAGAGATAAGGAACTGTCGGAGCAATTTTTCTAGGTTTAGAAGGCCTGCAGGGGAAAGGAACACGGGTTCAATATGAAGTTTCATCCATCAGCAACCCAAAATGATTAGGTTAGGTCAAACCAGTTGAAAAGAAATCTGGGAAAACTTAGTGCAGGATTTGTCCCTGTAAAATCTTACCCCATCTTTCTCTTAGTTACATGAAAATAATCAAAAAGGCCCTTCACCATACAGCATCCTTTCTTGGTCGAAAGATGTCACATTTCCCGCCCGCCTGCATGACTATTCTTCACTAGTCAGTTCAATGTGAAAAAATTCAACAAGTATAACAAACATTACTGCAGAGGTCTGATTGACTTATCATAACCCATCAAATCAGTGTTAGCAAGCACATGGGTAGAAGTTCTCCATGAGGATCTCTTCTTAACCTGGTCCTTCAGGTCTTGTGGCTCTGCATACTTCACCACTGTAATTGAGGCCACCTACGTTCCTGCCATCCTCTTCTTCCCTCCCTCTTTCCCAGCAGGACAGCCTTCTCCAGAAAGCTAATGAGGAAGGATAATTTGAGCCTAGTTCTTTGTCCCTCAAGGGAGAACAATACAATACTATACAACATAACAACACAAGAGCACACAATAGATACAAACTCAAGGTAAACCACACCAAACTTGATTGCAGGAAATACGACTTCAGCAACAGAGTGGTCAATGTCTGGAATACTCTACCTGACTCTGTGGTTTCTTTCCCAAACCCCCAAAACTTTAACCTTAGACTGTCTACTATTGACCTCACCCCTTTCCTAAGAGGTCTGTAGGGGCGTGCATAAGCGCACCAACGTGCCTACCGTCCCTGTCCTATTGTTTCTTTTTTTTCTTATATATATCCATTTCATGTATTCATAACCATGTTTATACTTATACCTGTAATCTTCTAATCGCTTGACAAAATAAAATAAATAAATAAAAAATAAAAATCAATAAACAAACTCTGAGTTGATTGGTTCACTTCTCTGTTTGGGTAGTTTTCTTGACTGTCCGTGGTGTCCTCAAGAGTCTTGTCCAGCTGCTAAAGTTCAAGAACATCGCTATCCCAACGGTGCCTTTTCAGGAGGCAACTGGGCTTTCTTGTTTTTTCTTTTGAAAACGTTTCTCTTCTCATCCAAGAAGCTTCTTCAGCTCTGACAGGATGGTGGGGAAGGGAAGGATTTTTTACTCCTTGCAGACAGCTGGTCATTTGCATCCTTTTAGAGGGTCGTTGAGGCCACTTGGAGGTTTATCTGTGTCCTCAGGGTCACTTGAGTAATGCAAATGGTTCCTGTAGTCTGCAATTTTTTTTTATTTGGAAATCCATTCCTTCTCCCACACCATTCAAAGAGGGTTCATCCCAAAACGTCTTCAAAGAAAAATCCAAAAAGTCCAGTTGTCTCCTGAAAAAAAAAGCACATTTGGGACAATGACCTGGATGACTGAGAATCTCTACAGACTTTTAGCTATACAATTTGGGATGGATACCCTTTGAATGGTGTGGGAGTAGGAAGAGATTACCAGAGGAAAAAAATTGCAGACTACAGGAACCAAGTGACCCTGAGGACACAGATAAACCTCCAAGTGGCCTCAACGACCCTCTGAAAGGATGCATATGACCAGCTGTCTGCAAGGAATAAAAATCCTTCCGTTCCCCTCCATCCAGTCAGAGCTGAAGAAGCTTCTTGGATGAGAAAGCAAAACATCTTCAAAAAGAAAAAAAACAAGAAAGTCCAGCTGCCTCCTGCAAAAGCACTTTTTTGGGACCATCATGACCTGGAGGATGGAGAATCTCTACAAAGAACTTCACTATTTTTGATATCCACACAGAACCAGGATTTTGTGAGAACCACACACCCACCTGGTTCTATTATGACCTGCTCCTTCAGGTAAATTTGGATATCAACGGGATATATTGTACAAACACAGCTATGTACTTTATGGCAAACAGTACAAAAATACTAATATTGTCCTTTTTCCAGGACATTGATTCCCTTGCTTCTCAGCATTGCCTGCAAACCTAAAGTTCCTTTGATGGCTGCCCATCCAGTTATTAGCCAACTCTAACCCTACTGAGCTATTTTATTATCAACATGTTTAGCTGAGGTCTGGCTCTCAAAACTCAAATGCCTTTAGAGGTTAGCTAGCAAAACATAGCAGGCTTTATTTATATCTTCCTTCCAAGGAGCCACATCTCTTTTAATCCCACAGAATAACTTTTCCCAACCTGCTACTGAACTCTCCAGATGTGTAGGAACCTCTGGAAAATATCAGATTGGAAAATTGACCAGAGAGCGGTAACAATGGACCACAATGTTAGGTTGCTATTACGACTATTATTTCCTCTATTCTACTGTTTATCTCAGTGTGAACCAAGAAATATAACCTCGTAATTCTTGTTTCTCTGCTAAATCTCATAAATTCGTCTTTCCCTGGTGTTTTTATTGGTCTTTTTCTGAAATTGCCCTCAAGTTCCCAAGTACATTCTCTGTGCCAATGTTGAGACAATTGCAACAAATCATTTCTTTTTTTTTTTTTTTTTGAAATAACAAAGCAAACTTCTGACTGTTGTACAATCCAACTTGAGCAATCATCCCAAAATGATGTTTCTTAAAGTGGGATGTGGAATTACTGCTAAAGGGGCAATTTGCATGTATCCTGGGGGTAATGGAACAATTTGTAATTGCTTCTTTGTGAATTGAGGATCAAGGTTGGGACTGGCACTCCTGAATTGCTTGCGTAAAGCAATAGTATCTGTATTTTTGAGAAAGGGGCTGTGTGTGAATGGGATAATAGCAATAGCACTTAGACTTATATATCACTTCACAGTGCTTTTACAGTGGTTTACAGAGTCAGCTTATTGCCCCCAACAATCTGGCTCCTCATTTTACCCACTTCAGAAGGATGGAAGGCTGAGTCAATCTTGAGCCTGGTGAGATTCAAACTATCAAATTGCAGGCAGCCGGCAATCAGCAGAAGTAGCTGCAATATTGCATTCTAACTGTGCCATCATGGGTCTATAATGACATTATGGAGACTGGAAAGAGGGTAATTTGGTCAAACAGTTTAAAAAAATCACTGGCTTGAGAGATGCAGATTATTTCAGACTTTTATTGCTTAGGACAGATGCATCCAAGATTTCAACTCCCAGAATTTCCTAGCCAACCATGCTGACTGGGGAATTCTGGGTATTGAAGTCCACAGGTCTTCAAGGTGCCAAGGTTGGACACCTCTGCATTCAGGTACCTAGTGTAAGAAAAGGATGTTCCATATTGTATGATAAATTGTTTTTCAACAAAATTGACTCTGAAAGATAGGCAGTTTTTCTTTGAATCGATTGCTCTGAAAACTGTTTTGCTGATGAGCTGCTTTTTTGTTTAACTGATTAAAATTGAAATTACAACAATTTGCTACAGGTAACATTCAAGGAATATTTAACGAAGATAATAGTGTCTTTCCAATGAACAACTTATGGAGCATTGTTTAAAAAACATAATCTTCTATTTCTTTCCCTCCCTCCCTCCATTTTTCATATAATTCATCTGTAATTAGAATTGATGGTAATTGATTAAAGCCTACAGTTTTAATTTTGTAATAAATGAATCTATAATCAATCATGTTACCCAATAGAGATTAAGCTTTCAGCCATGAAATAAAATTTTGCAGCTTTGGGGAAAATATTTTTAATTTAAGTTTGTTGTGATTTGTAAAATCTCTAGGAGGAGAAAATTAACAATCCTCCACTCCCAAAATGAGATTCTTTAAAAAAATTAGGAACTAAGCATTAGATCATCAAAAACAGAAAGAATAGTTAGGATCCACACAACATGTTTCACAAACCACAGTGGTGAAATTCACAACAGATGTACAATGTGGGAACAAGGTCATTTGTTAAAAGCTGTCCTGTTTCTGGTGGACTTCATAAACACAGAAAGATCTAGAACACAAGTTGTGGGTCTCAAAATTCCAGAGAGCTTCTTCTCATCTTCAAGTGTTTTAATTTTAATTTGATGATATATTTTGGGGTTCATCCATCTTTCATTCAGTCCTCATGGCGATATCATCATCTTCTTTTTAACGACCCCATAATCCCTTGCGGGGTGGAGTCTGAGCAACTGAATGGAGCTGAGTATTTACTGGCCGGATGTCTTTCCTGTCACCAATGTGGAGCTTTGTTCCCCATGGTGATATCCCGTTGACCCAAAGAAATACAGACAGCTTTATCTTCAAAATACAAAGTAAATTGGTCAGCCTGGGACCTCTGAACTTCCAGTAGACAAGCGATGACTACAGTAC
The DNA here is from genome assembly GCA_033807585.1 of Hydrophis major. NCBI lineage: Eukaryota > Metazoa > Chordata > Lepidosauria > Squamata > Elapidae > Hydrophis > Hydrophis major. The sequence goes on from CM066334.1 coordinate 38,324,806, forward strand.
TGGTTGGACCATCAACCATAGCTGACAGAATCTCTTCCTCCAAGAGATATTAAGAAGCCATTTGGAAAAGTCTACATTCAGGACTGGATCATTTGCATGTTCATCCCTTTGTGTGCTTGAGGCACTGTATCATCCAGACATTGACCTATATCCATGACAGTTCCCTCACCCGTAAACTGCCTTTCTGAAACAATTATGTCTTGATTGCATTCAACCTCTTCCCCTCTCCCTTGCCTTGGTTGATTGGATTGCTCTTTCAAACCTGATCCCTTCATAATTAGAAGTATCGCTTTGAAATCCTCCTCGGGGAATCTCCTTCCACATAGCCCTGCTTGCTAAAAAGCTACAACTCTGGGCTTCAAATTTTTTAGCAAGGGGCTCTCTGTCCTAATGACTAGTTGGGTGGGTGTGGCCAACTTGTCATCACTTCTTTGCCCTAATTACCTAAAAAAAAGATATATACCAAATATATATATATATTAGTAGCAGAACACAGCAAACTCCAAGACCAATAAACACAGACCAAGACTCTCAACCAATCAGGAGGAAGAAAAAAACCATTCTGACACAGCAATAGGCTGCCCCAAATTTAAATCTGAAACCACTGTAAAAGTCTGACTCACAGACAAACACTATAGAGAAGCCTGATGATGGCAGATGAGATTCTGCTGAAACGTTGCTACAACTTTAAAAGCACCACTACTATGACGTGGGAAAATACCCGAACAAAGCTGAATGCCAGACAAATATATATATATATATACCATGCATTTAATTTAATACTTAAATGAAAGACCGGGTGAAACCAGACTTAATAGCAGCGACTATAAGAAGGACCTTGGAGTCTTAGTGTACGCAGAGGGGTGGGGGAATAAGCAAGATCAAGGGTGACAGTGAATTACATATCTCAGAGTTGGCTACACCCAGGTTAGTGCCGGACATAGAATGTTACCTTCAAATAAATCTTTTTTAGTTTTGGGAGTGTGGCTCAAGGTTCATGATTTAATTGGTGTAACTGCCGGAAACCTGACAATGTGATTCTTATTATTTGGGAATTAATCCCCTCTGAGGCGAGTGGCTGTGTTATCTGATTTTCTCAATGGCTCTCCCTCGCAAGTGCTGAGTGGATAGTTTATCTAGCTTGCAATACTTTCATGAGGTTTGAAATGCTCTTGGCGGAATGCCCAGAAGTTCAATTAAGCCTATTGAGAGCTTTCTCTTGCTGCTTCTCTTTCTGAGGTTATTGGGGGCTCTCCGAGCCCCGCATAGTCTTAGCTAGGGGCTCCCCCGAGCACTTGAGAGCCCCCAGCAGCCCAACCTTGAACTTGTCCCTAGCTAGCATGGCCCCTGGCTAAAAATACTGGAGTTGAGATCTATACAGACCCAGCACTTCAAGATCAAGGAAAACTCCTTTCGATTGAACTGGGAGACTAATTCATAAGAAAATTTAGGAGTGGCAATCTGGGCATTGAAACAACAATGCTACCTTAAGACAAAATAATAAACAGATTTTTAAATGCAATAAAACACATGTTGTTCCTCCTACTGAGCCTGGCCTCCATTTATCTTTGCTTTCCCTTGTTTCCCTCATGGCATATGTCCCCAGATGAAGCCAGGATCTGTGTAATGTATTATATAAAGGCATTCAGGTTTTCAAGTCATTCTACTGTCTGATGGAAATGACAAAATGGCCTCTTCCAGGTACTAGACTGTTACGTAGAGCCAGTGACCCACGCTCTCTGACCTACCCTTTAACCACCCAATGTAGGACCTGTCTAATTATACAGTATATCAACGTTAGCTTAAATATCATTCCGTCACATGATCTGGTCCGCCCATTATTTGTCCAAGTGCTCCCTACAAAAAGTTTGAAATCAAGGAGAAACTTTTCAGGTGGTGCTGAGGAGATTATTACTACACCTCAGAGCAATGCAAAAAGATGGAAACTTCAGGTGAAGTATCCACGTCATTGGATAAAATTCCTTAAGGAGTTGCCGGGAGGAGGAGTGGACAGCTGGAAGATGTTTAAACAGACTGTGCACTGGTTTGGCTAGAGCCACGCGGAAAAACGGGGGTCTCTCCCACAGGACAAGGATATTTTACTGCAAACGTGGTACTATTCAAGCAACTATCCATCTTTTACGGTGCCCTCAGGACTGACACTCACACAGAATAACAGAGTTGGAAGAGACCTTGAAGGATTTCTAATCCAACCGGATGCTCAAGCAGGAGACCCTATACCAGTGGTGGCTAACCTTTTTGGCCTCCTGTGCCAAAAATTGCGCGCACACCATCGCACATGCATTCATGTGCCAGCTACCCAGAATGCAATACGTGCACCCCTCCCCATGCCCCCTGCGAATGCACGCACAATCCCCCCTGCCACCCTGTTATCTCACAGCTGATTTTTCAGCTGATTTGAGGCCTTTTTCAGCCTCCCAGAGGCTTGGAAAAAGCCTCTGCAAGGCTTTTCAGGCTGAATTATAGGCCGGTATTACAGGAAGTGATGAAATGGCCCTATAATTTAGTCTGAAAAGCCTTACAGAGGCTTTTTCCAAGCCTTTAGGAAGCTGAAAAAGGCCTCAAACCAACTGGAAAAAAAAAAACAGCTGTGAGGCGCGTGCATGTGCAGAGAGTTAAGTTTGCCTGCGGCTCACGTGACAGCACAAATGGCTCTACGTGCCACTTGTGGCATGCTTGCCATAGGTTAGCCATCATGGCCGTATACCATTCTAGACAAGTGACTATCCGGTATTTTCTTAAAAGCATCCAGTATTGGAGCATCCACAACTTCTGGAGGCAAGTTGTTCCACTGATTAATTATTCTCACTGTCAGGAAATTTTTCCTTAGTTCTATATTGCTTCTCTCCCTGATTGGTTTCCACCCATTGCTTCTTGTCCTGCCTTCAGATGCTTTGGAGAATAGCTTGACCCGCTTCCTCTTTGTAGTAGCCTTTCCAAAATGGGAACATGCTATCATGTCTCACTTGTCCTTCTTTTCATTAAGTAGACATACCCAATTCCTGCAACTATTTATCATATGTTTTAGCCTCCAGTCCCCTAATCATCTTCATTGCTCTTCTCTGCACTCTTTCTATAATCTCAACATCTTTTTTTTTTTTTACATTATGGCAATCAAAACTGGATGCGATATTCCATGTGTGTTCTTACCAAGCCGTGAATGACTTGCTGGTTGGAAATATCCCTGCTGACAATATGGCCCAGCATTGTGCTAGAACTATATAACTCTACGTTTTTATTAAAGTTTCCAATCTTTTCAAATTCAAATGAATTTTTCACCTTTTCTAATTCCCACATTTCTGACATGACCTGAGATGAATATCTGAGCTGGCCAGCTAGCCTGTAAAATGTACAGAGGAAACACTCAGGGGCCCCACAAAACATAATTGAAACTTTGGATTTCCCCTGCCTGCACAACAATTTAAGTCACAAAAGCTAACCCAACAGTGCCCTAAAGTGAAAGAATATAAAAGAAAAGGAAAAAATCATAACATGGTGTTTACTAGCCTGTTTACCTAAGTCTCTTTTGATATATTGTCCCTTCTCTTCCCATTATACCCAGATGCGAACCCATTTGAGGGTTAATCGCACAGCAATAGCAAAAATACAGAATTTATTTCACAAGAGGTGGGATACAACAGCACACAAGAGGCCCCCCTTTGTCACTTAAGCATCACTTAAGCTGTCAAAACCCTGCTCAGCCCTGTTAAAGTGGCTAGGTTTAAAGGCCCCATGCTGTTCCTATCGCACCCCTTTTTAGCCTTTGATATAAAGTAATGTATATTTTAGGGGTACCTTGGGCAACCAGCAATCTTTTGTGATTCCCTCCATTGGAGGAGAGAGGCATTTATTGCTGGAAAAAGGAGCAATAGGAGGTGTATGATTCCATTTTGCCCCGGTTTTCTGTCATGCCCCTGTCAGAGTCTGAATCTGAGAGGGAAGATGAACAGCTGACAGGGAGTGGGAGTGTGGCTCCGTTGACTATGGAGGAAACTGGGGAAGGGCAAAATCCAGCTGGGCAGAGCAGGAAAGAGGTAGAACAAGGGAGAGGAAGTTCAGAGGAAAACCCAGGCCCATCCCCTCTTCATCCTAGGTGTTATGGATTAAACCATCGCAGCGATACAACCCTAAACAGCTTCGTCTTATAGCAGGCTTGTAATCCTGCAATTCTCATTGGCTCGTGAATAGCGAGTCATGATTGGTCAGGTTTGGCCAGTCTGATTGGCTGTTAATGGGAACCCCTGATTGGACGCTTGTGAAAGCGATAGACTCAGTTCATTGGTTGTTTAACGGCAGCAAGCTCTATAAAAGAGCTACTGCTGCCCAGGTCTTTGGCTCCGTTCTTTCTTGTTAAATAAAGAGTTGAAGTCACCATCCGATGTCTCGTCTCCATTCTTTGCGCCCATGCCCAGGACTTAACACTAGGGCATGCAGGGAGGAACAGAGAAAAGAGCAACGTGGGTTGCATGGCTTACAGGGGAGGAAAGGGCCCTGATTCCCTTCATTAGCCACAGCTGGGAAGAGAGTTTAAAAGAGATGCATGCTGAGTGCTGCATCTGCTGGGAATAAACGTGAGTTTATTTTGTGTCAACTTTGCTTATCTGTTTTCCTGGTATCCTCCCAACCGTGTTGAATTACAGCCGTTCCTTCACATCTGGAATTCTTACTCCTGCCCTGCCAGACTAATTACCTCATTTTGCCTTGTTTGGACTTAAAGTTACAATTTTTGTTGACCATGTTTTGGACTTGACTCTCTGCAGTTAAAGGCTGTTCCTGGGAGAGTTTTTCTCCATTCAGAAGGTAACCAGACATTGGGGGCAACGTTGGAGCTAACAAAGGGACTCCTACTGATTGTCTGATTGTGTTGCCATTGTGCCACGCCCCTTTGGGTCATCACATTTTCTCTTTTAAAAGCCAAACAGATGTTTGAAAAATGGGAGAAAAACAAACCACCCTCTGACTTCCCTGATAAATTGGCCAAACTTTTCTTCCTAAACAAATGAAATCTGCTCAATTTTGAGAGGGAGGGAAGCTTCTCTCCCCCCCCCTCAAATTCCAGCTACTGAAACTTGCTTCTTTTCCATCGCCTCTGTTCAGATTATCTCCTGACCTTGTTGATGGCCCTTATTTTGGTTGGCAGCAATTAGCAGCTCGCTGGATCAGCCGGCTGGCTAAGAGCTGTCTGTGCATGCAGTAATAAATGGAGGAGTGGAGACCACGGTTTTTATGGTGATTGGTAGCATTGGAAGGTTGGAAGGTCCCCCTTTGGCCTTTGCCAGTTTGATTCCCATTCTCCACCCCCCTCCCCACTCCAAATGAATTGAGACCCTACTCTGCATACACAGTATTAGGGGGATGGGGAAATATTGCCTGTCCAAAGAGTGGAAATTTCTCCTAGAACCTCCATGCTCATTTCTTGCACATTTCCCAACACTGTTAATTATTGCGTTCTGATTATCTGTACGAAGAGTTAGAATAGAATAACAAAGTTGGAAGGGGCCTTGGAGGTTTTCGAGTCCAGCCCCTTGCTCAGGCAGAAAACCCACTAGCACCGTGATGGCGAACCTATGGCACACGTGCCGGAAGTGGCATGCAGAGCCATTTCTGCCAGCATGCAGGATATTGCCCTGAAGAACCCCTCTGTGCATGCAGGTGCACCCCACACCAGCCAGCTGGTTATCAGGTATCTGCCATGCATGCATGGCAGGAGATGCACATGTGGGAGATGCGCAGGCATGTGCAGATGCATGCGGCATGCAGGGGGGTTGCATGTGCATGCACAGACACATGCGGTGAGGGGTTCACTCGCGCATGCACACAGACGTGTGCAATGCAAGTGCAGGAGGATGTGTGCAGATTGCATCATAGATGTAGGCATGCGAGCACATGCGTGCATGCACACTTTTGGCACACAACGTGGAAAAGGTTTGCCATCACAGCTCCAGCATTTAAAACAGATGGTTATCCAACATCTTTTTAAAAACTTCCGGTGTTGGAGCATTTACAACTTCTGGAGGTGAGTTGTTCCCCTCTATTAATTGTTCTCAGTGTCGGGAAATCCCTCCTTAGTTCTAGGTTGCTTCTCTCCTTGATTAGTTTCCATCATTGCTTCTTGTCCTGCCCTCAGGTGCTCTGGAGAATACAGTGGAACTTTGGGTCATGAACAGGGGTGGGATTCTACCAGTTTGCACCTATTTGCTAGAACCGGTTGTTAACATTCTAAGCAGTTCGGAGAACCGGTTATTAGAAGAAATTACTGGGCTAATCCTGTAAGGAAGGCAGGAAGGAAACATTCTGGTGTTGCTTACAGAAACTGCTTCTCTGTTAACCCTTATTACATTCTTGGCAGGACTAGACTTCCTGTCTCAGGAACATCTCTTATTTTTCCCTCCTTTCCTGGTACTTTGCTTGTGTGGAGTGACCATTTAAAGTTACAATGGCACTGAAAAAAGTAACTTATGACCATTTTTCACACTTACGACTGTTGCAACATCCTCACAGTCATGAAAGGCCAGATGAGATGTATGCCTCAATTTGAGTGATGTTGACTTGGTCACACCCAGCCAATAACATGACCACTAAGCCATGTTCAGCCAGTCACATGACCACCAAGGCACGCCCACCACCTAAGCCATGCTCACAGAACCAGTTATTTTAAAAAATGAATTCTACCCCTAGTCACGAACACTTCTGTTTGCAACCAAATCGGCTGATGACCAAAATTTTCAGAACAGCTTTGCTTCTGGTCGTGAACAGAATCTTCGGGTGGCAACCAAGCAAACCTGAAAATTGCCACAACGATTTCCTCTTTGGCACCAATTTTTTTTATTTTTTGGTCTGTGCACACACAGACGGTAGTACTTCCGGTCATGACCAAATTGGGTAGTGACCATAGTCCTGGAACAGATTACGATGACGACCCAAGGTTCCATGGAAGCTTGACCCCTTCTTCTTTGTGGCAACCCCTGAGCATCGGAATACTGCTGTCATGTCATCCCTAGTCCTTCTTTTCATTAAAACACAAGAACATTCTAGTCTAAGAAATAGTCAACTCAAAATTCCCAAGGGAGAATTAAAATGATGTAGGGTCAAAAATGCTGTAGGGTTATCTGAAAGACATCCACCCAATGGTTATATCCACCCACCCACCAGAGCGGGAGGCAGGGAACATTTTGAGTCTCCTCTCCTACATTTGGCAGGACCCAGAAGAATGGTCTTCTCTGTGGTAGCTCCCTCCCTTTGGAACATCATCCCTGCAGAGATTAAAGTTGTGTCCAGTTCGACACTCTTTCACAAGGCCCCGAAGACCCGGTTTTGCCAACAGTCCTTGGGAACCCAGAGTGTGACGGAGCCCATCAAATGGCTTGTTTGAATCATTGCTGTCACCAAAGAAGGTTGTGGGAGTTATTGTTTTTATTGTTGTATAAAGTAAAGATAAAAGTTCCCTCACACCTACGTGCTAGTCGATCCGGCTCTAGGGGGCGGTGCTCATCTCCGTTACTAAGCTGAAGAGCCAGAGCTGTCCAAAGACATCTTTGTGGTCATGTGGCCAGCATGACTAAATGCCGAAAGCGCATGGAACACTGTTACCTTCCCACCAAAGGGGTCCCTATTTTTCTAATTACATTTTTTGCATGCTTTCGAACTGCTAGGTTGGCAAAAGCTGGGACAAGGAACAGGAGTTCACTCCATTATGCAGCACTAGGGATTCGAACTGCCAAACTGCTAACCTTTCTGATCGACAAACTCAGTGTCTTAGCCCCTGAGCCACCGCGTTGTATCCTGGGTTTTTAACTTTTGTCAGCCGCCCGAGAGAGAGAGCGACCATATATATATTTATAAATAAAATAAAACTAAATCAAATAAACTATGTTTCTGCTCCCACTTTTGGCATTCAGCAATAGGATTCTTTAAACACAGGAACCTATTTTACAGGTCGCTGATGGCTCTACTCTTTATCAATCTCCTGTAGGAAAGACCAATGTGAATATCAAGCCAAATCTTCTTTAGTGATTTTGGAGAGAATCACATGGGCAGTGGAAGAAGTGCATACACCAAACTTGACAGCTTTAAGACTTGTGGACTTCAATTCCAAGAATTCCTCCTCCAGTCCTGTTAACTCAGGAATTATGGGAGTTGGAGTCCACAAGTCTTAAACTTGCCAAGTTTGAAGATCCTTGGCATATACTGTCTGAAGAAATTAGAAACAGGCGGATTATAAAAGCAGGGGAGAGAAATTTGGAACAAGGTGGGCTTCTTAGACATATCTGGTGGAGACCACCATTTAAGATGGAATGCAGGCAAGATGGATGTCAGGGTTCCAGCACTTAACCCCATTTAAATCATGAGTCTCAAGGCAAACTTCCAAAACTTCAAAAGGATTTATTGGGAGTTAAAAGATGCGGCATTGCCTGGGTGTAAGCAACTCTGAGACACAACATTCATTGTCAGCCTTGACTCTGGTTTTTCCCCCACCCCCTGGGTTTATCATAATTCATACTCTCCAATGGGACACATCCACAGCCAAGAGTCATCAATCATGCTCTCCAGTTAGATTTTGTGTGGCAGAAACTTCAGTCACCTAGTTACTATCTTTGAAAACATTTATAGAATGCAGTTTCGGTTTGCAAGCTATCCCACTGCTCTCCTCCTCCCTTTCTGTTGGCAACTCTAAAAAGACCATGGAGATATTTTATGAGTTGACCTTGGACTTAGCCATGTTTTAACAAGGCTATGATCACATTCTCCTAATACTGATTGGCCCTTCAGCCAATTATCCGTAAGTGGCGGTGGATTCTTGAAATGCAGTGACCTTCCTTCCTCAAGATCTTTTGCAAAGGTTACTCATTTGGTCTCACTGCTATCACCAGAATCTAATTATGTTGCTTCAGAAAATAACCAAAGAGTTGCTGAACTTGATTAAGGACTAGGAAAGTTAGCAAAATGAACACACGTGGAAAAGTGTTTGCTTTTTCCTCTTAAATAATCTCAATCAATATGGAAGTTGTTTGATTTCAAGTAAAAAGATGAAAAGCAAAACTTCTTGCAAAAAAAAAAAAAGCCCTTTGGCACCTGGCTTTTAAATAAGAACTCAACTGTCTTCCCTCTGTTCAATCTTCTCCAGGTTAGATAAAGAGAATTTAAATCATAAGGGAAAAAGAAAAAATATTCACAGTGCTCTTTTTACAGAGATGCATCTTGATTAGAGAAAGAATTTCAAGGGATAAGGCATGAAGTAGAATGAACTTCTCCCTCCCTGGTCCTGTTATCAACTGGGTTATTGCCAAGGGGCTGCCCATAATTCAGGCTTGTAGTTTGATGTCACAGCTTAAGCCCTCTTCCCAGCTGCCTCAGCTGGCAGCCAGCTCGTTCAGTCACACGTGATTAAAAGCAATCAGCCTGACTCAATTAATGGTGGGGGCCATGCTATTTTAAAAGCAATCTGGTTTCTGAGCTGTTCTAGCCAGTTAAACGAAAGAACAAATGAAGCAGAGAAAAATTAAACACTAAGCATGTGTATTACTCCCCGGCAAGTATGTTGCACTGCTCTAGTGTGCCATGTCTTGGGTTTACACAAGGACACGAGTTGGTTAAGATATATGTGGTGTTGTGCTGCTGTTGAGGCATAGGGAAGGTGGAAACACTCCCCAATTGCTTGATGGCTTGGCCCAAAAGTGCTTTTCCAAAATGCAACTGGATTTTCTTTGTGTTTGCTTGAAGACGTTTTGCTTCTCATGCAAGAAGCTTCTTCCGTTCTGAGTGTTCAGACAGTTCTGAAGTCAGAATTGAAGAAGCTTCTTGGATGAGAAGTGAAACGTCTTCAAGCAAACACAAAGAAAATCCAGTTGCATTTTGAAAAAGCACCTTTCAGACAACCATGACCTGGATGATGGAGGATCTCCAGAGACCAGGGGTCCCCAAACTTGATAGCTTTAAGACTTGTGGACTTCAACTCCCGGGATTCCTTCTCCGGTCATGTTAGCTCAGGAATTTTGGGAGTTGGAATCCACAAGTCTTAAACTTGCCAAGTTTGAAGACCCTTGCCATAGATTCTGATGACTTGGCCTTCCTGATTTTGTTCTTTACTACTCCATGTTTAAGACAGAGGACAAAAAAGCATGTTATTGATATTGAACTGCCATGAGGGCTCTCAAATGAAGAGAAATATAGATCAAGAATAAGCAAGACTGTGTTTTCTTTGCTGTTAAAGGCTACAGAGTAGCAGAAATTTTAACACAGGGTCAATGAAACAAGGGAGAGATTAGCTGCCTTCCTTTAAATTGCCCTCTTAAATGTCATTGATTCTTTTCTGTCATTAGTAATGAAGAAATAGCTGGATGGTTCCCAAAGCCCACAAGATGAGTGATGAACTGGGGGTCAAAGAAAAACAAGGCAGAGTTCGAAAGGAAAAACTTCCATTAGAGAAATCTGGGACAAAAATCATAGCTACCCAGTACAATAAAAACATCTGGACAGAAGCAAGAGTTAGAAACCCAGTTTCACAACCACTAGCCACATCTGGACCAGTCACAGGTTATCTGAGTTCATATAATATACTTGGGCATAGCTAGTCTAGTTAAGAGAAGGACCAGGGGAGACAGTCTTCCAATATTTGAGGAGCTGCCCCAGAGAGGAGGAAGGGGTCAGGCTATTTTCCAAAGCACCTGAAGGTCAGACAAGGAACAATGGATGGAAACTGAACAAGGAGAGATTTAACCTGAAAATAAGGATAAATTTTCTGAAAGGGAGACCAATCAACCCATGGAACAGAAGTTGCCTTCAGAAGTTGTGGGAGCTTCATCCCTGTAGGCTTTCAAGAAGAGATTGGACTGCCATCTGTCAGAAATGGTGCAGGGTCTTCCTGCTTGGGCGGGGGGTTGGACAAGGTCCTTTCCAACTCTGTCAATCTGTTCATTGAATTAATCCATTTTTATGGCCTCCTGTGTGCAATGCATTGAATTATACAAGGGGAAAGCAGGATGGTATAGAGAGTAAAAAAAAATGACTTTGGAGAAAGTTTGAAAAGATAGTAACAACATGGTCTGACTTGAAAGGTTAATAGTTGGGTTCACATAACACACCCATCCATTAAAAACAAACAAGACAGCTTAGCTTAGCTTGTCATGGGAATGAACCCACTAGGTCTTTAATTGGCTTGTTGTGTGAACACAAATTGTGCATGTCCACGGTCAGAATGGGTCAATGGGTTGGTCTCCCTTGTTCTGCAATCACTTGGCCTTCCATACGGGAAGATGCAGTGTGCATTCTCATGACAACGGACACAAAATGCTCAGGAAACCAAAGGTTAAGTGTTTACTGGTGGGGAGCTTAGATGACGGTTCTTACATTCAGCTTTGGCACAGATGAGGCAGGCAGTAGTGCAGTTGAAGAAATTCAAGATTCCAGCAACGGCTACACTGATGTCAGTGTTGCTGGGATGGAGGTTCAAAGTTGTGAATCTCTGGAACTGAAGCTTCAGGAGCTCTTCTGGAGCAACCTTGAAATGAGGAACCTGAAAGGGGAAGAGAAAATAAAACCAATTATTTGCTCCTCAGAACAGACAAGAAATGTATGTATTATTTATTTATTTACTAGCTCTATACCCGTGCTTCGCTACGAAACTAGGACTTCCGGTTTGCAAGGCTTCAGCGGTGGCAGGAATCTGCGATCATGCGCGGTTTCTGCTACGCTCGCCGCTGGAGTGCCCTCGATCCAGCCGGATTTGGGGGCTAATAGTTACCCTGTAGAGGTAACTGAAGATAGGGGAGATCCAGCAGGGGTCTGGGGGAATTGCAACCCCCCTCCTCAGCTGGCTTAACTCCCTTTTCCAAAAGCGGTGGAACGGCGGTCAACTGTTCTGTACTAAAGCTGCTTGGTGCTGTGAAACTAAAACTGACATTCCTCTCCTCTGCTTGTGTTTTGCATTTGGAAGAGATTTTTTTTCAGGTGGAGAGTAGAACTTAGCATCAGAATGTGTTAATAATAATAATATAGGAAATACTAATGCTCTGGTGGTCATTTTGAAAAATCCTTTCTTAGTGAGCACCTAGAAGTCAAGGGGAACATACGTGCCAAATTTCAAGTTTGTGGGCTTTACGGTTGTGTAGATTTTGTGATGATGTGTGAGTGGTCTTTCGCTTTTAGATTTAGGGAAATTATATGGCCACCTATTCGCACGTGGTGACTCAAGGAGGCTTACAAGAATATAAAAACCTTGCATAAAAACAATAAAACTAATAAAAGAGAGAACCATATTTCATAAAATCACCCCCTATGCCGGCGACAGCACCTCATACGAGCCAGTTAGTGGACTCCATCCCGCTCTGCATTCCCCAGGCCTGCTGGCAGAACCAGGTCTTCAGTGCCTTCTGGAAGAGTGTTAGAGTGGCAGCCATTTTAATCTCTGGGAGGATGATGTTCCAGAGAGAGGGAGCCACCACAGAGAAGGTCCTTCTTCTGGGTCCCACCAGGTGTATCTCCCTCAGGGATGGGACCCACAACATTCCCTGCCTCCTCGCTCTGATGGGCCAGGTATTTGTGACTGGCAAGAGACGGTACCTCAGATCACCTGGTCTCTAGCCATGACCTTGAATTGCACCCTGGAAGCAAAACAGCAGCCGATACAGCTCCTGCAGGAAAGGTGATACATGTGCTCACTGGGGTCTAAAACCATGCAGGCCGCTGCATTTTGCACCAACTGGATCTTCTGGATGATCTTCAAGGGCAGCTCTAAGTAGATTGCCTTGCAATGGTTAAGATGGGAAGTGACTAGGACATGAGTGACTGTGAGTAGGGATTTGTGGGATCCTTGGTGCTCACTTATCTTGGTTGTTTTTTCTTGCAGACATTTTTTTACCATACTCGGTAACATAATCAGGACTAAAAGGGAAATGGGTTTACTCTCAGTCAGACTCCCTCCTAGCACTGGTGATGTTATATAGTTGGGTAATGAAACATCTGCAAGAAAGCAACCGAGCTCAGAGACTACTGAGGACCCTTCATTTCAACCCTGAGCTACAAATATTATTTTCTATCAAGACAAGAAATGATCAATTTCCTAAAGGCAAGGTATATTTTTCTGCTGTTAAAAAAATGAAATTCTTCTATTCTCCTAACTGTAGCTGGATAGTCATCTGTCTGAAATGCTGTAGCAGATTCTGCCTCCAGCAAAAGGTTGGATGAATAATTGCTCAACATTCTTAAATTTTATGAGACGTCATATCAGAAACATTAAAGGCCACACAGAAGCTCCAATTAGTCCAGAGTGTGACGGCCAAATAATTGGCAGGTACTTGCCAATACAGGCATGTTAAACCACCGCTCTGGGCCCCTGCGCTAATTTCTTGATCAGCTTCCAAGGATGATTTAAGCTGGTGTTTTTTGACCTTTAAAGCCATCCATGATTTGGGGCTGAAGGAGCCCCTTGTCCATCTTAATTTTGACCTGCCAGGTGGGGAGCTCCTGGGTGAATCCCAAAGGTAACTGGTCTTTCTCCTTTTTTCTTTTGAAGATGTTTTGCTTCTCCTCCAAGAAATTTCTTCAGGTCTGACCTGATGGTGGGGAATGGAAGGATTGATACTCCTTGCAGACCGCTGGTCATTTGCATCCTTTTAGGGGGTCATTGAGGCCACTAGGAGGTTTATCTGTGTCCTCAGAGTCATCTGAGTGATGCTCCTGGTTCCTGTAGTCTGCATTTTTTTTGGTCTGGAAATCCATTCTTATTCCCACGCCATTCAAAGTGTGTTCATCCTAAAACGTCTTCAAAGAAGAAACAAGGAAGTCCAGTTGCCTCCTGAAAAAGCACCTTTGGGACAACCATGATCTGAACAACTGAGAATCTCTACAAACTCCTGAGTGGATCTGCTCACAGTTTGGAGCAAAGGAAAATGGAGGCACTGTTTTCCCATTGGTGACACCAAGGTTACAAAATTCTTGTCTCCTGAAATTCAGTCAGCTCCTTCATCACTTTCTAGACCTTAGAAAAAATGACTTTAAAGTGGGCTTTTGATCCTTAAACGGGACCAATTCTTTGCCTTCATTATTCGCTTGATTGCTCCCACTATATTTATTTTAACTTTTTATTCTTTTGTTTTTAATGCCTTCCTTACCTTGCTTTATACCAGGTGTGTTTTAATGCTATGAGCGTAACTTGCTGTGAGCTTGTTGATTGCCACAGGCAACAAAAAAGCCACACAAAATTTCCGTAGGGGATTTTGTGAAAGCTGTGCTGTTCAGCTCAGATTCAGTTCAAATCCAATCATTGTTTCAACTGAGATTATTGTTCTGACCACTCAAACGTATTTAGACAATTACTTCTGAATTGATGCTTTGATTTGAACTATTGAATTGCTCTGCTTTGATTCTCTGAGTCAGTTTGAAGTGAAAAGAGGTGATGGGCTTATGAGAAAACATTCTCAAACAGTTGAATTTGGGGATAATATTTTTCCTGCCAGCAAATAGACTTGAACTATCAATCCAATTCCAAACTGTAATTCCATTCAGAGCATTTGGCCCAAATGCTTTCCAGTCAAACCTCCCAGCTGAACCATCTTCCAGCCATCTCTCGGTGTGTGACAGATCCAAAATGCAAAATTCAGGATTATCCTGTAGGACCGAGAAGATTTGCTTGCCAACTTCTCCCAATTACTCTGTTTTAAATATTTCATCACAAATAATTACATTTGGCCAGCAGTTTTCCACTGTGGTGCATCTGTTGAGCTAATTTAAAATCATTAATATTCTATTGCTGATAATATTAATATTAATGAGAGCTCATTAATCAATCAGGGGAAGGGAAGGCGAGTCTTTCGATGCACTGCAACACTAGGTTGTCAGTAAAGGACATCGCAGCAATTTATTTATTTTTTAAAAAATGTTGCATTCATCTTGGGACATGAGGTTATGGAACTCTTCGCAGGAAAGAACTGTGAGAAAATGACAAGAGATCAGGAACGTTGGTGAAAGGCAGGAACAGGGAAATTTTCTGCTTTGTTTTGTGTTTCAACATGCATGTCTTCAAAGAAACACCCAGGAAAAACA
Organism: Hydrophis major; assembly: GCA_033807585.1. NCBI lineage: Eukaryota > Metazoa > Chordata > Lepidosauria > Squamata > Elapidae > Hydrophis > Hydrophis major. The sequence continues at coordinate 38,339,866 of CM066334.1, forward strand.
ACTGGTTACTCTTCATTAGGAGCAACAGTCAATTCCTTGTTGCTTCTGTGCTTGGGGATATCCCAAAACAACTCGCCCAGGTCTGCAATTTTGTTCTTCTTTGAGGGGTTAGTTATTCTGTCTGTTCTACCGAAGACCTAAGCCAGAGGTGTCCAACCTTGTTAGCTTTAGACTTGTGGATTTACAACTCCCAGAATTCCCCCAGCCAGCATGCATGCAAGCAAAGTCAGAGAGTACCCAAAGACCCCTCATTTCAACTCTGAGCTACAGATATCCTCCTTTAAAGTAGACAATAGTACACCTATTTGCCTGGAGTGGTATAGGATCTCCTGCTTAAGCAGGATGTTGTGGTTAGCCTGCAGCAGGTGCAGATGGCTGAGGAGAGCAAGGACTCAGATGAGGGGCCAGGACCCTTAGGGAGTGGGCTGCTGCCTTCAGAGATTGTGGGGGCTGGCAGCAGGGATGAGGAGGTTTCTGAGGAGCCTGTGCTAAGTGCGCGTGAGTGCAGGATTGCTCGGAGGAAAGAGCAGTTACACAGCATGGGTGACTCAGGAGTAAGGATCTGAAGATTCTTATTTTGCAAATTATTTCTTGTCTGTTATCTTTTGGCAAGTTTTGCACAGTTTGGCAAGACTTGTGCTTACCACAACTAATTATTTTGTAAAAGCATTACAATGTTTCTGTTTCTTTTGGGTTGATTTGTTGGAAAAGGGCGTGGGTCAGAACACAGGGAGCTGGACTAGAAGACTTCCATGGTCCCTTCCAGCTTCATTATTTGTCATTTTTCTCACTATGTTTTGCAGGAGAAAGTAACATTTCATCTCCCAGAATTCCCCAGCCATCATGGCTGGCTGGAGAATGCTGGTAGTTGAAGTTCTCAAGTCTTCAAATGGGCAAGTCTGGACACCTCTGGTCTAAGCAGTTTGCTGGGAAATCACAAAGTCAAAGAACATTCTGCCTTGATTTTACTCCACAGACCTTGGGAAGGTCAGAGGCAGGAGACACCTTGTCCTCCAGCCTACTACCTTCAGTGAAAGGACTCAAGGCATCCCTCAGGATAGATTGGTGGCTTCGCTCAGTAGTCCTGCATGGAATTTGAGCATTGTGCCACATGCCATCACTTAGGCAAAAGATCTGTGAAGTGTGAGAGGCTCGGGGTCAGCCCTGCAGTTACAGAATGACCAGGCACAATTCTTATTTCATATTCCTCCGCTTTGTACAACTGCTGCACCTTATGACAAATCCTCCTTGCTCGTTGGAGATTATTTGTTGTTGTCATGATGAGGCAGTTGAGTTGTTTGATCATGAACAACTGAATCATGATGATCTTTATTGGAGTCTAGTCTTGCATTTATACACATTTTTAGTTATCCTCCATCACTGGTTAACTTTGGTTACTGCTTAATTTTCGTTACTGTTTAGCAAAGTAATCCATACAATTAATTATCTCTAGTTAAAGTCTAACATATGTTGACTTCCTCTCTCTAATCCTCTTTTAGATTAGTAATTTTGTTTATCTGAGTTGTATTTGCTTGGAAACATTCTTTATCTGAGGTTTGCTATCCGAGATTGGAACATTCCTGCAATTACAACTCTACAATTTGTCCTGATTGTCTCTCTGGTTCTGCAATTGGATTGTAGGACAATCCAAGGCAGGTTCTATCGGTGATCCTTCACATTCAGTGAAAAGGAAATCCAGCCGTAATTCATACAGAACTTTCAAGATGACAAATTGTTCAGGGCATTAAGACCCCATAAACTAATGCCTTAGCTAAATCAGATAAATAAAATATAGGACATAGTTAACAGTACAGATCTCTGTCTATCTATCTATCTATCTATCTATCTATCTATCTATCTATCTATCTATCTATCTATCATATATCTGGAGGGCAGAGCTGTATATATATATTTTCTTAAGTTTTCACGGGTACTTACATGTCTGGCATTCAGCTTTGTTTGGGTATTTTCCCACGTCATTGTAGTTGTGCTTTTAAAATTGTAGCAACATTTCAGCAGAATCTCATCTGCCATCATCAGGCTTCTGTATTGTGTTCGTCTGTGAGTCAACACTGTAAAAGTCTGACTCACAGACGAACACTATACAGAAGCCTGATGTTTCCTAAAATATATATTAAAAAATCATCCTGGGAAAGGTACCACAAAATACACTCATAAAATCAAGTATCATGAGCATCAAACATCGACCTTGTGAAGCAAAATAACAGGGTCACCTTTAAAGACTACAGAGGTGTCCAATTTCTTAATGCATTGTATTACACTTTGATAGGACACGCCGTTCTGTCCTAGACACAGACAAATTTCACTCAAGGGCATGGATACCAGATAGTGGTGGGATTCAAAAATTGTTACTACTGGTTCTGTGGACGTGGCTTGGAGGGCGTGGCAGAGGAAGGATATTGCAAAGTCCCCCTTCCCTCCCGACCCCACTAACCTGCTTTCCAGCTCCGTTCTCCTGTGCAGGGCAACCAAGGAAGAGCCCCAGCCAATCAGCTGGGATTCAATGGGAGGCAGAGAATAGATGGGGTTGGCGGGGCCAGTCAGAGGTGGGATTTGCCGGTTCTCTGAACTACTCAAAATTTCCACTACTGGTTCTCCAGAACTGATCAGAACCTGCTGAATGTCACCTCTGGTTCCAGACAAGGTCATTGTGTTGTCTTCTTCTAAGCTTGGGATCCTTCCTTTGGTTTTCCTCTAACTTCCTGTGACCTTGACTTTTCCCCATTCCCCCCCCCCTTTTTTTTCCCCTCCTGATTCTCTCCTCTCCTGATCGCACTGATTCTTCTGTTTTGAAACCACTGCAAAGTTTCTGGAGGAACCACTGAGATTGCAAAATCAAACTATCTGATAACAACCTTTCCAGGACAAAGAGGAACTTGATAGTTGTTTGGGGAGGGGGGAAAAAAAAAAGAACTTTGAAATGAAGCCAGCTTTAAAAAAAAAAGTTAAGGTCAATGGGACGTGATGGTGTTAATCAGGATAAATATCTGAAGAAGGACTCATGGTGGAAATCTGACACTGATGAATATTCTCCAGCTCAGCATGAGCCAGGAAACTGTTGGCAACAGTAGTAGAGAGATGGCAGAGGGAAGGAGAGGAAGTAGAACGGACTGATGGGCCATTGGAGGCATTGCCTCTGGCATTAGGGAGTGGGCCATCTGAACTCCACAAGCTGCTACAATGGCCCTTCAGTTACCAATTCAACTTGCATTGATTTATTTTGAGGCTGTCAGCAGCTGGTTGGGCATATATTGTGTGAAATCGTCAAGTTATCATGCCTGCAAATGGCCACGAGAATATTTTAAAGCTTGACATTCTTGTTGTGGTTTGCCGGCAGCCAGTGCAGCCAGCAGAGGAATTGGGCAATGGGGAAGAACAGGGACCAGTCAGGGAGTTGAGAGGACTTGGATGAGGGTCCTGCATCTGATGCAGAGATGAAGCCAGGACCATCTGGAAATGGGGTGCTGATTCGAGAGCCTTTGGAGTCTGGCATCAGTAAGGCAGAGGACCCAGCGGAGCCTGTTCCCAGTGTGTGTGTGTGCACAGAGCTGCTAGAAGGTGAAAGCAGCTGAAGCAGAAGGAGCGACTCAGGAGTAAGGCTGGGAGGTGATTGCCCCTCCCATAAGGGATAAAAGTCAGGCCAAGATGATGAAACCTTTGCAGGAAGCAAAGTAGTTTGATCGGTTCAGAGTCATCCTTGAAGCTCTTTGTGCTTCAGTTGTGGGTTGTTTTTTTTGGTTGGTTTCTTTTCTAGTTCATTTGATACTTCTGTTTTTAGCAGCACTTCACAGAACTGGGGGGGCGGCTTGAGGTTAATTCCGGCTGAGAATGAAAACATTTCCCAGCGTTGCAATAAAATAAGTCTTGTTTTTAAAATAAGTTTGTGTGTGATTACGGTTTAGGAAGCCTGGCTCAGGACAACTCTCTCTCTCTCTCTCTCAAACTAATGGATGGATAAGCTGGATAGAATGGATGGACATACAGAAGGATAGATAGATGGATTATAGCTAGCTACATGGACAGATGGACAAATAGATATTAGGAACATCTAGGGGAAAAAAAGGACATCCATCCTGAGAATTTCTAGGTAGAAAACCTGTTTTTACCCTTGAGCATTTACAAGTTGCAATTTTCCAGGGGGAGCAAAATTTATGCCACTCACCTCTTTTTCCCCACAGATATTGCTGATGATGGAGCTGGAAGCAGGACTTGAGGATGGGCCCAGGACACCAACCACTCCTTTGGGAAGGATCTGACACACTGGGGATCCCCACGGAAAGTCAGCCAGCAAGCGGAAAGAGGAAAGAAATATTACTGGTATTCCCAAGTGAACGGAGAAGCAAGAACTTCAACATTGCCTCGCAAAACCAAAATTGTGACTCAGCGTTGATCATCTTGGGACATAGGGTGGTGTGTGTGACAGGTGAAGGAATCAATCCTCAATTCACTCACTTCAGCTGACCACTGGCCACATTGATTTTGATAAAGAGAGAGAGAAAGAGAGATGTTTTGACAACCAAGTAAGAAAATGCAAGGAGAGGACATTTGTATTTACTACATCCCTTGTCTGTCTGTCTATCTATCTATCTATCTATCTATCTATCTATCTATCTATCTATCTATCTATCTATCTTAGATAGAATCAATCCTCAGAATCAATCTAATACCACAGAATCAGTCCTCCCAATAATCAAAAGGCAACAATGCCTTCACTTTTTAGCCTTTTCTCAGTCATACGTCAATACTTCAACTGCGATTCCAGGGGTGTCAAACCCGATTTGATTGAGGGCTGCATCAGAGTTGTGTTTCACCTCGGGAGGCCATGGTGGGCGTGGCAAAGCTCCACGTCATTCGTATTGGGGCACCTATGGTGGCCCAAGTGCTAAGGCAGGACTTCCCGCAGACCCTCTCTCAGTAGCAGAATCTCCTTCCTTCCTTCCTTCCTTCCTTCTTCCTTCCTTCCTTCCTTCCTTCCTTCCTTCCTTCCTTCCCTCCCTCCCTCCCTCCCTCCTTCCTTCTTTCCTTCCTTCCTTCCTTCCTTTCTTCTCCTTTCTTCGTCCTTCCCCTCTTTCCTTATTTTTCCTTCCTTGCTCTCTTCCCTTCTTTTTCTTTGTCTTTCCTCTTTCCCTTTCTCTTCTTCTGTCCTTTCTTGCATGCTCAAATGCAAAAGGGGAAACATTTCTCCTTTTTATTTTGTTTTTGGGTTGTTTGGATAGCCTGCTGCCAGCAAAAACGGAGCCCAGGGAGAGGGGGCACATGCAGAAGTACCACGGGTTGGTCCTTTGCTGTTTTCAGGGTGGCCCTGTGGGCCAGATCTAAGCACCCTGCAGCAGTAGTGGGATTCAGTATTTTTTACTACCGGCTCTGTGGGCATGGCTTGGTGGGCATGGCAGGGGAAGGATATACTGCAAAATCCCAATTCCCACCCCACTAACCTGCTTTCCAGCTCCATTCTCCTGTGCAGGGCAACTACAGAAGACCCAGCCAATCAGCTGGAACTCAGGAGGGGGAGAATAGATGGGGGCAGGGCCAGTCAGAGGTGGGATTAGTGCTTGCAATCTAGTTATGGCAGCCCTAGGAGAACCAACTGCCATCAAAACAAAACTCAATTATACATGCATTGTGGTCTCCATCCATCTGACCAGCTAACCTCAACCTGGTCAGAAACAGGCATCAAGCATCAGGCAAGATTTTCTATTTTTAAAATGCAGAGATCTTTGCATGGATATCACATCTTCTGCTTCCAAGAAGGATCCGTATCAATCCTTTCCTTTCTCTTTCTCTCTGCTTTATCCTGACAACAGCACTGGGTGGTAAACAGCAAATTCATTTTATTTTTATTTCTTCCCTTCCTCTTCGTCACTGTTGTCTACCTGCACATTTTTCTCACATGATCCTGCCATCTTTTTTTTTGAACCAGTCACATTGCATTTATTTTATTATTTAATTCATTTACCCAATTCAGAGATCTGGGACAACGTACCCCACAATCAAAGATGCAATCTGAAATTGCTGCAGTTAAAATTGCAATTAAAAACGCACACAGGCATACACACACAGGGCTTTTACATTTGTGACAATACATTTCCCCAGGTCAAAGTCCTGTTGAATTCATTTATGCAAAGGCTAAGCTTGGTTGGTGCTAGTTAGATTGCTAGGTTTTGTGTGTAGGTGGGTGAGACTTAGTGCACCAACCCTATTAAGTTGATGATTTAATGCACAATTAGGAAATGGCTTAATTTGGGAACTGGGTTACATTTATTCTGTGACGGCAGTAATCTATTATCTCCCAAGGGTTAGTTCTCCAGAGGACTGGTAAGCCAGGCTGCTAGAAAAACAGGATCACGTGGCATTTCCCCCCCCGACAAGAATAGCAAGAATGTTCAAGAATAAATCCGAAAAATGTTGGAAATGTCATCAGACACCTGGCTCATATTACCATATGTGATGGACTTGTGCGGATGCTAAAAAATATTGGACTAAAATCCACATGTGGTTGGAAAAAATAACAAAAAAGCATATAGATTTGAAACCAGAGGTATTTTTATTGGGAATTTTACCTGAAATATATAGTAAAGACGTGAAATACCTGATTGTAAATGTATTAGCAGCGGCTAGGATTGTATTTGCTAAAAACTGGAAAAATGAGAAAACACCATCACAGGAGGAAATCATTAAGAAAATATTGGAATGTGCTGAAATGAATAGATTGACATTTGAAATTAGAGAAGAAGAGGATAAACAATTTTATAAAATTTGGGATCTATTCTATCAATGGTTAGACAATAAAATATAGTAATGAAATATGTAGATTGTTAGAAAATAATAAATATATAAAGATGTACTTCTTTTCTTATTATATCTACAAAATGATATTCGGATAGATTTGGGAGGATAATATGAACCATCATAAAACAAATTAAGTAAAATATGATTATTTTGTAAAACATGAATGAATAAAAGTATAGCCAAATGATTGATTAATAATGATATTAATGTATTTAATATTTGATTGAAAATACGAGAGTATATACAATGTAATTGTAATTGAAGACGATGAAATGGAAGCACAAAACAATTTGTAAACCAACCGACACACTGTATGTATATATATAGGGAAGATGGCTTGATGTTTTGATGTCTTGTTTGTTTATGTTTGTTTTAAAAACCAATAAAAATTTTTTAAAAAAAGAAAGAAAAGTAGGACCAGGGGTTACCACAATATACTGAGTGAAGCAAACTGATGGAAGTGAGGCCCCCAATGCCTGTGCTAAGTGGGAAGAATTCATAAGGGGAAAATCTACAGAGATTCTCAGTTATCCAGATTGTGTTCGGACCAAAAGGTGTTTTCTTTCAAAAAAAAGAAAACACCTGGACTTTCTTGTCTGGGGTGAAGATGGATGCTTGGATGCTTCTCATCCAAGAAGCTTCTTCCATTCTGACTGAATGGTGGAGAATGGAAGGATTTGCAGTTATCTGGTCATTAGTGCTCTCTCTGAGAATTGTTGAGGCCACTTGGAGGTGACCTGAGGGCACAGATCAATCTCCAAATGGCCTCAACGACTCTCAGAAAGAGGGCTAATGACCAGATGGCTGCAAGGAATATAAATGTTCCGCAATTCAGTCCGAATTGAAGAAGCTTCTTGGATGAGAGCGGAAGGTCTTCAAACAAAAACAAAGAAAGTCTAGTTGCCTTTTGAAAGGAAGCACCTTTGGGACAACTGGTCAAAGGACACTGAGAATATGCCTGTAGCAAGTCAAGTCTACCTTGATTTCTCCTTCCATGTTATTTATGTGTGCAAGAATAGATAGCCCGCCTTGGGTCAAAGGGAACCATAGAGGGCTTACTATGCTAACCATAGCAACAACCAATCAGTAAAGGAAAAGAAGAAATCCAGAAAACTGGAAAACTTTGTCCAGAAACTTTCTCCCTGCGATTCCACTCTCTTTTGAAAAAGTTGACATCCACATGGAGAAGCTACCGAAGAAAAAGTGAGCGAGAGATTAACATAATTGTTTGCAGTTATCTGGTCATTAGTCCTCTCTCTGAGAATTGTTGAGGCCACTTGGACTTAATCGAGAGATTAAGATTAACATAATTGTAACTTTCAGCTTCTTCTTCTTCCTTCAAGCCTGAATGCATAATATAATGAACGCTGTGAGGATTGAGCAAGGAGCACAACTCCAGAGAGTATCTCTTCGCTCTGCCGATTAAGTCATCCTGTCTGTAAGAGGGAGAGTAACACTAATCTAATGGAGGAACAATAGAAACTGCAGCAGCTTCTATCAAATCTCTCCTATTAGGAAAAATGCAAGATATTCCATGCATGAAGTGATGATTCTTTAGGAGATCCTGTCAACATTTCTTTCCCTTGTTTTCTTCATAGACATATTCAAAGGGTCAAGGGAAGTCTCTTTCAACAGAGAGCCCAAAGCCAGTTGTGGGGCACACCAAGATGAAATAAAAATGTGTGCTTTTATCAAGCCTTGAGACTGGTCCTTCAAATTCAGATTTATCCCTCATGGTTTCATTTTAGCTTGAATTCTCCAAATATGGACTCCGAGAAAAGCTCATGAGATCCACCCTTTAGGATCAGAGGGACATTCCTCACTCATCCTAAGGAGAGGACTCTTGGACTCATCCCATGTTCTCTTTCTGCTGGACACATATGGTAATAAGAATAGATCTTCTCAGATCCAACCTTTCTGGAAATCCATGCTCTCACCCTAGTCAGATGCCTCAAGGTCTTTTCGACAGGACAAAAGTGGAGAGATAGTTTACTTGTGTCACATTTAATCCTGATGAAGCCAAGCAGGTCCCAGTTTCTTCTATTGAACTCAACTACATCTACTTTGGATTCTTCTTTTGGTGAAGAGCCAAGAGGAAAACTCAGAAGAAACTCCTCCAGCACTGATGATGTTACGTAGGTAGGGTAATGAAACGTCAGCAAGAAAACAAGCAAACTCAGAGAGCACCAAGGACTCTTCAAACTCTATTCCTCCAGTCACATTAGAATTCCCGATGGCTCCAGGCTCAAAATTTTGGGCCTGGACACTCTAGAACTGCACCACCTGCGGTCCAATCTAGGCATAGTACACAAAATTGTCTGCTACAATGTCTTACCTGTCAACGACTTCTTCAGCCTCAATTACAACAATACACAAGCAAACAACCGATACAAACTCAAGGTAAACTGCTCCAAACTTGGTTGCAGAAAGTATGACTTCAGCAACAGAGTGGTCAATGCCTGGAATACCCTACCTGACTCCATTGTTACATCCTCTAACCCCCACTCCTTTAACCTCAAACTAACCACTATTGACTTCACCCCATTCCTAAGAGGTCTGTAAGGGGCGTGCACAAGTGCACCATCGTGCCTACCGTCCCTGTCTTAGTGTCCCCATTTATCTGTATTTACTTCCTTTGTCTTATTTATGTTCATACCCGGACTTGTTATCTTGTACATGTTAGACAAACAAATAAAATAAATAAAATAAACGCCTCTTGCCCCTTCATGGTAGAGCAGCCTGAGAAATCAAAGTCAGGCATGCTAATACTACTTTCATTATATGGTTATAATAACAGAATCTTACAAATCTCTCCCTCCCTCCTTTTATCTTCATGAAAACTGAAGAAGGTCTTATCTGACATGCTTTCTCAGATTACAGTTCTGGTTGGGGCTTAGTCTCCTTTTATCTATTATTTTAAGTTTGGCTCTTTCTCTTGTTCCTCAAGATTATTCATTCTTCCTATTACTTCTCCTCTTGCTCCACCTCTGAATCTTTGAGAGAATTGGAGGTAGATCTGAACTCATTTCTGTGGAATTCCTTCCTTACTTTCCTTGGGGATTAAGGACATTTTGAGATAAAATGAGATTCTCATTCTTCCATACAACTCTCAGTCAGGTTTGAGATATTAATTTACATGCCTAATTTTGTTCCTGGCCCTCTCCCAAGAAGCAAACAACTCAGGGGCCAACATGGTCCTTCTTAAGCTTGGTGACATCTCAAAGCAGCAATATATCTCCCACTCCTACCTATCCTGTGTGACGTCTCAATAAGCTGGGAAGTCTAGCTAAATCTTTTGAAATGTTCCGTGGTCCTTGCAAACAAGCACCAGAAATCTTCCCTTTCATTTTGTCAAATGAAATGCTTCCAGGTTCTTAGTACAGAGAGAAGCTGGTTGGAAAAGATTCATGATGCCAGAATCCACAGGAGGCAGTTTGATGACAAGTGGCAGGGCTCAGTAACTCTGGACCCCCTGAGGAAACTTGGCTGTTAGAGAAATCTGCAACTATACAGTCAAGATTGTCTTCTATAAAGGGATTTAGGAAGCCAGGCCCACTTTTAAGAAGTGACTGTCTCGTCTCTTCTTAAAAGCCTCCAGTGATGGAGCACCCACGATTTCTGAAGGCAACTTCTGTTCCACTGATTAATTGTCCTCACTTCAGGTTGCTTCTCTCCTTGATTAGTTTCCATCCATTGTTTCTTGTCCTGCTTTCTGGTGCTTTGGAGAATAGCTTGACTCCCTCTTTTTTATGGTGGCCCCTCAGATACTGGAATACTGCTTTCATGTTACCCCTAATTCTTCTTTTCTTTAACTAGCCAAACCCAATCCTGCAGCCATTCTTCATATGGTTTAGTCTCCAGGCCTTTGATCATCTTAGCTGCTCTTTTCTTTTTTTCCAAAGTCTCAACATCTTTTTTGTAGTACGGTGACCAAAATTGGTTGCAGTATTCCAGGTGTGGCCTTACTAGGGTTTGATAAAGCGGTAGTTATACTTCACATGTTGGATCTTTCCAGATTAGAGTAATTTTCAAATACTTTTTTAAAAAAGGAAACATAATTGCCTTTTTTTAGGTTTGGAAATAAGATATTGAGCCAATTTAGGAAGACAACGAGGTCCAAACTCTCTTATAAATACATATTAATGAAAGCTCGCTTTTATTGAAGAAGAATAAAATTTTTTTAAAAATAGCTTGGGCATTATATATTTATAGCTGAGTTAATTATAATTCAAAATTGGAAATTTGAAGCAGCTGCATTTGCTGTTTGGATTTTATAGGCATTTAGTTGTGTAATTGTGTGTTTTTTCTAAAACTGTCCAATTAGCCTGGCAAATGCACACTCCCACTCTTTAAGCATTAATTTATTAGAGCAATCACAAAGAGACAAGAAAAAGATTTATGTTCATTGCAAAAATGTTGAGATTCAGAGGTCTTCCAGAAAGATTTCAAACCTTCTTTCCTTCCAGAAGATTTACAATAGGTAGTATCACTCTTCAAAACAAGCTTTACCTCCAAAGTCACGCTTTCTCACTTTGTGCTATGTCTGAAGATTGCTTGTGGTCAATGAGATGTGGGATCCCAGCTAAGATACTGATTTATGGCTTAGCGTTCTTTCTTATTTAACTAACTCAGGGAATTGTACTTAAACCACATTATCAGTCAGTGTAGGGTGTGAATCCTTGGATTAGTGACTCTGAGGCAACTCTATATTCACAGTTGTTTCACATATATTTTGGTGCCTTTGTGTTAGTTTTTGACTTCTGTCAACTGCCAGGACAAATCTCTGCAATTTTCTTGACAAGGTTTTTCATAAGTGATTTGCCATTGCTTCCTTCCTAGGCCTAATAAGAGAGAGGGATTGGCCTAATGTCACCAGCTGGCTTTCATGCCTAAAGTGGGACTAGAACTCACCATCTCCAGGTGATTGGTTCCAACTCTCCCAGCCAGCTTTCGTGTCTATGGCAAGACTAGAAATCACGGTCACCTGGTGATTGGTTCAGTCTTCCAGCCAGCTTTCATACCTCTGGTGGAACTAGAACTCACCATCTCTAGGTGATTGATTCAAAGACACCCAGCTGGCTTTCTTGTCTAAGACGGGACTATAACTCACAATCTCCTGGTGATTGGTTCAAAGTCACCCAGTCAGTTTTCATGCCTAAGATGGGACTAGAATTTCCAGTTGCCAAGCTCCTAGCTCAGTGCCTTATCCACTATCCTAAACCTTTGCATTGTGAGCTCATCAGTATGTCAACCCTTCCTAAAACTGACATATATTTGTTGCCACAAAATAGGAGTTTGGAATCTTGTGGCGAAGCCAGAATTAACATGTTAAAGTTAAAGTGAAGTTAAAACACTTTGAAAACTGTGCTTTGACTAAATGTGATATCCCCAGCATTTTGAAATATATAATTTCATGTTTCTTTCTCTTCCCATCTATCAATGAAAGAGTGCTGTTGAGCATATTCTCCCTCCCTTCTCTCTCTCTCTTTGTCTTCTCTCTCTCCCCCCACCTCTCTGAATCATCATTCAGAATTTAAGCAAATGATTGAAGAAAAACAGGCAGGAGTGGAAGAAGGCTGGGACACTGGGAATCCCCATCACCGCCATTAGTTAAAACACAAAAATGGCTTTCTCGTACATCATAAATGAGCTGTTATCGTGCAAATCCAGAAAACTAGCAAATCGTTAAAAAGTCCTGAAGCTTATTTCTTTAAATGAGTGGGGCAGTGATGAAAATAATTCAAGAGAATTGTCTCTTGAATTCTTTTCATCTCAATATGGGTAAATATTTAAGCTGCCATTTCAAATTGGGTAGGCGTTGGGAAGCTAGAATGCATTTCTAATCCTTCAGTCTTCACTGTTGAAGGTTGGGAACAATTCTGATCCTTTCAGCCAACTTGGAATCGACAAAAGTCTGAAATCCTGCAATTGTTCATGGAAGTTGCATTTGAAAAGTTGAGATCTTTGTTCCATAAACCATGGCCGTGCATGACCTTTCTATGTATGCTCATACTTTTCTCATGCAAATTTCTATTTTGCACATGCAAATTTCTATTTTTCTCATGCAAACTTCTATTCTACACAGTCTACAGCAGGGATGTCCAACCTTGGCAACCTTAAGACCTACGGGCTTCAACTTCCAGGCTGGCTGAGATATTTTGAAAGTTGAAACACCACAAGTCTTTAGCTCATGACCAACCCCAATTTTACAATGTTTTGCTGCAGTCATTACGTGAACCACAGGGTTATGAAAGGAATCCAAAAAGAAAAGAGAAGCCAATGCAGTCCTAGGCTGCATTAACAGAGGGATTAAAAACCAAGGCCATGTGAAGTCTTTGTACCACTTTATAATGTCTTGGTAAGATCTTGGAATACTGCATCCAGATGTTGAGATACTAGAAAGAGTGCAGAGAAGAGCAACTAAGATGATTAGGGGACTGGAAGCTAAAGCATACGATGAACGGTTGCTGGAATTGGGTATCTCTAGTTTAATGAAAAGAAGGACTAGGGCAGGGGTGGGCAAACTATGGCCCGCGGGCCACATCCAGCCCATTGGTCTGTCCAATCCAGCCTGCCCCTGAAAAAAAATCGCTGGGCGTGGCGTATTGCCCTGTGTCGCGTGGCCCCCAAAGCTGCAAAACAGTGCGGAGCGATCTAGGGGTAGGAAAGAAAAGAACTTTGCAAAGGCCTCGGCTGGGAGTTCGAAATCACCTTCGAGTGCGACCTCTCAGAAGGTGAGTCCCTGCCGATCCCCCTTTTTTTCCTGGGGCTTCCAGGCTTAAACTTTGCAAAGCTTGCAGGCTGGAGCGTCTTCCCGCCGAGGAGCGGAAAGGGTTCCACCTGGCGGGAGGGGCGGGCTGCTTGGAGCCACCTAAAGCTAGGCCTCTGCTGGAGGAGCCTTGCCCTGCCTTGGTGCCCCGTTTCCCGGCTCGGTGGTCCTGCTCAGGCGGCACTTTAAAAGCCTGCTCCCAGCACCCGAGCAACTTCCCAGCAACTTTCGGCTTCGTTTTAACTCGCGGGCGCTCACGCCTGGCCCCAAGCCGTGCGGCAGAGGGGAAGCCCAGCAGGCGGGCGGGCTGCTTGGAGGAGGTGGCCCGGCGGTGCTCCGGCAGCAGCAACAGGCAGTTCCACCCAGGCTCCGCTCAGGTGTCCAGCTGGGGCTGTCAGGAGTTGCTACCGCGGGCTCAGCTCCGCGTGGCTCCAGTCCCACGTTGCCTTGGGAAGGAAAAGGCAAAACCAGGAGCCGCTGAGCCTGAGCCTCTGGTGCCACTGCTGCCGTTGCAAAGCACCGCCACGACTCTTCCTTTTTGCCTTTCCCTTCCCGAGGCAACGTGGGACTGCAGCCGCGCCGGCGGTAGCAACTCCTGACTCAGGGGGCCTCCAAGGGGAGGGGAAGGAGGAGAAGAGGGGGGGAAAGGGGGGGCGATTCCCAAAAAATCTTGTGCTGACCCGGCCCGTCTGTCAAATTTTAAAAGTCAATGCGGCCCCCCGAGCCAAAAAGTTTGCCCACCCCTGGACTAGGGAATACATGATAGCAGCCTTCCAATATCTCAGGGGTTGCCCCAAAGAAGAGGGAGTCAAGCTATTCGCCAAAGCACCTGAAGGCAGGACAAGAAGCAACGGGTGGGAAAGTTATTAAGGAGAGAAGCAACTTAGAACTAAGGAGGAATTTCCTGACAGTTAGAACAATTAACCAGTGGAACGACTTGCCTCTAGAAGTTATGAATACTCCAACACTGGAATTTTTTAAGAAGAGACTGGACAACCATTTGTCTGAAATGATATAGGGCTTCCTGCCTGAGCTGGGGGTTGGATTAGAAGACCTCCAAGGTCCCTTCCAACTCTTATTCCATTTGTATGTTGCCAAGCTCCCAAATTTTGATGACGTGACTGTGGGGTTGCTGTGAGACTCGTAGGAGGAAAGTGGTCGTAAGTCACTTTTTTCAGTGCCGTCGTAGCTATCAGCAGTCACTAAATGAATGGTCATAAGTCAAGGATAACGGTATAGACTCCCCGGCTAGTTAAACTGTCTTCTACGTAGAGGAGTGAGGTGAATTAAACAACAGCTGGAAACAGCAAGCAAAGAAATATATTTCAGCGAACCGGAGGATGCTGTTTCGAGTTCTTACAGATTCTCCTCTCCCAAATGTCTTCAGGAATGTTTCACATTGCTCTGTAGCATTTAGCTATTAAAGGGCACAGCTCTTGACAGCTCTTTCTTCTGCGAATCTGCTTAATCCTGGCATTTTGGCTGCACACCCCAGCAATCCTGGAGGTATCGTTCCAAAAGCAATAGGAATGCTGAAATTCTTAGGTTGTTTTCTGCATTAAGACCTGTTGAATGCTAGGGGAGGAAAATGGAAAGAAAGAAAGAAAAAACCTAAACAGATGGAATGTTGCATTTATGGCATGTGAATTGAAACATGCTACCTATTTTAAATCGCTGTTCCTGCCATACAATTGGTGTTATGGTGGCATACAGTGTGTGATCGCAATCTGATGGAAATTAGGATTTGCAACATAAATTGGAAGTAGAATCCAATTTTCACTGCAGAATGGCTCGCAAGCCCATAATCGAACTATATTACGTTTTTAGCTAACCATTACAGGGTCCTGTCACAACTTCAGAAGTATTTAGTGTTACAATTGTGGTTCCTGCTCTTCTTGATGTCTGCAACCAAGGCTGAAGTTTGTTGTTGTGAGTTCTCCAATTGCTTCTAGTTGAATTGCTACTGATCAGAAGACGTAGGCATGCGTGGAAATAGCCCCATAGTGCTTTACAGTACTTTCTGAGTGGTTTACAGAGTCAGCACATTGCCCCCAACAGTCTGGGTCCTCATTTTATTGACCATGGAAGGATGGAAGGCTGTGTCACCCTTGAGCTGGTCAGCACTAAACCATTGGCAGTGACCAGAGTGAGCCTGCAATATTGCATTCTAACCACCGCACCCTTGGAATGACTGAGTAGAGGTTTCTGATCCAGGATTGGCCACAATTGGTGCAGAAGATTATATTGTACAAAGATCCTCCTAGTCATGGTTGTCGCCTGCTTTCCAAGTAGAATGCCAACTCATAAAATAATTCTATGATCTTTTTAGAGTTGCCAACAGAAAGGGAGGGGGGAGCAGTGTGACAGTTTCCAACCGAAAGTGCATTCCATAAATATTTTCAAAGATAGTAACTAGGTGACCGAAGTTTCTGCCGAGCAAAATTCTAACTGGAAAGCATGACTGATGACTCTTGGCTATGGATGTGTCCCATTGGAGAATATGAATTATGATCCACCCAGGGCGTGGGGGGAAAACCAGGGTCAAAGGTAACAATGAATTATGTGTCTCAGAGTCAGCTACACCCAGGCAATGCCGCATCTTTTAACTCCCAATAAGTCCTTTTGAAGTTTTGGAAATCTGGCTCTAGACTCATGATTTAAATGGGGTTAAGTGTCGGAATCCTGACAGCTAGCCGACTCTGAGACACATCATTCATTGTCACCTTTGACCTGGTTTTCCCCACCCCCTGGGTGTATCATAATTCATATTCTCCAATGGGACACATCCATAGCCAAAAGTCATCAATCATGCTCTCCTGACATAGAAGTTGCGAGTCTAGAAAAAACGCCAAATTGTTCGTTACTAATACAACCCATCTAGCAATGAAAGATCTCTGGAAGGCCTCCCAAATCCTCAATCTTGCTAAGACTGAGCCTATATTTGTTGGACTACTGTGATGTGCTCTATCTTGGGCTATCCTTGAAGGCCACTTCTAAGTTAAAATTGGTCTAGTATGAAGCAGTCCAAGAAATTATGGGCCCAATACCACTATTCCATAAGTTTTGTTGATTACCAGTGGACTTCTGAATGAAAACCAAGATATGTGCGTGCCCAAAAAGCCCTTCATCACTCAAGCCCTGAATATTTGTAGAACCTCCAGTTATCTAGCTTATAAGATCTGGCAGGGTTCACAACTCTGGATGTCAATCAAATTTTGTCATCTTTTAGCGCTCACCTTTATTCTTCCCTACGACAATTCCTGCCTTATGGATCAGCCTCCACCTGAAATTTAGTGGACCTGGCCCTACTGATAGTAAGTCACTGTTTCTCAATCTTGAAGATATGTGGACTTCAATTCCATGTTGAAATCTACACAACATGGCTGGCTGGGAAATATTGGGAGTTGAAGTCCACTCATCTTTGAGCTCTCAAAACTTCCTCTTCGTGCTGCTTCAGAATAGTACATGAGCTTGTTGTGAACATGAATTGTGTGCCTGTCTTTTCATGCAGTATGTTTTATTCCATTTTCCTTTGTACTGGATCTTTTTAACCCTTGTGAGCTGCTCAGAGTCATCTGGTGAGCAGGCAACCATCTAACGTGACTAAAAAAAGATCTCCCCAAATGCACAAGAGGGGAATGTTCAAAAAAATAATCAAACTGACCTCCCAACTCAAGAGCATTGAGTTGCTTCTTGAAAGTGCACTCACTCTCAAGAGATAAACAATCCACATTTCCAGGGTACTGTATATTCCCAACAGGCTCACCCCAGATGTGGAAGTCACCTCAGCTGGCCAGTTAAAGCCAAAGGGAACCTCTACTGGGCAACAGTGATATACTGGAGATGGATGATCATTTTAGTGACAATGACAAAATCATCTATTCATATTGTGCAGGAGAACACAATGGGAAACCCACATTGTAACCAATATGCCCCACATGGATAGAAATATCTTTTCCTATTTTTAAAAAAGAAAGACTTAAAGGATCGTGAGGGACAGTTGGTCAAGGAGAAGATATGCTCAGTAAGATTCAACATCAATCAATCAAGCAAGCAACCCTCAACCCCAGGGATGTACGTACTAGTTTCGGCAGTTTCATATTCACTATCTCTCAGCAATTCAAAGATGTCCACTTCTACTTTGGCTTTCCCTGCCCTCTCAGGGGCACGATTGATCCGGTTCTTGGCCAGTGTGATGGAGAGCCGTTCCCCTCGGCTGCATTCCATGGGGTCATCCAAAATGGCGGCTGAAAAAAACAGACAGAAAATTTAGCCGGTCAAGGAATGGTGCTCTACCCAGATTCAAAACGGAGGAACAACAGAATTGAATTGTATAATTCCAAACTCCAGGAGAGGAAAGTTAGTCATTTTAATTGCACAATCTAAAAAGACCATTTTAGGGACAGGCCATGCCAAAGAGTTATGTTCTGCATTCTCATTTGTGCGTTGCAGCAAACCAAGAAGAAATATGGCGTATTTTGCCGGGTTTTAGAATGTTTGTCAAAATGAAATTTAACACGAATCTCGCTGTTCAGCAGTGAGTTAGAAACTTCTGCAATATCATTATCGAAGCCTTGTCAATAAAATATGTAGTTCTTGCTTGTCTAATCAAGTTAAACCAGAGAAGTTGGTCAGAAAAGGTACATTAATCATTTGGTACATGAATTATTCTTTCTATATTTCATGCTTACTCAAGACCTTTCCTCCTCCCCTTTTATTCTAGCTGTCATGATGGTTGATCGGCCCTTCGTTCTTGAAAATACAGGGCAAAACAAAAGCCTTAGTAGCAGCCACCGGTGTGAAAAGGGAATAATTTTGCACCAGACACTGACTGTCATTTTTGCCTTTGATTTTTGTTTTGGGGTGGATGGGTGCTCTTTGAAAAAGGCAACATTTGTCTGAAATAATACACTGCTGCTGAAATTTCATGAACCATTTAGGTCCAAAACAAATTTCTTTCCTGACCCTACCTGGAAAAGCATTGACTGAGTACAGCACCATCTGCTTACGAAGCAGATACTTCCTGCTCCGCAGAGCGAGTCTTCTTCTGCAGTCTAAGACAAACCCTCATGGTTTTTTTTTTTGTAAGTCTATAGGAATTCCTCAAAAAGCAACTGCATGGATAGCTTTTCCCGAAGCCACACTGCATATCTCCGAAGAACGTGAGACTCGTTCACATAATCACAGTTCTAGTCAGTCAACCATCCTCTCTCCTTCTCCAGGTTGTTTCTTCTCTATCTATTACCACGGGATAGAATCTGAAGGACTGGTTCACTTGAACTTACTCACCCACCCAGCCAGCCATCTAGCCATTAATTCCCTTTTTTTACGCACTGGTTGTTCCCACCGTAAAAAAATAAGTGAGGACGCTAGAAAATATTGGACTATAATTCGCATGTGGTTGGAAAAAATGACAAAGAAACACATAGACTTGAAACCAGAGATCTTCTTATTGGGAATTTTACCTGATATATATAGTAAAGATTTGAAATACCTGATTGTAAATGTATTAACAGCGGCCAGGATTGTATTTGCTAAAAATTGGAAGAATGAGAAAATACCATTACAGGAAGAAATTATTAAGAAAATATTGAAATGTGCTGAGATGAGCAGATTGACATTTGAAATTAGAGAGCAAGAGGATAAACAATTTTATGAAATTTGGGATCTTTTTTATAAATGGCTAGATGATAAAATACGATAATAGAATATTTAGAATGCTAGATAGTAAGGAATATCTTTATTTTGCTATTATTTTGCTATTTGCTATTATATTTATAAAAGATTTTTTAGGATTGATTTGATATGACTAGATGATTTGTTATAGAGTAAACTGGTTTAAAGTATTGTTAGCTCATTAAGCATGAATGATTAAAAATATAGTCAAAAACTTCTTTTTTTAGTGATATTAGGATATATAAGTTTGGATTGACAATATGAGTTGTTATGTAACATAATTGTAATTGAGACTACAGAATGAATGCACAAAAATGATGAACCAACTGACACACTGGATGTACATATAAGAGTTGATGTTTTTATGTTTTGTTTGTCTTGTTTGTTTGTAGAAAATTAATAAAAACTTTTTCAAAAAAAATAAGATTGGGAAGTTTGAAATTCAGCATGTGTGGGAATATGAGAGCATTTGCACCAAGGCAAATTCCTTGTGTGTCCATCACACTTGGCCAATAAAGTATTCTATTCTATTCTATGTGAGTTTTTGAACACTGTATATTTTATAGACATAGACATGGTGGCACAGTGGTTGGAATGCAGCACTGCAGGCTACTTCTGCTGACTGCCAACCGCCTGCAATTCAGAAGTTCGATCCTGACCAGCTCAAGGTTGACTTAGCTTTCCATCCTTCCGAGGTCGGTAAAATAAGGACCCAAATTGTTGGGGGGCAATAGGCTGACTTTGTAAACCACTTAAAGAGGGCTGTAAAGCACTGTGTAGATAAGTCTAAATGCTATTGCTATCTTCCTTCCTCCCTTCCTTCCCTCCCTCCCTCCCTCCCTCCTTCCCTCCCTCCCTTCCCTCCCTGTATGAGGATGCAATATTGCAGGCTAATTCTGCCAATTGCCAGGAGTTCGATCCTGACCGGCTCAAGGTTGACTCAGTCTTCCAACCTTCCGAGGTGGGTAAAAGGAGCCAGATTATTGGGAGTAAGAGGCTGACTTTGTAAACTGCTTAGAGAGGGTTGGAAAGCCCTGTGAAGTGGTATAGAAGTCTAAGTGCTGCTATTACCATTATACAGGAAGTTCTCAAAATCTAACCATTCATTTTGTGAACATATGAAATTACAACAGTACTGAGAAAAATGACTGCATTGACTCAGCTTAAAAACCATGACCTGGATGACTGAGCATCTCTATAAACATTTAGCTAAGGGTAGTGTTCCGCTGAGGTCGATATTAACATTTTATGGGATGCTTGACTTTTTGCTGAATTGTTAGAATTAGTGGTAGTTTCAAGTACCTTAAACTAAGGTTAAGATTGGGCTTCCCTGAAGTTGTGGGTTCAGTTTGCTTTGATTAGGAAGAAACCACTTTGGATATATTGATCTATTTAGTTGGTCTTGAATCTTTCCCACATATCCCTTTCTCCTCCTTTTGTCAATTCCTGTAGCATTGGATCTGTGAGAACATAATCAGTCTACATTGTTGGTGCTGATTTCCAGGCAGTGCTTCCAATAACCCCTTTATTTGAAAACAGATGCCAAATCATGCTTGTGTGTGCTCAGCTTGATAGAGCAATCAAATTTGATTAGTTTTTCTTTGAGTTAAAATTGCCACCTCGTGTTTCAAAGCTTTTTTTCCCCCATTTCGCACCAACTCTTCCAAACTGACCCCTCTTAAATAACCTGCAGGGTCTGATTTTTAGACATTTAAGAAGGTCCTTCAAATGCTTCTTAGAAAGTCTTCTCTTTTATTATTCTCTGTAGGGTTTGATTAAAGCTAAATGGCTAGAATTGCTTGCATTGATTATTATACCGTATTAGGAAATCTTACCTTGTTTGTTATGTCATTGTGATATGGATTTATATTGCTTAGTAACTAGACAATGTTGAATCATCATTTCAGAGATATTTCCTTGCCTACACAGAGAAACAGAATGATCACAGATGGACCAAAAAACAGAAGGATTGACTTCTGATTTCCTGCTGCTTTCCCCGTTGACTTTCCTTGTAGGAAGATGACAGCGAGCACTAGAAATAACGATCACATGGCCACAGCTGACTACTACAAGGTGACCATAATTCTGCCAAATATCAACCCCATGAAAGTCATAAGTCCCAGTTTTTGGATGCATTCTTTCACTTAGCTTATTTGAGGTATATAGCTCAAATATTATTGTCCTACGATTTATAATTGCACCTAATGGAAGGTTACAAACAATCAAACAGACACAAGAATTTTAGCGGTATATAGATTTTCTTAAAAAATTAACCTGTACTGAAAACACATAACTAAGACAGCAGTAACATGAGAGAAATTTGAGTTCAAGGCACACAGATAATTTGAGCAAGCATCTCAGCCCTCCCTGCTTCCCACAAAGATAAAGAGAGGGAGAGGGAAGCACATTCAGAATTGCAAGATTCGGCCACTGTAAACGTAAAATAAAAGTAGTTATTAGCATTCATAATTCTGGTTCCCTGGTCTGGTCTGCCTCGAAAAGCTGACACTCATTGAGATAGGAAACTCATCCAATTATAGATGTTTCCATAAATCTTACTTAGACTGCAGTTTAATGTAATATCTGCACTTAATCAGTGCAGACAGGTTTTGAAGATATTCCTAGTGTTTTAAAAAGCTGGCTAAGCCAGTGTATGCCATGGAGAAGACTACCAATATAACATCTGGACATCCGCCCAGAGCTTCTGTGTTGTGGCCTGTCGGCTGCCAGTCCCTCCAGCAGCCAAATCAGATGAGAAGGAGGCCTGAGAGTTAGGGGTCAGCATCAGGGCAACCTGAGAGCTCCGAGGGGGAAGAGGGAATGGAGCTGCAGAGAAAGAGAGAGAGAGAAGAGAGGAGAGAGAGATAGAGAGAGATGGAGCCTGGACCATTCATCAGCCCTCAGATGGAGAGTCAACAGCCCCAGGTTTGGAGATGGTTGATGAGGAAGAGGAGGAACAGCTGGGTCTAGGGCCTGACATGCACAGAAGGCAGAGGAGAGGAGAGGAGTGGAAATCTATGGGCCAGTCCTTGGAACGGAAAAGCCACCGCTGGTGGTGAGGCCCCACTCTAGCTCTGGAGATAAAAGGCAGGGGGTGGAGATGAATAGATGTGGTAGACAACTATTCATCTTCTGGCCAGCTGGACTTGTTAGCCTGCGAGAGAAACTTTTTGCCAGGGCTGCCAGCACTCCTAATAAAAGAATCTTTTAAATTCACGTCGAAGATTTGTCGTGTTTGGGGAGCTGGGTCAGAACATTCAGTTACCACCATCCATCCTAAGACAGATCCCAGGATGCACTGAGACACCTAGTGAAGAAAAAAACCCCGAAACTTTGATCTTTGTTTTGTTGATTAGAAAGATTTGGTGTTATAGAAATGGCTAGTTATATACTAATGTGTAAAAGCAAAATGTTGAGGCTGGAGTGTGTTATTTTGTACCATGCTAGGAAGGGTTGGAAGTCAATACCCCCCTTTCTTTCTTTCTTTCTTTCTTTCTTTCTTTCTTTCTTTCTTTCTTTCTTTTCTTTCCTTCTTTCCTTTCTTTCTTTCCTTCCTTCTTTCTTTCTTTCCTTCCTTCTTTCTTTCTTTCTTTCCTTCCTTCTTTCCTTTCTTTCCTTCTTTTTTCTTTCTTTCCTTCCTTCTTTCCTTTCTTTCTTTCCTTCCTTTCTTCTTTCTTTCCTTGATTCCTTCCTTCCTTCCTTTCCTTCCTTCTTTCTTTCCTTTCTTTCTTTCCTTCCTTTCTTCTCTTTCTTTCTTTCCTTCCTTCCTTCTTCCTTCTTTCTTTTTCTTTCTTCCCCCTTGTATATTACACACCCTTTCCCCCATCCCCTTTCCCAACCTTAATTTCCTACTTTTCTTTCTTTTTTTTTGTATTTTATATAATAACATAAAAATGATATTTAAAAAAAGACACCTAGAATTTCCAACCACTACAGCTTCGTCTTGACTTGGATCAATTATTTGTTTTCCTATCTGCAAAGGAGCGCGGTGGCTCATCCAGTTAGGATGCTGAGGGGGAAGTTAGCAAGCCTACATTCAAGATCCAAATGCTGCCATGGGGCAGGGTTGAGCTCCTGTCCTTTGTTCCAGCTAGAGGGCACATGAAAGGAGACCTCAACCGGGTGTCCCTCGGACAACGGTGATGTCACCGGCTAATCCTTTTAACCTGGAACTACCTTGGTGCTTTGACATGAGGGCAATACAATAGATTTAAGGATGGGGAAAAGTTTGAGTAGCTGCCACAAGCTTGTCAGGCATTCAGCAAGCTGACATTGAAACAGAGAGGGATAAATGCCTGAGATGGAAAGGTTTCCAATCAATGCTCCTCCTCCATCCCTCCCCTTCAGACTTTAAAGGTCTTCCTGTATGTTTTCTTGTCCTGGCTGCAATTTGGACTTAGGAACAGCCATGGGAAAAAAAAGAGGACATTGACAATGTCCTTTTGCTAGTACATCAATTATTTGATTAAACCCTGGGCAAAGCAAAGCTTGTGGTTTCCATTGGCAAGAGAATAACACCTGAAGAACACTATATTTAGAGACTGACTTGTAAACCAGGGAAGAAGATGGAAGAGACATGAAGAGGTAGAATGAATTATTATATCCCTTTAGAGGAGAGAAAAGCTGGAGAAATTTCACCAGGAAAATAGCAATGGGTTACAGAGCCACAGCTGAAACTTCTTCTGGACCTGTAGCTCTGTCTTCTCCCAGGTAAAAGCAGAAGATGGAGTGTTAAACACACAACCATTTCTAACACACCTCATTTGTCACTCTGCTTTAAAAGTGGAAGCAGCAAAAAGTCAAAGGCCAAATAGAGTTGTGCTACTCTTTGTAAGTGTAAATCAATGGCGTTCCCTCACCATAGAGATGAATTAAAGGAAATCTCAGTTGCCTGCTGGTTCCTTCTTGTTAGAGACATAGGACCTCTAGTCATTACAGTACAGTTTCCTTCAATCTAGACTTCAGGGGAATAATTCATCTCTGTTGGCATTTTCCATTAGAGAAGATCAAGGCTTCTTGTGCTTTCCCTTCCAGCACAGTACAGAAAAAGTTCATGAAATAGGCTTACTCAAGGCCACTCAATTGACATGAAAGTCCAGATATGGTATCGGATGTCCAAAGGTTCTTGGGTGGATAATTCAACAAGCCAGTGTTCTGACCTAGGCTTCCTTGGAAAGCATAGAACACAATATTAATCCCGGCAAAACCTCTTTTATTTCCACAGCTGTGAACTACGTTCATTCACAAGGTTTCACATACAGTCTTTCAAGGGAATGTTGATAAACACCCACCTTATCACACTTGGAATGTGGCCAGAGAACTAACTAATCTGAACTAATCGCCAGACGTAGGGTAAGGCCAAACTGGACACAGAGTCAAAAAGGATTTTTCAAAGCTTGTGTTCTGAGCAAACGAATTAATTGCTTCCTGAAAAAGCTCATGTCCCGTTTTCACTCCTCTTTTATGTCCTATGGGAGGGGCCAATCATCTCCAAGGTGTGGACTTACTCCTGAGTCAACCCTGATTTCTCAATTGTTCTTGTCTTCTGGTAGCCCTCTGCATGCGCAGGCTGGGAACCAGTTCCAGAAGCCCCCTCACCCCACTACTGTCACAATCGAAGGCAACTGATGACTGCCAGCCTGCCCTGGCCCCAGGGGTGGGATTCTACCAGCTCACACCTATTCGCTAGAACCGGTTGTTAACATTCTAAGCAGTTTGGAGAAACGGTTGTTAGAAGAAATTACTGGCCTAATCCTGTAAGGAAGGCAGGAAGGAAACATTCTGGTGTTGCTTACAGAAACTGCCTCTCCGTTAACCTTTATTACGTTCTTGGCAGGACTAGACTTCCTGTCTCAGGAACTTCTCTGGAGTTTTTTTCCCCTCCTTTGCTGGTCCTTTGCTTGTGTGGAGTGACCATTCAAAGTTAGAATGGCACTGAAAAAAGTGACTTATGGCTGTTTTTCACACTTACGACTGTTGCAGCATCCCCACAGTCGTGAGAGGCCAGGCGAGGAGATGCATGCCTCAATATGAGTGATATTGAGTTGGCCACACCCAGCAAATAACATGACCACCAAGCCACACCTACCAACTAAGCCATGCCCACAGAACCGGTTGTTAAAAAATTTGAATCCTACCCCTGCCTGGCCCCATTTCTGCCTCTGATGCAGGGTCCTCCTTTGGACCTTCCTCGGCCTCCAGGCCTGGCCCAGGTTCCTCCCCAACCTCCTCACTACTGTCCGACTCTGCTGCCAGTTCCACCAGCCGCTGGCGGGCCACAACAACCAGGCCCTTTGAACTGATGATAAAGTGGTTGAGAAATCTCTTCTAGAACAGGTGAAAGATGCATACCAAATGTCAAAACTCTTTCGGATCTTCTCTGGGAAAACAGGGGTGGAAGAAACAGAGGTCACAAGTTCCATGTCTATGGAGATTCTCAATCATCCAGGTCAAAAAAAGCAACTGGACTTTCTTGTTTTTGGTTTTTTTTCCATTTGAAAACATTTCCCTTCATGTCCAAGAAGCTTCTTCACTTCTGACTAGTGGGGAATGGAAGGATTTCATCACCTATCTCCTGTTTACAACGCAGCCCCTTCAACAATATGAAAAATCCATTAACACTCAGGTGACTCTGAGGATACAGATAAACACCCAAGTGGCCTCAATGACTCTCAGAGAGAATACCAATGACCAGATGACTGCAAAGAATATAATTCCTTCCATTCTCCACCCAGTCTAAAGAAGCTTTTTGGATAAGAAGTGAAACATTTTCAGAGGGAAAAAAAAAACCAAGAAATTCCTGTTGCCTTATGGAAAAAGAAGCACGTGAGGGTTACAAGTTTCTTGTTTCTTATTCCTTAGGCAAAAAATGAACATCTAATGGGATGAGGTTTGCATCATAATGCCACATCCACCAACTCTCTGGGGTTGACCTCTGAACCCCACTCCTCCCACAAAATTTAATGGTCCCTTTCCTAAAAATGCAAGAAGATTCTTCCAGGCCATAGCAGAGGTAGTAAGTGTCAGCATTCCAACAAGCAAACTCCAACCCAATAAACTCTGAGACAAACATTTCCTCAAAGTTCTATTTTATTAGAGTTGTCATATTGGCACATCTGGGAAAATCCGAATCTGAGAGTTCTGGGTTTTTCCTTCCCCAAGAGAAATTCAAAGATCCATCTCCTGCACCCATCAGTCCATCACATGGCCCAATCAAACCGTTGTGCCAACTGGAGGTATTCCTCCAGATATTCCTCTCCAGGTGCAGGGTAACATGTCCTTGACTTCTAAGAAAGAATGTTGTTGAGTCTAATCTTCTACTCACTAGGAAATCCCCCTTCCCAAATCCCCAGGCATTAAATGTGGCAGCCCCTAAGCTTCCAAGTAAAATATGCCTTCCAAGGCTGACAGTAAGTTTTTCTCCTGTATTAATCCAACCTGTGAATCAGCATGATTAATGTGATTGAACTGTGCTGTATTTATCCTTATCCCCAGCAGACGAAAAGGGTAATGGAATGTTTTGAAAAGCTGTTTTTTTTCATATTTTACATCTGGGTAATACATTGTCAAAGCTAGCATAATAGCAGCATAATTAGAAAGTACCCAACATTTTAAAATTCATATTTCCCCCCGAGTTTTGTCAGGAAAATGCAGGGATTTTTTTTCAGTCTTGAAACTATTCAGGTGTCAATAAAAAAGAATATTTGTATCTCAGGAGTGGACTGTGGAGTCTTTGATGCTCTTCTTGGTTGTTTTCTTGTAAACATTTCATGACCCAACTAGGTAACATCATCAGACTAGCAGTGATGAAGTTACTTAGTTTGGTTAATGAAACATCTGCAAGAAAACAACCAAGATCAGAGGGCACCAAAGACCCCAGAATCCTTTTCTTTCTTTCTTTCTTTCTTTCTTTCTTTCTTTCTTTCTTTCTTTCTTTCTTTCTTTCTTTCTTTCTTTCTTTCTTTCTTTCTTTCTTTCTTTCTTTCTTTTTCCTTCCTTCCTTCCTTCCTTCCTTCCTCCTTTCTTTTTCTTTCTTTCTCTCTCTCTCTCTCTCTTTCTTTTTCTTTATTTCCTTCCTTCCTTCCTTTCCTCCTCCTCCTCCTCCTCCTCCTCCTCCTCACCACTCCTCCCTTCTAGCACTGGTGATGTTACTTAGTTACCTACCTACATTATTTTTTTAAAAAATCATCTGGTTTTTTGACTCTGTTGAGTTAGGTCTTTGGTTTAAGCTGATGTTGGCCTATGAGCTTTATTGGGCTCACATTAGCTCTGCGTCTGTTTTACTCTATGCACGGATAAAGCATACGTTTTCTTAAGCGCATAAAAGCTAGATGAGAGCATCCTTTTATCCACTTAGAATAGAAAGGCTGGCACAAACATTACGGTCATCAAAATATGGATTATTTATCCTGTCAAGCTTTCAAGCAACACTCTGTCATCTCCTCCCTAACTGATTGAATCCAACAGAACTTCACCCAAACCAGGTTTTGTGCCAAAGGTGGGAATTGAACTCATTGTCTCATTGAACTCATTGCATAGGTACAGTATATTTGGTACCATGCTCAATAGTGGTGACTGTGAGAGGGCTCATGGAGTCCTAGTGGACAATCACTTAAATAGGAGCCAGCAGTGTGTGCTGCAGTGGCCAAAATTTAGCCAACACAGTTCTAGGCTGCATAAACAGAGGGATAGAATCAAGATCACATGGAATGTTATTAACACCATTTCATAATGCCTTGGTAAGGTCACACTTGGAATACTGCACCCAGTTTTGGTTCCACAATGTAAAAAAGAGTGCAGAGAAGAGCAACAAAGAGGATTGGGGGACTGATGGCTAAAACATATAAATAATGGGTGCTGGAACTGGGCATGCCTAATCAAGCAATCTAGAATTAAGGAGAAATTTCCTGACAGATAGAACAATTAATCAGTGGAACAACTTGCCTGCAGAAGTTGTAAATGGGATAAGACAAATTCCTTGTGTGTCCAATCACACTTGGCCAATAAATAATTCTATTCTATTCTGTTCTGTTCCATTCCGTTCCATTCCATTCTCTCTGTTAAGCCTGGTTTCCCCAACCAGGGTTAGGGAGACAAGCTAAACAGAATGTGCAGCTTAGTCAGATAGGCACACAGATAAATGAGTGAGCTAAGCTTGTATGTTTATTAACATACAGTAAAAATGACAGATACGCTTGTGCTATCAATTATATAGTTTATTCCATTATGAGTTCATAGCATAGTCAAAATAACAGTCCAATAGTCATGTATCATTTAGTCAGTCCATTCAGGGATATTCAGTTAGCAAAGTCCGTGTTGAATATCCTATGTCAATTCACTTACAAGTGAGTCCTTTGTTTTTTCTCCCGTTCGAGCAATGCAGACTTGTTTTCCTTGCAGTAATCAGGGATCATCAAAGCCAGAGAGAGATAGCAAGCTGCCGTCTTGCTTCTTTTAAAGTGCTTTCACAACCACTCCCTTAATTACTGTCCCACAGTTAAAGTTGCAGACACTTTAACATAACAAACTATGATTACATATTATTATTTACCTAAACCAGTTAGGGTAAAACAATGTTATCCCTAACATTCTCCCCTTTTAGGAAATAATAATATAACTATTTATATCTTTAAATCATATTTGTTACAACTCTCTTTAAACTTAATTACTCCTTGAGCTTTTGTAAATTGGTTTGCAATGTTTTCTTCCGTCATGCAGTATTCCAATTTAATTAGCCCATTCTTTACAGATTCTCTAATATTTAAGTATCTTAAATCAGTATGCTTTGATCTAGTTTTTACAGCAATACTAGTAGCTAACTTTATAGCTGCTTGATTATCCTCGAACACAATAATGGAATCTTTTACAGTTGTACCCATGTCTAATAATAACTGTTTGTACAAAATCAAATCAGTGCATAGTAATGACAGACATAAAAATTCCGCTTCCATCGTGGACAAGCTGATATGCTGTTGTCTGATTGACCTCCACCCTATTAGTGTTTTACCAAATAATATAGCCATCCCAGATGTTGATTTTTTTGTGTTTATATCAGTTGCAAAACTTGCATCTGCATAGGTACTAATAATCAAATCACCCTTTGGTTCTATATACAATGCATGGTTCATTGTTCCTTTAAGATATCTTAAAATTCTCTTTAATGATTGCCAATGACATTGATGTGGATCTGAATTAAAACGTGCCAGCTGATTTACACTATAAGCTATATCTGGCCTAGACAAATTGCTTATATATGATAAGCTACCAATCAAAGATTGATATATAGACTTATCAAATTTGGGACTTTGATCATCAGTTTGGCAAACTTCCTGACTCATTGGAGTCTTTGCCGGTTTACAAAGTTCCATTTTAAACGTTTTAATTAATTGGCAAATTTTATCTTCTTGAGATATCTTAAAACCATTTTTTGTTTTGTTAATTGTCAATCCTAGATATCTTTTAATTTCACTTAAATGCTTTAATTTTATCTTTTTGGCTAATAATGATATAATCTCATTAGCTTCATTATTAGTCTTAGTTATCAAAGCAATATCATCTGTAAATAATAACAATAATGACACCGTTCCATTATTTTCTCTTTTAAATACACATGGATCTGCTAAACCAGATTTAAAACCTATATTGTTTAACTCTTTCACAATATATTGGTTCCACTCAAACCCAGATTGTTTCAACCCGTAAAGACTCTTTTTGAGTTTCCAACAATCATTACTATTTACTTTATTGTCTTTTATACCTACTGGTTTTCTTAAATATATAGTGTGCTGCAATGGTGCATGTAGATAAGCAGTTTCTACATCTAAATGGTTAATGACATAGTTTTTCTTAGCTGCCCACACTAATGCTGCTCTTAAAGATATTGCTTTAAGGCTTGGTGCAAAAACTTCATCATAATCAGATGCAATTTGATTAAATCCTTGAGCTACTAACCTAGCTTTATGGGTAACAGTCCCATCATTTCCAGTTTTTTTACTTTAAATATCCATTTGCACCCAATGGATTTTTCTCCGGGAGGTAATTTAGCATCTTCATAAACTTTCATTACCTTTAATGAATTTAGTTCTTTTTTTATTGCCTTTTGCCAATTCTCCTGATCCTTAGCAGGATACGTCCTAAGTTCATCTACACGAGTTGGAACTTTAGTTACTTGGCAAACTATACTTGCTTGATACCTATCAGGTGGTCTAGTTACACGTGTAGTACGTCTAGGTATTAGAGGACTTACAGGTGGACTTTCATTTATTAACTCTTCTTGATTATCTAACTCTTCTTGTTCTGGTTCTATTTGCTCTTCGTGGACTTCTTCTTTAATTGGACTCTTCTTATAACTAATCTGATCTTTCTGCCTTTTGTAGGGTTCAATAATTACTTCATTATTTAAATCTTGCTCTAATCTATTCCATCCTACATGTTCTAGGAATTTAGCACTGGCACTGGTGTAAACTCTAGATGTACCTGGTTCCCAGAATCTATAAGATCTATGATTAGATGTATATCCTACAAAAAATAATCTTTTAGCTCTATGTTGTCTTTTGTATCTAAGTTGTGTAGGGATATGTACCCATGCTGGTGCTCCAAATGTGTGCATGTAACTTAAATCAGGTTTTGTACCATGCCACAGTGTGAATGGTAATTTACCTGTTGTTGAATTAACAACATTATTTAATATATGATTACCACACATTATTGCTTCTCCCCATAAATTGGCAGGTAATCCTGAATCAGACATCATAGTTCGTGCCATTGATTGTAATGTTTGGCCTCTTCTCTCTATAAAGGCATTATGTTGTGGCCTATATGGTGCAGACTTTTTATGTTGAATACCTAACATTCTTAGTCTGTTCTGGAATTTATTATTTGTAAATTCCGTACCATTATCTGTTATAAGAGTTACTAATTTCTTTTTAGTTTTCCTTTCTGCAAATTTAATCCAATTAAAGAGATTTTGATACATTTCAGTTTTGCTCTTCATTAAATAGCAAAACCCATATCTAGAATAATGGTCCATTATACTTAGTATGTAACGAGCTCCTCCTACACTTGGTTTTTTCGGACCTATTAAATCAGCAAATACTACTTCTAAAGGCTCTTTGGTAGTAAATCCATCAACTCTATTAGCTGGTGTGACCCTGGCCTTACTTTGATTACAGGCATTACATTGCAAATACTTATTACAAGGTTTCAAACTTATTCCCTTAGATAATTCAACAGTTTTCTTAAGTATTTTAAAATTTAAATGCCCTAGCCTTCGATGTAACAAGTGAATACATTCATCATGAGGTTTCTTATTTTCATAAACTGTGTTAGCCACCTTTAAACCATCATCATTTAACACATATAATTCACCTCTTAAAGATGCAGTAATTTTCTTATTTTCTTTCTCAATTATGCAGTTATCTCCCCTAAATGTAACTACATATCCTAGTTTAACCAAAATTCTAACTGAAATTAAATTAAACTTAAGTTGTGGTACATATAACATTTTTACATTTTCTTTTATAAAAGAACAATATGCTATACCTTGACCTTTAGCTTTCAGTTTCCAGCCATTGGCTAACGATATCTGCTGTGTACTCTTGGACATTTTAATAAAATTTTTCTTATCATTAGTTATACAATGAGATGCTCCACTGTCAACCACCCATAAATTATTTTTTACAGCTCCGTTAGTGTACATTGCTAACTCTAAATTTTTCTTTTTCTTTTGATGACTTTTTGTATTCTGGCCAGCGTTCTGGCGCTTTGCCTTTTTACAAAATCTTGCCAAATGTCCTCTTCCTCCACAATTAAAGCACTTTTTAATTGCGTATGCAGTAGGAGTTTCATTATCTTCTTTTTGAGGTTGCTGCCTCCTTAACTCGTCTCTTTCAAGCCTTCTTCTGGCCTCTTCAATCAATCTGCCAGTTATATCAGTTAAAGTTAGGCTTTCCTTTGGCAATATTTCAAGTGAAGTTACGTAGTTATCATAGGTTTCGTCAAGTGAAGATAGAATTATGTAAACTTGGTGTAGTTCAGAGAAAATAAGCTCTTTCTCATGCAGTTCTTGAAAAATGCTTTGCATAGTTTTCAAATGACTCAGCATATCACCATTTTTATGGAGATGTGTACTGAAAAGTTTCCGTGTTAGATTTATGTGAGCACCAACATTATCTCGAACATAAATCCTCTTCAGCTTCTGCCAACACCCAACAGCTGATTTCTCTCCGTGGATATAAACAAGCTGCATATCAGTTAAGGTTAAAGCAATAATGCAAATTGCTTGTTCATTTTTATGCATAAATTCTTCTATCTTTAATTTATCTTCCTCATCCTCTGGATCCCATTCTTCTACGTTTGGTGGATTTTCAATTATGTTCCACAAACCTTCTCTTCGTAGAAGCAGACTACATTTCATAGACCATGATACATAGTTTGTTCCATCCAACTTGGATATAAGGGACAAACTTTGTAGATTGACTTGTGCCATGTTTTCTTATATGGATATATAAATATAATTAATAAAACACAGCTGTCTGTTTACTGTAATGTATAACAACACAAACTCTCACTTTTACATAAATCTGTTTTATCCTAGTTAAACTGACTTTGCAGCCTCTGGGCCCATAACCAGTGTTAAGCCTGGTTTCCCCAACCAGGGTTAGGGAGACAAGCTAAACAGAATGTGCAGCTTAGTCAGATAGGCACACAGATAAATGAGTGAGCTAAGCTTGTATGTTTATTAACATACAGTAAAAATGACAGATACGCTTGTGCTATCAATTATATAGTTTATTCCATTATGAGTTCATAGCATAGTCAAAATAACAGTCCAATAGTCATGTATCATTTAGTCAGTCCATTCAGGGATATTCAGTTAGCAAAGTCCGTGTTGAATATCCTATGTCAATTCACTTACAAGTGAGTCCTTTGTTTTTTCTCCCGTTCGAGCAATGCAGACTTGTTTTCCTTGCAGTAATCAGGGATCATCAAAGCCAGAGAGAGATAGCAAGCTGCCGTCTTGCTTCTTTTAAAGTGCTTTCACAACCACTCCCTTAATTACTGTCCCACAGTTAAAGTTGCAGACACTTTAACATAACAAACTATGATTACATATTATTATTTACCTAAACCAGTTAGGGTAAAACAATGTTATCCCTAACACTCTCCTATTCTATTCTGTTCCATTCCATTCCATTCCATTCTATTATATGTTCTATTCTGTATTCTATTTCATTTTCCATTTTCCATTTTCCATTTTCTCTTCTCTTCTCTTCTCTTCTCTTCTCTTCTCTTCTCTTCTCTTCTCTTCTCTTCTCTCCAAATTTCTAGCATGGCACCTTAATCACTGGACCAAATTGACTCTTGATTGTCAATCATGATTCTCTTCCCAATTTTAGATGACCCAACCAAATGAAATATGTTCAACTTTGAATGTACAAAATGCACTTCTTGCATGTGGCTTTTTCTCTCCAGCAGAAACGTGTTTCTGTTTTACTTAGGCTGTGTGAAAGGAGGGTTTTTTTAAACAACAACAAATGTTTGCTTATTTTTGTTCATTTCCCCTCTGCTGGAAAAAGCCTCAGCCCTTCAGGCTTTCAATTGAGTAAACGGTGAGAAATTTGCAAAGTCCCTCATTATGAGGCTGTCAAGTGGAACTCCAGTAGAGGAGCAGACGTCCTCTGTAGCGCAACGGAGCTTACTGCCTGTTGATTTAAAAATACATTTTCTCCAAGAAATGGTCAGCGCAACAGGGGAAGTTGCACTGGAGACATTTAGAACAAAAGAATAGCATTGGAAGAAACCCAGTGTTGGAAAATTCACAACTTCTAGAAGCAGGTTTTTCCACTGATTAATTTGTTCAGACTGTCGGGAAATTTCTCCTTAGGTTCGAGGTTGCTTCTCTCCTTGATTAGTTTGCATCCTTACATCCTTATTTTATTTTATTTTTAAAAAAGAATAGAATGGAATAAATAAATAAACTGGAAGGGTACTTGGATGTCTTCTAGTCCTCCTCTCAAATGGGAAACTCTATACCATTTCAGCAAAGTGACTGTCCAGTCTCTTTTAAAAACCTCCAGTGATGGAGCGTCCACAACTTCTGAAGGCAACTTCTGTTCCACTGGCTAATTGTCCTCACTGTTAGGAAGTTTCTTCTTAATTCCAGATTGCTTCTCTCCTTGATGAGATTCCATCCATTGTGTGATGACCCAAAGGGGCATGGCACAAAGGCAACACAGTCAGATAATCAGTAGGAGTCCCTTTATTAGCTCCAACTTTGCCCCCAATGTCCTGGTTACCTTCTGGGCTGGAAAAAAAAAACTCTCCCAGGAACAGCCTTGGGCTGCAGAGATTCAAGTCCAAAACATGGTCAACAAAAACTGGAACTGTAAGTCCAATCAAGGCAAAATAAGGTAATTAGTCCAGCAGGGCATGAGAAAGAATTTCAGAAGTGAAGGAACAGCAGTAAGTCAACACAGTTGGGAGGTTTCCAGGAACGCAGATAACCACAGTCAACACAAGATAAACTCAAGTTTGTTCCCAGCAGATGCCATGCTCAACTTGCATCTCTTTTAAACTCCCATTCCCAGGTGTGGCTAATGAAGGGAATCAGAGCCCTTTCCTCCCCTGTAAGCCATGCAACCCACATTGCTCTCTTCTCCATTCTTTCCTGCATGCCCTAGGATGAAGAGGGGGTGGGCCTGACTCTTTCTCTGAACTCCCGCTCCCTTGTTCTACCTCTTCCCTGCTCTGCCTAGCCACACTTTGCCCTTCTTCAGTTTCCTCCACAGCCAACTGTCGTCTTCCTCCTCTGATTCAGACTCTTACAGGGGCATGACACAATCCTTCTTGTCCTGCCTTCTAGTGTTTTGGAGAATAGCTTGACTCCCTCTTCTTTATGGCAGCCCCTGAGATATTGGAACACTGCTATCATGTTACCCCAAGTCTTTCTTTTCATTAAACTAGACATACCCAATTCCAGCAACCGTTCTTTATATGCTTTAGTCTCCAGTCCCCTAATCATCTTTCCTGCTCTTCTCTGCTCTCTTTCTAGCGTCTCAACATCTTTTTTTTTTTATATCATGGTAAACAAAGTACAACAAAATGCAATACAACACAACACAACAAAACGGTTATGAACATTTTAGCTTCTTTCCTGCCTTAAGCAAACTCAATAATGTTGGGCTGAGTCTTTTGGTCTATCCAATTTTTTTTTTTTAGGACAGGACCTGACAAAAGCATTTAAATGGATTGAGTTTTCTCTACCCTCCTCTCTTAAAAAATTAAAAAAAATACCTGAAGAGAGAATGAAATTAGGTGAGAGGGATGAGATGGGAGTGCAAAGAGAAATGGATAGACAGTCCGGAGCTTTGCAATTCCATTCTCTGTCAATAATAGAATTCATTTCCTTCTCTTAATCGCTGTTTTATATGCCACACATAAATATATATATTCACACGAACACGCACACACACACACATGTCAAATTGCCTCAGAAGGAAGACAATGGGGTGCTGCTTCCTACTGATGTTCAGAAATAACCCCTGGTGCATTATAGAGAGGGTTTGTTTCTACTCAAAATGTCATTTGCTTCATCCCTGGAGGCTTTCAAGAAGAGACTGGACTGCCAACTGTCAGAAATGGTGTAAGGATCTCCTGCTTGGGAGGGGGTTGGACTAGATGACCTCCAAAGTCCCTTTCCAATGTTTAAAAAGAAAAAAACCAGGACCTTGATGTTGCAAAGAAAGAGAAGGCCGGTCCAGCTGTCACGACAATGCCTGGAGGATCTCTTTACATTAGAGCCCCCAAATTATTTTCCAACTGAATTTATTTATTTGTCACTCAAAACAACAAATCTCTCATAAGGTAGCAGTTAATGCCTTTATAATAAAATTGCTGTGGCCGGCCAGCTTTGTCAGGGATAAGGGTAGTAGGAAGCGTGATCTTTTCAATCAAAGACAGTGTTAAAAAGAAATGGCAGAAGCCAAAACACCTCCCAACCTGCGCCTAGCAACAGCGAGGATGTTGCAAAGAGACAACAAATGTTATTTATCCACAGCTTGTTATCCACAAATGATATTTAAAAACTACAAGAGAAGACAGGGGGTCAGAGCGAGCAATGAGCAGACAAAGAATTGTGAGACCATAGTAGTAGTGAGGTCAGCATGATTTGTACTTTTAAGAGTCAGCAATACAAGTTCTGGATGCTTATAATACCCACGTCTAAGATGATTTGTTTTGCAGGCCAATTTTAATCTAGGTTCAAGAACTGTATTTCCATTCTTTAGTGGCTAGTCCTCAAGCTACATCAGATAGGTGTTCTGACCAAGTCTTATGGAGACACTAATGAACATATGTTAGTCCAAAAACCCCTTTTTTCTTTATTTCAATGGCTGTGAATTTTAGTCATTCACAGCCTGTAATGAGTCTGAAACAGTTTGTAAACAGTCCCATGGAAGTCTGCCAAAGTCCTTCAGGATAAGTCTGATAAGCACCCACCTTTATCTTTCTTGAAATGCTGCCAATGACTAAATTGCCAATTAGTTATACAAGACCAACCTGAGCACAAATTCAATGCTGAGCTTCAGGTTTCAAACTGACCAGTACAAACAAAGTTGCTTCCTGCAAAGGCTCCTGTCCCTTTGCTTCTCCTTTATGTCTTATGGGAGAGGCCAATCTTCTCCAAGCCTTACTCCTGAGTTGTCCCTTTTGTCTTAGCTGTTCTTGCCTTCTGGCAGCTCTACACATGCACACACTGGGAACAGGCTCCCCTTGTTCCTCTGCCTTGCTCTGTCAGATTCTAGAGGTTCCAGAGTCAGCATATAATTCCCAGATGGCCATGGCCCCATCTCTGTATTGGACACAGTACCTTTGTCCAAGTCCTCCCCAGATTCCCAGATTGGCCCCTGTTCCTCCCTACTGTCTGATTCTGCTGCCATCTCCACAGGCTGCCGACAGACCACAACAATAGCAGAGCAGAAAGGACTGTGTCCTCCATCTCATTCTCTTGAGTCTGATGGAAACTTTTATCAAGTAGAAACTTTTATCAATCAGCCACTAATAATCAAAAACATGCTGTGGAAGACTGAAGAATGGTAGAGCAGTCAAGCATCATGCATCATGATTCCTCATGAGTCTTTGCTGGAGACCCATCAGTTTTCTTCAGCTGGAGTAATGTTCCATCATTGTGTCTAAAATGGAGGGAAAAATAACTATTTGAAAATTGCTTCTTCAATTTGTACGGCAAATATTAAAGCTCAGCACAAATGAGCTTACCAAATTGTCTGATAAATTGGTGGTCATAAGAAGTGGAATATTAGAATGTTGGTACATTTTCCCAAGGACAGGATAAATCCATCAACTAACTGTTTCTGAAGAGTAGAACTTCCTTTTAAAGGAGAAACAGCACAAATTTTGCAGATGACACCAAGCTGGCAGGAATAGCCAACACTCCAGAAGACAAGCTCAGTATCCAAAAAGATCTTGACAAACTTGAACAATGGGCCCTATCCAACAAAATGAATTTTAATGTGGAGAAAAACAAGATTTTACATTTAGGCAGGAAAAAAAAAATCAAAGATATAAGGGCAGATTAAGCGAGACCTGGCTCAAAAAAATGGACTGTGAGAGGGACTGTGGAGGCCTAATGGATGATCACTTGAATATGAACCAGCACTTTGCAGCCGCCATCAAGAAAGCTAATGCAATCCTGGGTTGTAAGAGGCAAAGAATCAAGATCATGTGAAGTATTAGTACCACTTTATAAAACCCTAATAAGATCACACCTGGAATACTACAGCCAATTTTGGTCACCACACTACAAAAAAGATGTTGGGGTTTTAGAAAAAGTTCAGAGAAGAGCAATTAAGATGATCAAAGGCCTGGAGACTAAAACATATGAAGAACGGCTGCAGAGTTTGGGTCTGGTTAATCTAAAGAAAAGAAGGACCAGGGGTGACATGATAGCAGCATCCCAGTATTTGAGGATTGCCACAAAGAAGAGAGGATTACATTATTTTCCAAAGCCCCAGAAGGCAGGACAAGAAACAATGGATGGAAACTAATCAAAGAGAGAAGCAACCTGGAATTAAGGAGAAACTTTCTAACAGTGAGGACAATTAACTAGTGGAACAGAAGTTGCCTTCAGAAATCGTGGGAGCTCCATCACTGGAGGCTTTTAAGAAGAGACTAGACAGTCACTTCTCTGAAATAGTAGAGTTTTTCCTGCTTGAGCAGGGGACTGGACTAGAAGACCTCCAAGGACCCTTCCAGCTCAATCTCTACTCTATTCTCTACTGAAAAAGAATATTGTAATTGGAAAAAAAAATCCATCCCCAAATCCTTCTGATTCAATGGAAATGACGGAAACCAAAGCAGGTCAGAAAATGTTGGAGCAGGGAGTAGAAACAGAAAGGAAGGGCATCCATCCATCTCTCCTGGCTCAATAAATGCAAGAATGTTATATGTTACTCATGAGAATCTTACCAGTCATGAAGATAAAGAGCCATCACTACAAAACAATAAGTTTGTTGTAAAATGACCAATCCATTTACTACAAATGGCATGTATATCACTTGATTTGCAATTGAATGTATTCCATTCCAGAAACATTCTGGCTCGAGGTTAAGAATGAAATGGCTATGGTATTTATTGATTTAGGTTCCTTATTAGGCATTCACATATATAAGTTATTCATTGTTCATTAAGTGACTCATCCCTTTCTTTCCTGAAACAAAACTCTTATTTCAGCACATGGAAGTTTCATGCCAGTTATCAGGAAGATTTGTAAATAAGATTTCTGCATGACAAATATAAAAATCCTGCATCAAGAGCAATATTCCCCTTCTGCTGATTGGCCAATTTCAAGATAGAGGATCCCCCCCAAAATAAATTAAATAAGCAATGTAAAAAAAAGAGGAAAGAATTGCACATATAAAAAAGGAAATATTTGCGTGCATAAGTGCACCATCGTGCCTACCGTCCCTGTCCTATTGTCACCATTTATTTGTACCTATTTCCAGTATTCTTACTCATGTTTATACTTATAGCAGCGGTGGGATTCAGCCAGTTCGCACTGGTTAAACAGAACCAGTTGTTAGCTTTCTGAGCAGTTTGGTGAACTGGTTGTTGGAAGAAATCATTAGGGGAGAGAACCGGTTGTTAAATTATTTGAATCCCACCCCTGACTTATACCTATTATCTTGTAAATGATTGACAAATCAAATCAAATCAAATCAATAAATCCTATGATCAAGCTTAACCCATCAGCCATATGCAATGGTCCACCAGGATTTCGGTAAACCGATATGTATTTTGCTCTGCTTTAGGCGGTCAAAAGCCAGGCCTGTGCAGTCTTTCTAGCATCTGGCGGGCTTTGATCCTTGACGAGTAAATGTGCATCTGTTTCAATGGGGCCCCGCAAGCTTTGAAAGCTTCCCCCTTTGTTTGATCTTTATCAGGCTAGCCTTGAAATGGTACAAGTTCAGTCTTGTCACCAGGCATCCTCTGATCAAAAGCGGCAAAAAATTACAGATGCTCAGGAGCCTGACAAGATACAATGTCAACAGATCTGAGTGTTTAGACTCCGGGTCTGCCACAGGAGCTACCTGGAAAGGGGTTACCTCCATTCAAGGAGGAGAAGTCAGGGTGTGTGTGTGAGAGGGGTGTTCTGACCCAAACCTTGTTCCAAGGAAACAAACACGAAACGGAGGTAACAGCAAAACCTTTTAATGATACTTTACGAATTCTGTTCCTTCACGATTAAAAGGCTGTTTCAAACTAATTGTCTCTGATAAGAACGAACCTTGCCAAGGTGGTGCAAGGCTGCCAGGAACACTAGATAAAGTTACTAAGAAATATTCCAAACAAAAAGTCTTCCAGCACAAACCAAAGTAGTCCGAACTTCCACAAGGCTTGAAGTGCAAGAACGTCGTTGCTTCCTGCAAAGAATCCCGGTCTCTCAGGCTGACTTTTATCTCTTAAGGGAGGGGCCATTACCTTGCAGCCTTATTCCTGAGTCACCCATTCTGCTGCAGCTACTCTTTCCTTCGAGCAGCCCCTGGGCACAGTCTCCTCGGGGGCCTCTTCATCACTGCTGCCAGCCTCCACAATCTCCAAAGGCAGCACTCCACTCCCTGATGCTCCTGGCCCCATCCCTGCATCCCACGCAGGCCCCTCACCTGAGTCCTCGCTCTCCGAAACCTCAGCCGTCCCCACCTGCTTCTGGAGAACCACAAGAGGGTGAGGCCTCCGTCCTCGGACAGCCTCCCACAGTCCCTTTCAACCAAGGTGTTTTGTCTTTGCTTCGGACTCCCGATCAGCCTGACTGATGATTATAAAGAAAAGCCAGATTGTCGATCAATCAATCGGAATAGAGCTGGAAGGGACTTTGGAGATCTTCTAGTCCAACCACCTGCTCGGGCAGGAGAACCTGTATTATTTCAGATAAGTGGCTGTCTAGTTTCTTCTTAAAAACCTCCAGTGATGAAGCACCCATGACTTCTGAAGGGAAGCCATTCCACTGGTTGATTGTCCTCATTGTTAGAAAGTTTCTTCTTAATTCCAGGTTGCTTCTCTCCTTGATTAGTTTCCATCTGTTGCTGCTTCTCCTGCCTTCTGGTGCTTTGGAGAAGAGCTTGACCTCCACTTCTTTGGGGCAGCCCCTGAGATTCTGAAAGACTGCTATCACGTCCCCCTTAGTCCTTCCTTGGTCTAGACTAGCCAAACCCAAATCCTGCAACTGTTCTTCATGTGTTTTAGTCTTCTGGCCTTTAATTGTCTTAGTTGCTCTTCTTTGAACTTTTTCCAAAGTCTCATCATCTTTTTTGCAGTGTGGTGACCAAAACTTCATGCAGTATTCCAGGTGTGACCTTACCAAGGTTTTATAAGGTAAAGGTTCCTCTCACACATGCGTGCTAGTCGTTTTCAGCTCTAGGGGGCGCTGCTCATTTCCGTTACAAAGCCAAAGAGGCAGCGCTGTCCGAAGATGTTTCCGTGGTCATGTGGCCGGCTAAAGGACTAAACACCTTTGAAGGCACAAAGAATGGTGTTCCCTTCCCCCTCAAAGGGGTCCCTATTTTTCTTTCAAACTGCTAGGTTGGCAGAAGCTGGGACAAGTCACAAGAGCTCACTCTGTGACGTGGTGCTGGGGATTCAAACTGCCGACTTTTCTGAAAGAAAAGCTCAGTATCTTAGCCACTGAGCCACCACATCCCTACCAAGGTTTTATAAAGTGGCACTAATACTTCATGTGATTTTGATGCTATGCTTCTGTTTATACAACCAAGAATTGTGTTAGCATTTTTGGCTGCCGCCACACACAATTGGTTCATGTTTTAATGATCATCCACTAGGACTCTAAGGTCCATCTCACAGTTATTGTTTTCGAACCAGGTTTCATCTAACCTGTACAGACACCTCGTCCAAGTGTCTCTTCTCCATTCACCTATTTTGCTCATCAAAACCAGATTACCATGTTCCCATCTGGCTGTGGCAGACTCATGCTTTAAATGCACAGATCTCCTACGCTCCCATTAAGCGAGAAATAACCTTAGAGGAAAAGTCATTTAGCATGTGACTCACTGGAAGATTCTTTAGCATTGATGAAGTGGGAGAGAACAAGTAATAAAAACATCCAGCCAATCAAAGCTAAGAACGTAAGAAATATGTAGAAATGTGGCATTCAGAGAGGCTGAGTGACAGAATACCTACTGTGATTTCAAGAACAGCAGTGAAGGAATGAGAGAGCTGGATTCTGAGATTTGATGGACAGGGAGAGGCAAGAAGATTGATGAAATGGCCATGAGCATTTGTAGAAGAATCTGTAGAATTTAGTAGCCTCATCTAGTCAGGCTGTGGCAAACTAAGTAAGTGTCTGGGTGGGATAGAGAAAGATAGCCAGGTCATAAGTGCAAATGGAATTGGAGGGAGACGTCCAAATTTGAGAGGGCAAAAAATAAAATAAAATAATAAGTGTGATTTGAAGAATTGAGAGAAGAAAGAGGTCTTCCAAGTTTTGGTTGGCTTCAAAGACCAAGCCATGCCAGTGAAGCTTCTTGACGAATGGGAAAAAGGGGGATGTGCACAATTTATACAGAATGTAAACTTCACTCCCTTCTAGCACGGATGATGATACTTAGTTTGGCAATGAAACATCTGCAAGAAAACCACCAAGCTCAGACAGCACCAAGGATCCCACAGTCTTCCTCCTCCTATCCTCCCCAAACCCCACTCCCTTGTAGTATTGATTGTTAAGTATGGAGCATGGGCGAGAAAGAATGGAGACGAGCCTCTGGAACGGTGAACTTCAACTCTTTATTTACATAGTGACTGCTGCTCCAACTCCATGGCAGTTATAGCCCTCCTTATATAGGCAACCCAATAACTATTAACCAATAACAATCTAGGAGCGCTAGCTCCCTTAACCAATAAGAATGCTCCGTTAATGGCCAATTAGATTCCCCGGAATGGGCCAATCCGATCCTGCCGTTAACAGCCAATCAGAAGTGCAGGGCCAGAATCCTGCACTTGACTTCAAGCTTAAGATATCTTTATTAAGGCCTATGCATTCACAACACCCCTTCCCCCTGGCTTCTGTTTACAGGGCGCAGTTACATTGTCCTTTAGGTAGGACGGTTGCTTTATTAGTCTTTTTGATTTTCGCGGTGTGTTTTGCATTTGGTTGCAATCTTGCTGAGGTAGATTGTTGTTTGTCGACGGGGTTGCCTCTGGTTCAGAGTTCACGTTTCCATCGTCACCAATATCTTCGGCAACTCCCTGAGGTGAATCTATTCCCTTCTCTAGTTCCAATTCTTGTGTCTCTATTCTGCCATCGTTCCCTTCGAATGGGTTTTCTTCTAATTGAAGTTCGTCTTCTTCCGTATCTCCCCCTCCCCCACTCAGTTTGGTCATAAGGGAGTTCAGAATTGCCCGACCGGAGCCATGATCATAATTGATCGATATGGCGTTTCCATAGTCTATCGTCAAGGCATTGTACAAGGTAGGATCTCGGGCCGGTTACACAAACTACTGTCGCCTCTACCCACAACGGATCGCCTGATAGGTTTTTTGCGTATACCAAATTGCCTACCTGGAAGGCACGACATTGGCCGCTGGATCCTAGTGGTTTTTCCGGTTCATAAGCTGGGTGTAACCGGTCGAGGTGGGAGCGGAGTTTTCGTCCCATTAGCAGTTCGGCGGGAGTTTTGTTGGTGACGCTATGAGGTGTGATGTGTTGTAGAAAAAGGATTCGGTTGATTTTGTCGTCGATGTTATCGTAGTCTAATTTCTGCAAGGTTTTCTTAACAAATTGGACCATGTGCTCAGCCCTGCCATTGGTCGCAGGGTGCGCAGGCGAGGTGAGTGCATGTCGGATGCCGCGGTCAGCTAGGTACTGCTCGAAGTAAAGCGCGGTAAATTGGGGGCCCATTGTCGGATACCAGAATGTCTGGAAATCCGTGGGTTGCAAACAGTCTTTCCAATTTTTTGATAATCGCTTCAGTGATTGTGTTCGTCATGCGGTGAATCTCGAGCCAATTCGAGTAGGCGTCGACGGTTAGAAGAAAGGTGTGGCCTTTGGTCGGCCCCGCAAAATCCAGGTGAATACGGGACCAGGGTCCTCATGGTGTCTCCCATTCGGTAGGGATGGCTTTTGGTGGGGCGTTGCTCACTTCCTGGCATCTATGACAAGCTTTAACCCAATTTTCAATTTGCTTGTCGATGCCTGGCCACCATGCGTAGCTTCGTGCGAAGGCTTTCATCTGCACGATACCAGGGTGGCCATCGTGCAAGGTTATCAGTACTGCTTTTTGGAGTTGTTCTGGGATAACGACTCTATCACCCCAGATGACACAGCCTTTTTGAGAGAACAACTCCATTTGTCGAGTCTTGAATGGTGTGAAGTCATCTGATAATTGGTCCAATGGCCATCCGTGTTCTACCCAGCCTAGGACTCGTGCCAAGGTGCGGTCACGTCTGGTTTCTCTCGCGATATCTCGAGTGGTTAGTGGCGGTGAGTGGAGTGTTTCAATTTGTAATGTGGTTATCGTTGGTGCGGGATCATCGAGAGGCTCTGGAAGCGGTGCTCGGCTCAATGCGTCGGCGTGGGGAATGGCTTTCCCCGGGCGGTATTGCAGCCGATACTTATAAGCAGCCAAGAATTCTGACCAGTGAGTCATCGTGGGGGATAATATGTAGGGAGTCGGCTTATCTCCAGTTATTATCCCCAATAACGGTTTATGGTCAGTCACGATAGTAAAAGCCCAGCCATACACGTATTCGTGGAATCTTTTAACAGCCGATACAATTGCGAGGGCTTCTTTATCGATTTGGCCATAATTTCGCTCAGTTTTTGAAAGTGTCTTTGAAAAATATGCAACAGGGGCTTCGTTACCATTAGGCAGTACATGGCTCAGAA
Organism: Hydrophis major; assembly: GCA_033807585.1. NCBI lineage: Eukaryota > Metazoa > Chordata > Lepidosauria > Squamata > Elapidae > Hydrophis > Hydrophis major. The sequence goes on from CM066334.1 coordinate 38,384,532, forward strand.
TGGCGCCCACTCCGAAGGGCGAAGCATCACATGTGATATTTAACGGCAAAGTCTCATTGTACTGCATGAGTACAGAGTCAGAAGTCAGTAGTTTTTTTACATTCCGGAACACCTGTTCTTCTTTATGACCCCATAACCAATTTGCTTTCTTGTCTAGCAAACGATGTAACGGCTCAGCGACAGTTGTTTTATGTGGTAGAAATACATTATAAAAGTTGATGAGGCCTAGGAACGCCTGGAGATCGGCCTTGTTCCGAGGCCTGGGAGCATTTATTATTGCTCTTAATTTACTGTCGGTAGGGTGAATACCCTGACTGTCAATTAGGTACCCTAAAAACTCAACACTATCTGTACACAATTTACACTTATTCTTTTTCACCTTAAGACCGGCATCTTGGAATTTTTGTAGGACCAACTTTAAACGATCCCATAAGATTTTTTTTGTAGGTGCAGCAATTAATACACCATCAAAGTAGGGGACCACACCTTTAATCCCTTGTAGTAGCCTCTCTATAAGGCTCTGAAATATCCCCGGGGCTACACTGACTCCGAATTGGAGCTGGGTACATTTAAAGGCACCTCGGTGCGTCACAATCGTTTGTGCCTGTGCCGTCTTTTCATCAACAGGTAATTGCTGATATGCCTGAGCTAAGTCTAATTTGGTGAAGATTTTTCCGCCCCCCAGGGAATGGAGGAGATGCTGCACCACCGGCACCGGATATGCATTTTGCTGTAGGGCGTGGTTCAGCGTGGCCCGGTAGTCCCCACAAATTCGGATTGAACCATCTGGCTTAATGGGTGTTATGATTGGGGTTTCCCAGGGAGAGTGATCGGTAGGTTCTAGCACCCCCTGAGCTATTAGTTTATCGAGTTGTTCGTCGATTTTCGGCTTTAAGGCAAACTGAACTCAACGAGGCTTAAGGCGGATAGGAGCTATCTTTGGATTAAGGCTGAACGATATTGGGGTCTCCTTGTACTCGCCTAATTTTTCCACGAATATGTCCTTGAATTCATGGATGAGGTCCTCCTCCCAGTCACTTCCACTGACTCAGTTTATGCCTGCCACTTCAATGCCAAGTGGCGCGAACCATTGGAGACCTAGCAGACTAGACCGATCTTTGTCGATCACAGTTAGCGGTAAGTACGCTGTGTGCTTCTTGAATGAGACCCGGACTCGGCAGGAACCAACAACAGGGATTCGATTCCCTTGATAGTCTTTAAGAATAAGTTTTTGGAAGCGGAGGTCTTGGTGCTGGATTGTGGGGATGAGTTGCTTGAGGGTCTTTCAGGACACCATCGAGAGGGACGATCCCGAGTCGACTTCCATGTGACAAGGCTGGTTCTCGATGGCCACTGTAATTCGGATTTTCTTGGCATCCAAGGCAGAAGCATGACCGATAGTGATAGTATGGTGAGCCTCTTCTCGCTGCAAAACTCGGTTTCTGTTGGAGTGGTTTACTGGTTCTTGCCTTACAGGATGGTTTCCTGTCGATTGGCGATAGTTAGCCCCTTTTGAGGCCTGGCTGGGTCCTTGTAAACTTTGGCAAACCCGTCCGATGTGGCCTCTCTTCCCGCACTCATGGCAGAGCGCGTCACGGAATTTGCATTCGGACCTGGCATGGTTGGCTCCACAGCCAGTGCAAGGGCGTAGGGACTTCAGGTGGTGGTCCCAGTCGGACCACAGTCGATGGACCTCTTCTTCGTCAATGTCTGATGACGAAGAGAGGTCCTCGTGGTGTGTCGTTAAAAGCTGCCCTTCTGACTTGGATAAAATTTTGCTTGTCGGTTGGTGTACCGGAGCGCGGTTGCGGCGTAATTGTGCAGCTGACTTCCTGGTTGCTTCTGCTGCAGTAGCATTGGCAATGGCATCGGCAAGGCTGATGTCGCCTTTCACCATCAGCTTGCTCTGCACACCTGGTGCATCGAATCCCAGAACTATTCAATCTCTCAGTGCCTCTTCCAAATCGGCGAATCCACAGAGGCCTCCCAGGTTTCGGAGGTCTGCTATGAAGTCGGCGACACTTTCTCCTTTTCGCTGGTTTCTCTGATAGAACTCGTGCCGTCTCACGAGTGTGGGCACGGTCGGTGCGTAATGAGCTCTTAGTAGGGGTTCAAGGTCGTCCCAATCCATCGTCTTCACTTCGGTAGGTTTGGCTAGTGCTTTAGCCAT